>CM060920.1:972066107-973316107 GCA_030737875.1 Allium sativum
CCTTTTATCACTTTCCAGGTTGGGTGGTGGAAAGGATTGACGCAATTCGTCGTAACTTTTTCTGGACTGGTTCTAAAGAGACGAAGAAGCTAAGCTGTTTGATATCGTGGAACCAAGTATGCAAATCTAAAGAGCAAGGGGGACTTGATGTTATAAACTTAAAGACAATGAATTCGGCTCTTCTTTGTAAGTGGTTGTGGTTTATGATTTCTGATAAGCACGCTTTATGGAAGGAGTGGATCATTAGTACATATTACAATGGTAACTTTGGTTGGAATACTGATTTTTCAAGATGCTCGGCGTTTTGGCGTAATGTCATGGTTCATGCACAGTGGATGAAGTTGGGCACTAAGATTGTGGTGAAGAATGGACACAATACATCATTTTGGTTGGATAGTTGGCTAATTAATGTGCCTTTGAGTGTGGAGTTTCCAGAGCTTTTCGGTATGGCTTGTAACAAAAATTTCACTGTTAGAGAGATGTATGATAACGATTCAACGGGTTTCAAATGGAGATTGAATTTTTCAAGACTTGTAGCTGGTGATGCATTGTTTCAGCTATGCAGTTTGTTCGAGCTGCTTGAAACGGTGAATTTGAATAATGAGCGGGATGATTTTATTTGGATGTTGGAAGGGGAAAGGAAATTGTTTAGTGTTCGTAGCATCTATAAGTTGTTTAACTTTGCTGGGGTTAGGAGGGTGGGGTTTGAGCTAATGTGGCAATTCAAAATCCCTGATAAAGTCAAAATTCATATGTGGGTCGTAATTCATGGTAGATTGAATACGGTTAACAGAATTCGTCAGAGAGGAGTGAATGTTCTGGATGGCTGTGTCTTTTGTGGTCATGACGACGAGGACTACCACCACCTATTTTTGGACTGTGACTTTGCTTTTTACATTTGGACAAAATGTTTGGTTGCGCTTTACCTTGACTTGCATTGGAGGGACTTCATTGCAGACCAATTTGTTTTTTGGCACACAACTTACCCGTCCTTGCATCCCTCTCATGATAGTTTTCTTTTTGCTTTGTTGAACTTTGCTTACACTTGGTTGCTCTGGCATGAACGAAACTCCAGAAAATTTAACCGCAAATTCAAAGCCCCTAACAGTATTATTTACTCTATTCTTAATTTCGTCTGTGATTGGGCAGGCATGGAGCGCAAAAGAAACGTTGAGAGCATTGCAGACCGAGTTCGTAAGAGGGGGCGGATCACTGGACCTCATGATTGATGATGATACTTACTGTTTCACTATCCTTTAGCTGTTTCTGTTATGTATTATTATGTATTGTTAACTATGATGTATGGCTCCTTTTTGTATGGCCGTTGCTGGCCTATTTTGCTGTTTTGGTTGTACATACATTGTAAATATACGCACGGCTACTTGATGAATGGTATATATTTTAGGCGTGAATCATGATGATTCACTACCTTTTACTTCAAAAAAAAAAAAAAATGAATCTATTGGTAGGTATTTCATGTGATGATTGGGTTGTCCGGACGTAAAATCTATATGTTCCCTTCGACTGCATAACGAAATTCGTAGGGCTGGGAGCGCGTACGGCGACAGATATTTCCTGGGGGATCCAGGCGAAACCATTGTGTTTGCTGTGATTTATGGTCGATTTGTGATGGCGTAATCCGGAGGGCTGGGAGTGCCTATAGGTATGGATGTTTCCTGGGGGATCCAGACACAACCATTGTATATCTGCGGTGCAACTTGAGATATAAGTGCGTAAGGTAGCAATGATTTCCTAGTCTAAACGCGTTCTGTTAGGATCTCAGGTTTTTCTTTTGTTAGATGCCTTCTGTTGATTTGCTCATGACGAAATTTCCAGGGAAACGACTTCCTACGGGTGCAGATGATTCCTGGGGGACCCAGACGTAACCATTGTGTATCTGCGATTCGTGAGTAGTTTTGATGATTGGCATCGGTTGGAACTTCCAATATTCATTTTTAAGAACTTTAAGTATTTTCACTGGGAATTGAAATAAGTATATTCAAGTACTTGGAGATTTTAATCATATGCCTGGCCAGCGCATGATGAAATCTGTAAGAACAATAATAACTTGTCAAACTTCGAGTTGTCAAGTAATTTAAACTTTAAATTTATAAATCGATGACCTGAAAGTAAAACTTAAATAACTATAACCTAATGAATTAAGAAAGAATATTTTTGGATGTTCTTCAAAATCCATGACTTTGAAATAATATATATATATATATATATATAAGAAAATTCCCGCTTTACTTATATTTTAATTTGGAACTTTAGAATCAAGCAAAATCGTCGAGCTTTGAGAAAAATTCGTAATGTAATCAAAGATGAAACTGCACTTCAAAATGCATCGATAAGTGTTAATGTTTTTTCGAACGTATCCGTGGAGTGTAAATAATAAAAGGCGATTAAATTAAGTTTTGGCAATCAAACCGTATTTAAGAAAATTTGAAGATGATTTTAAAATGCTAACTTAAGTAGTCATAGAAACGATAATAACAAATGTATTAATGGGGGAGAAGAAAATTTTGCACCACTTCAATAATATAGGAATTTCTTATTGAATAATCACTTGTGAAATGGAAGTTTAATTAAATTTTATTCGAGTAACCTATGTTGAACTGTCGAGATTTTCCTATCTTTAAATTCTTGAACCAGAACTATTCGATCTTGAGTAACTTTATTTGGGAACTCAATGAGCATTTTGAACTTGGACTATCTTGCCTAAGGGTGCCATCTCGATGCTTAACCTTTTGTTAGCCTTGGTTTGACTTACGCTCGTAAAATTTTTGATGTGTCGAATTTATGATCCTTTGACCATTATCCTTGTGTTACGCATTGAAGAAACTAAGGTCTACTTTGACTTTAGTTTTGGGTAAATAAAGGTTTGATATAAAAAGATTTACAAACTCAATTATACGAAAATTTTGTGTTTACATGAATTGTTTGACAAATCTTCAAGTTTACTAGAAATTGTAAGTATTTTGTTCCAATCATTTTATAAGTAAGATTTGTTTTACTTTTACAACTCTTCTTTTCGAGGACGAAAAGCCTTAAGTGGGGAGATTGTAACGAACCAGAAATTTTGATGGTTAAAAATATAAATTAATTAAGATTTAAGGTTAAAACGAATATTTATATATGGTTTTCAACTTAGAATTCAGAAATTTTTTTAACTTATAAAGGAAAATTCCTTTTGTAGATGTAATTTTTAATATGAATGTTTGTAAAGGGAATGTATTAACATTGTTAAATAATTTAAACTTATTGGAATATTTCTATTTTTAAATTGAGTTAAGATTTAGTGTTGAGGAAAATGTTATATATGTGGATTTTGACATAAATTTTGAATTTATCTATTTTGAACGTGATTTGAGTTACTTTTAAATATAATTTCTTTTCGTAAATTATTTTTTTGATAACACTTTTTTAAAAACAAATAATGTTAACGTTATTAGCTGATTTGAATATTTAGCTTTGAATTCTTTTCATGAAATTATTTTAATATGAAAGCTATAGAGTACAAGCATTTTTTTTATGTTGCTAATTAATTTAATTTCTTGAAATTGAGTTGAAAATAAATTCGATTCGGAGGATAAACCTTCCAATTTGATTTAGAAAGAAATTTGATTCATTTGATTTTTGAAATATAAACGATGTAAGTATAATTGGATTTTGAGAGGTGGTACATGACTTGGCTTAGGTTCTTTTTATCTGCTTTTTGTCGAGAACCGAAAGAAGAAAATACTGTTATCTGTAAATTTTTGAAGTTTGAAACAAGTAGATAACATTGTTTATTTAGCCTAACATTGCATTCTAACGTTAGTGTAAACATTTGGAATTTTTATGTGAAATCTAAGTTGTGGTTATTTTGAACTTAGGTCCTAATTTGCAACATTAACACCTGTTTTGGTTGGTGTTAACAAAATCTAAAACTAGGTGCATTTGAGACATTCTTCACCGGTTAACACTTTAGAATTTAAAACTAAACCATATCCGATTTAAAATCTTGCTCAAGATTTGGCTACAACATTCAGAGATTTTTTTACTGAAGTCTTCTACCACCTGTCTACTTCTGTCTGAAATGAATTACACGTTGTTGTACTTCTCTGTATATGGTTCCCTTTGTTCAATTTTAAAAGCAGCATACCCTTTCCACCGTTCACCACAAATCACTCCTTCCCTTGCAATACCATCCATTCCCTTTTATCCTCCAGCAAGATTCATTTCTCCTTTCCCAAATTCAAACTCACGTTCCACCCAAATCAATTTCGCCCAAATCAAAAGTCGTTCACCATCTGAACGGTCAACGCGGTCCTCTTCCGTCCATTCACCACTGTTTGCGGCACTTCAACGCGCCACCTTCCTCAATTCCGTCCTCCTTCACCAACGTAGCAGCATACGCTCCAGACCCGAAGTTGACCAAAAGCCTCGGTGTTAGTACTCGTCTGAGCGATTAGACTTCGTTGGAGCCTTCCTGCTCGAGCTTGGGTCACCGCTCATGACCACTAAAGCACCGCTCACCTTCAAACTGCAAGCAAAGCCATCACCTTGCTTCCGAACGCCTGGACCAAGGTAAGTCTAACTTACGATTAAACGTATTTCAAGTTGTAAATTCTGTTTCTGTAACGTCCTGGAATTTCCATGCTTTAATAATTAATTAATTTACTAATTTAATTCACGGTCTGGTAATTTAAATGGTTTGAATTCAAATATTTTGAATATTTGATTTAAATATAAATAATGTGATTATATATTCAATTTCTGAAATAGTCAAAAATAGTGGAAATGGCAATTTTGTATAAATTTGTTTATTTAAGGAATTTAATCAAGTTTATATTCGAAATAAAATAACGAATAAATTATATAATCGACACTTAAACGTATTAATTATAATAAAAATTATAATCGAGCTCGTAACGTCGCGGTAGTTCGTCATATTGAGTTTTGAACTTCAAATGAGTGTACATGATTCGTTTTTAGTCGAATTTTTTTGAAACAAGAAATGTTGGAATCTGTTGAACTATATTTTTTCTAATGGAAGTGAAAAATTGAGATTTCGTCTCATAGATTGTGAGTTATGATCAAATAAAATTTCAGATAGTCGTTGTGGAATCGTTTATAAACCATAACGATATATTTAGTTTTTATTAAATAATGATTTCGAATTTGGACAAGATTTTTGAGTCGTAGTTATAATTTAATTTTTATAATTTTACTGTAATTTTTAATTTGGAAAATAAGCCACTTTTTATTTGGAGTAGTTTACACCTTATATCAGCTTTTTGGGGTTTCACATAATAAGCTAACTTGTCTATATTATTATATTTTTAGGATCGTGGCACATTGCTCATCATAACAGTATATTTATTTCAGTCTGCAACACTTGTACATGAATATAATTGTACATAGTAGGATATATGAACTTTTATAACTTAAAACAATTAAAATATGAAATCCTTAGCCCTTAAGTTTTTGATCCCGTCGATCCCATCACGTAATGTTGTATAAGCTAATTTATTCTTTCATGTATAATTAAATCAAACCGGCTATTGTAATCTCAAATCAACATTTTAATGAATCTGCACACCTACATTAGAGGGTGTACTTCCTACCAAAACATAGCCCTTAAGTTTCTAAACTATATGTATGTGTATATATATATATATATATATATATATATATATATATATATATTGCATTCCTTCTCCACTAAGACTTCGAGCTGAATGGACATCACACAAAATAAAATTACAGAGGCGCATAGCTATTACTTCAACCCCAAGTTAATTGAGAATAGCTGATACTCCATCCCCAAGTTATTTTAGAGTAGTTAACCTATGTGTACTACTCGCAGAGCCTAGGACTATGACATTGAGCATATCCTTTTTTCTTCATGTGTATATACACTCGAGTACACGCAAGTTTTTTAGTTTTCAAAAACATAAAATCTGCAAGTTCCATAGCTTTCTATATCCCAAAATATAATCTTAAAGGAACATGATACACCTTCTTTTCGAACTGGAAAACATATGATGTATGCATGCAATGTTTGAGTACTGCGGCTTTGGACAGTGGGTTAGCTGCTTGGTCTAGGCATTGTGACAACATGGTGTGGATGTGATGACAAGTGAAGGAGTGTATGCGAGGAAGAAGGAGACACTTTGCAGTGGGCTGGTTTGTATATTATGAAGCCCACGTGTAAAATAAACAATAAAAAGTGGAATGCATGAGGGAGGCAAAGGGTTTCCTGTGCATGCAAATAGTGAAGAACAGGGAGCTCGGGTATGGATACAATACTTGTTGGACACGTCTGGCGAGAGGATTGTTGAATGAAACTATTGAGAGTAGAAGGAAAGGAGGGAGAGCAAGTGACGAGATGAGTGGCAGTGCAGTATGGAGTTTTGAACGTTGGTTTGTAAAGGGAGTAGGGGTGCACGATAGTTTCGAAAATAGGCAGTTTAACATGAGGCTGTGTGTATATTTATCAACAGGAACATGCTGTTTTGAAGCATTTACTGGAAGCAAAAGTTGGAAAATTTGGTTGGGAAGAAAGACTAAAAGAAGATGATGAGTTCGGCTATAGACATTTATTTTACAGGAAAATAGTGTGAAGGACAAAAAGCAAACAAAATTTGCTCAAAAGGACAAGGCATAAAAAACTTGCTCAAAAGGACCATTTCTAGTGCAAAGTGGGAAAACATAGTGGCCCCCTGAATTCCACTATTTGCACTAAAAATTGTCCTTTTGGACAAGTTTTTTGTTGACCGTCCTTTTGGGCAAATTTTGTTTTGACTTTGTTCTTTTGAGCAAATCCCCCTTTCTTTTATTTGCGTAATATATGCTACGTCATGTTCACTTGAGAAGGTGTTATAGAAATTGAAAGGGGCCGAAATCTTTTGAAAAGCCCAATATGGAAGGATAGTAGAAACCAAGAAAAGAAAAAGGGGGCAGTGTATTGATGTAAGAAGTTGGGAAATGTCATAAAAACATGATTCGTATATACTAAAGAAAGAAGGTAATATTGGGTGCGGGTTGAAATTTGCTGGTGGGCCTTAAATAAAGGGTAAGCCCATTTTAAATTAAATCTAGTTTAATGTTATATATAAATAGTGTATTAAACTGTAACGTCCATAACTTGTCCGTCTGTTACCAGAATTTTGAAAACTTGGATCCATTAGGATTGTATTCACGGAGGCTATACAATGAAGCTGGTCTGGAGTGATTTGGAGTTCGTTTGGATTTATGGCAGAATTAAACGCCTGATTTGGATCAACCGAACGTTAATCGTTATTTAATGATTAATTACCAAACTGAGTAAACTCACTAACTCTGATCAATTCTATAATTTTATAAACATTATTTAATATTGATAAATGACACTTGATTGTTGTGTGATGGTTGTTTGGATGAATAACGTTGGTTGAATATTGACTTTTATTTATTTTAATATCTCACATTATATGAAGCTAGTGTTATTATTGTCGATTCACATCTGTGGATGCAGGGAAACAGGTTGGAGGAATCCAACTGGATTCCTCAATAATTATACTATTGTTTTTCATATATTGCATTATATGATGAGACAAAAAAATATGTGGTTGATTATTATGTGTTTGGGATGTTTTGAGCAACATTGACCTGAAATAAATGGGTAATAATTACTAAAAATATATTCGAATATATTAGAGAAGAATTCGAGTTTTAAAAAAAGGGAAAATCTATTTTTATCTTTTTAAAATAATAGAATTGAATCTTGATTGGGCTAAAATACAATAACTTGTTTTAATTATATTAAAAAAAGAAGTTTGATTTAAAACGATACTTAGTGATAAAATGGAATAATTATTATTAAATAATTTGGAATATAAGAATGAATGTAAAATGGGGAAATAGGGAATCATTGAAAAGAAAACGGTGAAATCATTTTGATGTTCAAAATGTAAATATAATTGAAATAAACACATAAGGAAATTATAATTTGATTTCGACTATGTCTAATATATTAAAGATAATTTATTTTAGAAATTATAGATTATAAAACTTAGAAATTAACAAGATAGTTAATATTTGGTTTAAAAACCAATAGTTTATAATCGAATCTATAATCGAGATTTAGTTATAAACCTTAGATATAATTAACAAGAGACTGATTTATAAATGGAGTTTATAAAGTGAAATACGAATATGAATTTATAAACAAACTATAGAGATGGGATTTTAAACTGTAATGATAATATTTATTTAAATCAAGATTTGTTATAATAAACTAAGACCGGATTTCTACAGAAGAATAATATTCACGTTATAAGGTGAATAATGATTTTAGAGCAAACGATTTGCAAGATTTAAATGGTTATAAGAGGAAATGATATGTATAAATAAGAAGTTAAGAATGGAGTTAAAGATATTAGAAACTGACTAGAGTTTAGCTATGTTGAATGGCTTTTTGAGTATCGATCTGATGTTGGTTTCGGCCTTCGGGGTTAATACTTAGGGAGTTGTTCTCTTACTGGTTTACAGTTAGGGACTGATGGATAGTGGTATGTGAATAAGGTATGGAAATGTTTTCCAATGTTAATAACGTATATTTTTGAAATAGGGGAATTAAAGAGTTGTGAATATATGGAAATGTTTTCCAAGAAAATCGTGAGAAGTTCGGAATAGGGGAATTAAAGAGTTCGAAATAGGGGAATTGAAGACGGAGTTTATACAAGGGTTATTCTGGTGATCCTAGGTAGAAATTGCCTAGTCCCAGGACAACTTGAATGGACGAATGTCTGACAGAATATATCTGGTAGATCGCATAAGTTGATCGTTTCAAATGTATTTACGTTGGTGGCGAAGGAATTCGTTTCTCTTAGCTTATACCCATGGTATTTTTTGGGAAATCAATTTGTGATTTGACGGGTATGGCGATGTGGCATTCAAAGTAAATAAAGGTGTGATATGTTAAAAGATATGTTATGATCTCAAGCCTCATCAACCGAGAAATGACAGAAATCGGGCTGGCGGCATGGCTAAGTGGGTCGCACCTAATTAGGGTATATTGCCATCATCTAGAGAATATTCATATTTGTTACTTCTTTCAATTCTGTATCTCCCGGGAATGGTTATCTTGGTATACCAATCGTAAGGTGACAATATATTCAGAACATTCAAGCGAAATGAATGGCCGGTCATGTGTGGCTGAGTTACAAGATGTTCTTATTGAACTCTAGTTTATCACTTTTAGAGTACACTGATCGGAAGGTGGTTCCATACCTTGTCATAGTTGTAAATCCATTACCTAATAAGAGTCTGCGGTTTTTGATTGTATATTGTATATGTAGAGCGTGAGATGAAAGCGTTCTACTAGATTGCTCTTTACTTGATTTAGACATTATTATAATGTTAGAAAATATTGATCTAAAAGAAACATTTCTAGTTATCGTAAGGCAAAATCCGTCTTCATTTATGTGTGGATCGGTCTTATGATTATCATTTCTTTTAAAAAGGATTTTAAAAGTTAACCAGGTTACATGACTAACCCAGAGGTTATTTTGTTTTGTTTTCCATAAACTCTTGGGTGCCTAATTTTGTATGGGCAGTCAAGTAGTCGGGATTTTACAGATCCTCCGATACGTAAAATGTGGGTCGTTACAAAACAAGTCAACTCAAAGGCACCAGATTACAGGTTTCAGGAAGCACAAGGCTCAAGCACACAGCATAACACAAGTCAAGTGGTTCAACTCACACATATATGTATACATGAATGTATATATACACATAGAGGCCAAGAACAAACAACAAAGTTGTAACAGTCCGGAATTTTGGAACCAATTTAAAATTTTTATTTTAGCAATTTTATTGAATTTTGAGTATTTAAAATAATTTATTTTAAATAATAACAATTAAAAAATTATTTAAATCGAAGTTAGAATGAATATATTTACTTTAATTTTAAAAGGAATTAGAAATAGCGCGGTAGTTT
Organism: Allium sativum; assembly: GCA_030737875.1. NCBI lineage: Eukaryota > Viridiplantae > Streptophyta > Magnoliopsida > Asparagales > Amaryllidaceae > Allium > Allium sativum. The sequence continues at coordinate 972,076,078 of CM060920.1, forward strand.
GAGAATTTGAATTTAAACTTTGACTGAATGTATAAGATTCAAAATAAATCGGATTTTAGTAAAACCAAAAATATTTAAATCTGTTTAATAATATCTGAATCTGAAAAATTGAAATTTCATAGTGGGAGTAAAAAGTTATGGCTAGTTGAATATTCAGAATAATGGCTATAGAATTAAATATAATATATAGCCCGTATAAATAGCCATTTTACAAATGACGTCCGTTTTCGACGAAACCACTTTGGTTGGATCTGGAATGTCAAATTATTGCAAGATTCCAATTTCCATAATTTTTGGAATTAATATGTGAGCGTGGCAAAAGAAAACGTGTTTTGTCAATTTCAGTCAATTTGGATCGACCAGAAAATGACCATTTTTCAAACGGTCTCCAAATTCGACGAAATTAATTTTGTTAGGATCGTATTGTCAAAACATAGCTAGATTTATTTCCGATCGTATTGTCAAAACATAGCTAGATTTATTTTTCGGGAATTTTTGGAGTCAGTACATGGCCCCGGTAATTTAAAATATACGTTCAAATATAATATAAATTGATTTATATTTTATTTTCGATAAAAACTGATCAAAACAGTCGAATTGTCTTACCAGACATATCCATTTGTGTTCGGAATGGGGGTAATTAGCTAGGGGCGACAGTCATTGGGATTCGTTTGGAGTTCGAGGTGCTAAACTAGTATTATTTGAATTAAATAAATAAAATAGAAATACTATATAAATAGAATGTATTGTACTATGTATTTCTCCTAAAGCCTAATTCCATTTTCAGCCGCCAGCTCCTGTTTCCAATGGCCTGGAATGCTCCGAATTTTCCCCTCAAATTCGTTCAATCCCTAGATAAATTCGAATACTTATAAAATTGAAATCATAGATGTCTTCATCCTCTTTCGATCTATAAGGATTTGATGAAGTGGTGTTACATATATAGCTCGATTTATACACCCGAAGTGCGGACGTTTGGACCGAAATTAGAGGCACATATGGAGATCGAATTGGGAGTGGCTCAGGGCAGTGGTACGTGATGTGAAGGGCTTGGACATGAGCTCCTCAGATCGTGGTCCGGTCCCTTGGGTGGAGGCACACAAACGGATTAGGGTAGTCGATGTTGGGTTTTATGGGACCTAGAAGGAAATCAGAAGGAAGAGGAAGGTTAATTAATATAAAACCTTAATTAAGTTTAAATATTTTTGTAATTAAATCGTTTCAAGTTTAAATGGGCATATCTTCTCCAAACAAAAACAGAATCGCGTGAAACCAAATGCGTTGGAATCGCAGATTCGAACTCTACACCATGGAATAAACCAGAACAGAAAACGGAGCTAGCTACAAATTCAGAAAAATCAAAGCGAGATTTCTTTTTAAATAATTAAAAATAAATTAATTATTATTGTGTTTAGAAATTCTAGCATGTATGTGATTTGATTTAAATTGATGATGTTGTTATGATGATATGATGGAATATTTTGTTGTATTAGGATTGATAAAATGAAAATGTCAATTTTGTTGTATTAGAATTGAAAATATAAAAATTGCCTTTTTATTTAATTAGAAATATAAAATATAAAATTGTCATTTTATTGAATTAGAAATATAAAATATAAAATGTCATTTTTATTGAATTAGAATTGTGAAATATGAAAATGTCATTTTTGATGAATTAGAATCAACAAAATAAAAATGCCATTTTGTTAAATTAGAATCAACAATATAAAAATGTCATTTTCGTACAATTAAAAATGTTAAATATAAAAATGTCATTTTTGTTCAATTAGAAATGTCGAATATAAAAGTGTCATTTATGTTGAAATAGAATTGTCAACAAAATAAAGTTATCATTTTTATTTATTTTGTTGAAATAGAATTGTCAACAAAATAGAAATATCATTTTTATATGTTTTGTTGAAATAGAATTGTCGACAAAACAAAAATATCATTTTTATTTGTTTTGTTGAATTAGAATTGTAAATAAATAAAAGCATTCATTTTTATTTGTTAAATTAAACATTGAATCGTATACAAGTAAAAGTTATCATTTTTATTTGTTAAATTAAACATTGAATTGTATACAAGTAAAAGTTATCATTATTATTTGTTAATTAAACATTGATTTGTATACAAATAAAAGAGTAGTCATTTTTATTTTGTCATAGAAATATTCTTTTTTTTTTTATTTTTCATTGTTAATATTGAAATTTTATACAAATAAAAATATTTCATTTTTATTTTTCATGTACATATTGAAATTGTATACAAAAAAAAACATTCATTTTTATTTGTCATATGAACATTGAAACTGTTTACAAATAAGATTGTTTCTTTTTATTTTGTCACTAGATTTATAAACATGCACATATGACAAAATTGTCTTTTTATTTTGTCATTAGAACTAGAAAATATCATTTTGTTAGAATCATGTTATGTTAATTAAAAATGTCATTTTGTTAGAATCATGTTATGCTAAATAAAAATGTCCTTTTAGTTAGAAATGTTATGTTAGAATAAAGATGCCATTTTTGTTAGAAAGGTTATATTAGAATAAAGATGCCATTTTTGTTAGAAAGGTTATATTAGAATAAAGATGTCATTTTAGTTAGAAATGTTATGTTAGAATAAAGATTCTATTTTTGTTAGAAAGGTTATATTAGAATAAAGATACCATTTTTGTTAGAAAGGTTATATTAGAATAAAGATGTCATTTTAGTTAGAAATGTTATGTTAGAATAAAGATGCCAATTTTGTTAGAAAGGTTATGCTAGAATAAAGATGCCATTTTTGTTAGAAAGGTTATATTAGAATAAAGATTCCATTTTTGTTAGAGAGGTTATATTAGAATAAAGATGTCATTTTTGTTAGAAATATTATATTAGAATAAAAATGTCATTTGAATTAGAAATGTCATGTTATTATAAAAATGTCATTTATTTAGAAATGTCATGTTAATATAAAAATGTCATTTGAATTAGAAATGTCATATTATTATGAAATTGTCATTTGAATTAGAAATGTCATGTTAATATAAAAATGTCATTTGAATTAGAAATGTCATGTTATTATAAAAATGACCAGTTGTTAATATAGGTTTTGTTTATTAAAACATTTTCATTTATGTATTAGCGAGGTAGAAAAATATGTTAAAATATAATTGTCATTAAAAATTTCATTATTATCGTGTTAGGTTAAAGTAAAAGAATTATATGTTAAAAATGTTTTGTTAGATAAAACATCATCTGTAACAAGTTAGTGATGTTTATATAAAAATGATCATTTATTAAAAATGATTTTGATCCATCAAAACATTATCATTTATATGTTAGCATTGTTATTATAAAATGATCATTTGTTAAATATATGTTTGTGATATTGAAATGTTTAACATAATAAAAATAATGATAACATTAATATGGTAGTTGAAATTAAATTATAGATATCCATTTATAATTTAACAGTGGAAATTAGAGAAATAATTGAAACCAAATTATAATTGGTTAAATTTATTACCAATGATTTATTTAAATAAAATTGTTGTTGTCTGAAAACCCCACACGGGTATTGGGATGATATTTGACATACACTAGTCCTGATATTTAGTTATCTGCCAATCGATAGATTGACAATCTGTGAGCGTTATTTATTTATTTTAATGCTCACACAGTTGTAAATTTCACTCTGAATGTGAATGGATTGTTTATTGATTATTTATCATTATTGTTATATACATGTGATGTTTGAAATCCATATAACTGAAATTATATGGTAATTGATTGCGTCACATTTCGATTCAGAATATTTTAAAATAAAGAATATTAAAAAACAAAGAATCATTTAAAATGGATAATATTTTAAAATAACGAATATTTCAAAATAATATTCAATGAAGAATAAAATTATGATTTTCATGTCCATCTTTGGGCGGACACAAAAATATAAAAATATGAAGCCGGGTTAAGTATAGTAACGCCATTTTTAACCCGAACGGGTTTATCGATCGATTTTATTCATTTTATAGTAAATATCGAAAAGTAGTGATTTCAAATTTTAATATTTTGAAAATATTATTATTTTAATATGACAAAGATAAAAAATATTTAATTTTGATTTAAAAATTATAAATTAAGTTGAAATCGTTTTATAACGAATTCATAAATATTTAATAAAATACGATTTAAATGGAAATCGACGAAATATATATATAATATATTATATATATTTAATAGCCTGAATAAAATGCGTCGCGCAGTGACTGTTCGCGAATTTCGACCATTAACTTCAAATTGGTGTAACGGGAGATCCGACTGTCGGATTCTCCTAAAACCGGAACCGTTGGGTTCATATCGAAAAGAACTGTCTAATGAATATAAGTGTTTTGAAATCTAATGATTAGATTTGGAGTTATGTCCAAATTAAATTTAGAAAAGGTCGATGTAAGTGCAGTTCGGTTGCCGTTATTGGAAACCGACTGTACAGGCCTTAATAACATTATAAAAAATATGGAAAAATCATGTAAAATCATAATTGATAATTTGGAAAGATTTTAGATGAAAAAATCCATATATGAAAAGATAAAAATATATTTTTATCGAAATAAACTAGTTATTAACTAGGGTAATAATCTAATCAAGTTTTCCAATTAATTAATATTTAATTGGAATTAAATAATAAATTAGATTTTGGGTTGTCGTGAATGGTGTCTTAAATAACACTATTCTTAAACCCCGTATGAAATGAATAAATCTTTTAATTAAGATTTTTAGAGTTTCCAATTATATTTAGTAATTGGAATAAAGTGAAATGTGAATTGCTTTTATCGTGAACTGTGTTTTAAACGACATTTGTTCTTTAACCCAATTAACAGTGAAAATATAATTTAGAATTTATAAATCTTTTATTAATATTTAATGGAAATTTCCAAAGTAAAGTTTTCCAATTTGATATATTAAATTGGAATTTAATGGAATTCGATTTGGTAATAATCGAGATGAGCTTTTGTGAATGAAGACCATTACTATATATGGAACTTAAAAGGCTATGCCGTTATTCCATTTATGTTATTAGTCTGATATGGAAATTTACATCGATTATGTATTGATTGGATTTCTGTGAAATTCCATATTTAATGGAAGATGATTTTGGGTTTATCGTGAACTGCGTTTTAGTTCTTTAACCCAATTAAAGACAAGATTAATTTCTTAAAATTGAATAATCATAAAGTAATGATTTTTGATATTAAAACCAAATTGGAATTTTAATGAATCTTTAAAAAGAAGATCAAATAATAAATTTAAAAGAATTTATCTTTGATAAAATTAATGGGAACCTTTCCCTAATAATGTGAATATTTATTTAAAAGAATATTCTGATTTGGAATGAGGCGTATGATGTGTTTCTATAGCACTTAATTATTGATTATAAAATATACGAATTATTCGGAAAGACCGGGCTTAACTCATTCTGAATAATTACTACGATGATTGAAAGTCGAGGATGAAGACAGTGGTTGAAGACCAGAGGTCTCCACATTGTTTGGATGATTACTGATGTCTTGATTGGGAGGCATCCCAAGACAAGTTAATAAGTGGTGATCATCCAGGCGTACTTGGAGATCAATGGATATGCGAGAACCTCTCTCTTATATTGGACAAATGGAACGAGGAATAAGGTGTCTCCGGTTTCGTTCAGACCCAGAGCGAACTTGTAAATGGATGGTATATCTAACGTTGTATTCCTTTATATTGTATTCGTTGATCTCTGCTAAATATATATCTGTTTGGTGGCGGAGAATTTATTCTTTTGCTTAACACCCTTCTCTGAGACGTGTGAGCTTAGAGGTTATATATTGGCAGAAATCAATGGTATGGTATAGATTGACAATGTGGCATGCTAAGTTGCAAGTGATCAAGGCTTTTGTTGAAAAGCAGAGTCTTGTGGTTGATGATCAAAGCACAGCTTTAATTAGCATAGCTTTGTGTATCGATACTTCGCGAACCTCACACCCCTGTATGAATCAGAAGCGGGAGAAGGATCCAGGGAGGACATACGTTTCTTTCTATCTAGAAGTGGTGTTAGGGTTTTACAAGCCTAGGCATTTTTACTTATATGGATGATGGATTGCGAGGCGCCTCGCTATTTGAGTCCCTAGTCATTCAATTTTACGCCCCATAGGTAGGGGAGACGTATTGTTCAGGAGTTATAATCCGCTAACATATTTGTGGGCCAGCCCTTTGGCTCCTAGGGTCACTCGAGCTCTGATCCTGAGACATGGGCTAGAATGTCTCGAATCAGTAAGGACTATCTCTTGCCTTGGTTCATGATGGAAATCCAACTTCCAATACAACACCAAACGGTTTTGATTGTAGAACTAGTATGGCGACATAATATATGGTAGCTATGCCGTCTATGATTGATACATTATGATTGAAATGTTTTTGAAACATATATACACTAATAATAATATCAAATCCGTTTTATTGTATCAAGCATTTTTGACCATTATAAGGTTAAACTCTATCCTTCGGTTTGCATTGCATTGTGTGATGAGACTTGAGTCTTATAATGGTTTCATTTTTCTAAAAAGCATTCCATTGTTTAATGATTTACTTTATTTCATGCACTGGCAATCCGATGGAGTAAACCCGTTCCGCGTTAGCGGCGCGGTCCGGTGATTAGCCTTATTATTATTAGATAAGTTAAGTAAGATTTCTCATACCAGTCCCATGACTGACTCGTAGTTTGTTTCAGTTTGCAAACTCGGGTGCCCTCTTTTCCATATGGACAGTCGAGTGGCTTGTTTTGCAGATATCTATTTATTAGGCAAGATTCTGGATCGAAGCTTAAAGTTGTGGCCAGAGCAATGATAGTCTTCCGCTGCATTATGTTAAGTTTATTATAAATTAATCTTCCGCTGTGTTATTATTTATTCGATGTATTCTGATATTCTGTACTCTAATGTAACATTATTATAATGTTTATGAAAGTCTTCTGTTATTTGTTCTGATGTGTTGTATGCCCAAAGTTAGTGTATCCGCCGATTTCCCACAAGGGGAATTTTCGGGTCATTACAAAAGTACACATGCACATAATAGGTGCAACAAACACAATAATGCATACACGAGACAAGTTCAGGTCAAACAACGATGTCATGTGAAGCAGGAACAAATTCAGGTCAATGTCAGATAGCAACAACATACACAAACTAGTCATGATCAAAGCAACTCAAGTTAGTATAGCATGTATTCAAATACATGAAACATCATGAGAATACAACAAGAAGGAAAGAATTAGTAACCACAACTGCATGTATATGGTGCAGCAACAAAAGCCAAGACCAAAGAATACAAGTGCACTGAAATAGACCAAGCAATGGTCAAGATGACATTGTAGCAATTTCAAGTCACTGAATGGTACGACAAGTGATAACTCAGTACAAACAAATATACACAACGACATGCACAACGCTTAATCCATTTTTATGGTGCAACACAAGAGGATCTAAGCAAATCTACACATAACATCAAGAAAATATGGAGTGCAACATGGTGCACTTACATGAATTTAACCAATTAGAGTAGTTCATAGCAGGAACACATATATACTTGTGTGCATGATTAATAAATACACAAGAACGAAATGGTGCATCTGTTCTTACCAATAAAGTCACACGACAAAGCTGCAAGGATTAGAACAGTTGGGAGCGAGTGTCACAAGTTTACACTAAAATTGTAAGCGTAAGGATTGTTTTAATTATAGTAGAAACCTTGGAGAATGTAGCAGCAGGCAGGGGATTACTGAAGCTAGGTAAAATCTATGTCCTTTACTTATTGCATCTATTTATTCTACTGTGATTTGAGTTGTGATTTTTTTTTTATATTCCTCTAAACGGTAATAAACCCTATTCGCCCCCTCTTGGGCTAATCTAGATCCTACATTTCACTTTATGAAATTTTCATTGAAATTCAAATTGCCCTCTTTAAACAGGAGCATTGAAATGTTTAGTTCCATTAAGGCTCCAAAAAGTAATGTTTATGCATATTCGATCCTAGCTAACTGTAACAGAAATAAAAGGAAATGGTATTCAATATAAATGATGATCCTCGGTAATTTTAATAGAATAAAAAGAAATGATAAGCAATACAAATTAGTTATAGAAACATGAACAAAAATGAATACAAATTGGGCAAGGTTTTCAAGCGTACATGATAGTCAGTCATACTTTGTAGAAATATAACTAATATATTTACTAGTTCTTTCTGAATGGAAATTGTGTGCGTAGCTTCAAAAAAATGCAATGTGATGTAATAATGGTCGTATGCAACTACAAGCTCAATTATTAAAGTCTTAAATTCTGCTCTTTGTCCGAAAAGCCTTTTTATTACTCCCATATCTTTTAAATAGTTTAACTATTATGTGTATACAAGTTAAGAGGTGAAGACCGAAGTTTTGTGATGATGTCTGAAATAGTTGTAATGGCATTTCATAGTTCAACGTAGCCTTCATAAATCATTGTTCTAACTAAAGTTGGAATTTTTTTTTTTCCTAATTTTACCTCAACTCTCACCCTATGCATTACCCAAGAAGATGTAAAGGGAAAATTTGGATATTTAAAAAATACACAGTCGAAGTTAGTTCATCAAATTTATATTAGTAGTAATAAAGATAATGATAAATAGGGTTATCATATGCTTGAACGAGTCTACGTTATTATATATAAAATATTCAATTTGTGTGCCCTAGTCTCATCCATACGAGATCGAATAGGAAGAAATGGATGGAGGTGTGTCCTAGTCCCGTCCAGTATGGGATTTGGGCAAATACAAACTGAATGAGCTTCAAGTTTGAACGTTGTTATTGGACCGGGCAATGAAAAGAATAATGTTTGAACAATGTAAAAGAACTGAATATTTTCGAACACATTTATTCATATAACATTACTTATTCAAATTTATGCCATTAATGAAAACCATATGAGCGCTCATTGTTTGACGTCAGACAGCCATGAACTGAGTCGGATATTGGACAATGTAAGGAATTTACAGCTCTATTTGAAACATCACTACGAGGAGACTAGTTTAATCAGAATATTATTAAAGTTACAATGCATAAGATGTCATTTTCTTGGTTATGATGCTATAAATGGGTAGAAACTCAATAAAAGTGTGAACCAGGTGAGTGAATGCATAAGCGTTTTTGGTTGTGTGGAAATTATTTGGTTCCTACTCCACTATCTTTCCCCCTCTTTTCTGCAGAGCAAGCAAATAATATAAAATAGAACGATGGTCAGGCATATCTTTAAGTCAAAGGCACTAGAGTATTATTTTCTTTTAGAATAATTAAGAAGAGAGATAAAGACATAGTCTTGGATCTATAGGTTTTGGTGTGATGAAGTTTAGAACCGGTCATCAATGGAGAAGGAGGCTCTACGCATGATAAGGTGTTTAGATATTATTCGACTAACTACGATGGTGTCACAAGTGTACCCAATAAAACAAAATAAAAAGTAATAAGGGTAACAATCCGGATTTTCAGAACCAATTTATATTTTTTATTTTAGCTATTTTAATGGATTTTGAATATTTAAAATGATTTATTTTAAACAATAATGATTTAAAATTTATTTTAATCGAAGTTATAACATATAAATTTATTTTATATATATAACGAGCCTGAAATGGCGCGGTAGTTTGAAAATTCGATTTCAAATTTCAAATGAATGTACAAGATTTAAAATAAATCGAATTTCTGTAAAACTAGAAATATTTGAATCTGTTTAATTATATCTTTCTAACTGTAACAACCCGAATTTTCAGAACCAATTTAAAACTTTTATTTTGGCTATTTTAATGGATTTTGAATATTTAAAATGATTTATTTAAATAATAACGATTAAAAATTTATTTTAATTTAAGTTAGAACGAATAAATTTATTTTAATTATATAACGAGCCTGAAATGGTGCGGCAGTTTGAAATTCGATTTTAAATTTCAAATGAATGTACAGGATTTAATATAAATCGGATTTCAGTAAAACCAAAAATATTTGAATCTGTTTAAAAATATCTTTCCAATGAATGTGAAAAATCCAGATTTCATAACGGGAATAAAAAGTTATTCCCAGTTTAAAATTTAAAATAGTCGCTGTGGAATATATATATATATATTATGTATAATATATAGCCCTTAAAAATAGCCATTTTGCAAACGACCACCGTTTTCAATGAGACGACTTTTGTTGGATTAAGAATGCCAAATTATTGCTAGATTCCAATTTTCATAATTTTTGAAATTAATATATGAGCGCAGTAAATTTAAATGGGTTTGATAATTTAAATTTGAATTAGACCAACCAGAAAGTGACCATTTTTCAAACGGTCTCCAAATTCAACAAAATTAATTTTGTTAGGATCGTATCGTCAAAACAAAGCTAGATTTATTTTTGTGTAATTTCTGGAGTTCGTATGTGGCCTCGCTAAATTAAAATGTGCATTCGAATTAAATATATATTGATTTATATTTTAATTTTAACAAAAACTGACTGAAAAAGTTGAATTGGCTTACGAAACATATCTCATTGTGTCCGGATAAGGGTATTTGGCTGAGGGCGACAGTCGTTAGGTTCAATTTGGAGTTTGTATGCAAAATCTCCTTTTTCGCGAATTAAATAATATAAAATTTAATATAAATACCCCTTTTATTTCAGAAACCTTAATCCTAATTATAATTAAAACCGCCGTCAGTTTTAAAACAGAGGGCCACGGATGCTCGAAATTTTTACAATTTTACCCTAAATTATATCCAATCCATTCATTATTTTCAGAATTCATTAAACAAGAATCAAAGAGAAAGTGGGATCGTCAGCTCCATATAAGTTACATCAATTTTAGAGAAGTAATTCGTTCGAATTTTCTACTCAAAGATGCCACTTTTGGGCGCAATTTCCAGAGCGATGGAGCGTTCAGATCTTCCACGGCGGTCGGCGCAAGGAGGTGGTGGAAGGCTTGACATTGTGGCATGGTCCGATCAAATTCTGGCGCGTCCAATGATGAGTGGCGACGACTTCTTGGATTGAAGAAAATGGGTTTCACGATACAGGGTTTAAACGACAAAGGGATTAAAGAAGAAAGGTTGTTAAGTAATTTTCAATTAATTATTTCAATTTTGTAAATAAATGTAATAATCAACATATCTTTTCCATACGAGGTCCATATCGCGTGAAACTGGATCCGTTGCGATCGTGGAGCCGAGAGCTTCGCAATAGAACCGACTAAGTCCAATTTGGGGAAATTAGAATTTCAAGCAAATTCAAATCAAATGGAACGGAAATTCAGAAATTAAAACTGCAGAAGTGGAACCCAAAGTGAGAACTCCTTCTCACTCTAATTACTTTACAGTCAAATATATATTAGGATGTAGACGGTGCTTAGCAACACCTGACACTATTTATTGTACAAACCATGATTGTTTGTTTGGACTGTATTGTGTTGCAATTATGATGTTAAATTGAATAAAATATTTGAACAATAAAATATCATTTTTATTGTATATATGAACTGAATAAAATATTCATGTATTGAATAAAATATTTGAACAGTAAAAATATCTTTTTTATTGTATATATGAACTGTATAAAACACTCATGTGTTGAATAAAATATTTGAACAATAAAAATGTCATTTTTATTGTATATATGAACTATATAAAATACTCATGTGTTGAATAAAAAGTTTGAACAATAAAAATATCATTTTTATTGAATAGATGGATTATTAAAAATATTCATGTGTTGAAATAAATATTCATTTACAAATCAGACGATTTGTTTATGTACACCCATTTAACTGACATTGATTGGGACGATAGTATTTTACACATCGCCCAACTACACATATAATCTATGTTTGTTGTTTGAAAACCCCACACAGGTATTGGGATGATATTTGACATACACTGTTCCCAATAATTAGTGGTATGTCAGTCGATGGGTTGACAGACTGTATAAGCGTTATTTATTTATTTTAATGCTTATACAGTTGTAAAATGCACTCTAGATGTTGTATGAATTTGTAATGATTGTTTACCATTATTGTTGTATACATGAGATGTTGAAATCCATATAACTGAAATTATATGGTAATTGTTTGAATCTGATTCAAATTCAGAATTAACGAATATTTTTAAATAATATTCAGTGTATAATCAAAATCAGATATTTTGAAAATATTATCATTCAAATATTATAATGATAAAGTAATATTCAAATTTGATTTAAAATTTGAAATGAAATCGTTTTAAAATTAATTTAAAACAAATTTATAAAGGAATATTCAAATTTGATTTGAAATTTGAAATGAATTTGAAATCGTTTTTAAATGAATTTGAAACGAATTTATAAAGGAATATTGAAATTTGGTTTGAAAATTGAAATGAAGTTGAAATCGTTTTTAGAATGAATTTATAAATGATTTATAAAATATGATTCAAATGGAAATCGATGAAATATATATATTATAGATATTTAATGGCGTGAATAGAACGCGCCGCACCGCGACCATTCGCGAATTTCGACCACTGATTTCGAATAGATATTATGGAGATCTGACCGTCGGATTCTCCTAAAACCAAAAGCGTTGGGTTCGTATCGAAAAGAGCTTTCCAACGAATATAAGAATTTGAAATCTAACAGTAGGATTTGGAATTATGTCCAAATCAAATTTGGAAAAGGTCGTTGTAAGTGCAGTTCGGTGACGGGCCTTGATAAAATTATTAAAAATATCAATAATTTGTGTAAAATCATGATTAATGATTTGGAAAGAATTAGGATGAATAATTATTCCATATTTGAAAAGATAAAAATATATCTTTATCGAAATGAACTAGTTATTAACTAGAATTATAATCCCATTTAATTTTAAATAAATAAATTGGATTCAGAATGGGTTTTAATGAACCAGAATTTCCAATATATGAATTGGGATGGATTTGAATGGAAATCGTCTTCGGAATATTTCGATGTTGGATTCCGTGATTATACGGATATTGTTGAGGAATTTGGAAGATATATAAATATCGTTATTCCCAAAACAATATTTGTTGGTTTTAGAATTTGATATTGAATTAAGCCGATATAATTTCTATTCAGAGCCTTATATTTAATATCGAATTGGATTTTTGGTTTGTCATGAATGGTGTCTTCAGTAACACTGTTCTTAAAACCCTGTGTGAAGAGAATAGATCTTTTAATTAAGATTATCAGAGTTTCCAATTATATTTAGTAATTGGAATAAAATGGAATGTGAATTGGGTTTATTGTGAACTGTGTCTTTAACGACATTCGTTCTTTAACCCGATTAACAGTGAAATGTGATTGGGAATTTATAAATCTTTTTATTAAGATTTAATGGAAAATTTCCAAAGTAAAGTTTTACCATTTAATAAATTGGAATGGAATGGAATTCGATTTGGTAATAATCGAAGTGAACTTCTATGGAGGAAGACTGTTACTATATATGTAATTTAAAAGGCTTTGCCGTTATTCCATTTATATTATTGGTTGGTTATGGAAGTTTATATCAATATATATTGATCCGTTTTCCGTGAAGATTCCATAATTAATGGAATGTGATTTTGGGTTTATTGTGAACTGTGTTTTAAATGACATTAGTTCTTTAACCCAGTTAAAGATAGGATTTATTTCCTAAATTTAAATAATCATTACATAATGATTTTTGGAGATTAAAACTAAGTGGAGTGTTAATGAATGTTTAATTAGATTGAAATGGAAATGTGATAATTTAAATTATCAAATTCGAGAAATGATCAAAAATGGAGTATCACCAGTTTTACTCCAGACGATAGTTAAATCTATAATTAGATTTGAACATGAAATGGTAATTAAATTTACCGATAACACCGTGGTGTTAGATATAGAGTATTACCAGTTTTGCTCCATGGGATGAACGGGTTGGGATTGGGAAATAAAACAAATGATTACTTTAGTAAAGTGTGCTAATCACGACTAGTTTGGATACACCTTAATTTGGTTTGAATTGATATCCAAAGGAAGATTAAAGAATAAATTTAAAGAATTTATTTTTGATAAAATTAATGGGAACCTTTCCCTAATGATGTGAATATTTGAAGAAAAGAATATTCTAAATTGGAATGAGGCGTATGTTGTGTTTTTATAGCACTTATTTATAAAATATGCGAGTTATTCGGAAAGTCCGGGTTTATCCCATTCTGAATAATTGATACGACGATAAGTCGATGAAGACGGTGGTTGAAGACCGGAGATCCTCACATCGTTTGGATGATTACTGATGTCTTGAGTGGGAGGCATCCCAAGACAAGGTAATAAGTGATGATCGTCCAGACGTACTTGGAGATCGACCGGATATGCGAGGACCTCTCTCCTTTATTGGATACATGGGACGGGGAATAAGGTGCCTCCGGTTTTGTTCAGACCCAGAACGAACTTGTAAATGGATGTGTGTCTGACATTGGATTTTATTCTGTGTTGATTGATCTCTATTATATATATATCTGTTTGGTGGCGGAGAATGTATTCTCTTGCTTAAGACCCTTCTCTGAGACATACGAGCTCAGAGGTTATATATTGATAGACATCAGTCGCATGGCGTGAATTGCCTGTGTGGCATGCTGAGATGCAAATGATCAAGGCTTCTTTTGAAAAGCGGAGTGATGTGGTTGACGATCAAAGCACGACTTCAAATAGCATAACTTTGTATAGCGTTAATTCGCGAGCTTCACACCCATGTATGAACCAGAAACGGGTTGAAGGACGGCTGGGAGGACATGCTTTTCTTTCTAGCTTGGAGTGGTGTCATGGTATGGAGCCCAGACATTTTTACTTATGTGGTTGTTGGAAAGCGAGGTACCTCAGATATATCGGCCACTACGGGGCCGATGGATGATATGGTTGACATACTGACCATTACGCCCCATAGGGCAGAGAAATGTATTGTTCAGGGATTATTAATCCACTTAGGTGGACCGACGCCCCTGCATTTTCCTACGTGCAGTTGCGGCTGTATACTGAGGGACGGGCTAGATGCCTCGAATTCGGTAAGGAGGATCCCTTGCCTTGGTTCATAGATGGAATCCAATTTCCAATACGACATTGCGGTTTTAATTGCAGAACTAGTATGGCGACATAATAGTATGGGATACTATGTCATGTATGATTGATACATTTATATTTGAAGCTGTTTTATACACTATACATTTATAATAGTATCAAAATGATTTGTTTTAAATGTACCAAGAATGTTTGGCTGTTATAAGGCAAAACTCTATCCTCCGGCTTGCGTTGCATTGTGTGATAGGACCTGAGTCTTATAATAGCTTCTTTTTTCCAAAAAGCATTGCACTGTTTGTTTTATGCACATGTATTCTTGGGAGGAAACCCGTTCTGTATTATACGACGTCGTCCCTTGATTTACTTTATTTTAAAGTAAAGATTTAATAACTGTTTTAGTTCTCACACCAGTCACATAACTAAACTGGAGTTCATTGTTTTAACCTAAACTCTGGGTGACCCTATTTTCCACATGGGCAACTAGTGGTTTTGGTTTTGCAGATTTATTTATATAGGATCTTGGATTTACAACTGGAGCTATATTCGGAACGCTCTGTATCCGTGTATTTCTTTCAGTTGTTTTATGTATTATTTTTCCGCTGCTATGTAATGTAACTTTATCTCTGATATTTTTCATTGTGTAATATTTATTCATACTCTGTAAGATTCTTGTACTCTGATGTAAATTATTGTAATAGCAATGAAACGTTCTATTATTTATATTCTAATTTATCGTGTTCTCAACTCAATCCGGGCTTTCCCGAGAGGGGAAGTTTGGGTCGTTTCAGTTGGTATCAGAGCATTGGTTTACAGAGCTCGAGAATAAGATATATTAGAATCAAACGAAAGAATTAATCAGAGATTTGATTAGTAATATCCAATAGGAATTACTCGATAGAGATAGGATCAGTAGTATCCTAGAACGAGTGTGAAGAGTGTTATTTTTAAAATAAAAATGAAAACGTATTTTGTTTTGAAAATTTAAACCTTATTATTTGTATTTGAATATTTTATTTTATAATTGACTTGGACAATCAGTATATGATGATTTTGATTATGCGCGTAATTAACGTGTATTCGAAGTCTTAGGTATACTTGGTACATATAGAATCACACTCAAGTCGCCCGGAGATGATTCTGATGATGTAGCTACATCATCAATATTTATGTTTGAGTTTCGAAAGTGGGATATCTATATATTTCCAATTGACTGGTGTGAGAACCATAATATAGTTAGAATATATTGTTGTGATTTGGCATCAAAAATAGATTTCTGAGTATATATAAAAGTTATATGTTTGATAAGCTAATCAACAAATTGATTGATGATTGTGTTGTGTGATTATTCATTTAAACCAATATGTGAATGGAAAGGTAAATTTAGCCAAATTAAATCAAAATATTGAACTGAATTAAAATTGACAGAAATTACATGCATTTACATGAATATGTAATGAACAGGTCATAACATGGAAGCTAAGAAGAGGAATAAAATTGTATGCCCGACAAATAGGCACATGTTTACCATTTTATTGAGTTTTGATGATTTTATGAGCCGATTGGCTAGCCGCTTAGCTTTTTCTTTTGGATTGATGAGGGCCCTGTGAGGCTACTTGCGGTTTTAAAGGTCTCCATGTACAAAGAAGGTTATGGCGAAATTTTTCGAAAATTTAGGGTATTAGCCAGATTTTTGAGAAATTAGAAAATTATTAGAAACTGAAAAGTTGAAGAATGAAAGCCAGAATGAAAGTTGAGTTGGTTAGTTAAACATCTGTAACGACGCGAAAATCCGTGCCAATTTGAGCTGACTAATATACTACACATTCAACTAAAGTACACGAAAATTCAGGTCATTAATAGAAAAGAATTTAGAGGATGAGATAGAAAAGATAGAACTAATAGAATAGAAGAAGAAGAAGACCACAACTGAACAGAATCAGAGTAAACACGAAACTCACAGCGGAATAAATAAAATGTATTATAACATAACTTTGAAATACAAAATCTGAATTTGTATATATACATACCATATCAGAGTCTAACTCATATACATCACAGCGGAAAATAATATTTAAATAACTAATAGTGGAGCTTCCTACTTTGAGCTCCTCCAAGTGAATCTGCAAAATCCTGAACACTTGTCTGCCCGTACAAATTTGGGCACCCAAGAGTTTAGGGAAAACAAACAAAATAAACTCTGGGTCAGTCATGGGACTGGTGTGAGTAAATTCCAACTATACTGTTTAACTTTGAAAAATCTTACTATAAAATATCTTTGATATCAAATCCAGTGATATTATGATAATGTCTAAGCAAATAAATATCCAAGTAGCAGAACGCTTGCATCTCACGTTTCACATATATATAGTATAAAATCATAAACCGCAGGGCGCTTATTGGAGAATGGATTCCAACAGACAAGGTATGGGAGCACCTTCTGATCAGTGTACTCTAAAGGGTATACACTGCAGGTTCAACAAGAACGTCTTGCAACCCGACCACACATGACCGCTCACTCATTAAGCTTGAGTGTCGCGAATATATTGCTACCACGGTTGCAGGCCATCCAACCGTCATCCGAAGATACAGAATCGAAAAGAAGTATAAATATGAATTTTCTCTTGATCGGTGACAATACACCCTGCTTGGGGATGACCCAACTAGCCATGCTGCCTAGCCCAACTTTTGTTACTTCCTAGTTGTGAGGCTAGAGGCTACGTCTATCTTCAGGACATCTGATCATCATTCACTTTGAATGTCACATCGTCAAATCCGTAATCACATATTGATTACACAAATGCACACTGGGTGTAGAATAAAGAGAAGTTACCTTCTCCCCACCAACTTGGTATATTCGTAAAATCAACGGTGTGACCGTTGGAAATACTCTGTCAGACACTCGTCCATACAAGTTGTCCTGGGACTGGACAAACAGAAAACACCATTCTGGAACAGGACGACCCTTGCATTTAACTCCGTCTTCAATTTTTTCCTACATATCTAATTCGCAGCGCTTATGCCTATACGGAGTGGTTTTCGGATAATAAATCCAACCGGTCTTTCCGTATTGACAACGATGGTCAAAACACTTCGATAGTCGGTTATTTAACTATCGAAGTAAAACAAACATCCATTCTAATGTATAACTAAACATCATACAATCACGAGCACTTTTTATTTAACATTCGTTTTTATTATGCAAATTCCCATATCTTACCAGATATTTCTCAAATCCCGTAACAGCCTTTTTACACTTCTTGGAAAACATTTCTAGTTATTATGAACTCTTGTTCTCCCATATTTCAGATGTATACGTTATTAATGTTTGAAACATTTCCATTCTTTTCACGTTCTTTACTCAGCAAAACAACATGAAAATTGGAATTGTGGAACAATTTACGAAACCTTTTTTTCATAGGTATAAAAGAAGCAACACAATTACACTAAAATTCCATTACCTTGTATATATTATATATAAAACATACACATCAAAATACTTATATATATATATATATTCTTCTAAAAATCAACTCTACAATCCAAACATCTATCAAATTTTTTTTCACAAATATTTTCTTTATAAAAATAAAATAAAATAGAAACTTAACCCAAACTCATGCATACAACAGCTATGTACATATTATATAAAGGGAGCGGTTATATAAACACAAAAATTTGACATAAATCAAAAGACATAATTTCTCAACCACATGATTAATTTATCTTTATGTGAGGGGTGCAGATCATGGGGTAATCTTATGGTTTAGATTTTATGTCGCTCAATTTGTATCAAATCTTTGTGTCTAAATAAACATCCCTTATATAAATAACACAACACATACACATAGGCGAAATAAAAAAGACGCACGCCCCAAACACACACACACACACACACACATATATATATATATATATAATATAAATTAAACATAAATCAACACAAAAAAAATTAAGTAAGACAAACCCACACAAACACATAACTTGACCCAATGGGCAAGGGAAATGCAAGAAGGATGGATCTTGATTTTTACCAAAAAGTTACAAAACTAAACCAAAATTTAACCATTTTAAAAGTGGTTTTTGAACAAGATAAATTCAAAATTATGGGAAATCATAAACTGAAAAGTTGTTGCAAATTCTTTTCTCTTCAATTTTAAAAAAAGAAATACCAATTTCCGATAAAATTTGAAGAAGATATGATCAAAACAGCGACAGACAAATATTTAGATTCGAAATCTGGCTTCAAAAACGCACCTGAAAGATTGGCAGTTTCGGCCAAGAAAAATTCGAAATCTAAAAAAGTATATTGCAAAAAAGTTTTAGCTCTTTCAATTTTACACAATTTGAAAAAAAAAGTAAAGTCAATTTTGGTTCCGTATGAGGAAGTTATGGTCCCTACAAAACAGATCAAAATCTGGCCAAAAAAATAGAAAATAAAAGGAGAAAAAAGGAGAAGAGATTGATGGATTAGGTGGCTTCTATTTTTTTTTTTTTTAATTTGAGAAGTTTCTCCATTAGATTTAGATGTAGATCTTGATTTTAGCCATGGTTGATTGCTGAGAATTTTGTAGAAGAAGAAAAAAAAGGAATGGTTGCATGAATGAATAAAATGGTGATATAAAGAAAAGAAAAAAAAACCACTGTAAATAATCATTCATGGCTTTCTAAATTTTTAACGTTAATTAATAAATGTGTCCCCGCAAATTGATTTTCATCCATTCAAATTCAAGCCACTATTAATACAAATGAGAATGTAAAGGAATACATACATCTTTATTTGCATGAAAAGGAAGTTACCAAATACATAAGTCAATTTAAATGTGTCCCCGCAAATTAATTTTTCACCAATTCAAATTCAAGCTAGTATTAATACTAATGAGAATAAAGAAAGATATAATTTTTTTTATAAACAAATAAAAGGAACCAATATAAATATGTTTGCAAATAAATGGAAAACAATACAAATTTTTAGTTCAAATGACAAACGGTTTTGGCAATATAAAATTAACAACAATAAATACGAATTGAAATTAAATTAAAGAACAAATAAAATTTTGCTATATTTATATCAACAACAATAAATACAAATTGAAATAAAATTAAATATATAATTCCATATTGAAAACGGAGGGTATAATTACATAAATTATTCATATAAAAATTCAAGAATGAATGCAGATAAATAAAATAAATAAACCAAAATTTTAAATTAAATCATTAATTAAATACTCTAAAAATTGAGGTTGTTACAATCTCCCCTACTCAAACCTTTTCGTCCCCGAAAAGGAACGAGGTAGAGAAAGTTATCAGTTTATATATCAAATCATATACTTCTTATTCAACTTGGAAACAATTATTTATACAAAAATTAATATAGGTTCGAAGACTCAAGTTTTCACAAAATTTCTAAGTCATAAATTCACGAAAAATTTCGCCAGAGTCTCCTGTGTACGGTTAGGCCTGGAAAACAATAATATATAATAATTCCAAATATACATCTCATCCAAATATACATCTCATCATATATGAAAATATGAACTTCATGTTTAAACAAATAACTTCTTTCTTTAATAAAAATCATTTCTTCCTTTCGATAAAAAAAATCTATATAAACGAAGAAACTCACGTTGAAATTCGGAGAGGGAGGGGTGCTCGTTGTTGATGGACGGAGGTAGCGATTGGGGGTGCTCGCGGATGCTGGCGTGGTGGTCAGCGTGGAGGCGAGGGGGTGGCGCGTTCTGGGTGGTGGCT
Source organism: Allium sativum (assembly GCA_030737875.1). Taxonomy (NCBI): domain Eukaryota; kingdom Viridiplantae; phylum Streptophyta; class Magnoliopsida; order Asparagales; family Amaryllidaceae; genus Allium; species Allium sativum. The sequence goes on from CM060920.1 coordinate 972,096,934, forward strand.
GGAGTCGATTGCAACTGTCTTCGGGGAGGAGCGTGCGGTTTTTGAGGGGTTTCAGGCGAGGTCGGTTCTCAGAGAGGAGGAGAAGAAGAGATGAAGGAGCAGGAGATGGAAGAGGAAGGAGGCGGAGCACAGGGGGGCGACGACGATGGCACGGGGATCGATCCCGATCCCCTTTTCCCCTTTTTCTTTTTTTTATCTCGACAGAATGAACAATAAAGGGAGGGGGGGCAGATGGTATAGAGAGAGAGGGGAGAGGAAGTTTTAATTTTTATATTATTTTATTTCAAAAAAAAGTTGACTTTTTATTTTGACCTCAAAACAAGGCCCACCGCTTGCTGTCCATAACATATTACCCCATTCCGAACAAAATGGGATATGTATCGTAGGCTGATTCGATCGTTTCGATCAGTTTTCGTCAAAATCAACATATAACTCTATATATTGAATTTGAACGCTCATTTCAATTTACAGGGGTCACGTACTAACTCGAAAAATTCCCAAAAAATATTTTCTAGCTTCGTATTGACAATACGGTCCTAACAAAACTAATCTAGTCAGATTCTGAGACCGTTTGAAAAATGGCCATTTTCCAGTCGATTAAAATCAGCTAAAACTGGTCAAACGCGTTTTCCTTTCCCACGCTCACATATTGATTCGAAAAATTATGAAAATTGAAACCTAGCAATAACTTGACATCACGGATCCAACAAAAGTGGTTTTGTCGAAATCCGAGGTCGTTTGCAAAATGGTTATTTTTAAGGGCCAGAATTCCATAGCGACTATTCTGAAAATTCATTTGGCCATAACTTTTGATTCCCGCTATGAAATTTTGATTTTTCGGATTCGTTGGAAAGATATTATCAAATAGATTCTATTATTTTTGGTTTCGCTAAATTCCGGTTTATTTTGAATCATGTACATTCATTTGATGTTTGAAATCGAATTATCGAACTACCACACCATTTTCAATTCCTTTTATAATTTAAAATAAATATTTATATTCTAACGACGATCTATATGAATATATACGTTTAAACTCTATTCAAAATAAATTTTTCGTCGATATTATTTAAAATAATTCATTTTAAATATTTAAAATTCAATAAAATTGCAAAAATAAAAATTTTAAACTGGCCCAGATTTTCGGGTTGTTACAATCTCCCCCACTTAAAACTTTTCGTCCCCGAAAAGGAACGAAGCCGAAAGTTGTTTTAAAACCTGTAACACCCCACGCCCATTAATGTCAATCACAAAGGGAATGCATTAACTTCTATGGAGGTTTTAGGTGAATATAGAACAGTAAAATTTCAACAAGACAGATATAAAATAGTACTTGGAAATTTAAAAACTTTATTTCAATTGCAGCAGAAGTCAAAACATGTTTGATTACATCATAACACCATAATCAAAGTCAAGTACAATATCTATCTTGATAAAACAAGTACATAATCCCATTACATAAATAGCCATTAAAAAGAAAGATAACAAGCTAGACTTTACTTCAGCAGTCCAAGCTTTCCAAGAGATAAGCAATCCAATCAGACTCCACTGGAACTTGGCCCAACCTGAGGACCTGAAGGGAGAAAAAGATGAAAAAGAGGGGGGGTCAGACATAAAGTCTGGCGAGTATGATAATTCTACAATACTATTATCAAAATAACTGGACTAAGGCATAAGCTGGAAAACAAGGAAATGTCTATGAAAGAGCAGATTAAGGACATAGACAATCGCTAAAGGAAACGTTATAGGCGCTCCTAAATACTAAAGGATAAACACTATACTGCACCACACCAGTCACCCTAAAGATTGATTCCACTTAGCTTCACTTAGAAACTTTCTTAATGGCTTTACGTACTCCTAGCTGACTACATAGGTGCCGCCTGCCCCTATCTCCACTAGGTGTACCCCACTTTCCATTTTTCGATCGGCTCCCTACTCGTAGATACCCGTGCTGGCCCCACAGTGGGGTGTATCATTCCCCTAAAGTGGCAACCCGATATAACGGAGATGCACGGCTTATACCTACACGATGCAACAACGTCTTACCTACCAGCCCGGGTCCACACACGCATATGAAACCCGTTGGACTTGCGTTACCACCGCTCCCTGTTTTGGCCTCTTATAGTCAAACCCAGTATGCGTGTCCCGTCCTCGACTTGGGTCGAGCCCACAAAGATACGTTTTGGGATACTGGTTGAAATGGGCCCCCATTATTTCCCACAAGCATTCCACCTAAGCTTGTCCCATTAGTCCATCCACTTAACCCACTTAGTCATGTTCATTTACATGTGTATTTGGTTAAGTCTAATCGTATTTCAAATGCCTCTAAAGGCAACCACTAGATTCCTCATGCCACCCAAGGCACCTACTTAACCCCCATGTCCCACCTTACATGATTATCTGGCTAAGTATTTCTTAATTCATTAAGGCCATAACCTCATAAAGACCTCTTACATTAGACTGGCATTTATGGCAGCTGGATTTGCCGGGCGGGTCCGTGCGGTCTTACACCATAAAAGAGTCTAACCTCGTGTCTTTACAACTATTATGCTTTAGTTTGGGCCTAGGACCTCTCACATTGGGCCGACATTTGTGACTACTGGATTTGTCGGGCGGGTCCGGGCAGGTTTACGTCACAAACGGGTCCAACCTCGTGTCCTAAGCATTGATTATTATTAATAATCCACTTTCCCCATTCGCAAAATGTATGCTAGACCCGATTAGTCTAACTCATAGCATAAAAGTAAATATTCACAACAACAACATATATATGTGACTAAATAAATCATAACAAGGGGTAAAACTTGCATACATCACAACTTGCATAAGGTTATACATGTCATGGATCTAAGGGTGTCAACTTATTCATAATTCACATAATATGATTTTGATCAAATTTCATAAACTTGTATAGGACATGTGTGAATCAATATCATTAACAATATGGTTTTATATGGGTACACCTAACTCAATAGGCAAATTCCCAAAAATCAAAATTCATTTAATCATAGATTCGTGTATATGGGTACACCTAACTTAATAGGCAAATTCCCATATTCAAGATCCAATTAATTTGTAGATTCATGTATATGGGTACACCTAACCCAATAGGCAAATTCCCATAATCAAGATCTATTATAAAAAAAACATAAACTTTAAACATGATCCAATTCGCATAAATACTAACATCATGATTTTACAACTGGTATGATTCAACACAACTTAACATGACATCATTATCATATAACATAAGTATTTCAACATATGTGATAATATGAGATCTACAACATATATAAGATTTACAACATAGCATATCATAATTTGCAACATAGCATGATATGATTTACAACATAGCATAGCAAGATTTACAACATGGCATAACATGATTTATAACATAGCATAGCATGATTAATCACATATGACATAGCATAGGATTATTTACAACATAATCACTACAACATAACAACATATATATGATAACATAATAGCATAACAAGAGATCCACAACATAATTTACAAATACATAACAATTCATATCACTTTCTTGTGATCCATTCATAACTTAATCAAATTATTTTATAATAATATTGTGAGATTCATCATACTCACAATTTTAAAGAAGAGAAATAGAAAGAGAGAGAGCTTTTGATTTGATTTGAGTAGATTTAGTTTGTAGATTAGGCCTTCTTCTTCTTTAGTTTGTGACGGCTATGCTGAACTCCATGGCAACGGCATGTCGGTAGCTCTCCAATTTTTCAAGTGATTTAGGGTTAGAGTCTACCCACTTATTTATAGATGTTAGGATTCATTTAGGCCATTAGATTTAATCTAGAAATAACCGCAGCCATTCAGACCAGATGGGGTTTATCTTATTGACTCAGCAATGAGTCAGAAGTGACTCAGCAAACACTCAGCAAATTAATAAACTTCTATTCATGTTTACATTAACTGCCCATATATATATAAATATATATATATATATATATATATATATACACACGCACCTATTCATGAATTCAAATTAATCCATAATTAACTTATGACCATTAATTTTCCAATTAATGTCTTAATTCCATTTTTCGCCTTTTAAGGCAATTCACATATCTCAAATTTGTTATATGCCTTTTTAAGGCTATTTCGTGCAAATTCTCAATATTAATTCTTTTAATTTGTGAATATTAGTATTAACAGAAATACGGGGTGTTACATTCTCCCCTCCTTAAGGGATTTCGACCCCGAAATCTTCAAGTTTATATCCTATCATCAACCATCTACTCAATCAACAAACACTGGCATCCATTGTCCTTATAGACTTCTAATGCTTTCATGTTTAAATGCACAGTGTGTGTCTATGTCCGTATCTAATGCAAAATCAGGCGGTCCACTGATTCAGTTGACCTCCTTGATGCAATTCATGATAGTGCCATGCATCCATTATGTATGCAAAAGATCCTAATTGCTTACAAACTACTTCTATATGCGTGCACATCCATTCAACCGAATGCAGCATCTATATGATGGTACAACCATTATACATCCATTATACTAAATACATTCATTTATGCAATATGCAATATGTAGTGACTGAGCCGATCTAGTGCCTAAAGTGTGTGTATATATGCATCCACGAGCAACCACTAGCAACCACTTGCATCCATTTTGCATCCATCATACATAACATGTGTAACGACCCAGCGGTTTTCGACTCTGAAAATCGACACAAAACCCAGCGTCGACTGTTCAGACATCGAAAATACCGGACCATTAATAGAAAGAAGTTAGAGGATGAGATAGAAAAGATAGAACTAATAGAATAGGAGAAGAAGAAGAACACAGCTGAACATAATCAGAGTAAACACGAATCTCACAGCGGAACGAATAAAACATATTATATAACATAAGCTTTGAAATACAAATCTGTTTTGTACATATATACATACCATTATCAGAGTACACATAACATTTGATTCAGCGGAAGTAACTCTAAATAACTAACGTTGAAGCCTCCTGCTTCAAGCTCCTCCAAGTGTATCTGTAAAAGCCTGAAACACTTGACTGCCCGTACAAATTTGGGCACCCAAGAGTTTAGGAAAAACAAAACAAAACAAACTCTGGGTCAGTCATGGGACTGGTGTGAGTAAACTCCAACCATATGGTTTAACTTCAAAGATCTTTCGGAAGAAAAGGATAATAGTAAGACCAGTCCACACATAAATACGGATGGTTTTTACCTTACTATAACCCAAACCATTTTTGATATCAAAATCCAGTGATATTATAATAATGTCTAATCAAATAAATAACCAAATAGTAGAACGCTTGCATCTCACGCTCTACATATATAGTATAAAATCACAAACCGCAGGGCGCTTATTGGAGATTGGATTCCAACTATGACAAGGTATGGAACCACCTTCCGATGATGTATCTCTAGAGGCGAATACACCTGGGTTCAACAAGAACTTCTTGCAACCCGGCCCACACATGACCGACCACTCATTTCGCTTGAGTGTATCGAATGTATATCACCAACGGTTGGACTCAAACCACCGTTCCCGAATGGGCAGAATCGATAGATTTAGAAACAAAAGGAATTTCTCTAGATAGGTGATTATACACCCTAATGGGAGCGACCCACATAGCCATGCTGCCTGTCCGATTTTTGTCATTTCCTGGTTGTGAAGCTTGAGGCTACGTCTACCTTTTAGGACATCTGGCCACCATTCACTTTGAATGCCACATCGTCAAACCCGTCAAATCACTAGTTGATCTTCCCAAAATATTACGGGTATAAAAGCCAAGAGAAACGAATTCCTCTGCCACCAGACGTAATACCTTGAAAAGATCGCCTTATGTGACCGTTAGGAATACTCTGTCAGACATTCGTCCATACAAGTTGTCCTGGGACTGGACAAACAGAACACACCATCCTGAAACAGGACGACCCATGCATTTCACTCCGTCTTCAATTTTCGTCAGCATAATCCAATTCGCAGCGCTTACGCCTATACGGAGTGGTTCTCGGATATTAAATCCAACCGGTCTCTCCGTATCGACAACGATGGTCAAAACACTTCGATAGTCGGTTATTTAACTATCGAAGTAAAAACAAACATCCACTCCAAGGTATAACACAACATCACACAATCACGCTTAAGTTTGTCAACAGCGCTAATTTATCGTGATAGTTTAAAAACTTATCATACGCTGTAATATTCCCCTTTATACAAATCTTGACATAACAGTTACGCTTAAGCCTAGTCAACAGCGTTGTTTTATCGCTGTAGTTCAAATACTTGAAATACGCTGCTATGTTCCACCTTATACTGTTCTTGACATCTCTTACCGTTACAAAAATCTTGACATCTCTCTTCGTTAGAAAAGTCTTGACATCTCTTTATGTTACAAAATCTTGACATCTCTTTCATTTTGAATAAATTAATCCAAATAATTTCACTTGTATCGATTACTATAAAAATAATAATTTATTTCTAAGTAACCTCATTTACTATTAAATAAACAAAAATCGATTCTAACTAATCTTACTTAATATGAAATCATCCATAATCTATTTGTAAATATCTCATTTAATTGTTCTTAAAACAATAAATACTTGTAATTTATCATCAGGTTAATCTCCGCATACTTACTTATTAATCTTATTAATATAAGAATTCACTTTACCAAATCCTTTAGTAAGTATGGTGAAACACGTGCTTCGCACACGGTGGGATTTGGCAAAAACAATAACGGTTTAAACAATGATACATTTATGGTTGGTTGTTGCCACTTTCTTAATTGATATCATTTATTTGATTAAATCAAAATAACGTTTGAATTTCCATTCAACGTTAATATTAACACAAGGTTTCAAAAGTCATTTGGGTTCAAACAGTGCATCTCTATAAAACAACAGTACATATAAATATTGAGGAATCCGGTCGGATTCCACCAACCGGTTTCCTGCATCCACCGATGTTAGTCAACCATTAACACTGGTTCCATCCTAGGGAATATTAAAATCAATGGAATCAGTTCAACCATGATGTGTATATATGCAACGATATATATTTCAACCAATTTGATTGTAATCTACCGAAGCGATCATCACAAAGCATTCAACCAATATTATAATATTTTAAAATAAATCAAAGTCAGTGAATTTACTCACCTTGGCGCGTTAACCGTTAATTAACGATTTGCGTCCGTCGATTAAACCTGGCGTCCAGTTTTGCCAAAATTTTTTGTAATGATCTCCAAAACATTTCAAGTCAGCTTCATCTGTAGCGTACTTCCATTCGGTTTCCAACGTGATAAATGGTTCCCTCGGCCAACTCAAATTCTCAATGCTACCCGTTTTAAAACCGTATCCGTATCTTCCATTATATCGCTACACCTTCAAACTGAAACCGAACTACCACCTTCAATCTTGCCTTCGTTCTGCAAACCTTCACCATACATACAAGACATAAAAACTCATGCTCCAAACCTCAGTACTCTTCGTTCAACAACTAATACAAATTCAACCGCCGGCTACTGTTAAATTCCTCCATATACGCATATTCCCTCTTCTGCCCTTCATAAACCATGCATACGAAAAGACTCTCCAGCACCACCCTTGCTTACGTTTTATTTTAACTTCTTTAAATTGGCTTTTCCTCATTACTATAGCCCATCATCAGTTCTCACTCACTACCTGTTTCCCTTCGGCATCTGGACAGTACCCAATTGTACCCATTTCCATGCATGCGTTATGAACCCAACATCCCATGAATTATTTTGCTTTGAGCCATCCTTTTTCCATTGAAGAATACAATGGGAAAGCTCCATCACCCCATGATACAACCGCATGCTCCAGTAAAGTTCCTCACCAGATCCCGACGCCCGTACACCGTACGTTTCCACCAACCCCCAACATCACAACTCGCTCACGTCTCCTTTCCACTATTTCTTGCATCATTCCCTTCAGTTACCGACGCGGCACCCTTACGGACATCACGACCAAGCCGAACTTCAATACACTTGACCGCCATCAACTCCACCTCCACCTGCGTCGGACTCCTCCGCCATACTCTCCTTGTTTCGATCTCTTCCTTTCCGGATCCACATCCCTTCTATTTATTTTATTTTCCCTTTTTTTTTTTTTTTTTTTTTTTTATATTTATCGGCCATTGAAAACACTGCTTTTGATTTCTTGAAATGAAATGAAGGAGTTGTCCATTTATATTATTTGAAACTTGGTCACCACGTATTAGCATATAGATTAGTTTATATTTCCAACCAGTAGCCTGTGCGAAAGAAAAAGGTCTGCAGTTGTTTAAATACTTTGTGATGATGCTATAGCCGAAATATTGGTCTGCGGCATGAAGTAGGGTGTATCTCATTTTACTGTGCTTCGAAAAGAGATGGTACGACCCTTGCCCACCAAGTAATTGAAAAAAATAATAATAATTTATATTTACTTATAATAAAAGTTCTTTATTCTAGTGCCAAGCAGCCACTCGCTTTAAAACTTCTGGACGTCTGAGAGTATTCATGCAAATCCACGCATCAGTGCATTAAATAGATTTGTCTCGGTACAAGCGGTAGGCTGTAATCTACATTAACTAGCATGTGCGCACTGTTTTTAGTGTGATTCACGGAATGGACGGGTGGGATTTGGTTATGCAGGAAAGGTTATTGATTTTCTTATAGCTTGAGGCCTTAACGTATACAGTTTTCTTCACCGTTCTTGATTCTCGAAGTTATGCATTGTCCTCTGAAAAGCTAAAAGCTACTCCTGAATGTCTTGTGTAAAACCTGTAGGAGTTGTCTTACTCATATGACTCATTGTCGACAGCCGTTTCTCATTCGTGAAAGGATGGTGTCTTCCTTTCATTGTTTAAATAAATTTTTTAGATAAACGGTTCAGTGAGAATTTATGTCCTTATATTAATATGTTATCTTTTTAATTGTTGTAGAGATTGGTTTACCTCAGCTTCTAAAATTATACTTACGTATGGACAGAAGTAAAAGTACGATTGTGTTCATCGAGGTGTCACGATCCCAAAAATATAATAATATCGGTCGTTTAACTTATATTGTGAAACCCCAAAATATTGATACAGGGTGCAAAATATTCCAAATAAAAAGTTGCATATTTAATTCATTAAAAATTACAGTAAAATTCTAAAAATTAAATTATCATCGCGCCCCAAAAGAACCTTGTCTAAATTCGAAACCGATAAGAAGTTATTTCAAGTAAACCGTTATGGTCGATAAATGATTTCATAGCGACTTTCTGAATATTTGATTTTGACATATCTTGCAAACTATACGACGAAATCTCAATATTTCACTGCTGTCAGAAAGATACAGTTCAACAGATTCCAATGTTTCTTGTTTCGAAGAAATCCGATTTAAAATTAGTCTTGTACACTCAGTTGAAGTTCAGAACGTTAAATTACGAACTGCAGCGTCGTTCTGAGCTCGATTATATTTAATATATATTTTTATATGTTCAACTTCGTTTTAATTTATATTCAAATCTACTTATGTTAAGAATTCAATATTTAAACTGATTTAAATATTCAAATATAAACCGATAAAAATGCGGGACATTACATTCCTTCCCCCTTAAAATAATTTCGTCCTCGAAATTGCTAAGGTAGGAAAAATGCTACAATTTCTGTTGTAAACATGTAAAAAAATTCTTTTGGTTTACTTCATAATTTTAGTTTCAACTAAACTGATCAAAATATTAATCCCCTTCTTTGTAACGAAAATTTTCAAAATTCTGAAAATTTTCTAACACTTTAATTTTCAGAGAATTTCATCAGTCTCTCTGCTGCACGGTTCATTCGGTACTACTACCACACTTCACTCTGGGCCTTCCCCCTTTATTGAGCATCCAACTTTCTCGCTTTCATTTGCAATCCATTCAGCATACCCGAATATATCTCCAACTGATCTCGAGTCAGTTTATCTTCAATCAATAATTTTCTTACATCCCGACTCAATTTCTTTTTCAAACTCCAGTTCAATTCCAATTCCAAATAATCAAATTTCCCAACCAAGTTCGGTTCCATTCCCAATCTCAATTCACAACTCAAACTACTTTGCCAAGTCAAATCCTTATTCTAGTGCATTTTCCACCTACTTGGCTTCAATTCAACTCAAATTTTATTTGACTTAGTCAAATACATTATTTATATACTTCATAAGAAAAATTTAAATTTCAGAATTCAAATTCCTGGGGTTTTCATTTCAAATCAGTTTGAAATCATATATATTCATAACATAGCAATTCAAAACATTTGAATTTCTGTACCACTTATTTCAAACAAAATCTTAGGTAGTAATCCGTCACTTAGAGACTCGAAATTGAATACTGATAATGCGGCCGTCATCATCAGAATTTATTTCCAGCGATCAAAGTGAGTTCAATACTATATCACTTTCAAAACTCATATTCAAATATTTTTATTTGAAATTACTTCAAAAATATCTTTTCGAAACTTGGATAATATTTCAAAATTTCCCCAGGATCTTAAAATTCCATATATTTAATTCAAATTTCATTTACAAACATTTTCATGTTTCAGAATTTTAATTCCAATCCTGGTTTAAAATTTCAGATTCAGTTCATCTGATTTTATACCTTATACCCATATGAATTTCGATTGGTTATTTACATAACGAACCCACATATAACCTTATTTGATTATAATAACAATCAACATACCCAATATACTATAATGATCTCAAGATATATAGCTCTTTTTATATCAAAATATATTTTGGGTAAAATTATTTTAATTACCCAGCTTTTCAAAACATACCGTGTCGAGTTACTCTGTTCAAGAGTTTAGAAACACTTATCGACACAGTTTGCATTACTGTTTCGACCAGAATTCATAAACCACTTGCCAAACCAATCGACACAATATAAAACAGTTTTTATATTGATTTACAAATACGCGCTCATATATATACACTCAAACTCAATCTAAGGTACTGCTAACCTTATCTCTATTGAGTCACGCCACAGAGCCAAGGTAATCACTTAACCTTCAGCTCTGATACCACTGTAACGACCCAGCGGTTTTCGACTCTGAAAATCGACACAAAACCCAGCGTCGACTGTTCAGACATCGAAAATACCGGACCATTAATAGAAAGAAGTTAGAGGATGAGATAGAAAAGATAGAACTAATAGAATAGGAGAAGAAGAAGAACACAGCTGAACATAATCAGAGTAAACACGAATCTCACAGCGGAACGAATAAAACATATTATATAACATAAGCTTTGAAATACAAATCTGTTTTGTACATATATACATACCATTATCAGAGTACACATAACATTTGATTCAGCGGAAGTAACTCTAAATAACTAACGTTGAAGCCTCCTGCTTCAAGCTCCTCCAAGTGTATCTGTAAAAGCCTGAAACACTTGACTGCCCGTACAAATTTGGGCACCCAAGAGTTTAGGAAAAACAAAACAAAACAAACTCTGGGTCAGTCATGGGACTGGTGTGAGTAAACTCCAACCATATGGTTTAACTTCAAAGATCTTTCGGAAGAAAAGGATAATAGTAAGACCAGTCCACACATAAATACGGATGGTTTTTACCTTACTATAACCCAAACCATTTTTGATATCAAAATCCAGTGATATTATAATAATGTCTAATCAAATAAATAACCAAATAGTAGAACGCTTGCATCTCACGCTCTACATATATAGTATAAAATCACAAACCGCAGGGCGCTTATTGGAGATTGGATTCCAACTATGACAAGGTATGGAACCACCTTCCGATGATGTATCTCTAGAGGCGAATACACCTGGGTTCAACAAGAACTTCTTGCAACCCGGCCCACACATGACCGACCACTCATTTCGCTTGAGTGTATCGAATGTATATCACCAACGGTTGGACTCAAACCACCGTTCCCGAATGGGCAGAATCGATAGATTTAGAAACAAAAGGAATTTCTCTAGATAGGTGATTATACACCCTAATGGGAGCGACCCACATAGCCATGCTGCCTGTCCGATTTTTGTCATTTCCTGGTTGTGAAGCTTGAGGCTACGTCTACCTTTTAGGACATCTGGCCACCATTCACTTTGAATGCCACATCGTCAAACCCGTCAAATCACTAGTTGATCTTCCCAAAATATTACGGGTATAAAAGCCAAGAGAAACGAATTCCTCTGCCACCAGACGTAATACCTTGAAAAGATCGCCTTATGTGACCGTTAGGAATACTCTGTCAGACATTCGTCCATACAAGTTGTCCTGGGACTGGACAAACAGAACACACCATCCTGAAACAGGACGACCCATGCATTTCACTCCGTCTTCAATTTTCGTCAGCATAATCCAATTCGCAGCGCTTACGCCTATACGGAGTGGTTCTCGGATATTAAATCCAACCGGTCTCTCCGTATCGACAACGATGGTCAAAACACTTCGATAGTCGGTTATTTAACTATCGAAGTAAAAACAAACATCCACTCCAAGGTATAACACAACATCACACAATCACGCTTAAGTTTGTCAACAGCGCTAATTTATCGTGATAGTTTAAAAACTTATCATACGCTGTAATATTCCCCTTTATACAAATCTTGACATAACAGTTACGCTTAAGCCTAGTCAACAGCGTTGTTTTATCGCTGTAGTTCAAATACTTGAAATACGCTGCTATGTTCCACCTTATACTGTTCTTGACATCTCTTACCGTTACAAAAATCTTGACATCTCTCTTCGTTAGAAAAGTCTTGACATCTCTTTATGTTACAAAATCTTGACATCTCTTTCATTTTGAATAAATTAATCCAAATAATTTCACTTGTATCGATTACTATAAAAATAATAATTTATTTCTAAGTAACCTCATTTACTATTAAATAAACAAAAATCGATTCTAACTAATCTTACTTAATATGAAATCATCCATAATCTATTTGTAAATATCTCATTTAATTGTTCTTAAAACAATAAATACTTGTAATTTATCATCAGGTTAATCTCCGCATACTTACTTATTAATCTTATTAATATAAGAATTCACTTTACCAAATCCTTTAGTAAGTATGGTGAAACACGTGCTTCGCACACGGTGGGATTTGGCAAAAACAATAACGGTTTAAACAATGATACATTTATGGTTGGTTGTTGCCACTTTCTTAATTGATATCATTTATTTGATTAAATCAAAATAACGTTTGAATTTCCATTCAACGTTAATATTAACACAAGGTTTCAAAAGTCATTTGGGTTCAAACAGTGCATCTCTATAAAACAACAGTACATATAAATATTGAGGAATCCGGTCGGATTCCACCAACCGGTTTCCTGCATCCACCGATGTTAGTCAACCATTAACACTGGTTCCATCCTAGGGAATATTAAAATCAATGGAATCAGTTCAACCATGATGTGTATATATGCAACGATATATATTTCAACCAATTTGATTGTAATCTACCGAAGCGATCATCACAAAGCATTCAACCAATATTATAATATTTTAAAATAAATCAAAGTCAGTGAATTTACTCACCTTGGCGCGTTAACCGTTAATTAACGATTTGCGTCCGTCGATTAAACCTGGCGTCCAGTTTTGCCAAAATTTTTTGTAATGATCTCCAAAACATTTCAAGTCAGCTTCATCTGTAGCGTACTTCCATTCGGTTTCCAACGTGATAAATGGTTCCCTCGGCCAACTCAAATTCTCAATGCTACCCGTTTTAAAACCGTATCCGTATCTTCCATTATATCGCTACACCTTCAAACTGAAACCGAACTACCACCTTCAATCTTGCCTTCGTTCTGCAAACCTTCACCATACATACAAGACATAAAAACTCATGCTCCAAACCTCAGTACTCTTCGTTCAACAACTAATACAAATTCAACCGCCGGCTACTGTTAAATTCCTCCATATACGCATATTCCCTCTTCTGCCCTTCATAAACCATGCATACGAAAAGACTCTCCAGCACCACCCTTGCTTACGTTTTATTTTAACTTCTTTAAATTGGCTTTTCCTCATTACTATAGCCCATCATCAGTTCTCACTCACTACCTGTTTCCCTTCGGCATCTGGACAGTACCCAATTGTACCCATTTCCATGCATGCGTTATGAACCCAACATCCCATGAATTATTTTGCTTTGAGCCATCCTTTTTCCATTGAAGAATACAATGGGAAAGCTCCATCACCCCATGATACAACCGCATGCTCCAGTAAAGTTCCTCACCAGATCCCGACGCCCGTACACCGTACGTTTCCACCAACCCCCAACATCACAACTCGCTCACGTCTCCTTTCCACTATTTCTTGCATCATTCCCTTCAGTTACCGACGCGGCACCCTTACGGACATCACGACCAAGCCGAACTTCAATACACTTGACCGCCATCAACTCCACCTCCACCTGCGTCGGACTCCTCCGCCATACTCTCCTTGTTTCGATCTCTTCCTTTCCGGATCCACATCCCTTCTATTTATTTTATTTTCCCTTTTTTTTTATTTTTTTTTTTTATATTTATCGGCCATTGAAAACACTGCTTTTGATTTCTTGAAATGAAATGAAGGAGTTGTCCATTTATATTATTTGAAACTTGGTCACCACGTATTAGCATATAGATTAGTTTATATTTCCAACCAGTAGCCTGTGCGAAAGAAAAAGGTCTGCAGTTGTTTAAATACTTTGTGATGATGCTATAGCCGAAATATTGGTCTGCGGCATGAAGTAGGGTGTATCTCATTTTACTGTGCTTCGAAAAGAGATGGTACGACCCTTGCCCACCAAGTAATTGAAAAAAATAATAATAATTTATATTTACTTATAATAAAAGTTCTTTATTCTAGTGCCAAGCAGCCACTCGCTTTAAAACTTCTGGACGTCTGAGAGTATTCATGCAAATCCACGCATCAGTGCATTAAATAGATTTGTCTCGGTACAAGCGGTAGGCTGTAATCTACATTAACTAGCATGTGCGCACTGTTTTTAGTGTGATTCACGGAATGGACGGGTGGGATTTGGTTATGCAGGAAAGGTTATTGATTTTCTTATAGCTTGAGGCCTTAACGTATACAGTTTTCTTCACCGTTCTTGATTCTCGAAGTTATGCATTGTCCTCTGAAAAGCTAAAAGCTACTCCTGAATGTCTTGTGTAAAACCTGTAGGAGTTGTCTTACTCATATGACTCATTGTCGACAGCCGTTTCTCATTCGTGAAAGGATGGTGTCTTCCTTTCATTGTTTAAATAAATTTTTTAGATAAACGGTTCAGTGAGAATTTATGTCCTTATATTAATATGTTATCTTTTTAATTGTTGTAGAGATTGGTTTACCTCAGCTTCTAAAATTATACTTACGTATGGACAGAAGTAAAAGTACGATTGTGTTCATCGAGGTGTCACGATCCCAAAAATATAATAATATCGGTCGTTTAACTTATATTGTGAAACCCCAAAATATTGATACAGGGTGCAAAATATTCCAAATAAAAAGTTGCATATTTAATTCATTAAAAATTACAGTAAAATTCTAAAAATTAAATTATCATCGCGCCCCAAAAGAACCTTGTCTAAATTCGAAACCGATAAGAAGTTATTTCAAGTAAACCGTTATGGTCGATAAATGATTTCATAGCGACTTTCTGAATATTTGATTTTGACATATCTTGCAAACTATACGACGAAATCTCAATATTTCACTGCTGTCAGAAAGATACAGTTCAACAGATTCCAATGTTTCTTGTTTCGAAGAAATCCGATTTAAAATTAGTCTTGTACACTCAGTTGAAGTTCAGAACGTTAAATTACGAACTGCAGCGTCGTTCTGAGCTCGATTATATTTAATATATATTTTTATATGTTCAACTTCGTTTTAATTTATATTCAAATCTACTTATGTTAAGAATTCAATATTTAAACTGATTTAAATATTCAAATATAAACCGATAAAAATGCGGGACATTACAACATGTCTCAAACACATGTTTCAACCATAGGATTATCCTAACTAAAGGTCAAAGATACTAATGAGAGGACATACTAAAGATAAGATAAGATACGCTAAGCGATAAAGGAGAAATTAAAAGACATACCCTCAAAAAGAAAAGGGTATAGCGAACGCATCTTCCCTTCTGTCTCCCAAGTAGCGTTGCTCTCATCATCTCCCCATTGCACTTTAACTAGTCTGACCTCTCGATTTCTCAACTTTTTGATCTCCGACCCAAGAATGCATGTAGGAGCTCGTCTAATTGTTGCATCATGCTCTATTTCCACCTCTTTAAGCAAGCTCGGCTCTACCACCTCCGCGGTCTTGTGCAAACACTTCCTCAAATGTGATACATGGAATACGTCGTGTACTCCACTAAGTTTCTCAGGAAACTCCACCCTATACGCCATCTTCCCAATCCTGTCTTTTATAGGAAACGGCCCTACAAACCTTGGCGCTAATTTCCCAACGGACCCAAAGCGAACAACATTCCGTAATGGAGACACTTTGATAAAAACCATGTCCTCAATGTCAAACTCAAGATCTGTCCTCCTCTTATCAGCATACGATTTCTGCCTATCTTGTGCTGCTTTCATCCTCCTTCGAATCAAATCAATCTTCTCCGAGGTTTCCCTAACCATATCGGGCCCAAGTAGGATTTTATCGGTAGATTCCCACCAACATGTAGGCGAACGGCAAGGCCTTCCATAAAGAGCTTCGAAAGGTGCCATGCCAATACTAGACTGAAAGCTATTATTATATGCGAATTCTACCAACGGAAGGTGCTCTTCCCATGTACCCCCAAAGTCTAGGATACAAAGCCTTAAAAGATCCTCTAGAATACGATTCACCCTCTCGGTCTGGCCGTCCGTCTAAGGATGATATGCGGAGCTCAAACATAGCTGAGTCCCTACCGCCTCTTGTAAACTCTTCCAAAATTCGCTAGTGAAGATGGGATCACGGTCGCTTACTATACTAGAAGGAATACCGTGCAAACGAACTATCTCTTTAATGTATACAGAAGCCAACCACGGAGCAGTCCTCTTACTTTTCACGGGAATAAAATGGGTGCTCTTAGTAAGTCTATCTACTATAACCCAAATCCCTGTATTACCCTTCCTTGATCTTGGTAATCCATCCACAAAATCCATTGAGACGCTTTCCCATTTCCATAGTGGAACTTCCAATGGGTGAAGCAACCCACTGGGTTTCTTTTGTTCCGCTTTTACTCGTTGGCACACCAAGCATCTAGCGACGTACTCGGCCATATCCTTTTTCATACCGGCCCAAAAGAAAACCCGCTTCATATCTTTGTACATCTTGTCTCCGCCGGGATGAATGGTCATCTTTGACCGATGAGCATCATCAAGAATGACCTTCCTTAAGTCTTCGTCTTATGGTACACAAAGTCTATTATCCCTTCGTAACCAACCCTTATCGTCTAGGGTATACCTACGAAGATGGCTAGACGACTCCCCTCCTTTGAGCTTTTCTACTATCTCAACCAACTGGGGGGTCGTCTTGCTGTGCCTCACCAACTCGTCCTAGAAGTGTAGGTCTAACCTCCAAGGATGCTAACAAACCAGGTACTAGGTCAATGGAGGGTCTAAAGTCAAACATGGAGATGAATTCTAAGCTTCATCGTTCAACAAACAACGGACTCAAGGACAACCTTTTCCTACTTAAGGCGTCTGCTACCACGTTACCCTTGCCCGGGGTATATGCTATTTCAAAATCGTAGGAGGCTAGGAATTCCATCCACCATTGCTGCCTTAAATTCAAATCCTTCTGAGAGAATAAGTATTTTAATGATTTGTGGTCAGTGAACAGTTCGAATTTCTCACCAAGAAGATAGTGACGCCAAGACTTAAGCACGAAAACAATTGCGGCTAACTCAAGGTCATGCGTAGGGTAATTCTTTTCATGAACCCTCAACTGCCTTCCACCATAGGCTATTACTCTTCCCTCTTGCATGAGGACCGCGCCAAGTCCCGTCCCACAAGCATCAGTATAGACGGTAAACGGTTTATTCCCGTCTGGCAGCATTAAGACTGGGGCTGAAGTTAAGGCTCTCTTTAAACGTTGGAACGCATCATCACAATCTTCGTCCCACGTAAAAACCAGGTTCTTCTTCGTTAACCGTGTTAATGGAGCTGATATTTTTGCGAAGTCTTTGATAAACTTCCTATAATAGCCAGCCAACCCCAAGAAACTTCTTACTTCGGTTACATTTTTAGGGACCTTCCAATCTTGGATGGCCACCACCTTTGCGAGATCCACTGCTATCCCTTCCTTGGAAACCACGTGCCCTAAGAACCGTACTTCTTTCCTCCAGAAGTGACACTTAGAAAATTTTGCCTTAAGGTTATGCGCTCGAAGGGTTTCCAACACTTCCCTAAGATGTAGGGCATGCTCTTCTTCATTCTTAGAATAGACTAAGATGTCATCCACAAAGACTACCACGAATTTGTTAAGGTACTCCCTAAACACCCTACTCATCAAATCAACAAAATATGCGGGGGCATTTGTCAAACCAAAGGGCATCACTAGCCATTCATAGAATCCGTCAGGAGTCCTAAAAGCAGTCTTATCTATACTATCCTCAGCCACTCTCAGTTGATGAAAGCCAGTGGCTAAGTCCAACTGCGAAAACACTGAAGCGCCAACTAACTGATCAAAGAGATTGTCAATCCTCGGCAGTGGGTGTCGGTTCTTTTTAGTAAGCTTGTTTAGTTCTCTATAGTCCACGCAAAGTCTAAGGGACCCATCCGCCTTTGTAGCAAATACTACTGGAGCACCCCACTCTGATATACTACGTCTTATGAACCCCTTCTCAAGCAACTCCTTCACTTGCTTATTGAGTTCCCTCCTTTCACGAGGAGCCATGTGGCGCACTGGCAAAGATACGGGTTTAGCATTATCCACAAGATAAATTCGAAAGTCTATCTCCCGCTTTGGAGGTAAGCCCTTCACCTCCTCAAACACATCCGGATATTCCCGGACCACCTCTACCGTTCGCAGATTCTCTACAGACGCGTCAAGCGATTCAAGATAACTTAGCATAACGGAATTTATGGGACTACAAAAGATGTCGAGAGCATTACCAAGGCGAGTCACAAGCCTAACTACTCTCCTTTCACAATCAAGAATGGCCCCATTTCTAGATAACCAATCCATTCCTAAAATTAGCCCATAGCCCGTGAAGCCCAATACATAAGCATCACATCTAAATTCAACGCTAAGTATAGAGATTTTCAAATCCAAACATATCATGGTCAAATGAGCCGAACCCCCAATTGGATTTGAAACAACCAAGGGATCCTCTACTAAACTGGTGTTCAAGTGCAGTAATTCAACTAATGATGCAGAGATAAACGAATGAGATGCGCCAGAATCGAATAAGGTACGGATAGGATGATCAAACAGAAAAACTAAGCTTTCAACAGAAATTGTTCTACCTCTTTCTTGCAGCGGTGGGGCAACAATAGCCTGAACTTGCCCCCTTGCCTG
Organism: Allium sativum; assembly: GCA_030737875.1. Taxonomy (NCBI): domain Eukaryota; kingdom Viridiplantae; phylum Streptophyta; class Magnoliopsida; order Asparagales; family Amaryllidaceae; genus Allium; species Allium sativum. The sequence goes on from CM060920.1 coordinate 972,116,451, forward strand.
CCCTGGTGCCATAAGAGCCTGCACCTGTCCTCCCGAGGTAGACCCTGCCCTCTGCCCCTTCTTTGGGCAGTCCTTCACCAAATGTCCCGCATCTCCACAATGAAAACAACCAGTCTTCTTTTTCTTTCTACAATCTTTGCTGAGATGGCCAGGCGTCCCACAATTGAAGCATCTCTTCTTCCCTTTGCCATTATTGTTTTTACCACCCTTCTTATTTTGCTTTTGGGGTTTCTTTTGATCCCCTTTCTTTTCAACTGCCTTATCCTCATGCATAAGTGCCATTTCTACTAGCCTTTCAAAGGTGGCTCCCATAGGGATGTGGGTCATAGCCAACCCTTGCAACGGTTCATTCAAGCCTCTAACGAACCTCAAAGCTTTCTTCTTTGGCGTGTTCACCAACTCCAAGCCAAACCTTGCTAACTGATTAAATTTATTGACATACTCCTTCACTGATAAGCTCCCTTGCTTTAATGTCAGGAATTTTTCCATATTTAAATTCTCCTCTGCCCTTGAAAGAAACTTTGCCTCAAACCTTCGTCTGAAATCCGCCCATGAATCAACTGGACGTTCCCCGTTAGTGACCTCCCACCAAAACGAGGCCTCTCCCTTCATTAACCAAGCAGCTAAACGGACTTTCCTCCCATCTTCCACTTCAAGGATATCCAACAATTCCTCAGTCTCCTTAAGCCAGTCTCTGGCCTCCACAAACGTCTCAGTCCCTTGAAAAGTTTTTCCTCCCATAGCCTTAAATTCCTTGCACGTCTTTGCAAAAGTGTCAACACGAGGAGGAGGAGGAGGAGGAATGGGTGCAACTGGGGGTGGAGGAACATCTGCTGGGCCTGCAGTGGTGGCCCTAGCCTCCAAATATCTCCTAAACCACCCTGGAACCGTCACACCTTCTGGGAGATTAAGATCTTCAGCCATGCTGAAACGAAAAAGGAAAGATTCAAAATGGAGAATTCGAAAGATAAAGATAAGGATATGTCTATTTGGGATTATGTTTTTCATAAAAACTTTCTCTAAATAACATGTTTTTGAAAGCACTTCTTCCAAAAATACTTTAGAAAAATATTTTTCTAAAAATTTTATCTGTTCTGGTAACCTTATGCTCTGATACCACGTGTAACACCCCACGTCCATTAATGTCACTCACAATGGGAATGCATTAACTTCTATGGAGGTTTTAGGTGAATATAGAACAGTAAAATTTCAACAAGACAGATATAAAATAGTACATGGAAATTTAAAAACTTTATTTCAATTGCAGCAGAAGTCAAAACATGTTTGATTACATCATAACACCATAATCAATGTCAAGTACAATATCTATCTTGATAAAACAAGTACATAATCCCATTACATAAATAGCCATTAAAAAGAAAGATAACAAGCTGGACTTTACTTCAGCAGTCCAAGCTTTCCAAGAGATAAGCAATCCAATCAGACTCCACTGGAACTTGGCCCAACCTGAGGACCTGAAGGGAGAAAAAGATGAAAAAGAGGGGGGGGGGGGGCCAGACATAAAGTCTGGCGAGTATGATAATTCTACAATACTATTATCAAAATAACTGGACTAAGGCATAAGCTGGAAAACAAGGAAATTTCTATGAAAGAGCAGATTAAGGACATAGACAATCGCTAAAGGAAACGTTATAGGCGCTCCTAAATACTAAAGGATAAACACTATACTGCACCACACCAGTCACCCTAAAGATTGATTCCACTTAGCTTCACTTAGAAACTTTCTTAATAGCTTTACGTACTCCTAGCTGACTACATAGGTGCCGCCTGCCCCTATCTCCACTAGGTGTACCCCACTTTCCATTTTTCGATCGGCTCCCTACTCGTAGATACCCGTGCTGGCCCCACAGTGGGGTGTATCATTCCCCTAAAGTGGCAACCCGATATAACGGAGATGCACGGCTTATACCTACACGATGCAACAACGTCTTACCTACCAGCCCGGGTCCACACACGCATATGAAACCCGTTGGACTTGCGTTGCCACCGCTCCCTGTTTTGGCCTCTTATAGTCAAACCCAGTATGCGTGTCCCGTCCTCGACTTGGGTCGAGCCCACAAAGATACGTTTTGGGATACTGGTTGAAATGGGCCCCCATTATTTCCCACAAGCATTCCACCTAAGCTTGTCCCATTAGTCCATCCACTTAACCCACTTAGTCATGTTCATTTACATGTGTATTTGGTTAAGTATAATCGTATTTCAAATGCCTCTAAAGGCAACCACTAGATTCCTCATGCCACCCAAGGCACCTACTTAACCCCCATGTCCCACCTTACATGATTATCTGGCTAAGTATTTCTTAATTCATTAAGGCCATAACCTCATAAAGACCTCTCACATTAGACTGGCATTTATGGCAGCTGGATTTGCCGGGCGGGTCCGGGCAGTCTTACACCATAAAAGAGTCTAACCTCGTGTCTTTACAACTGTTATGCTTTAGTTTGGGCCTAGGACCTCTCACATTGGGCCGACATTTGTGACTACTGGATTTGCCGGGCGGGTCCGGGCAGGTTTACGTCACAAACGGGTCCAACCTCGTGTCCTAAGCATTGATTATTATTAATAATCCACTTTCCCCAATTTTAATAATTCCCTACTTGAATTATTAATTAATTCCAAATTTAACAATGTCCATAATTGACTCAATTATGGACATCCATTTAAGGCATGCAAAATCATATCAATTGCACCCCAATTTATTAATTTCCTAATATTACCCCTACCCCACGTTTGAACGTTTATTCGCAAAATGTATGCTAGACCCGATTAGTCTAACTCATAGCATAAAAGAAAATATTCACAACAACAACATATATATGTGACTAAATAAATCATAACAAGGGGTAAAACTTGCATACATTACAACTTGCATAAGGTTATACATGTCATGGATCTAAGGGTGTCAACTTATTCATAATTCACATAATATGATTTTGATCAAATTTCATAAACTTGTATAGGACATGTGTGAATCAATATCATTAACAATATGGTTTTATATGGGTACACCTAACTCAATAGGCAAATTCCCAAAAATCAAAATTCATTTATTCATAGATTCATGTATATGGGTACACCTAACTTAATAGGCAAATTCCCATATTCAAGATCCAATTAATTTGTAGATTCATGTATATGGGTACACCTAACCCAATAGGCAAATTCCCATAATCAAGATCTATTATAAAAAAAACATAAACTTTAAACATGATCCAATTCGCATAAATACTAACATCATGATTTTACAACTTGTATGATTCAACACAACTTAACATGACATCATTATCATATAACATAAGTATTTCAACATATGTGATAATATGAGATCTACAACATATATAAGATTTACAACATAGCATATCATAATTTGCAACATAGCATGATATGATTTACAACATAGCATAGCAAGATTTACAACATGGCATAACATGATTTATAACATAGCATAGCATGATTAATCACATATGACATAGCATAGGATTATTTACAACATAATCACTACAACATATATATGATAACATAATAGCATAACAAGAGATCCACAACATAATTTACAAATACATAACAATTCATATCACTTTCTTGTGATCCATTCATAACTTAATCAAATTATTTTATAATAATATTGTGAGATTCATCATACTCACAATTTTAAAGAAGAGAAATAGAAAGAGAGAGAGCTTCTGATTTGATTTGAGTAGATTTAGTTTGTAGATTAGGCCTTCTTCTTCTTTAGTTTGTGACGGCTATGCTGAACTCCATGGCAACGGCATGTCGGTAGCTCTCCAATTTTTCAAGTGATTTAGGGTTAGAGTCTACCCACTTATTTATAGATGTTAGGATTCATTTAGGCCATTAGATTTAACCTAAAAATAACCGCAACCATTCAGACCAGATGGGGTTTATCTTATTGACTCAGCAATGAGTCAGAAGTGACTCAGCAAACACTCAGCAAATTAATAAACTTCTATTCATGTTTACATTAACTGCCCATATATATATAAATATATATATATATATACACGCACCTATTCATGAATTCAAATTAATCCATAATTAACTTATGACCATTAATTTTCCAATTAATGTCTTAATTCCATTTTTCGCCTTTTATGGCAATTCACATATCTCAAATTTGTTATATGCCTTTTTAAGGCTATTTCGTGCAAATTCTCAATATTAATTCTTTTAATTTGTGAATATTAGTATTAACAGAAATACGGGGTGTTACAAAACCAACTCAACTTTCCTTGTTTTCGCTACGGCTTAAGTTCTTCAACTTTTCAGTTTCTAAGAACTTCTCAAATTTTTCAAAAATTTGGCTAACACCCTAAATTTTCAAAAAATTTCGCCATAACCTCCCTTGCACCGGGGACTTCGGGATATTTCATATAGCCTCCCATTGCCTTCTTCAATCAAAAAGAAAAAGAAAAAGCCAAGCGGCTAGCCAATCGGCTCATAAAATCACCCAAAACTCAAGAAATACAATAAACATGTACCTATTTGTCGGGCAAACAATTTTATTCCTCTGCTCTAGCCTCCTTGCTATGACCTGTTCAATGGATATATATGTGCACGCATGCATTTGCAAATAATTTTCAATACAGTTCAATATTTGGTTCAATTCGGCCTAAATTCACCATTCTTTTACATGCAATGGTTTAAATAAATAATCGTACAACACAATCATCAATCAATTAGTGAATTAACGTTTCAAATTCATAATTTTGATATATATACAGAAAATCATGTTTTTGATACCAAATCACAACAATGTATTCTAGCTATATTTTGGTTCTCACACCAGTCTAATGGAAATATATAGATATCACACCTTCGAAACTCGAATATGAATCCTGATGATGTACGTACTGTAGCGATCATCAGAACCATCCCCAGGAGACTAGAATGTGATTCTATATCTATCCAGTATATTAAAACTTCGAATATACGTTCATGACGCGTATATGCGAAATCTTTATATACTCGATTGTCCAAATTCAATACAAATAAATATTCAAATACGTTGAATAAGGTTTAAATTTTCAAAACAAAATTTGTTTTCATTTTAAAAATATACTCTTCACACTCGTTCTAGGATACTACTGATCCCATCTCTAACGAGTCATTCTCATTGGATATTACTAATCCAATTTCTGATGAATTCTTTCGTATGGTTCTAATGTGCCTTGTTCTCTGAGCTTTGTAAACCAAAGCTCTGATACCAACTGTGATAGCCCGTAACTTCCGCGGTAAGGAAAGCCCGGATTACCTTGAGAACACGACAAAATAGAACACAGACAGAAGAACATTTCATTGTTATTACAACAATTCCATCAGAATACAAGAATATACAGAGTATTAACAAATAAAATACATTCGATAAATATCAGAGATTACAATAATTTACATAGCAGCGGAAAATAATACAAAACACAACTGAAAGTAATACACGGATACAAAGCTTTTCGAGCATCGTTCCAGTTGTAAATCAGGATCCTATGAATATAAATCTGCAAAACCAAAACTACTAGCTGCCCGTGTCGAAAATAAGGGCACCCAAGTTTAGGTTAAAACAATAAACTCTAGGTCAGTCATGTGACTGGTGTGAGAACTAAAACAGTTATTTAAACTTTTAAAAGAGAGTAATTCAACGGACCACGCCGTATAACACGGAACGGGTTTCCTCCCAAGAATACCAGTGCATATAATAAACAACGCAATGCTTTTTGAAAAAATGAAGCTATTTTAAGACCCAGGTCCCATCACATAATGCAACGCAAGCTGGAGGATAGGGTTTTCCCTTATAATAGCCAAACATTCTTGATACGTTCAAAACAAATCATTTGATACTACAATAAGTATATAGTGTCAAAACAATTTCAATCATAAATATCAATCATAGACGGCATAGTATCCCATGCTACTATGTCGCCATACTAGGCTCTACAAATAAGGCCGAAATACACGTATTGGAAATTGGATTCCATCATGAGTCGAGGCAAGGGGCAAGCTCCTCTCCGACTTGAGACACTCTAGCAAATGTCTCAGGACCCCACTATGATCCTTGGATGCTTCAGGGCCGGTCCTACCTTACTTTTGAGGATTAATTATTCCTGAACACACGTTTCCCGGTCCTAACAGACCTAAAATCGAGGCGCCTCATTCCAACAACCACACAGGTGAAAAGTATATAAATGTCGGCCAGTTTAAGCACCGACACCACCCATAGCTAGAAAGAAACGTCGTGTTCTCCCTGCAGTCCGTATCCCATTTTTGACTCATACCGAGGTGTGAGGCTCGCGAATTCACGCTATACACAAAGCTGCGCCACACAGGCTGTGCTTTGATCATCAACCACAAGACTTTGCTTTTCAACAGAAGCCTTGATCATTTGCCACTTAGGCGTGCCACACAGGTAATTCAATCCATGCGACCGATGTCCATCGATATACAACCTCTGAGCTCGTACATCTCAGAGAAGGTCGTTAAGCAAAAGAATAAATTCTCCACCGCCAAACAGATGTATATTTAATAGAGATCAATCAACACATAATAAAATCCAATGTCAGACACACAGTCCATTTACAAGTTCATTCTGGGTCTGAACGAAACCGGAGGCACTTTCCTCGCATATCCATCGATCTCCAAGTACGTCTGGACGATCACAAACTGATTCCCTCATCTTGGGTGTACAGCCCAATCAAGATCGTGAGTAATCACCCAAACAATGTGAAGACTTCCGGTCTTCAACCACCATCTTCATCTTCGACTTATCGTCGAATCGGTTATTCATAATGGGTAAAACCCGGTCTTTCCAAATAACCCATGTATATAATAAACAAATGTTACACAAACACAACATACGCCTCATTCCAATACAGAATATTCCTAGGGAAAGGTTCCCATTAATTTTATCAAAGATAAATTCTTTAAAATTTATTCTTTACTCTTCCTTTGGATGTCATTTCAAACCCTATTATGGTTTACCAAACTAGTCGGGATTAGCGAACCACACCGAAGTAATTATTTATTTTATTTTATTTCCCAATCCCAACCTATTCATCCCATGGAGCAAAACTGTTATTACCCATAACTAACACCACGGTGTTATCGGTAAATTTAATTACCATTTCACGTTTAAATCTAATTAAAGATTTACTATCGCTCGGAGCAAAACTGGCGATACTCCATTCTCGATCACTTTCCAAATCCGATAATTTATCAATTCACATTTCAATCTAATTAAAAATTCATTAAAACTACTTTTACTGGGTTAAAGAACTAATGCCATTTAAAACACAGTTCACGATAAACCCAAATCACATTCTATTTATTATCGGGTTAAAGAACAAGTGTTAGTTAAAACATCATTCACGATAAACCCACAAATCAATTCTAATTCCATTCCAATTAAATATAATAATTAATTGGTATACTTCATTAAATCTAAATAAAAAGATTTAATCTTTTCTCATACTGGGTTCAAGAACAGCGTTAATGAAGACACCATTCACGACAAACCCAAATCTCATTTAATATTAAATACAAGGCTCGGAATAGAAAATATATAGGCTTATGTTCAATATCCAATTCTGAAATCAACAAATATCGTATTGGAAATAACGATGTAAAATATATCTTCCAAATTTCTTTTACAATATTCGTATAATCCCGAATCTAATCATCGAAATATTCCAAAGATAATTTCGATTCAAATCCATTCCAATTCAGATATTGGAAATTCTGGTTATTATTAGAACCATTTTCAAATTCAATTTATTTATTTCAAAAATAAATTGGTTTTAATTCTAGTTCAAAACTAGTTCATTTTGATAAAAAAAATACATTTTATCTTCTCAAATATGGGATATTTCACCCCAGTTCTTCCCAAATCATTTATCTTGATTTTACACAAATTATAGATATTTTTAATAATTTTATCAAGGCCCGTACAGTCGATTTCCTACAACGGCTATCGAACTGCACTTACACCGACCTTTTCCAAATTTTATTTGGACGTATCTCCAAATCCAACCGTTAGATTTCACATTTCCAATATTCGTTAGAAAGCTCTTTTCGATACGAACCCAACGGTTCCAGTTTGAGGAGAATCCGACAGTGGGATCTCCCGTAATGTCCGTTCGAAGCCAATGGTCGAAATTTTCGAACTGCCGCATCGCGGCGCGTTCTATTCAGGCCATTATATTATATATATAATATATATAATATATATTTCGTCGATTTCTATTAAAAACGAATTTTATAAATAGTTTTAAATTCAGTTTCAAAACGATTTCAACTTCTTATTCAATTTCAAATCAAAAGTGAATTTTTCCTTTTAAATTCGTTTTAAATTCATTTCAAATTGATTTCAATTCAAATCGATTTCAATTCAATTCTAATTCATTTTCAATTCAATCTCAATTCGAATTCAGTTCTATTCAATTTCAATTTATATTTCATTTCTATTTTGAATTCATTTCAGTTTCTATTCGTTTTCCATTTGATTTCAATTCAATTCGAATTCATTTCAATTTTATTTAATTCAAATTCAAATTCGTTTCAATTCAAATTCAATTTCAATTTGAATTCTATTTCAATCCATTTTAATTCGAATTCATTTCATATTCGAATTCAATTCGAATTCATTTTCTAAATATTCGATTTTTAAATCTCTTTTCAATATTCATTATAAAAACGAATAAAATCGATAAAAATATCGTTCGCGTCAAAATAACGCATCTCCAATCAACATGGCTTTATATTTTTCAAAAACTTCTTTATTCTATTCAACAAATGAATATTTATTCTATTCAACACATGAATCTATATTTCTTTCAACACTTGACTAATCTCAACAAATGAGTACGGTCAACACGTGACTATTTTTGTTATGTAATATATTTTATAAAAATTTGATAAAGATGTTAAATTTTATTGTTAAAATATTTCGTTCAACACCTGACTAATCTCAACGAATGAGTACAGTCAACACATGAACCTTTATTTTATAATATTCTTTATTTTCCCAATTGGAATGAGGCCCAATCAATTACCATATAATGTTAATTATATGGATTCCATAAAACACACGTATATAGTAGCAACAATAAATAATCAACCATCATCCAAAGTGCACAACACCACTTGTTTTCAACCTATCGATCAACAAACAACTATACAATTGGGACTAGTGTACGTTAAATATCATCCCAATACCCGTGTGGGGTTTCACATCAACAAACACTGAATATTATTTGTGCAGTTGGGCGATGTGTAAAATTTATCGTTCCAATCAATATCTGTTAGATCAAAAAATGGCTCTAACACCCAAGTTGTCGTACTTTGAGCATAGGATATGAAGAAATAATCGAAAAATAGAGAAAAAAGCAAGACAACGAGATTTTTATAGTGGTTCGGCGTTAACGAGCCTACGTCCACTTCATATTTTCTTATTTCACTCATGGATTACAATTACAATGAATATTGTCTTTCAATCACTTGAATTCAATGAATAATTCTCTCTGAATCCATTGAATTTATTGAGGAAGATGGTGGTTATTCATGGAGAAGTGTTGGCTATGGAAGCCATGGATGAGGAGATGCCAAAAGTCCCCTGAAAATGCCATCTGAAGGTGTATTTATAGCTGTAGGAAAGCTCCTGGGAGGACTGGGTCGTGGTAGGACACGTGGCATGCGATCCGGAAAAGTAGGAGATCGAATAGCCTTAAGAATAGGTCAAAACAGTGCATGTATCTGCAGGTTCTGTGATCGGTTCGTGGGTCTGGGATCGGTTCGTCATATGGGCTCAGTTCGTGATATGGGCTTCACGATCTGAGGCTTGGTTGTGAGCTGGAGTGGACGGATCGTGGCTTGAGGGCGCTCCGCGAACAGAGGAGGCGATCCGATCCGGTATCCACGATCCACGGTACGCGATCCGACCAGGAATGACACGAGTTGATGCTAATCTGGACCCGTTCACGGAAACGGGCATAACTTTCAAACCGTAAGTCCGATTGAGCCGAACCAAAGCTCAAACTGAAGCTTATTCAGAGGGCTACAAGCATATGATGTGAATAGATCCAAATGAGGTCGTTTGATAAGGGTTTCGGACCAGTTTATACTGGTGTTGTGATTTTTAACAAACTGCCTTGTGTCTTCTGACGATGCCTCCAATGTCGGAGAGTGATGTTATCCAGAGATTCCATATGAGGCAGCATTTACCCAGAGGTGTGTCAACATGATCTTTGCTTTGGGTAGCCTGGTCACAAAGCAGGCTAACATTTTGCCCCCCAAAGTACATCTTATCGAGGATGAGATGTGCTTTGAATATGTTGAGCTAAATATTTCTAGAATATCATTTGTCCTTGAGGAGGCTTTATCCAATTGTTGCATTGCTTCCATTGGAGCTAATCAGGCTAAGTTCTATGAGAGGAGTATTCGAGATGATCAAGAAATTGTTTAAACCTTGTCAAATCAAAAGATCTAATTCATCCGTCAGAAGTCATGCTAAATTGTTGGCTCCCGAGCGTGATTCTACACACACAGGTCGTTGCCAAACAACATCATTATTCTATGCAAGCCAAGCGCGTGGCAGGGTCGGACTTTCTTTTTCATATGAGCCAATGTATGAATTAGCCAACCAAATCATGGGGCAATGTAAGAATCTTTGGGCTTTGAGCTAACAACTGGACTATTGGGACGAAGCATATCAGAATCAACGTATGAATTTGTCATTTGTATTCAAGTTTGGATCATCTTGATATCTTGGTATTGATCCAGGATCTTAAAATCGCATTGAATCGTAACAGTAGGGAATCTAAAGGCCATGATCACTCTGGATCGTGGTCAAAGGAATCCGCGATTGCTCTGGATTGCTTCGCAATTCAATAATCATATGCAAGTCAGTAAGAGACGTAGTTGATACCATGTGAACCAGTGCTCGTGCGATCGTCACTATCATAAGGCAGTGGAGGAATTTGTCACACCTTCCATCCGGTGTAGCAGCGATTTAAACCTTTGAAGTCACACTTGACCCGTAAACTGACTCATTTGAACGGGCAAGATGCATTCTGTCACATTCTGAAGATATAGAGTATACATTTCGGGTCATGTGCCAGGCCAGGGTCATATTCAATGTCAGCTTGCGAATCGGCATTCATGCTATGAGGCCCACTGGAGGACAAGCAAAGTTAATGCTTATGCCCCCAGCGTCGGTGGGGGTGAGCTAAGTTATTGGGGCATACGGTCTTTAAGCTCTTATACTCTCTGCAGTTGATTCAGGCCGTAGCTGAGTTGCAAGTTCAGCTATTCTAGTTGACCCAAGTTGTCCTGTGCTCTTCTTGAGTCAGCAAGAGTTCGAGTTGTACATGCGAATGGTCGAATCACATTTTCTTTGATATCATCTCTTCTCTTTAGTCAGATAGTGAGGATTGCCTCATCGGGCATCAGCGACTTCAGAAACTCTTATCAGATCAATTGTGGAGTCAAGTAAGGTTGTTGAATGCGAGTGAATAAATGTCGTTATGAAGTTAGTTGGGCCCCTCCGTTTATGCTTCGGCATAGTCCGAAATGGTTATCACGGTCTTATTGAGTCTCTTTCTCATGCTCGGTTCAATTGTGCTTGACAAATAAGATCATGGGCTCAATAAGTGGTATAGGTTCTCTTTGTAACTGCACATTTTTGTCATTCTTTTCCGGGGCTTTTCCTTTGTCCTCACCGTTTCAGGAATTGAAAGGTGCTCTATTTTTTAGTCAGGAAGGCATCTAGGTCATTCGTCTCGACGCTAACACCTTTTTGTCATGAAAGTCTATCGAATTCAGGGTTGAATTCATCAAAATCTCTAAGAAAGTCTTGTTATAGAGAAAATTTAAAGTCGGAATAACAGGGGATCCTGACGTCCCACGTGCGAGGGCTGTGATTGTCGTTATCCACATCAACTAGAGGAGTACCGCTCCTCGAGAGGTGCCGAATTAAACTGGCGAGCAGATCACCGTCAAAGGATTGTTGCACATTATCAAGATCCTGGCTGGTGCCCCCAGCATCGAATCTGAGATTACAAAGGGGGTCTTTGCTGATTTCTTGTTTCCACGTCGATATTGCCCCCAGGTCATGGTTCGAGTCATTTGACCTGACCGGGTTCCTATTTTTCGAATTGTTGCGTTCTTTCCCGGAGCTGAGTATGAAATGTCGCTCGAGTATTCATTCGAGTTGGAGTTAAAACTGGTTGTGCATGATCTGAGTTCATTGTGATTCTTGCATTCTCATCTAGGAAGTTGCAGGTAGCCGTTCCATCGCCCATGTTTCCATCTACGACGTTCTGAATCGAAGCTGCACGTTGTGTGACTGCTGATTGGTTCGTGTTCATCTCGGGTGTTCCCACTTGCTTTCTGCATGAAGGGAGAGGTTGGAGGCGAAATAGCTACATCTTATCCAATTGCTGTATGGGATATATCCAGCCTTATATGAACTTCCCATTCTAGAAGTCGGTTGGGATCAGCAGATGGACATTCTCTTTGCATTTGTTTCTTGGTCCTCAAGGGGGCCTGTTAGGATCACAACACAAGTTAAACACAGGCACTTAAGTTATGCCGTTTGTAAATATTTTCAACAGCCATGGCCCCAGTTATAGGGTAAGTGCGAAAGACATGCGGTTGGATCACTTCCCTTTCGAATTCAGACATGTATACATGAGAAGAGGAAGTCACACGTGTATTCAAGCGATCATACTATCCAAACATGGAGTAGGACGTGTTCGGGACGGTAAAAGAAGCCTGTAATTCATAAATGTCTAGAATTCCACGATTACGTCGAATCGTATTAAGGCCAAGGAATCAATGATCGCTCAAGATCGTACTAAGGTAGGGTAGACATCCAAAAATCTCAGGGCCTCGCCAGGTCCTTCCAGTTGCGAGTATGAAGTTGTATAACATGTCGCTGAACAATTCACTATCCAGGCTTCTTTTTCTGTCGTCGCCGTGAGTCGCACAGGCAGCTTAGAATTATACGCCTACGTCATCCTTCTGTACGCGGCCCTTTAGTTATTCCCTACTGGTCTGCTGTTGTTGTACGAGTTCGGATCTCGCATTTTGTCCAGCTTTGTTTTGTGAGCCTGTACTTAGTGAATGAAGTTCCATTTCTTTTTGTACTGCTGTGTTCGTGTGCTGCCCCCCATTCCCGGAAACGAGTGGTTCGAGCTCCATTTTCATTCTTGGTCCCAGTCGTGTGACGGGATAGGATCCCTTGAGTGGCATATGTCGTCATGCATTTATACTCTCCTGATCCTTCAGCGGAGCAGAAATTATGGGGGGTGCTGAGTCTCCAGCACCTTTCTCAGCGCTTAATCATAGACGCTTTTATACTCTCCTGGCGGTCGCCAAGGTTAGAGTTCAAACTCAGTTGTTCTGTCACTCCCCGATCCTTCAGCGGGGTAAGAGTTCTTTCTCAGCGCTCAATCGGAGACGCTTTTATACTCTCCTGGTGTTCGCCAAGGTTAGAGTTCAGACTCAGCTGTTCAGTCGCTCCCCGATCCTTCAGCGGGGTGAGAGTCCTTTCGCATTATCCTGTACCTGCGAGCATTCCATAATTAGTTATGCATTTAAACATTTGAAACGCAAATAAGCAAACAAGTCATGAAACATTATAAGTTATCAGTGCAACTTATAAGTGAAAGTGCAGTAAAGTAGTATGTATGTATAGGCATGCCCCCAATCAATCATTAACTTAGTGCCTGGCCAGGTCTTGTTGAGGATTGATTAGGACCATAACTGTGTTGCCCCCATGTCGGGACATGGAGGATTTGGGATCAGCTTCCATCCTGCCCCCCCCGATCCTTTAACAGGGGAGGAATTTTCCCGAGGCGCTAAGTCTCTAGCGCTTTTATACTCTCTCGATCCTTCAGTGGGTTAGAGTTGCTAGGGCGCTGAATCTCTAGCGCTTTTATACTCTCCCGATCCTTCAGCGGGTTAGAGTTCGAGCTCGGTTCATGATCTGCTCAACGATCCTTCAGCGGAGCAGAAGTTCTCAGCGCTAAATCATAGACGCTTTTATACTCTCTCTCGACTCTGGACAGTTAGAGTTGGGACTCAGCTGTTCCATCGCTCCCCGATCCTTCAGCGGGGTAAGAGTCCTTTCTCAGCGCCAAATCATGGACGCTTTTATACTCTCTCTCGACTCTGGAGAGTTAGAGTTGGGACTCAGCTGTTCCATCGCTCCCCGATCCTTCAGCGGGGTAAGAGTCCTTTCTCAGCGCCAAATCATGGACGCTTTTATATTCTCCTGGCGGTCGCCAAGGTTAGACTTTTGCTCAGGCGGCTCCGATCATGGTACACCGCCATGCCTTGTGGACGTCATCTTTGCGTCCTTTATACTTTCTCTATGCTCTGGAGAGTTAGAGTCACGGATCAAGCGGTCGGCAATCATGCACGCTCATCAAACTCATCCTAGGTTTACATTTTAATCCTAGCTCCGAGGATTAAAACCAGTCGGACAAGCAGTTGGAGCATTTGCTAAGGCTTTGAGTTCCTCAGAACAGTCTACGGGAGGAATGGTTGGCACCAGACTTCGGGTACCTGCATTATTCACACCGCACGAATTAGTCACGTCAGTAACTCGGAAAGCATGTGAAAGCAAATTTTATGATTGAAAAGTAAGCAAATTAAGAGGCAGTGTTGCCTCCTTTATTTGAATTCATGTAATTTGGTGGCGTTGAGCATAGGATCGAGCCATTTAGGCGGTCACACCGCGTCCATCTGGAGTCGGACTATGACTTTGTAACTCAATGATTTATGTTCAATTGTCTTGTGGTCTGCCACGTGTGAGCCAAGGATTGGATGGTCATCCCGGATCCACCTTGAGCTATACAGCATTCTTTAGACGAAGAGCGTGGCTTTGTAAACGAGCAGTTCAGTCGAGCTCGTTATAGTATTGCTCTATGGCTCTATATGCGGGTGTTACAAGTTTGATCGGTAGCAAATCCTGGATACCTACACCATCCACATATTAATTCATCTGAGTTAATTAAATCAATAACTCATAAATCATGCAAATATAAGAGTCATGGTTATAGAATAATCCTGATAAAGGAATGAGTATCATTCTGAGTTAAAAATGGCGTTGCATATTCATTGCAGGTCCATTTTGCTTCGCCCTATCTCTGTCAATAAAGGGCTTGATCGGGGTCTTGAGATGGCAAAGGCGGCTAGGTAGGTACTATAAGCGAGTGATGAGGTCGCATCTCCTTCAAATCGCCTTTTTGCCCCCGTGCTGAGGGTAAGGATAGAGTGTCAGGAAGTCATGACTGGGTTGCTAATGGTAGCACATCTTTGCATTGGTGTTAGGTTGTAAATTAGCATGAGAACAATGGATTCATGCTTATAGAAATTTTTGCACTTTCCATGCTAGGAAATAGGATATTACTGCTGGTGGGATAATCATATCACATAAATTTGCTGATATACCCTCGATCCCATATCGGGGACAAGGGTTGGTGCGCCGACAATCAACCAGCATTCATGCGTAAGCATTCTAGATCTTCAACTCGCTAACTTTCAGGCAAGACTAAGTCAATTGGCCAGGCAAATTCTTGATGTATCAGCTCCGAATTAGATGATGTAATCTCGAGCAATTTATGCTCAAATCTGTAGTTGCCCCCAGCCTTAGGGGAGTGAGTCACTTGGCAGATAATCGATGAAAAGAGTGGAAGTATGAGTCTTCACTTTCTAACTCCAGAACGCCGTTGGCCAGAAGTTTCATTCATGTACATCTCCCATCTAATGGGTGGCTGACTGGTGATTTGGTCGAATCATTTAGGGCGGTGAATTTGGCAATTGCATTCGTTGGTGTTTGTTTCGGGACAACCTTCCAAGAGAAATAGGCAATGTCGAATTGCATGTCATACCTCGAGGCATAAAGAACGATTGCACGCCTTTCACTTCACCTTGTTAGATGCATTTTGTGCTGTAGGAAGTTTATCATGGAGTTAACCATGACTCTCTTCCGGGTTTGGTCTCCAACGTTGGATCAACTTCCATTTTATCAATGGTTGTATTTCATAGTGTCTTGATGGGGATCATCTCTATCTTTTCTGGATTATCGGAACTTTCTTATTCGACTAGATGATTCGACTTTAGATCTTTTGTGTATGAAATATGAGGTATGTTGTAACGTTCCAATCCATCCAACAACTCTTCTGCCCATTCTAGGTAAGCTGCGAGTTGTGGTTTCTCCGACTGGAATTCCTTTCGAGTCGTCCTTCGGGGGTTATCTGCAAAACTTCGGCGTTGGATTGCCGATCATTTCTTGCACCGTCTGTATACAACTTCCAAGTGCTTGATTTCATCTTTCATTTCGAATGGCAACTCCATATAAAATCCCGCGATAGTGAACTTACTGCATACGTCTTATTTTCTTGACAGGAGCGCACTTCAGGTTTATACTCAAGAAATGACTCATAATTTGGGATAAAATCCCGCAAATATTAGCACTGGTCCAAACGAACACATCCAGGCTCGCCTACAGAAAGCATATAAGTTCTCTTGTTCGGAAGAGGTCTAAAGGAGATCCGATGTGAAGACCTTAGTCAGGTCGGCGTCACCAGTCGGAACACGTGCAGTTGCGTTATTAGATGTCACCCTTCTTCATCCCGAATCACCATCGTCTCTGGAATCTATGTCTTCGGGCAGGTCGTTTGGCAATTCCTTTTGCGATGCTCCCATCATTCGCAATAGTGACACCTCCTTCACACTCCATTTCATCTGGAGGGGAAGCGTCTTTGGGTTTCACGCAATCTCTGTTGCGTAGCATATTCCATCCTTCCTAATCAGTCGGCTTCTCCAATAACTTGGTCACCATAGACCAGTCTCCCTCCGTCTTTGGTAGGGATATTTAACGGTTAACACCAAGATGCTATGTAAGCTCTGAATTCGGCTAGACCTGGTTGGTAGAGACCACGATCAGATAAGCTTGAATGCAATAGCATGACTTGCAAGGCTTCAGGTAATGTTCATACATTCTGTCATAACTGTTGTATGAAGTGGATAGCTAATGGTTGGTTCATATTTGTGTTGATCTCAAGTTCTCATCCCTCAACCGAGATCGTATGGTGGCTGGTGAGCAGTCAAATTGCTATCGCCCGGGCAAGGATCCGTATGCTCGATCATGGCCCACGGTGGTTCAATTGGTACCTAACTCTGGGCACCAAAGTACATTGATCTACCCTTCATTCTATGGAAATCAGTCTTCCTTGATGCGGTTGACGACAAATAGGCATTGCAAATGTTAGCTAAGCTTTTCAAGGAGCGAACTGTGGGACATATATCTTTCACCACGCCATTCAAGCGAAGGGTAACTTTGTAGTGCTAGGATCCTTTCTTGCTATTGGATATCCCATCATTGAGAATCATGGCCATTGGGATCTTCTGAGTCACTTTTAGAGTAGTGTCTGGATCGTTCTATGTCAATGGCATCTGGGACTCCACCTGTTGGACATGTTTAAGCCACGTAACTAGGTGATCACCACTCGTTCAGGAACATCATCGGTTGCATTGGTGAAATCTATACACCATCGGAGCTCTGGAAGAGGAGGTTGCCAGGAGATAATCTTTACCTTGTATATCATCATAGCCAGCATGCTGAATCTTTTCTATATCTCCTCACATTGAATAACATCAGTAAATAGGTGTTATGGCTCTAGGAAGAACTCCCGTCGTTGCCAATTTGCTGTCGATTTCCTCAGGCTATCTACTGAATCTTGGTTGTTAAGCGTTTGTGATAATTGTACACCAAAACGTATTACGAGCCGAAGGCGAGCCGTGCTCCGAGCCGAAGGCGAGGCCGTCAGCGGGTCCGGGCGCAGCGCCGGCGGGGGTCCGGGGCCCCGCAGTCCCGGCGGAGATCGACCTAACCGGTTAGGTCGAAAATGTGGGCACCGCACGATTTTTTCGATTTTGGAAGATGGAGCCTTATCTGAAATGATCTGAAAATTGTATTTTTTCCAAAAAATGTCACTTTTTTGGATCAGGTCGTGGCCCTTGTTCGTCGTCATTTTTCCGGGTCGCGGTTCGCTACTGTCCTCCGGTTCGCGGTTCGTGACAGTTCTCTAGACTCGATTCGGTTCGTGGTTGAACTCCTTCGGATCGCGATTCGCTGGTCTTCTTTGGGTCGCGGTCCAGCTTGGCGATCGGGATACTCCAACCTTCCAGCTTCGGATCGGTTCGCGGTCTTCCCTAGTTCGTGGATATGTTCACAACAATTGCTCCAGGTCGGGTCGTGGAAGTATCACCGGGTCGGATCGCGACTTCCTTGCTCGGTCGGGTCGTGGGTTAATCTTGAGACCGGATCGTGGTCTCCCCGCGATCCGCGATCTGCGATTCACGATTCACGATCCGCGATCTGCGATCCGCGATCTGCGATCCCGTCGACCTGCTCCAGCACACTTTCTTTATTATCCTCATTTGGTCGTGAAGCTTGTGAACCCTTAGCTTTTTTCGAAGGTATGAAGCTCTGATTTTCTGAAATCAACGAAATATTCAAAAACGGTAGAAACGCGGACTGTTTTCATCGAACTTCCAAATCCAAGTAGTAGAATAACAATCCGATAGGTTGAGAATTCGGTTCTCAGTGAAAGCACCAAAAATGTTAGATCAAAAAATGGCTCTAACACCCAAGTTGTCGTACTTTGAGCATAGGATATGAAGAAATAATCGAAAAATAGAGAAAAAAGCAAGACAACGAGATTTTTATAGTGGTTCGGCGTTAACGAGCCTACGTCCACTTCATATTTTCTTATTTCACTCATGGATTACAATTACAATGAATATTGTCTTTCAATCACTTGAATTCAATGAATAATTCTCTCTGAATCCATTGAATTTATTGAGGAAGATGGTGGTTATTCATGGAGAAGTGTTGGCTATGGCAGCCATGGATGAGGAGATGCCAAAAGTCCCCTGAAAATGCCATCTGAAGGTGTATTTATAGCTGTAGGAAAGCTCCTGGGAGGACTGGGTCGTGGTAGGACACGAGGCATGCGATCCGGAAAAGTAGGAGATCGAATAGCCTTAAGAATAGGTCAAAACAGTGCATGTATCTCCAGGTTCGGCGATCGGTTCGTGGGTCTGGGATCGGTTCGTGATATGGGCTCGGTTCGTGATATGGGCTTCACGATCTGAGGCTTGGTTGTGAGCTGGAGTGGACGGATCGTGGCTTGAGGGCGCTCCGCGAACAGAGGAGGCGATCCGATCCGGTATCCACGATCCACGGTACGCGATCCGACCAGGAATGACACGAGTTGATGCTAATCTGGACCCGTTCACGGAAACGGGCATAACTTTCAAACCGTAAGTCCGATTGAGCCGAACCAAAGCTCAAACTGAAGCTTATTCAGAGGGCTACAAGCATATGATGTGAATAGATCCAAATGAGGTAGTTTGATAAGGGTTTCGGACCAGTTTATACTGGTGTTGTGATTTTTAACAAACTGCCTTGTGTCTTCTGACGATGCCTCCAATGTCGGAGAGTGATGTTATCCAGAGATTCCATATGAGGCAGCATTTACCCAGAGGTGTGTCAACATGATCTTTGCTTTGGGTAGCCTGGTCACAAAGCAGGCTAACAATATCAGTCAAATCAGTGTACATAAACAAACCGTCTGGTTTGTAAACGAATATTTTATTTTATTCACACACACGTTAAAAATTATATTTTTAACGATAAAATATTTTATTTTAACACATGAATTTCTATTCAGTTCCTTTACAAAATAAAAATGATATTTTTATTTTTCTAACTTATTTTTGAAAATTTCGACGGCATAACGACACGATGCTAGAAACGGGACAAGGCCTAGCCTTATCCCCGGTCTAGTGATGGCCCACGCCATACACATAACAATCAAATCAATTCCATTTCACCAAACAATCACATTCAAATCAAACAATCTAACCAACTATACAACCAAACAAACAAGTCCATGGTCTGTGGACAGTGGTGTCGGGTGCTACTAAACACAGTCTGCATCCTAGTATATATGTATATTAACTAGAAAAATAAAAATTTAAAAGGTGAGAAGTTCTCACAGAGGGATCCACTCCGCCGTGCTTTGCTGTTGAACTGCTGAATCGTCTGGATCGGTTTGAAATTCCAATGCAGTCCTTTTCACGCTGTTCAAATGAAGATTATATTTTTATCACTTCTTCATATATACTTTCGACGCTTTATTCTATATAAAAATTATATTTTTATATTTCTACT
The DNA here is from genome assembly GCA_030737875.1 of Allium sativum. NCBI lineage: Eukaryota > Viridiplantae > Streptophyta > Magnoliopsida > Asparagales > Amaryllidaceae > Allium > Allium sativum. The sequence goes on from CM060920.1 coordinate 972,136,729, forward strand.
TCATATATAAAGATTGAATTTTTATTATCACAACTATATAAAAATTATATTTTTATATTTCTACTTTAACAAAAGCCATATTTTTAATACTCTACCTAAGTAAAAATCATATTTTTTTATTATGTCACTAGTATAAAAATTATATTCTTAACTTCTCTATTATATAAAAATTATATTTTTACCCTTTCTATATTATAAAAATTATATTTTTAACCTTTCTATATTATAAAAATTATATTTTTAACCTTTCTATATTATAAAAATTATATTTTTAATTCGCTACATATATAAAAATCGAATCTTTATTTTCACTTCGTTATAACAATTATGTTTCTATATCGCTCTTCTTCTAATAAAGATTATATTTTTACTCCTTCTATAATATAAAAACTATATTTTTACTACGCTACTTCACATGTAAAAATCACATTTTTATGCCGTTCATAAATAAATAAATAAAAGCCATATTTTTCTTATCATACAAATATATTTTTCCTTCACTATATATATATATATATATATATATTATAAAAATCTCTTTTTTTTTGCCACAAATATGAAAACCATATTTTTAACTCGCTAAAAATATAAAAATTCTATTTTTATTCTTCTAAAAATAATTTCATATCATTCCCTAGTTAAAAATCGTATTTTTGACTTGTCATATATTTCCTTCCTATAATAAAATTATATTTTTATATAATAAAAAATCCGATCTTTTCTTTTATTTTCACTATGTATATAAATAAAAACTGAATCTTTTCAGAGGTAAAAATCAAATCTTTTTTATAACCAAAACCATAACTTTCCTATATGAAAATATGAACTTCATGTTTAAACAAATAACTTCTTTCTTTAATAAAAATCATTTCTTCCTTTCGATAAAAAAAAATATCTATATAAACGAAGAAACTCACGTTGAAATTCGGAGAGGGAGTGGTGTTCGTTGTTGATGGACGGAGGTAGCGATTGGGGGTGCTCGCGGATGCTGGCGTGGTGGTCAGCGTGGAGGCGAGGGGGTGGCGCGTTCTGGGTGGTGGCTGGAGTCGATTGCAGCTGTCTTCGGGGAGGAGCATGCGGTTTTTGACGGGTTTCAGGCGAGGTCGGTTCTCAGAGAGGAGGAGAAGAAGAGGCGAAGGAGCAGGAGATGGAAGAGGAAGGAGGCGGAGCGCGGAGGGGGGGGGGGACGATGGCACGGGGATCGATCCCGATCCCCCTTTCCCCTTTTTTTTATCTCGACAGAATGAACAAAAGGGGGGGGGGGCAGATGGTATAGAGAGAGAGGGGAGAGGAATTTTAATTTTTATATTATTTTATTTCAAAAAAAAGTTGACTTTTTATTTCGACCTCGAAACGAGGCCCACCGCCTGCCGTCCATAGCGTATTACCCCCATTTCGAACACAATGGGATATGTATCGTAGGCTGATTCGATCAGTTTTCGTCAAAATCAACATATAACTCTATATATTGAATTTGAACGCTCATTTCAATTTACCGGGGTCACGTAATAACTCGAAAAATTCCCGAAAAATATTTTCTAGCTTCGTATTAACGATACGGTCCTAACAAAACTAATTTTGTCAGATTCGGAGACCGTTTGAAAAATGGCCATTTTCCAGTCGATTAAAATCCACTAAAACTGGTCAAACGCGATTTCCTTTCCCACGCTCACATATTGATTCAAAAAATTATGAAAATTGAAACCTAGCAATAACTTGACATCACGGATCCAACAAAAGTGGTTTCGTCGAAATCCGAGGTCGTTTGCAAAAAGGCTATTTTTAAGAGCCAGAATTCCATAGCGACTATTCTGAAAATTCTTTTGGCCATAACTTTTGATTCCCGCTATGAAATTTTGATTTTTCGGATTCGTTGGAAAGATATTATCAAATAGATTCTATTATTTTTGGTTTCGCTAAATTCCAGTTTATTTTGAATCCTGTACATTCATTTGAAGTTTGAAATCAAATTATCGAACTACCGCACCATTTTCAATTCCTTTTATAATTTAAAATAAATATTTATATTCTAACGACGATCTATATAAATATATACGTTTGAACTCTATTCAAAATAAATTTTTCGTCGATATTATTTAAAATAATTCATTTTAAAAATTTAAAATTCAATAAAATTGCCAAAATAAAAAATTTAAACTGGCCCAGATTTTCGGGTTGTTACAAAAATCATTTCCAAGGACAAGAGGGTATACATTTTTTTTCCAATAATTCATTTAAAACAATTTCTATATGAAACACTTTTAAAATATAAATATAATATTTCAAACCATTTACAAATCAATATTACAAACTTACCCGAAATCAAATTCTCAAATTCATATTTTACTTCTTATTTCATTATCAATCAATTTTCAATTTTTCTTAAACCAATCAACAACTAATGGTTTCAATTATAAATTAATCGAGTAATAAATGATGAAAATTTAATATTATCATCAATGAAATCAAAATTCATATATTTCAAATAATTATATATATAAATAAAATATAAGTCAAAATAATATTATGTCGATAAACCCTGTTCGAGTGTTCAGAAATCCCTATCGATACATTGGCGTCCCAAGTACCGACCAGAATTCATAAATACTCAACAGAACAACCAACACAATATAAAACCATTTTTTATATCAAAATACAATTACGCTCTCTCATATACACTCAAACTCATTCTAGGGTATTACTACCCCATCTCTAATGAGTTAATCCCAAATAGAGCCAAGGTTTTCGCTAACCAAAGCTCTGATACCAAATGTAACATCCGTGATTTTTGACCGTTCAAATCAACAATGATCCTTAATGTCGACATAAACAGATCAAAAATACGGATAGTTATTGGGATTAAATAAGAAAAAAGAAGAAAGAAGAAAATAAATACAGAATCTCGCAGCGGAGGAACAAAATATAATAAATAAATAACAGTTCATGAAGCTATTAAAACATACATTTTATCATATTTTACAACGATTATCAGAGTAAATTAACATACAACATACCAATGCATTTGCAACGGAATAATAATAATACGTCTATTGAGCTCCATCTTCATCTTCATAATGGTATCTTCAAAGCAAGTAAAACTTTGCTAACTGCAACTCAGTCTGACCCGAGCGTATTGCAAAAAAAGAAACACAACAAACACTCGGATCAGAACTAAATCATTCTCATATTAGTTAAATCAAATTTCATGTAATAATATGAGTGCAATAACTTAAGAGATGTTACGGGAATTTCCATCTCTTAAGGATCCGTCAAACTAACAATATATAATATAATACGCTATTATAATAATGTCTATGGTTAAATATAACATAATAAAATAATGTGAGCGGGATTACCATTATTACCCTTACACCGTTTATACCGTTACCGTACAGTTTGCATATAACACACCAGTACGTCGGCGGATAGAGATGCGCCATGATATGACAACGTTAAATCAAAATCGTAGGGGGCTCGATCAGGATAATATGACAAGGCACACGAGGAATGCCCAGAGTATGAATATACTAGTTGCACGCCCGGACTGGTGGTAACGCATAGCCGCAACTACCGCCCACCTCGGACAACACTCCAAAATCATGGATGCACATCAAATCAAATCAATCAAACCGAGGGACTATAGTAATAAAGGAAGAAGTGTTGCCGATGGAGGTAGCTAACCCCACTTGGTCACGTTATAACCCTATTTTAGTTATTTTAATTATGACCCGAAGGTCAAGGATATCCATCATCGTTCTCTTTCTTCAAATCCAGTAATCGCCTCTAAATCCATCCAACACCATTTCTGGAACTTCACCGCGTACATAGTTGTTAAAGTGGCTTTCGGTATTGGCAAAGAGTATGACCATATCCGATACCGGTCTCTTTAACAACCAATCGTTTACATTTTTCACACCGGTCAGTTCTTTTACATTTCAAAGAGGTTCGTACTTCATATCAAAATATCATGTTTCAAAAGTCATTTTAATATTCAAGATAGAATATTATTCACAATAAAATCTCCATTTAAACCAATTTAAAATCTTGAAACAATTCCAACTTTAAATAATTTGAATATTAAAATAATTGAAAGTATATTTAAAATAGTTTTGGATATAGAATTGAAATAGTTTGAAAATAAATAGTTAATTATAAAACTGATTTATTTAAAATAATATATAAAATAAAATAGTAATAAAATAAAATAGTTGAAACACCCCACCTCCGTTAGGGTCACTCTCAAAGGGAATGCCCTAATTTTGGTGGAGGTTTATAAGTATAAGTCACAGATATACAAGACAGATATAAGAACACATATTTTTGAACAGCGGAAAAACAACAACTTTTATTTCATTAAAATACGTGTTACAACAACCATACCATAATTGTCTTACAATACTTCCAAAAACATAACATCTTCATAACTGTCTTGATTACATTATTAAAAGAAGCATAAAGAAAACATAAGTAAACTGCAAAAGTCCCATAGTTGCTGTCCAAAGCCATAGTCCAAAACGAAAAGATCCAAGCAATACATTCTTTCTCTTCAAGCTGGATATGAAGGCTGGTCAAGCTGCGGTATTCCCTCCCTGTGGACCTTGGGGGAGGGGGGGGGGGAAACGGAAGAAAAGAAGACGAAAGAAAAGTAGAGTCAGACATAAAGCCTGAGTAAGTCTAGGACTATTCAGTCTATGAATAAAGAACTGGGTATGATAAGTATAAACTAGAAATGGGAAAGCACCATAAACTTAGTTAAGTTGTCTAGGGTCGAATATACTATCGTACCCCATATTAATCTCTGTACCCATATAAACTAGTTCCCAACAGGCACCCCATAATCAGGATGAAGTGATCCATTTTATGATGATCGACTCCTACTCGCATAGTTACATGTGTCTTACGGCCCCCGATGTTGTAGTCACCTATGCTGGTCCCACCATGGGGTGTATCAAGTCCCATGGTGGCGGCCCGACACAATCCTAGAATGCACAGGTATGCTACTGGTGCCCAGTGCCTTATTTTTCTGCGCCGGAGTGTGTGAACGCCCGCACCCCGTTAGAACCTACACTGCTGCACCACCGCCGTCGATTTGACCTCTTACAATCAGCCCAGTAATCGTGCCCCACCCTGCCTAGTTTCAGGGTATCATGATACCTTGTAGGGTTACTGCGAAAAGGGTCCCCCGCTACTAGGTTTTCTATTTCTAGCCAACATGCTAAGTTGGTTAAGTGTTTTATAAACCTAACCCCCAGTCAGTCTGTTTAGTTTAGCATGTTCCATTTTGATTAAGTATTAATATAATTTACTTAATCCTATCAATCCTGACTCAGCCTTAATTATCTTATTAAAGCCATGACCTCTCACATTAGACAGGTATTGTTGTGGCCGCCTGTTGCCGGTTGGGTCCGGGCAGTCTTACGCCACAACTCAGTCTAACCTCGGGTACTTATTGGGCTCCGTGTTTAACCACCCACATTGGATAGGTATTGTTGTGACTACTGGACAGCCGGGCGGTTCCGGGCAGGTTTACATCACAACTCAATCCAACCTCGGGTTAAACACATCGTATTTTCTACATTTACATATTTTGTCTCTTTTCTTTTTATATGTAAATATTTGCGGCCCATTATTCAAATTCATCTTTATTGATTAAGATTTATTTATGCCACTTAATTGTTTTTCAAGGTTGTTGGCATGCGTCAAACATGCCAATACATGTGTTCTATATTTTAGCCCAAACGTCGTTGCCCCCGTTTTTACACGTTCGCTCCAATGTAAGGTGTGTTGGGTTTAATACTTAAACCCAATTTTTCCAAATGAAAAGGGGAGGCTTATAACATGGTGTTTATAAGATAACATGAAAAAGGGGAGCGTGAACGCATGAACTTGCAATGAACGATTCAATTAACATAAAATAGGCACATGTGAACTTGCAATTGTAACATCATATAATCATGGCATAACATGAATCATTTTATTCCTATAATCATAGCATAAACAATATTTAAACATAAATCATTCTATTCATATGGTTAATGCATAGACAATACTTAATCATGAATTATTTTATTCATATGATTATGGCATAAGCAGTACTTAAACATGAATTATTCTAGTCATATGATAATGGCATAAACTTAAACATGAATCATAGGTTCAACTAACCATGTAAACTTGAAATTAAGAATCTAACTAAATTAGATATCATTATTATTGGCACAGGGTCTTGACTAGAAATATAAGCCTATATTTTATTTAGGCATAAACTAATCGTGTTCATAAAATCACTACATGTTAACAAAAGGGTACTTACTTTTGTCACTAATACAAAAGTATAGTTCAACTAGAATTATCCCAACCTAATTCTTATATGAATCATGGTTTTCATTTTATCTATGTAAACTTGCAAGAGGAATGTAATTCTAATGTAACTTATGATAACAACACGAGCCTAAAAACATGTTTTTCAATTGGGCATAATAACGAACATAGTTTAGTCATGTTCATAAAATTAATACAAATTTACAAAGATGCGTGCTTTTGTCACTATCACAAAAATATGATTTTTATACCTGAACTATGATGCCAATTCCAACATAACTTCATATGAATCATAATACTTAGGTGAATCAAATTACACTAAAGATGACCATAGAATTTTACATCATGTTGTCATAACAATAGATCATAGACTTGCATGAATTTCAAAATAAACTATTACAACATATAGTTGTTGTTTCAACATGAATCTTATACTTGCATTTACCAAATGGGTGTTGTAAATAACTACCACAAACATGTAGTTTTCAATGTGAATCATATGCTTGCATGAGTCCCAATCAAAATTCCACAACATGTGGTTGTCAACATAAACCATATACTTGTATGAATCAAACCATAGCATTGCCAAATCGTTTAGAATCAAAATAACATACAAATATAAGTCATTATCGCCACAATTCCATTTCGTTTCCAACGCAAATCGCGTACTTGCAAATATCCAATCGTATACCATAATATTCCCAAATCGTTTTGCATCAAAGCAACATACAAATATAGATTATTATCGCCACAATTCCATTTCTTACATTACACAAATCAACACAATTATTTAATTCACATCGGAATAGAACTCTACTTACAACGTATGACGAATCTTCAATTCAGGAATCTGAATTCTGAATTTGGAGATGCTATCCTTTGTTGTAGGCGTTGCTTTGATTGATTTGATGTTGCTTTAAGCTTTTGATTTATCTCCTAATTGTCTCTCTATTTCCGACGGCTATCTTTAGTCTCTCCTCAGCAACATGACGGTCTCAGCTCCATTTTAGTTTGTGTGAATTAGGGTTAGTCTTAGGTCCTTTTTATAGAGTTTGTGAGTTGATTTAGACCGTCGATGAAGCTTGGTTCAATAATAGCCGTTCGTTTGAAGGAGAGACCAACTAGGAGCTGACACCTAGCCCTAGTGACAAGGCAAGGCTCAGAAAATCGACCAAACACAGACCTGGCCAGCCAGGACTTGACCAGACCTGACCAGCAGGTCATTTTTGACCTGGGCGCACTTCGCAGGTGCGCCAGGTCAAAAATGTACTGGCGCACTTCCCAAGTGCGCCAGTGCATTTTTTGTTCTGGCGCACTTCCCAAGTGCGCCAGTGCATTCCGACCCGTTTTCTGGTTTTTCGCCCAACTTCGTTCGTCCATATCTTCTTCATACAATATCCGTTTTACGCAAACTCGGACTCTATCTCAAGCAGAATTCCGAGACGAACGCAATGGCACATCCCGTTTCCCTTAATTCTTTGATTTGAAATTAGTTATACTTTAATTTGTGAATCTCACTGTTATAGAATACACGGGGTGTTACATTCTCCCCCACTTAAAAGGATTTCGTCCCCGAAATCTTCAAGTTCAGGGAGAATGTACATCCTAACATCCAAACATCCATCTACTCATCCATCAAACACGAGCATCCATTGTCCTTAAAAGACTTCTAATGCTTCATGATCATATGCGAAGTGTGTGTGTTCATGTACTTATCTAATGCAAGATCAGGCGGTCTACTGATTCAGTTGACCTCCTTAATGCGAATTATGTAAGTGCCATGAATCCATTATGTATGCAAATTCTCCTATTCATGATTCTACATGAGTGCACAATCATTCATACAAATGCAACATCCATATGACAACATATTAAACTTCAACCATATACGAATGCAAACATATATGCATATGCAATATGAAGTGACTGAGCCGATCTAAAACCTAGATTGTGTGTGTATATGCAACCACGAGCAACCACTAGCAATCACTTGCAACCACTAGCAATCATCATCCATAACATGTTTCAATTACATGTTTTCATCCAAAGGGTTTCTACCTAAAAGATAAGGTTGAGGAGATATACCTAAAAAGATAGATAAAAGCGCAACTTAAGGAAAAAGAAGGATCAAGGATGTACCCTCGAAAAGAAAAGGGTAGGCAGCACGTATTCTAGCTTCAGTTTCCCAAGTTGCATCTTCTTCGGCGTCGCTCCACTGAACTTTGACGAGCTTGACTTCGCGGTTGCGTAGCTTCTTCACTTCTGTTCCTAATATGCGGGTTGGAACTTTCCTTATGGTTGCTTCGCGTTCCACTTCAGCTTCTTCTAGGATATTTGGCTCTACCACTTCAACAGACTCATGTAGACATTTTCGGAGATGTGAAACATGAAAAACATTGTGAACTCCGGCCAATCTTTCGGGTAGATCTAATCTATAGGCCATTTTCCCAATTGTTCCTATCTAAAGGTATAGTCGAATGATAGAAGCAAGTAAAAACTTTGTGCCCATTAGGCAATGTCAAAACTGGAAATCTATGCCACCTATATATTGATTAGGAGAAGAACTCTCTAAGTATCAGCCCCGAAGACCGAAATCAACATCAGACTGACACCCAAAGAGTTACTCAACCCAACCACCATATATGATTCTAGGAAACTAAGCATGATGGACTCCTATTAGGTCACAAGGGAGTCCCTTCCTAAGACCAACCCGTATCCTATAAAACCCAAAAACTTTAGTCAAACCAACGAACACCCTCGAGCCCCAACATGTGTTACTAACAGATGAGTCATACTCCCTATGGGGTTTGCAACAGAAATTGGATTGAGAATGGGACCGAGAGGATATACACAAAAGATAGCATGCAAGTAAGCTCTACAGGAAGAGAGGGATCAAGGATATACTATTAAGAAGAGATATGATGCACGAATCTAGTCTTCAATCTTCTAAGTCGCATTTCCTTGAGCTTAACTCCATTATGTTTTGTCCGTCTTTAACTTCACAATTTCGTAGCTTCTTAATTCTTGGAACCTATTTCACTGTTGCCTCTCATTCCTCTTTCACTTACTCTACTTTTAGTATACTCGGCTCAAACATAACGGCGTACTCATGGTTTCATGCAAGCTCTCCAAAATTCACTAGTGAATTTTAGATCTCGTCCACTTACTATCAGGTATTCCACGTAGCAGAACTATCTCTTGGAAATAAATGCCAGCCATGTTGCCAGATGTACTTACTAAGGTGATTCTCCACTACTCATGCACAAGCGAAATGAACCTTCTACCTTAGTGGCGAACACTACTGGAGCGCCCCATTCTGAAATGCTCCTTCTAATGAACCCCTTCTCTAGAAGCTCTTTAATCTGTTTACTGAGCTCTTTCCTTTTCCGTGGAGCCATGTGTCTAACGGGCAACGCAACATGCTTTTCATTATCTACGAGATATATGCGGAAGTCTATCTCCCGCTTCGGAGGCAAGCCCTTCACCTCTTCGAAGACAACCGGATATTCCCGGACCACTCTAACCGATTGCAAATTTTCAACGGAGGCATCTAGCGATTCAAGATAACTAAACATAACCGCATACGAGGGATTACAAGAAATTTCCAAAGTGTTACCGAGCTGGGTTAGGAGCCTAACAACCCTTTTTTCACAATCAAGGATGGCCCCATTACTGGATAGCCAATCCATGCCCAAAATCAAACCATATCCCGAAAAGCCCAAAACAAAGGCACTACATTTAAATTCTACGCTTGGAATAGAAATTTTCAATCCCAAACAGATCATAGACAAATGAGCTGGGCCCCCAATTGGATTTGAAACAATTAAGGGGTCCTCTACCATACTAGTTCTTAGGTGCAGAGATTCTAACTAAAGCAGACGAGATAAAGGAGTGTGACGCGCCGGAATCAAATAAAGTGCAAACAGGGTGATCATAAAGATAAACTACACTTTCTACAGAAGTATTTATACCTCGTTTCTTTGGGCAGTCCTTAGCCATGTGGCCTGTCTCACTGCAAGAAAAGCACCCACCATTCATCTTGGCCTTCTTTTTCCGACAATCTTTCACTAAGTGCCCCACTTTGCCATAGAATTTACACTTCCTCTTCTCTCGGGACTTGTTGTCTTTCCCGCCCTTCTCAAAGTCTGTCTTCTCAGGGCAGTCTTTGTTGATGTGTCCTGTCTCCCCACAATGAAAACATTCTCCTTGCTTTCTTTTCCTCTTTCTACAATCCTTGGCTATGTGCCCTTCCGTACCACAAAAATTGCATTTCCTTTTTTCTCGTTTCTTATTATTACTGTTACGATCCTTTCTTGTTTGACTATTATTCGTCTTCCTACTCTGAGACTCTTCCGCTTGCTGGTTCACGTGGAGGAGGAGGAGTGAAAGCGTCAGCAGCTGGGGAGTAAGGTCTCCAGACATGCTGAAACAGAAAGGATAGATTCAAAACGAAGGATAAGAGATAGTTCCTATGGCTTTGGGAGGACTTTGCCTTTTAAAATAAAATAATATTTTATCTTTTAAAAATCCTTCTTTAAATTTCCTTTTTGAAAATAAATTTTCAAAACTTTTTATCTTATCTGGTAAACCTATGCTCTGATACCAAGTGAAACACCCCACCTCCGTTAGGGTCACTCTCAAAGGGAATGCCCTAATTTTGGTGGAGGTTTATAAGTATAAGTCACAGATATACAAGACAGATATAAGAACACATATTTTTGAACAGCGGAAAAACAACAACTTTTATTTCATTAAAATACGTGTTACAACAACCATACCATAATTGTCTTACAATACTTCCAAAAACATAACATCTTCATAACTGTTTTGATTACATTATTTAAAGAAGCATAAAGAAAACATAAGTAAACTGCAAAAGTCCCATAGTTGCTGTCCAAAGCCATAGTCCAAAACGAAAAGATCCAAGCAATACATTCTTTCTCTTCAAGCTGGATATGAAGGCTGGTCAAGCTGCGGTATTCCCTCCCTGTGGACCTGGGGGGGGGGGGAAACGGAAGAAAAGAAGACGAAAGAAAAGTAGAGTCAGACATAAAGCCCGAGTAAGTCTAGGACTATTCAGTCTATGAATAAAGAACTGGGTATGGTAAGTATAAACTAGAAATGGGAAAGCACCATAAACTTAGTTAAGTTGTCTAGGGTCGAATATACTATCGTACCCCATATTAATCTCTGTACCCATATAAACTAGTTCCCAACGGGCACCCCATAATCAGGGTGAAGTGATCCATTTTATGATGATCGGCTCCTACTCGCATAGTTACATGTGTCTTACGGCCCCCGATGTTGTAGTTACCTATGCTGGTCCCACCATGGGGTGTATCAAGTCCCATGGTGGCGGCCCGACAAAATCCTAGAATGCACAGGTATGCTACTGGTGCCCAGTGCCTTATTTTTCTGCGCCGGAGTGTGTGCACGCCCGCACCCCGTTAGAACCTACACTACTGCACCACCGCCGTCGATTTGATCTCTTACAATCAGCCCAGTAATCGTGCCCCACCCTGCCTAGTTTCAGGGTATCATGATACCTAGTAGGGTTACTGCGAAAAGGGTCCCCCGCTACTAGGTTTTCTATTTCTAGCCAACATGCTAAGTTGTTTAAGTGTTTTATAAACCTAACCCCCAATCAGTCTGTTTAGTTTAGCATGTTCCATTTTGATTAAGTATTAATATAATTTACTTAATCCTATCAATCCTGACTCAGCCTTAATTATCTTATTAAAGCCTTGACCTCTCACATTAGACAGGTATTGTTGTGGCTGCCTGTTGCCGGTTGGGTCCGGGCAGTCTTACGCCACAACTCAGTCTAACCTCGGGTCATTATTAGGCTCCGTGTTTAACCACCCACATTGGAGAGGTATTGTTGTGACTACTGGACAGCCGGGCGGTTCCGGGCAGGTTTACATCACAACTCAATCCAACCTCGGGTTAAACACATCGTATTTTCTACATTTACATATTTTGTCTCTTTTCTTTTTATATGTAAATATTTGCGGCCCATTATTCAAATTCATCTTTATTGATTAAGATTTATTTATGCCACTTAATTGTTTTTCAAGGTTGTTGGCATGCGTCAAACATGCCAACACATATGTTCTATATTTTAGCCCAAACGTCGTTGCCCCCGTTTTTACACGTTCGCTCCAATGTAAGGTGTGTTGGGTTTAATACTTAAACCCAATTTAGCCAAATGAAAAGGGGAGGCTTATAACATGGTGTTTATAAGATAACATGAAAAAGGGGAGTGTGAACGCATGAACTTGCAACGAACGATTCAATTAACATAAAATAGGCACATGTGAACTTGCAATTGTAACATCATATAATCATGGCATAACATGTATCATTTTATTCCTATAATCATAGCATAAACAATATTTAAACATAAATCATTCTATTCATATGGTTAATGCATAGACAATACTTAATCATGAATTATTTTATTCATATGATTATGGCATAAGCAGTACTTAAACATGAATTATTCTAGTCATATGATAATGGCATAAACTTAAACATGAATCATAGGTTCAACTAACCATGTAAACTTGAAATTAAGAATCTAACTAAATTAGATATCATTATTATTGGCACAGGGTCTTGACTAGAAATATAAGCCTATATTTTTATTTAGGCATAAACTAGTCATGTTCATAAAATCACTACATGTTAACGAAAGGGTACTTACTTTTGTCACTAATACAAAAGTATGGTTCAACTAGAATTATCCCAACCTAATTCTTATATGAATCATGGTTTTCATTTTATCTATGTAAACTTGCAAGAGGAATGTAATTCTAATGTAATTCTAATGTAACTTATGATAACAACACGAGCCTAAAAACATGTTTTTCAATTGGGCATAATAACGAACATAGTTTAGTCATGTTCATAAAATTAATACAAATTTACAAAGATGCGTGCTTTTGTCACTATCACAAAAATATGATTTTTATACCTGAACTATGATGCCAATTCCAACATAACTTCATATGAATCATAATACTTAGGTGAATCAAATTACACTAAAGATGACCATAGAATTTTACATCATGTTGTCATAACAATAGATCATAGACTTGCATGAATTTCAAAATAAACTATTACAACATATAGTTGTTGTTTCAACATGAATCTTATACTTGCATTTACCAAATGGGTGTTGTAAATAACTACCACAAACATGTAGTTTTCAATGTGAATCATATGCTTGCATGAGTCCCAATCAAAATTCCACAACATGTGGTTGTCAACATAAACCATATACTTGTATGAATCAAACCATAGCATTGCCAAATCGTTTAGAATCAAAATAACATACAAATATAAGTCATTATCGCCACAATTCCATTTTGTTTCCAACGCAAATCGCGTACTTGCAAATATCCAATCGTATACCATAATATTCCCAAATCGTTTTGCATCAAAGCAACATACAAATATAGATTATTATCGCCACAATTCCATTTCTTACATTACACAAATCAACACAATTATTTAATTCACATCAGAATAGCAATCTACTTACAACGTATGACGAATCTTCAATTCAGGAATCTGAATTCTGAATTTGGAGATGCTATCCTTTGTTGTAGGCGTTGCTTTGATTGATTTGAAGTTGCTTTAAGCTTTTGATTTATCTCCTAATTGTCTCTCTATTTCCGACGGCTATCTTTAGTCTCTCCTCAGCAACATGACGGTCTCAGCTCCATTTTAGTTTGTGTGAATTAGGGTTAGTCTTAGGTCCTTTTTATAGAGTTTGTGAGTTGATTTAGACCGTCGATGAAGCTTGGTTCAATAATAGCCGTTCGTTTGAAGGAGAGACCAACTAGGAGCTGACACCTAGCCCTAGTGACAAGGCAAGGCTCAGAAAATCGACCAAACACAGACCTGGCCAGCCAGGACTTGACCAGACCTGACCAGCAGGTCATTTTTGACCTGGGCGCACTTCGCAGGTGCGCCAGGTCAAAAATGTACTGGCGCACTTCCCAAGTGCGCCAGTGCATTTTTTGTTCTAGCGCACTTCCCAAGTGCGCCAGTGCATTCCGACCCGTTTTCTGGTTTTTCACCCAACTTCGTTCGTCCATATCTTCTTCATACGATATCCGTTTTACGCAAACTCGGACTCTATCTCAAGCAGAGAGACGAACGCAATGGCTATTCCTTTTCCCTTAATTATTTGATTTGAAATTAGTTATGCTTTAATTTGTGAATCTCACTGTTATAGAATACACGGGGTGTTACAATAGTTTATAAAGGAAATAAAATAATTATTATTAAAATAGTTTATAAAATGGTTTTAAAATACTATAGTTGGAATTAGAATCAATCCTTAAAGTTTCAATTTCACTTGCAGTCGTATTTCAATTTCAAGTTAATCAACTCAATTTCAATATTTCACCCGATTAAATTTCCAATTTACATTCATTACAATTCAATCATTTTAATTCAAATAGTTAAATTCCAATTCAGATTCCATTTTTCAATGATTTCAATTTATAACAAATGTCGAGTTCACAATTCATATATAATTCAAATCAATGTTGGTTCATAATAAATTTCAAAGGTGGGTGAAACAATTCAATTTCACCAAATTTGATTTACATTCAATTTCACTTTTTATTTAGCTTCAGTTACAACACTAATTTATTTCTCCCTTTATTTATATTTCAAAAATTTCAAAGTTCAAGTTCAAAGAAAAAAATAAATTATAAAACATCGCTTATATTGTCTTTAAAACAATATTTAAAAGTTCATGGTTAAAACCAATTTCATTTAACCAACCGGTGTCCGTATATAATTTTCTATCCTATGGTCAAGTGATACTTAAATTTAATTTTAGTACTTTGGGAAAGGATATATATCATTTCAATCTAAATCAGGGTCATAGGTATTTATCATTTCAATCTACGTTCTTAATTCATTTTAATGATTAATCCCGGGTTTATTTGATGCCCGTAACATCTAAGGTAAATGATTGGGATAAATCAGCACAAACAATGATCATATATGAATAAATGTGAATAACAGGTAAATTCACACAATTAACATCAATTTGTCAACATATCAAATTCAAGCCATTCATCACATCAGTACATACAACAGTCTAACATCGTATAAATTTACAATTTATCAAGTGTCAGGTTTTATACAGTAATTAAATGTCGAATTTTAACATAACGGTGAAATTTAAACTAACAGTCAAATTTAATTACACTATCGATGCAAATCAATATAAATATGTAATTTAACTATCAAACATCAATCCATACAATCATATCATGACATAATATTAATTTAACTAAAATAAGAATAATTTAGTTACGCGTGAGTGGTTTAATCACTCACCTTTGGTTCTGAACGCGTTTGAACTCCAAAATAGGCCCAAAATGAAACGGCGACTTGTAGGCATGATTCAGAATGGATTTTAACTCGATGATCACTCAATATTTTATTTTATTTTATAAGAGGAGAAGGGATTTTCTCAGCAAAACAACATGAAAATTGGATTTGTGGAACAGTTTACGAAACCTTTTTTTCATAGGTATAAAAGAAGCAACACAATTACACTAAAATTCCATTACCTTGTATATATTATATATAAAACATACACATCAAAATACTTATATATATATATATTCTTCTAAAAATCAACTTTACAATCCAAACACCTATCAATTTTTTTTTCACAAATATTTTATTTATAAAAATAAAATAAAATAGAAACTTAACCCAAACTCATGCATACAACAACTATGTACATACTATATAAAGGGAGCGGTTATATAAACACAAAAATTTGACATAAATCAAAAGACATAATTTCTCAACCACATGATTAATTTATCTTTATGTGAGGGGTGCAGATCATGGGGTAATCTTATGGTTTAGATTTTATGTCACTCAATTTGTATCAAATCTTTGTGTCTAAATAAACATTCCCTTATATAAATAACACAACACATACACATAGGCGAAATAAAAAAGACGCACGCCCCAAACAAACACACACACACACACACACACACACACACATATATATATAATATAAATTAAACATAAATCAACACAAAAAAATGAAGTAAGACAAACCCACACAAACACATAACTTGACCTAATGGGCAAGGGAAATGCAAGAAGGATGGATCTTGTTTTTTACCAAAAAGTTACAAAACTGAACCAAAATTTAACCATTTTAAAAGTGGTTTTTGAACAAGATAAATTCAAAATTTTGGGAAATCATAAACTGAAAAGTTGTTGCAAATTCTTTTCTCTTCAATTTAAAAAAGAAAAAGAAAAACCAATTTCCGATAAAATTTGAAGAAGATATGATCAAAACAGCGACAGACAAATATTTGGATCCGAAATCTGGCTTCAAAAACGCACCTGAAAGATTGGCAGTCTCGGCCAAGAAAAATTCGAAATCTAAAAAAGTATATTGCACAAAAGTTTTAGCTCTTTCAATTTTACAAAATTTGAAAAAAAAAGTAAAGTCAATTTGGGTTCCGTATGAGGAAGTTATGGTCCCTACAAAACAGATCAAAATCTGTCCAAAAAAATAGAAAATAAAAGGAGAAAAAGGGAGAAGAGATTGATGGATTAGGTGGCTTCTATTTTATTTTTTAATTTGAGAAGTTTCTCCATTAGATTTAGATGTAGATCTTGATTTTAGCCATGGTTGATTGCTGAGAATTTTGAAGAAGAAGAAAAAAAAGGAATGGTTGCATGAATGAATAAAATGATGATATAAAGAAAAGAAAAAAAAACCACCGTAAATAATCATTCATGGCTTTCTAAATTTTTAACGTTAATTAATAAATGTGTCCCCGCAAATTGATTTTCATCCATTCAAATTCAAGCCACTATTAATACAAATGAGAATGTAAAGGAATACATACATCTTTATTTGCATGAAAAGGAAGTTACCAAATACATAAGTCAATTTAAATGTGTCCCCGCAAATTAATTTTTCACCAATTCAAATTCAAGCTAGTATTAATACTAATGAGAATAAAGAAAGATATAATTTTTTTATAAACAAATAAAAGGAACCAATATAAATATGTTTGCAAATAAATGGAAAACAATACAAATTTTTAGTTCAAATGACAAACGGTTTTGGCAATATAAAATTAACAACAATAAATACGAATTGAAATTAAATTAAAGAACAAATAAAATTTTGATATATTTATATCAACAACAATAAATACAAATTGAAATAAAATTAAATATATAATTCCATATTGAAACGGAGGGTATAATTACATAAATTATTCATATAAAAATTCAGGAATGAATACAGATAAATAAAATAAATAAACCAAAATTTTAAATTAAATCATTAATTAAATACTCTAAAAATTGAGGTTGTTACATAACCACTAATTGTAGAGTTATATATATCTTATTTAAAGTTTTCATTTGCAGCTGGAAAATCCAAATATATTTCAAATATAAATTTTAAACCCATTTCACATATATCTTCCAAATTCATACTTAGATTATATTTTCTGAATTCTTTAATAATAATAATGATTATTATTATTTTACTTCTTTATAAATGTGGCGACCCAAACTTCCCCGTGAAGGGAAGCCCGGATTGCTTTGAGGACAAGACGAATCGGAACAAAACAGAAGAACATTTCATTGCTTATTACAACAATTCCATCAGAATACAAGAATATACAGAGTATGAATGAATATTACATAACATAAAAATATCAGAGATTAAAATACTTTACATTGCAGCGAAAAAATAATAAAAAACACAACTGAAAGAGATAAACGGATACAGAGCTTTTCGAATATCGTTCCAGCTATAAACCAGGATCCTGTGAATAAAAATCTGCAAAAACACAACTACTAGCAGACCGTGTGGAAAATAGGGGAACCCAGAGTTTAGGTTAAAACAATAAACTCCAGGTCAGTCATGTGACTGGTGTGAGAACTAAAACAGTTATTAATCTTTATTTTAAAGTTAGTAAATCAAGGGACCACGCCGTATAACACGGAATGGGTTTCCTCCCAAGAATACTAGTGCATAAGACAAACAACACAATGCTAAATAAAGAACAATGAAGCTATAATAAGACCCAGGTCCCACCACAAAATGCAACGCAAGCCAGAGGATAGGGTTTTACCTTTTAATAGCCAAATAATGCTTGATACACGAAATATAATCTTTTGTTATTACTATAAGCGAAGAAATCAACTTCAAATATAAATGTATCAATCATAGGCGGCATGGGTACCATCTATCATGTCGCGAATACTAAGCTCTACAATCAAAACCGAAATGTCACGTATTGGAAATTGGATTTCCGTCATGAGTCGAGGCCAAGGATGGCTCCTCACCGCATCGAGAATCTCTAGCAAATGTCTCAGGACTACACACTCTGGGTAACCCTTGGATCTTCAGGGCCGGTTCTCCGTTACGTTTGAGGAATGGTTATTCCTGGACACACGTTTCCCGGTCCTATCAGACCTATATCCATCGGCTCCGAAGAGACCGATATATTCGAGGTGCCTCGTATTCCAACGACCACATAGGTAAAAAAGTATAACAATGTCAGGGCTTGTAAAACGCTGACACCACCCATAGCTAGAAAGAAACGTCATGCACTCCCTATAGTCACGTTCCCGTTTTTGACTCATACCGAGGTGTGAGGCCCGCGAATTAACGTTATACACAATGCTACGCTATATAAAAGCCATGCTTTGATCATCAACCACAAGACTGTGCTTTTCAATAGAAGCCTTGATCATTTGCATCTCAGCATGCCACACTGGCTATTCATGCCATGCGACTGATGTCTGTCGATATACAACCTCCAATCACGTATGTCTCAGAGAAGGGTGAAGTAAGGGAATATATTCCCCTTCACCAGGCAGAGGTATATTTAATAGAGATCAATCAACATAGAATAAAATCCAATGTCAGACACACAATCCATTTACAAGTTCGTTCTGGCTCTGAACGAAACCGGAGGCACCTTATTCCTCATCCCGTATGTCCAATGAGAGAGGTCCTCGCATATCCGTCGATCTCCAAGTACGTCTGGATGATCACCACCTATTACCTCGTCTTGGGTGTACAGCCCGATCAAGACATCAGTAATCATCCAAACGATGTGAAGACCTCCGGTCTTCAACCACCGTTTTCATCATCGACTTATTGCCGAATCAGTTATTCAAAATGGGTATAAACTCGACCTTTCTGAATAACTCATGTATATAATAAACAAGTGTTAAAAAAACACAATATACGCCTCATTCCAATTCTGAATATTCTTTTATTTAAATATTCACATCTTTAGGGATTTGTTCCCATTAATTTTATCTAAGATAAATTCTTTAAAATTTATTCTTTAATCTTCCTTTGGATATTAGTTCAAACCAAATTAAGGTTTTCCAAACTAGTCGGGATTAGAGAACCACACCAAAGTAATCATTTATTTATTTCTCAATCCCAACCTATTCATCCCATGGAGCAAAACTATTATTACCCCATAACTAACACCACAGTGTTATCGGTAAAATTAATTACCATTTCCCATTCAAATCTAATTAAAGATTTAACTATCGCTTGGAGCAAAACT
Organism: Allium sativum; assembly: GCA_030737875.1. Taxonomy (NCBI): domain Eukaryota; kingdom Viridiplantae; phylum Streptophyta; class Magnoliopsida; order Asparagales; family Amaryllidaceae; genus Allium; species Allium sativum. The sequence continues at coordinate 972,156,669 of CM060920.1, forward strand.
GGTGATACTCCACTCTCGATCATTTCCCAAATTTGATAATTTAAATTATCAATTAAAATTTCAATCTAATTAAAAATTCATTAAAACTCCACTTAGTTTTAATCTTCCAAAAAATCAATATTAATGATTATTTAACTTTGGAAACACAAACATGTCGCATCGACAGTCTACACCGTACTATTGATTTCTGCCGATATATAACCTCTAAGCTCGTACGTATGAGAGAAGGGTGTTAAGCAAGAGAATAAATTCTCTGCCACCAAACAGATATATATTTAGCAGAGATCAACCATACAGTTCAAAATACAAAGATAGACATGTAATCCTGCCTTTAAATGGGTTAAAAAACTAATGTCATTTAAAAAACGGTTCACGATAAACCCAAATCATATTCCATTAATTATGGAATCTTCACGGAAAAAAAAATCAATATATAATCGATATCAATTTCCGTATCCGACTAATAATATAAATTGAATAATGTCAAAGCCTTTTAAATTTCATAAGCATTAACAGTCTTCCTCCACAGAATTTCATTTCGATTATTATCAGATCGAATTCCATTTAATTCCAATTTAATACATTAAATTGGAAAACTTTACTTTGGAAAATTCCTGTTAAGTCTTAATAAAAAGATTTATAAATTCCAAATCACATTTCACTGTAAACTGGGTTAAGGAATGAATGTCATTGAAAACACAGTTCACAATAAACCCAGTTCACATTTCATTTTTAATTGGGTTAAAGAACAAGTGTTATTTAAAACACCTTTCACGATAAACCCAAAAATCTAATCCAATTCAATTCCAATTAAACTTTAATTAATTGGTATATTTCATTAAATATAAATAAAAAGATTTAATCTTTTCTCAACTGGGTTTAAGAACAGTGTTAATGAAGACACCATTCATGACAACCCAAATCCCATTTGATATTAAATACAAGGCTCAGAATAGAAAATATATCCTCTTACATTCAATATCAAATTCTGAAATCAACAAATATCGTATTGGAATAATGATATATATATCTTCCAAATTCCTCCACAATATCTGTATATCACGAAATCCAATATCGAAACATTCCGAAGATAATTTCGATTCAAATCCATTCCAATTCATATATTGGAAATTCTGGTTATTTTTAAAACCATTTCAAATCCAAATTATTTATTTCTAGTTCAAAACTAGTTCATTTCGATAAAAATATATTTTTATATTTTCAAATATGGACATCCCAATTCTTTCCAAACCATTTATTATGATTTTACACAAATTATTGATATTTTTAATAATTTTATCAAGGCCCGTATAGTTGATTTCCATAAGCGGCCATCGAACTGCACTTACAACGATCTCTTCCAAATTTGATTTGGACATAATTCCAAATCCAACCGTTAAATTTCTAATTTCTTCTATTCGTTAGCGATTTTAGGAGAATCCGACGGTCGGGTCTCCCGTAATGTCCGTGTGAAGTCAAAGGTCGAAATTCGCGAACTGCCACGGCGCGGCGCGTTCTCTTCAGGCCATTATATATATATATATAATATTATATATATTTTGTCGATTTCCATTTAAAACGCATTTTATAAATCGTTTTAAATTCGTTTTCAAAACGATTTCAACTTCATATTCAATTTCAAATCAAAATTGAATATTCCATATCATCGATATATAAATGATAGTATTTTCAAAACATTAGATTTTGAAATCAATTCCTTTTTGATTTTCATTATAAAAATGAATAAAATCGATATAAATATCATTCACGTCAAAATGGTGTTAATCTAATCAACACGGTTTATATATTTAAATATTTTTGTGTCCATCCCAAATCGGACATCAAAATCAGATTTTGATCTTTTACTGAATATTATTTTAAAATATTTGTTACTTTAAAATATTCGTTATTTTAAAATATTCGTTCTTTCTGAACTGGAATCAGACACAGTCAATTACCATATAATGTCATTATATGGATTTCATACAACACACATACACAACAACAACCAAACACGGTCAACCATCATCCATAGTGCATTCTACACTTCATAAGCATTAAATATAAATATTTAACGTTTATAATAGCCTATCAATCGATCGACATACAACTAATTATTGGGATTAGTGTATGTCCAATATCAACCCAATACCCGTGTGGGGTTTTCAAACAACAAACACAGATTTATTTGTGCAGCTGGGCGATGTGTAAAATTTATCGTCCCAATCAATACCAATCAAATGTGTGTACATAAACAAATCGTCCGATTTGTTTATAAATATTTATTTTATTCATATACACGTTAAAAATTGTATTTATAACTATAAAATATTTATTCCATTCCACATCACACAATCAATTTTCACAACACGATTAAACAAACAAACAAGTCGTCCATGGTCTGTTGACGACGGGTGTCGGGTGCTGCTAAGCACCGTCTGCATCCTAGTATATACTTCAACTAGAAAAAGAAATAAAATTGAGAAGTTCTCACCTTTGGGTTCCACTCCGCCGTACTTCGATTGTCGATCTATGTAGTATACCTATGTTAAAAATTATATTTTTAAGTAATCAATAATTATTTCTTTATATGATTATTCTATAAATAACATACATAGGCTAAAAATTATATTTTTATCTTCCTAAAAACAATTTCATATTTTTATAACCACGTTACATAGTTAAAAATCACATTTTTATTTTCTCTATTATATAGAAATCATAATTTTATTATCTCTATAATATAAAAATCATATTTTTATCACTACTTTTAAATTGAAAATCTAATTTTTCTACAATGAAAAATCTAATCTTTTATCACTTTAAAAAAATTAAATCTTTTATATTAATGAAAATCAAACTTTTCTATAATAAAAATTATATATTTCCTATAATAAAAATTTAGTTTTATTATAATAAGAAAATCATTTTTAATCGAAGAAATCAATAAAATAATGAGAAAAATAAGAACTCACATTTTTTTTATTGGAGAAGAGGGATTTGGTCTTCGACGCGGGGTTGTTGAGAGGGGTGGAAGGCGCAGGGGGCGGTGGACCTGAGGGGAAGGCGGTGCTAGGGTTTTGGCGGCGTGGGGGGGGGGGTGGCGGTATGGTTTGGAATCGAGAGGGGGTGCAGGATAAGGCGTCGGTGGGAGGAGAAGAGGGAGGGGAGGCTGCGGAGCTTGGGTGGGAGGGGCGCCGTGCCTGGCGGCGGCGGTGGGCTGTCGCGCTATGGCACTTCCTTTTAAAAAAAAAATCAATTTCTATCTGAGAGGGAGAGAGGAGTGAAGGATATCAATATAATAATTTAATTATTTAATTAATTTATTCTCTAAAAGGTTAACTTTTTATCCGAACCCTAAATCGAACCCAATGATTGTCGCCCCTAGCTAATTACCACCATTCCGAACACAATGGGATATGTTCGGTAACCCGATTGACTGTTTCGATCTGTTTCCGTCAAAATCAAAATATAAATCTATATATTGAATTTGAACGCACATTTCAATTTACCAGGGCCACATATGGACCTCAAAAATTCCAAAAAAAATAAACCTGGCTAAGTTTTGACGATATGGTCCTAACAAAACTAATTTCGTCGAATTTGGAGACCGTTTGAAAAATGGCCATTTTCTAGTCGATCCAAATTGACTTAAACTATCAAAATACGTTTTACTTCGCCACGCTCACATATTAATGCCAAAAATTATGAATTTTGGAATTTAGCAGTTACTTGACATCCCGAATCCAACAAAAGTGGTTTCGTCGAAAACGGAAGTTGTTTGCAAAATTTCCATTTTTAAGGACTATATTTCCATAGTGACTATTCTGAATTTTCAACTGGGCATAACTTTTTATTCTCGCTATGAAATTTCAGTTTTTCGGATTCGTTGGAAAGATATTTTCAAATAGATTCAAATATTTTTGGTTTCGCTAAAATCTGGTTTATTTTGAATCCTGTACATTCATTTGAAGTTTGAAATTGAATTTTCAAACTACCGCGCCATTTCTAATTCCTTTTATAATTAAAAATAAATATTTATATTCTAACGCCGATTCAAATAAATATATGCATTTTAATTCTATTCGATATAAATTTCTCGTCGTTATTATTTAAAATAATTCATTTTAAATATTCAAAATTCATTAAAATTGCCAAAATAAAAAATTTAAATTAGTTCTGATTTTCCAGGTTGTTACAATCTCCCCCACTTAAAATCTTTTCGTCCTCGAAAAGGAACGGAGCTGAAAGTTGTTTTACAAACCAACTCAAATTTCAGTTTGGCTTTCATTCTTCAACTTTTCAGTTTCTAAGAATTTTCCAATTCTTCAAAAATTTGGCTAACACCCTAAATTTCAAAAAACTTTGCCACCCTTTGTACGAAAGCACCGGGAAAATCCCCAAACCGCCACACAGGCCCTCTCATCTCAAAAAGAAATAGAAAAAGCCAAGCGGCTAGCCGATCGGCTCATAAAATCATCCAAAACCCAAGAAATTAGTAAACATGTACTTATTTGTCAGGCATACAATTTTATTCCTCTTTTGTAGCCTCCTTGCTTTGACCTGTTCACACATATATATGTACATGCATGCATTTCCAAACAATTTTCAATACAGTTCAATATTTGGTTGAATTTGGCCTAAATTCACCATACATTCGCATAATGGTTTATTGGTTAACAAATAATCAGACAATACAACCATCAATCAATTAGTTGATTAGGATTTCAAATGCATAACTTTAATACATAATCAAAAATCATCTTTTTGATGCCAATTCACAACAATAAGCCCTATCTAGTTTTGGTTCTCACACCAGTCAATTGGAAATATATAGAAATCCCACTTTCGAAACTCGAACACAAACTACTAATGCTGTATAGTCATCAATAGTTTCATCCCCAGGCGACTAGAGTGTGATTCTATATCTATTCAGTATATTAAAACTTTGAATACACGTTTGCAAGGCGTATATGCAAAATCTTTATATATTGGATTGTCCAAATTCAATACAAATAAAATATCCAAATACGTTGAATAAGGTTTAAATTTTCAAAACAAAAATTTGTTTTCTTTTTTATTTTAAAAATAATAATCTTCTTTCTAGGATACTACCGGTCCCATCTCTAACGAGTCATTCTTATTGGATATTACTAATCCATTCTTTGATGAATTCTTTCGTTCGGTTCAAATGTGTCTTGTTCTCGAACTCTGTAAACCAAAGCTCTAATACCAATTGTGGCGACCCGAACTTCCCCGTGAAGGAAAGCCAGTATTGCTTTGAGGACAAGACGAATCAGAACACAAACAGAAGAACATTTCATTGCTTATTACAACAATTCCATCAGAATACAAGAATATACAAAGTATGAATGAATATTACATAACAGAAAAATATCAGAGATTAAAATACATTACATAGCATCGGAAAAATAATACAAAACACAACTGAAAGAGAAAAACGGATACAGAGCTTTTCGAATATCGTTCCAACTGTAAACCAGGATCCTATGAATATAAATCTGCAAAAACCCAACTACTAGCTGCTCGTGTGGAAAATAGGGGGACCCAGAGTTTAGGTTAAAACAATAAACTCCAGGTCAGTCATGTGACTAGTGTGAGAACTAAAACAGTTGTTAATCTTTATTTTAGAGTTAGGTAAATCAAGGGACCACGCCGTATAACACGGAACGGGTTTCCTCCCAAGAATACCAGTGCATAAAACAAACAACGCAATGCTAAATAAAGAACAATGAAGTTATTATAAGACCCAGGTCCCATCACATAATGCAATGCAAGCCGGAGGATAGGGTTTTACCTTATAATAGCGTAATAATGCTTAATACGTAAAATTTAATCTTTTATTATTACTATAAGTGAAGAAATCAACTTCAAACATAAATGTATCATCATAGGCGGCATGGGCACCATCTATCATGTCGCCAATACTAGGCTCTACAATCAAAACCGAAATGCCATGTATTGGAAATTGGATTTCCGTCATGAATCGAGGCCAGGGATGGCTCCTCACCACTTCGAGACACTCTAGCAAATGTCTCAGGACTACACACTCTGGGTAACCCTTGGATCTTCAGCGTCGGTCCTCCGTTACGTTTGAGGATTGGTTATTCCTGAACACATGTTTCCCGGTCCTATCGGACATATATCCATTGGCTCCGAAGAGACCGATATATCCGAGGCGCCTCGCATTCCAACAACCACATAGTTAAAAAATATAAAAATGTCAGGGCATGTAAAACGATGACACCACCCATAGCTAGAAAGAAACGTCATGCACTCCCTGTAGTCACGATCCCGTTTTTGACTCATACCGAGGTGTGAGGCCCACGAATTAATGCTATACACAAAGCTACGTTGTATTAAAGTCGTGCTTTGATCATCAACCACAAGACTCTGCTTTTCAACAGAAGCCTTGATCATTTGCATCTCAGCATGCCACATTGGCAATTCACGCAATGCGAATGATGTCTATCGATATACAACCTCTGATCCCGTACGTCTCAGAGAAGGGTGAAGTAAGGGAATAAATTCCCCGTGACGGCCCGCCCCGCACCAACCGACATTTACTCCAAAAATTGCGTTGTACACATGTCCAGTTAGCACGGAACAGTCGTTAGAAGAAAAGAAAGAAGACGAAGAATCAGCAAGGAACCTGTAGAATGTCTCACAGCGCATGGAACAAAATATAATAACAACATACTTGACATAAAACAGGTGATATAGTGCACAAGCTGAAAACTAGAACTAAGCATCATAGCAGCGGAAATCCAAAATACAGCTTACTACAACTTCCAAATACTGTCTCTAAAGTAAAAAGGAAAAGGTACGCTACTAATGCCCAGAGCAGCGACCATCAACAACACAGGGAGAATATCTATATATATATCATACGTGGAAGCCTCATGCTCGTCTCCGGATCAGCTACTCGTGCATCACCAGCTAACCTGTCTCTAGTCTGCTCGTTTAGGAGCACCTAGAGTAATAAGAAGAGACATAAAACTCTAGGTCAGACAAAAGTCTGGTATGAGCGATAAGCAGCTAAACAGAACAATAACAGGTATACTAAACCATACCTGAACCTGGACCTGCAACCAAAGAGTTAGCACTATATATTGTACAACACTCTAAGGTGCCACTATGGTGTACAAGCATACGGGGGTGGGGGTGTGCATGTCATAGTGATGGCAAACAATCAAGCATAGCAACCATCCTCACATCTCTCACTCAGTGCGTAAAGCATACGATATCCACCACTTCGATCAACCAATACTTTGCTATGATCACTCTTCCCCGTGAAGTCACAATGGCTTCACTGCATTGATCCATAGCCACTAATCCTTCGCTATGTCCACTCTGCCCCATGGAGTCGTACACACCCACTGCACTGGCTCATAGCCTTACTAATCATTTACTATGTCCACTCTGCCCCATGGAGTCTCAATGGCTCCACTGCACTGGCACATAGTCTTACTACGATCACTTTGCCCCTCGAGTCATGGTGACTCTACTGCACTGGTACGTAGTCTAACATTCATTTTTCAGTGGTGAATCGAAGATTTGGACGTCGACAACTCAGTAGCACACGTCCCGCATAAAAGCCCAATCACGAAGTGAACTCGTTGGGTCCCAACTGGATCCTGAGCTCTAACTTCCACATGGACTACCTTTGCATCTCGGGTTTTTGGTCATCACCGGATCGGTTCCTCAGCCCTTCTTCTCTGTCGGTTCGGATCGGCCTCCTTCCAGGTGGTCCGGGTCGGGTCGTAGCCTCCAAGTCCCTTCGTAGTACATCTGTTCGGTCTGGTTGCCCTCTAGCGGGTCGGGTAGATGCATCTTGGTTCGGTTCAGACCCGTGCCCTGATTCGGTTCGGCTCGATAGCTCTCCTCCTTTAGACGTTGGCCCCTTCGGTTGTGATGCTCCAATCCGATCCTATTTTAACCATAATGGCCTTCCTTTTTGCCAAACGTTCTCTTATACCAAGCCTCGGTTTGGTTCGTTGATCCCTTGCCCAGTCCATTATCCGGTCCGAGCCCATCCATCCGATCCGATCCGAAAACCTGCACCGTTTTCCTACAACTTTTCCAGCGAGTGTTTTACGTAATTCGATGGCGTTTTTGACCATTCTAACTGTTCTAATCAATCACAAAGCATACCATACAGTCATAGCAACAAGTAGAGGTGACCTCAAGCACCAAAACATCAATATGATAGGTTAAAATGGATCAAACATAGCCAAAACCCCATATTTTCCCTTAAGCATGTTCAAGCATAATTAATGATAGGATTAGCAAAACTTAACCAAATTAACCCAAGATTCTAACAGAGGTCTAAAACATCATTTAATAATTTATAAATATTTTTCTAGATTTTTAACATGCATAAATTCGCTAATTATCACTAATCACCCCCTAATTAGCCGTAATTAGTGAAAAACAATGCTAATCACTCACCTTAGCCACAAATAAACCTTTAGAACTGAAACTCTACTGTTTGGGCACGAATACAAATGCAACACAACAGCTCTACCTCGATTCTTGTGCTAATCCGCCTTGATTTGATGTTGCTAAGCTTAATCCTTGATTAGAAAGTGATTTGGAGGTATTTTAGAGGTTGGAGGCCATTATTAGGGTTTCTTAGAGGTAAGTGGTGGCTAGAAAACTGAAATAGAATGGAAACCTAACTCATTTCAGCCTCCCCATAACCCTAATCCCGAAATGGGTTATGGGCCCATTCACTAATCACCCTATTTGGCCCGGTTAAGCAGTTTTTCACCTTCCAAACATTATTTCAGCCATATCTCCCAAACGGTAAGTCTGTTTTTCACATGTGACCACTCTACGGAAAGGTAAACCATCATCAGAAGCCAATGGAAGTGGTTTCAGGTCAAAACTCCTTTCCAATCAAAAGTTATGGCAGAAACAAGATCAGTTAGGGGCAAAATGGTCATTTAAAAATCGGCAAAAATCATGAACATGGGAAATGACCCCAATAGTCGTTTCCCAAAGTCACATTATCATACGACATCGTATGTAAAAGAAATAAATTTTCTACGATCCTCCGATGCGTAGAATGCGGGTTGTTACATTCTCTCCCCCCCCCCCCCCCCCTTAAGAAATTTCGCCCTTGAAATTCCCTAACCAAAACACACAAAAGGTTTTGTATGCCTATCAGCCATAAAGCAACAATCGAACATGCCAAACAAGCAAAACAAGTCTATCCTAGCATGCGGAATAACTAAATCGCAAAGAAAATCTTACTAGGCAAAGAGTTCTGGATACGTCTTCCTAATGCTCTCCTCTGTCTCCCAAGTGCAGTCATTCTCGTTCTCGCCCCACTGAACCTTGACTAACTTCACCGCCTTCCTTCGAAGTTGCTTTGTATCGTCCCTGACAATACGAATCGGCTTGCGGTTCTCAACCGCCTCGGATTCTACTTCGAAGTCCTCTAACTGATCAGATGAAATAGTCGTATCTGGGTCGTGTACGAACTTCCTTAGCTGGGAAACATGAAATACGTTGTGAACTCCCGCCATCTTCTCTGGCAATTCAATTCTATATGCCAAATTCCCAACTTGCTCGAGAACTGGGAATGGACCAACGAATCTTGGTGCTAGCTTGCCTCTTCTGCCAAATCGTATCACGCTCTTCAACGGAGAAATCTTGACAAACACCAATTCGCCAATGGAGAATTTTAAATCTCTTCTCCTTTTATCGGCATAACTCTTCTGCCTATCTTGGGCAGCCTTCATTCGTTGTCGGATGGTCTTAATATTGTCTGAGGTTTTTCTTATCATTTCTGGTCCAAGCACATACTTCTCACCGGTTTATAACCAACACGACGGTGAGTTGCACGGTCTTCCATACAAAGCTTCATATGGAGCCATACCGATACTGGATTGGTAACTATTATTATATGCAAACTCTACTAGATGCAAATGGTCATCCCATGATCCACAAAAATCCAATATACAAGCTCTCAAGAGATCTTCCAATATATGATTCACCCTCTCTGTCTGACCGTCGGTTTGAGGATGATACGCGGTACTGAGATATAATTCCGACCCTAGAGCCTCTTGTAATCTCTTTCAAAACCCACTAGTAAACAACGGGTCTCGGTCACTTACAATACTTTTAGGTACTCCGTGAAATCTCACTACCCACTTCATATACAGCTCTGCTAACTTAGCTGCCGTTCTGGTCGATTTGACTGGTATAAATCTTGCACTCTTGGTCAATCGATCCACAATTACCCAAATGCTATCATGTCCCGATCTAGTTCTTGGTAAACCATCTATGAAATCCATCGAGACTTGTTCCCATTTCCATTCGGGAATTTCTAATGGTTGCAACAACCCACTAGGCTTCTTTTGCTCGGCTTTTACTAGCTGGCAATTCATGCACTTGGATATAAACTTCCCAATGTCTCTTTTCATCCCTTCCCAGTAGTAAGTCTGCTTTATGTCTCGATACATCTTGTCACCACCGGGGTGTATAGTCAGTTTTGAGTGATGACATTCCTTAAGCACTTCATCCCTCAAGCCATTGACATTGGGTACAACTAGTCTCCCATCCTTTCGAAGCCATCCTTCTCGATCAAGCCCATACTTGTTCATCTCCTCATCGATTCCCGTCTCTAACTTGGAGATGATTTCCAACAGGTTAGGATCGTCCCTCTGATTGGAACCAGTCCTCTCAATCAAAGTGGGTTTGATCGTCAAACTAGCCAACATTTCTAGATCCAATTCACACTTTGGTCTAAAATCGTACCCTGCGATATACTCTAGTTGCTTCCATTCAAGAAACATAGCCCCTAAGCTGGCATGTCTTCTGCTCAAGGCATCAGCTACCGCATTACCCTTTCCTGGTGTGTATGCAATATCAAAATCATAGGAAGCCAAGAACTCTAACCATCTCTGCTGACGGAGATTCAGATCCTTCTGAGAGAAAAGTTACTTTAACGATTTATGATTGATAAAAAACTCGAATCTTTCTCCCAAGAGATAATGTCTCCACATCTTCAGCGCAAATATGATCGCTGACAATTCCAAATCATGGGTAGGATATCTTTTCTCATGCGGTTTCAGTTGCCGACTAGCATAATCTGCAACCCTACCTCCTTGCATCAATACAACACCTAGTCCGGTACCACAAGCATCCGTGTATACCGTCATCTCTTCGTTCCCTTTAGGAATGACTAACACTGGTGCATGCGTCAACTTTTCCTTTAGACTCTTGAATGCATTTTCACAACTCCGTCCCAGACGAAGGCTTGATTCTTCTTAGTCAACTGAGTCAACGGTGCCGCTATCTTGGAGAAGTCCTGGATAAACTTACGATAATATCCAGCTAACCCCAAGAAACTTCTTACGTCTGTTGCACTCTTGGGCGTAGACCAATCCTGTACCATAGCCACCTTCGCAGGGTCCACGGCAATACCATTCTCTGAAACAACATGGCCCAAGAATCTCACTTCCCTCCTCCAGAAGTGACACTTATAAAATTTCGCTTTCAATTGGTGTTTTCTCAACATCTCCATCACTATCCTCAAATGTCCCTTGTGTTCTTCCTCTGTCCTCGAGTAAACAAGGATGTCGTCTACGAACACAAGAACAAACTTATTCAATTGATCCTTGAATACCCTATTCATAAGATCCACGAAGTACACTGGTGCATTGGTCAACCAAAATGGCATGACCAACCACTCATAGAATCCAGACGGCATCCTAAATGCCGTTTTCGGAACACTCTCAACCGCTACTCGGAGATGATGAAATCCTGTCGCGAGGTCCAACTGGGAGAACACTCTTGCCCCTTCCAATTGATCAAAAAAATCATCTATCCGTGGGAGGGGATACTTATTCTTCCTCATCACTTTATTCAACTCGCGATAGTCCACATACAAACGAAGGGAACCATCTGCCTTAGTGGCAAACACAACTGGTGCTCCCCACTCGGAAACACTTATTCTTATAAATCCCTTCATCAAAAGATCGCTTACTTGCACCACGAGCTCTCGTTTCTCTCTTGGTGCCATACGACGAAGTGGCATCTTTATTGGTCTGGCACCTTTCACAAAATCAATACGGAACTCAATCTCTCAGTGTGATGGAAGCCCGGTCACTTCCTCAAAGACGTCTGGATACTGGCCAACCACGGGCACATCTGAAAACTCATCATGCGGGATGTCGAGGGAATTTATAAATCTATCCATTACCCCATCACTAGGAAGACTACCAAACACTACCCTCCGCCCATCATCCGCCCTAACTGTCACCAAAAAGCCCTCAAAATCTACCACCACCCCGTATCTTTGGAGCCAATCGACCCTCAATATAATGCCATACCCAGTAAAGCCCAAAACAAAGCAATCACAAACAAACATACATCCATGACTCGATAAGACCAAATTGCGACAAATCATACTAAGGTTAGTCGAACCACCAATCGGGTTTGTCACCACTAAAGGTCTATCGACTATCTCGGGTTCCAGTCCCAACCTATCTACCAGGTCACTAGATATGAAGGAACGGGAATCCCCAGTATCAAACAATACTCGAACATGTATATCATAAATAGAAAGCATACCTTGAATGACGACATTCTTTCCTTTCTCCGCCGTAGTTGGGGCATTCGAAGAAGAAGGAACAACATTAATAGCATATGCTTTCACAATCTGCTTCTCTTTAAGAGGTTGTGGACATTTATCCTTACGATGTCCCACTTGGCCACAGTTGTAGCACTTCCTATCCGCTGGCTTGGCCCGACATTCTTTGGCATAATGGCTCTTCTTACCACAGCTAAAGCACTCAACATCTTTCTTACTCTTTTTCTGGCCATCCTTAGCTTGGTTTCGCTTCCTCTTGTTCTGAGAGTTATTCTTGCCTCCACCGCTCGCTTGCCGTTTTGGCCCTTCTGCAGATGCATCCTCAGTCTTCTACTTAGGGTAAAGACTCTTTGATCTCAAAGCTTTCCCCACGATCGATTCAAATGTCTCATCGATGTGGTTAATAAGCCTTTCCCCCAAGTATCCATCCAAACCAGTTATGAACTTCTCATTCTTCTTCTCAGGAGTATCGATAAGAGATAATCCATACTTCGACAAAGTATCAAACTCAACAATATAGTCTGAGACTGCCCTGCCATTCTGCTTAAGCTCTAAGAACTTCCTAAACAATTCTGACTTCTGAGCAGCTGGTATAAATTTATCGCTAAAGCGGGCATTAAACTGATCCCAAGTAACTTGATCTTCTGGAGTGGCTGTCTTAATAGCATTCCACCAATTCATCGCTCGCCCTTGCAGCTGACGAGACGCTAGCCTTCTCTTCATCGCATCCTCGATACCCAAGTCGTCGAAGATATGATCACAACTATCCAACCAATCCTGAACATCTGTGGCTGACTCTGTTCCGTTGAACGGCTTCCCACCAAGGTTAGTGTAATCCTTGCACAACTTGGCGAAATCGGCCCTAGGCGCCTGCACGGCTACACCACCATCATTAGCAACATTAGGAGCCGCCCCCTGAATATCCCTGAGCATTTCTCTCATGAGGTCAGTGAACATAGCCCTCATGTCAGGAGCCTTCCCATTATTGGCTCCTCTACTAGCACCTCTCAAACCTCGGCTCATCGTCAAATCTGCAAAGAGAAAACGATTAACCATCTTCATAGTGGTGCCAGTGCAGTACGACTTCATCCTTATACTTCTAATAGTATATATATAGCTTTTGAAAACCAAGGTAATCACAAATACGCGCTCTCATATACGTACTATCTCTCCCCAATGTCTTTCCCTAGGTTAACTACGCAACCTAGAGCTCTAATACCAAATATGACGGCCCGCCCCGCACCAACCGACATTTACTCCAAAAATTGCGCTGTACACATGTCCAGTTAGCACGGAACGGTCGTCAGAAGAAAATAAAGAAGACGAAGAATCATCAAGGAACCTATAGAATGTCTCACAGCGCATGGAACAAAATATAATAACAACATACTTGACATAAAACAGGTGAGACAGTGCACAAGCTGAAAACTAGAACTAAGCATCATAGCAGCGGAAATCCAAAATACAGCTTATTACAATTTCCAAATACTGTCTCTAAAGCAAAAAAGGAAAAGGTACGCTACTAATGCCCAAAGCAGTGACCATCAACAACACAGGGAGAATATCTATATATATCATACGAGGAAGCCTCCTGCTCATCTCCGGATCAGCTACTCGTGCATCACCAGCTAACCTGTCTCTAGTTTGTTCGTTTAGGAGCACCCAGAGTAATAAGAAGAGACACAAAACTCTGGGTCAGACAAAAGTCTAGTATGAGCAATAAGCAGCTAAACAGAACAATAACAGGTATACTAAACCATACTTGAACCTGCAACCAAAGAGTTAGCACTACATACTGCACAACACTCTAAGGTGCCACTAACATATGGTGTACAAGCATACGGGGGTGGGAGTGTGCATGTCATAGTGATGGCAAACAATCAAGCATAGCAACCATCCTCACATCTCTCACTCAGTGCGAAAAGCATACGATATCCACCACTTCGATCACCCAATACTTTGCTATGATCACTCTGCCCCGTGAAGTCACAATGGCTTCACTGCATTGATCCATAGCCACTAATCCTTCGCTATGTCCACTCTGCCCCATGGAGTCGTACACACCCCACTGCATTGGCTCATAGCCTTACTAATCCTTTACTATGTCCACTCTGCCCCATGGAGTCTCAATGGTTCCACTGCACTGGCTCATAGTCTTACTACGATCACTTTGCCCCTCGAGTCATGGTGACTCTACTACACTGATACGTACTCTAACATTCATTTTTCAGTGGTGAATCGAAGTTATGGACGTCGACAACTCCTTAGCACACGTCCCGCAGTAAAGCCCAATCATGAAGTGAACTCGTTGGGTCCCAACTGGATCTTGAGCTCTAACTTCCACTTGGACTACCTTTGCATCTCGGGTTTTTTTGTCATCACCGGATCGGTTCGGTTCCTCAGCCCTTCTTCTCTGTCGGTTCGGATAGGCCTCCTTCCAAGTACTCCGGGTCGGGTCATGGCCTCCAAGTCCCTTCGTAGTACATCGGTTCAGTTCGGGTGCCCTCTGGCGGGTCGGGTCGGGTAGATGCATCTTGGTTCGGTTCGGACCCATGCCCTGATTCGGTTCGGCTCGGTAGCTCTCCTCCTTTAGACGTTGGCCCCTTTGGTTGTGATGCTCCGATCCCAGTTTAACCATAATGGCCTTCCTTTTTGCCGAACTTTCTCTTATACCAAGCCTCAGTTCGGTTTGGTGATCCCTTTCCCAGTCCATTATCCGGTCCGAGCCCATCCATCCAATCCGATCCAAAAACCTGCACCATTTTCCTGCACTATTTTCCAGCAAGTGTTTTACGCCATTCGACAACATTTTCGACCATTATAACTATTCTAATCAATCACAAAGCATACCATACAGTCATAGCAACAAGTAGAGGTGACCTTAAGCACCAAAACATCAATATGATGGGTTAAAATGGATCAAACATAGCCAAAACCCCATATTTTCGCTTAAGCATGTTCAAGCATAATTAATGATAGGATTACCAAAACTTAACCAAATTAACCCAAGTTTCTAACAGAGGTCTAAAACATCATTTAAGAATTTATAAATATTTTTCCAGATTTTTAACATGCATAAATTCGCTAATTATCACTAATCACCTCTAATTAGCCGTAATTAGTGAAAAACAATGCTAATCACTCACCTTAGCCACAAATAAAACCTTTAGAACTGAAACTCTACTGTTTGGGTGTGAATACCAATGCAACACAGTAGTTCTACCTCGATTCTTGTGCTAATCCGCCTTGATTTGATGTTGCTAAGCTTAATCCTTGATTAGAAAGTGATTTGGAGGTATTTTAGAGGTTGGAGGCCATTATTAGGGTTTCTTAGAGGTAAGTGGCGGCTAGAAAACTGAAATAGAATGAAAACCTAACTCAGTTCAGCCTCCCTATAACCCTAATCCCGAAATGGGTTATGGGCCCATTCACTAATCACCCTATTTGGCCCGGTTAAGCAGTTTTTCACCTTCCAAACCTTATTTCAGCCATATCTCCCAAACGGTAAGTCCGTTTTTCACATGTGATCACTCTACAGAAAGGTAAACCATCATCCGAAGCCAATGGAAGGGGTTTCAGTTCAAAACTCCTTTCCAGTCAAAAGTTATGGCTGAAACAAGATCAGCTAGGGGCAAAATGGTCATTTAAAAATCAGCAAAAATCATGAACATGGGAAATGACCCCAATAGTCGTTTCCCAAAGTCACATTATCATACGACTTCGTATGTAAAAGAAATAAATTTTCTTCGATCCTCCGATGCGTAGAATGCGGGTTGTTACATTCCCCTTCACCAGGCAGAGGTATATTTAATAGAGATCAATCAACACAGAATAAAATCCAATGTCAGACACACAATCCATTTACAAGTTCGTTCTAGGTCTGAACAAAACCGGAGGCACCTTATTCCTTATCCCGTATGTCCAATACAGGAGAGAGGTCCTCGCATATCCGTCGATCTCCAAGTACGTCTGGACGATCACCAATTATTACCTCGTCTTGGCTGTATAGCCCAATCAAGACATCAGTAATCATCCAAATGATGTGAAGACCTCTAGTCTTCAACCATCGTCTACATCGTCGACTTATCGTCGAATCAGTTATTCAGAATGGGTATAAAGCCGGCCTTTCTAAATAACTCATGTACATAATAAACAAGTGTTATAAAAACACAATATACGCCGCATTCCAATTCTGAATATTCTTTTATTTAAATATTCACATCTTTAGGGTTTGTTCCCACTAATTTTATCAAAGATAAATTCTTTAAAATTTATTCTTTAATCATCCTTTGGATATCAATTCAAACCAAATTAAGGTTTTCCAAACTAGCCGGGATTAGCGAACCACATCAAAGTAATCATTTATTTTATTTCCCAATCCCAACCTATTCATCCCATGGAGCAAAACTGTTATTACCCCATAACTAACACTACGGTGTTATCGATAAATTTAATTACCATTTCCCATTCAAATCTAATTAAAGATTTAACTATCGCTTGGAGCAAAACTGGTGATACTTCACTCTCGATCATTTCCCAAATTTGATAATTTAAATTATCAATTCACATTTCAATCTAATTAAAAATTCATTTAAATTCCACTTAGTTTTAATCTTCCCAAAAATCAATATTAATGATTATTAAAATTTGGAAACACAAACATGTCGCATCGACAATCTACACCGTACTATTGATTTCTGGCGATATATTACCTCTAAGATCGTACGTCTCAGAGAAGGGTGTTAAGCAAGAGATTAAATTCTCCGCCACCAAACAGATATATATTTAGTAGAGATCAACCATACAGTTCGAAATACAATGACAAACATGTAATCCTGCCTTTAACTGGGTTAAAGAACTAATGTCATTTAAAACACAGTTCACGATAAACCCAAATCACATTCCATTAATTATGGAATCTTCATGGAAAAACAAATCAATATATAATCGATATCAATTTCCGTATCCGACTAATAATATAAATTGAATAACGTCAAAGCCTTTTAAATTCCATATGTATTAACAGTCTTCCTCCGCAGAATTTTATTTCTATTATTATTAAATCGAATTCCATTCAATTCCAATTTAATATATTAAATTGGAAAACTTTACATTGGAAAATTCCTATTAAATCTTATTAAAAAGATTTATAAATTCCAAATCACATATCACTGTAAACCGGGTTAAAGAAAGAATGTCGTTAAAAACACGGTTCACAATAAACCCAGTTCACATTTCATTTTTAATCGGGTTAAAGAACAAGTGTTATTTAAAACACCTTTCACGATAAACCCAAAAATCCAATCCAATTCAATTCCAATTAAATATTAATTAATTGGTATATTTCATTAAATATAAATAAAAAGATTTAATTTTTTCTCAACTGGGTTTAAGAACAGTGTTAATGAAGACACAATTCACGACAACCCAAATCCCATTTGATATTAAATACAAGGCTCGGAATAGAAAATATATCAGCTTATATTCAATATCAAATTCTGAAATCAACAAATATCGTATTGGAATAACGATATATATATATATATATCTTCCAAATTCCTCCACAATATCTGTATATCACGAAATCCAATATCGAAATATTCCGAAGATAATTTCGATTCAAATCCATTCCAATTCATATATTGGAAATTCTGGTTATTTTTAAAACCATTTCAAATCCAAATTATTTATTTCTAGTTCAAAACTAGTTCATTTCGATAAAAATATATTTTTATCTTTTCAAATATGGACATCCCAATTCTTTCCAAACCATTTATTATGATTTTACACAAATTATTGATATTTTTAATAATTTTATCAAGGCCCGTACAGTCGATTTCCATAAGCGGCCATCGAACTGCACTTACAACGACCTTTTCCAAATTTGATTTGGACATAATTCCAAATCCAACCGTTAGATTTTTAATTTCTTGTATTCGTTAGAAAGCTCTTTTCGATACGAACCCAACGGTTCCGGTTTTAGGAGAATCCGACGGTCGGATCTTCCGTAATGTCCGTTTGAACTCAATGGTCGAAATTCGCGAATTGCCGCGGTGCGGCGCGTTCTATTCAGGCCATTATATATATATTATATATATTTCGTCGATTTCCATTTAAAAAGTATTTTATAAATCGTTTTAAATTTGTTTTCAAAATGATTTCAACTTCATGTTCAATTTCAAATCAAAATTGAATATTCCATATCATCGATATATAAATGATAGTATTTCCAAAACATTAGATTTTGAAATCAATTCCTTTTCGATATTCATTATAAAAATGAATAAAATCGATATAAATATCGTTCACATCAAAATGGCTTTAATCTAATCAACACGGCTTTATATATTTAAATATTTTCGTGTCCATCCCAAATCGGACATCAAAATCAGATTTTGATCTTTTACTGAATATTATTTTAAAATAGGGTCCTTTTGGCACAGGTCCCTATTAAGTTTCAAAATTAGGCTCAGGTCCGGTCATAAACTTATTGTAAATTAGGTCCCTATTTTTCTATTTAGAAAAATTGCATACATTTATGCAACAATTCATCAACATTAGTTCAACTTTATTTGCATACGTGTATGCACCAATTCAGAATATTTGCATATATGTATGCAAATATTCATTCAGAAAGTTGCATACATGTATGCAAAAATTCAGAATATTTGCATACATGTATGCAAATATTCGTTCAGAATAGTTGCATACATGTATGCAAATATTTTCAATAGTTACATACATGTGTGCAACTATTCTGAACGAATATTTGCATACATGTATGCAAATATTCGTTCAGAATAGTTGCATACTTGTATGCAAAAATTTAGAATATTTGCATACATGTATGCAAATATTCATCAGAATAGTTGCATATATGTATGCAAAAATTAAAAATATTTGCATACATATATGCAAATATTCGTTCAGAATAGTTGCATACAAGTATGCAAATTTTTTGAATATTTGCATACATGTATGCAAATATTCGCTCAGAATAGTTGCATACATGTGTGCAACTATTTTGAATATTTGCATACATGTATGCAACTATTCGTTCAGAATATTTGCATACATATATGCAACTATTCATCAGAATAGTTGCATACATGTATGCAAAAATTCAAAATATTTGCATACATGTATGCAAATATTCATTCAGAATATTTTCATACATGTATGCTAATATTATGAATAACACGTGAAAATGAAAACAGGGACAAAATTTATAATAAGTTTGTGACCGGATGTGAGCCTAATTTAGAAACTTAATAGGGATGTGACACTAATTTTCACTTTAAAATATTCGGTATTTTAAAATATTCGTTATTTTAAAATACTCGTTATTTTAAAATATTCATTATATCTGAACTGGAATCAGACACAGTCAATTAGCATATAATGTCATTATATGGATTTCATACAACACACGTACACAACAACAATCAAACACAGTCAACCATCATCCATAGTGCATTCTACACTGCATAAGCATTAAATATAAATATTTAATGCTTATAACAGCTTGTCAATCAATCGATCGACATATAACTAATTATTGGGATTAGTGTATGTCCAATATCATCCCAATACCCGTGTGGGTTTTTCAAACAACAAACACAGATTTATTTGTGTAGTTGGGCGATGTGTAAAATTTATTGTCCCAATCAATATCAGTCAAATGTGTGTACATAAACAAATCGTCCGGTTGTTTATAAATATTTATTTTATTCATATACACGTTAAAAATTATATTTTTAACTATAAAATATTTATTCCATTTCACATCACACAATCAATTTTCACAACACGATCAAACAAACAAACAAGTCGTCCATGGTCTGTTGACGACGGGTGTCGGGTGCTGCTAAGCACCGTCTGCATCCTAATATATACTTCAACTAGAAAAATAAATAAAAGTGAGAAGTTCTCACCTTTGGGTTCCACTCCGCCGTGCTTTGATTGTCGATCTATGTAGTATACATACGTTAAAAATTATATTTTTAACCAATCAATAATTATTTCTTTATATGATTATTCTATAAATAACATACATAGGCTAAAAATTATATTTTTATCTTCCTAAAAATAATTTCATATTTTTATAACCATGCTACATAATTAAAAATCACATTTTTATTTTCTCTATTATACAAAAATCATATTTTTATTATCTCTATAATATAAAAATCATATTTTTATCGCTACTTTCAAAAAGAAAATCTAATTTTTCTACAATGAAAAATCAAATCTTTTATCACTTTAAAAAAAATCAAATCTTTTATATTAATAAAAATCAAACTTTTCTATAATAAAAATTATATATTTCCTATAATAAAAATTCAGTTTTACTATAATAAGTAAATCAATTTTAATCGAAGAAATCAATAAAATAATGAATAAAAATAAAAACTCATATTTTTTTATTGGAGGAGGGGGGTTTGGTCTTCGGTGTGGGGTTGCTGAGAGGGGTGGAAGGCACATGGGGCGGTGGACCTGAGGGGAAGTTGGCGCTAGGGTTGGGGGTGGCGCTATGGTTTGAAATCGAGGGGGGGTGCGGGATAAGGCGTCAGTGGGAGGAGAAGAGGGAGGGGAGGCAACAGAGCTTGGAGGAGGCGCGGCGCCGTGCCTGGCGGCGGTGGTGGGCTGTCGCTCATTGGCGCGATGGAGCTTCCTTTTTTTTTTAAAAAAAAATCGATTTCTAACTGAGAGGGAGAGAGGAGTGAAGGATACAAATATAATAATTTAATTAATTTATTCTCTAAAAGGTTGACTTTTTATCCGAACCCCAAATCGAACCCAACGACTGTTGACCCTAGCTAATTACCACCATTCCAAACACAATGGGATATGTCCAGTAAGCCGATTTGACTATTTGGATCTGTTTCCGTCAAAATCAAAATATAAATCTATATATTGAATTTGAACGCACATTTCAATTTATCGGGGTCACATACGGACCCCAAAAATTCCAGAAAAATAAATCTGGCTATGTTTTGACGATACGATCCTAACAAAATGAATTTCGTCGAATTTGGAGACCGTTCGAAAAAGGCCATTTTCTGGTCGATCCAAATTGACTGAAACTGTCAAAACACGTTTTACTTCGCCACTCTCGCATATTTATCCCAAAAATTATGAATTTTGGAATCTAGCAATAACTTGACATCCCGGATCCAACAAAAGTGGTTTCGTCAAAAATGGAGGTCATTTGCAAAATTTCCATCTTAAGGGATATATTTCCATAGCGACCATTCTGAATTTTCAATTGGGTATTACTTTTTATTCCTACTATGAAATTTCAATTTTTCGGATTCGTTGGAAAGATATTTTCAAATAGATTCAAATATTTTTGGTTTCGCTAAAATCAGGTTTATTTTGAATCCTGTACATTTATTTGAAGTTTGAAATCGAATTTTCAAACTACCGCGCCATTTCCAAATCCTTTTATAATTAAAAATAAATATTTATATTCTAACGTCGATTCAAATAAATATATGCGTTCTAATTGTATTCAATATAAATTTCTCGTCGTTATTATTTATAATAATTCATTTTAAATATTCAAAATTCATTAAAATCGCCAAAATAAATTTTTAAATTGGTTCTGATTTTCCGGGTTATTACAATAAACATTGCTTTTAAAATCACTTCTTGTTTTATTTGTTAGAGTAAAACTTTACTGTTCAATTCCATTTAATTCTGTCTCTAAATAAATATTCTATTTGAAAATAAATTCCATTTTATACTTTTATATATTTAGATTCTATTTTAAAAATCCATTTATTATTTTTTACATTCAAAAATATTAAAAATCAAGATCCAGGGTTAATACACATCCAAACAGGTCATATACTATCAAAAGTTATCAATCATATCATATAACAGCATATATGTGTAAACAAATAAATAAATGTTGAGGAATCCAGTCGGATTCCTCCAACCTGTTTTTCCTGCATCCACAGATGTTAGTCAACAATAATAATACCCATCCTGATTCAAAGCAGGATATCGCGGTATAGAAGGTCATCCACTATATATATTATGGGGCGCATAGAGAAATCATCCGCTAATGATACTGCGGGAATTATCCAATCACCAATCCCCAATATTATTGTATAATATATATACTATTATGACTTTATATCAATCAATTATCATCCAACAAGCAATCAATAAAATTTGAACTATTAAAAACAGTTCCCAATAATTTAACCTAGTGAGTTTAACTCATCTCGATTTTTCCATTGCTGAATATCCATTTAATTTCCATATCTACGTCTACTAGTTGACTCGACTCATCTCAATGATTTTATCAAGCTCCTATAATTATTTAATTTTATTTAACGATTAAACTCTATTTATTTTAAATTAAATATTAGCATAAACTAATTTATTATTCTATGAAATATCGCTTTGCCAATTATTCGACTAACCGATGAAGCAACTTGTCGATCAACTTCATCATCCCAAAGTCAACGGCCTTGCAATTTTACTGTCCGGACTTCCTACAATTATTCGATTAAATTAAATGATTAAATAATTATTTATTTAAATTATCCTAACACATAAATAAATTATCTATCCTATGTATTTTTAAACATTTATAAAACGTATACCTTGCTACTTTGATCAACCACGAATAGCAGTCACTGATCAATTTTACTAAAATCCGCTCTAAATGCTTCCCATATCATTTCAGCAATTCATCGAGCCTGTCACCAGAGCTTCCATTACGCCAAAACTACAGACCCCATTTCAATGCTACACAAAACAAACTACTTAGCTCCTTACAGTCCAGACAACACCTCTCCAATGACAACACACGCCTTCATCTTGGCCAAATCACAGACCTGACTTACATATCGTACTCCTCAAATTACTCCACTCCTCCATTCAGTAACACATTCTACTGTGTAAAAACAAACAAACAGACCAACACCCATTCAGTCGCCCAAAATAACAGCTTCTCCAAAGAGAACAGATCAACTTCCCAAGAACGTACTGCCATTACTCACTCCATTTGCCAGAATTTTAGATCGAACACCCTTCCAATCAGTTTGAACTTCCACGAACCGAATATCAAAGCTCCCTACGTTCTAACTTAAGTCAAAATATCAACTTCAGTATTTTTCCGTTACATACCAAAAGAAGATGATGAAAGCCGTACACTTCCTACTGCCGCAGCTCCTTGTTGAATACCAATCTCCCACTTCACAAATCGATAACAACTCCACCCTTCCAGTTCGAATTCTTCTCCAGTCCATCTGGAATTTCGCTTCACCATTCAATTTCACCATCGACCCCACTCTTCTGCAATAGTGACAAACACATCCCCAAAAGTCATGACCATACCCATTTGCTAGTAGATCCAGCGTCGACTTTCCCTGACATCGCAACTCCGTCCTCCCTCAAATTTGCAGTCCCCATTCTACACTTCGCACCCATCAAAACCTCATCAGAAATCCTCCCGACCACCCCCTTTTGCTCCCTTAGCTCGTGAATGTCACCGTCATTTGATCGATCTTCAAGGTTCCGGCGAATCTTCTGAACCGCGATCCCCTAACTTTAGTCGAGATTCAGGAAATTTAAATCGTGATTTCACCTTTTGTTTTATTTTATTTGGGGACCGGTTTTGTTTCTAACCGGGAGAATAAAACTAACGAAGGAAAATGGAAGGAGTAAAGACTTTGAATTGTTTTTATTCGTGAGTTTGGGATGGAAATATTCGAATGCCATAGCTCCTATTTATACACGCAAATGAACGGAGGATAAGAACACTATCTCTTTAAAGGCATGGTAAGGTTAGGCGTAGAGGAAGACTTCAGCGTACGTTGATGGTAAGGGAAAAATTGTTGCACGATTGGAAAGAAGATGGCAGCTACTTAGGGTAGGATAAACAGTGAGTTGAAAGAAGAGGACAACTAGAAAATAGGACGTCCAGTCTTTACTTTGTTTAGAAGGAATAGGTAGTAGCTCAGAAAATAGCCCGTGATAGGAAAGAACTATGTTGACTTAATATAATACTTTTATTTTGATTTTTTTTTAATTTAAATTCTATTTATCCGGTGTACCTTAAATTAAAATATCATGCGCTATCGAACACCTATTTGAACGCAACGAACGACTTTTCTAGGGTTCTACCACCATTCTGAACACATTGGAACAGTTTCCATGATCTAATTTGACCATACACGGAAGATATTAAATTAAATTGATTTAACATTAAATTTGATTGAATATAAAATAACAAATAAATTTCTATTATCATTTATATACACAAACTGAATTCATATAAACTCCAGAATAAATTAACTTGAATTTTAAACTCGATATTTCATTTTCAAGTTAAACCAATATTAAATTGATTTAATATTGATTTATTTTAATTAAATAAATCGGTATGGTTTATAAACAATTCCACAACGATTTTATGAGAATTGATTTGGCCATAACTCTCAATATAAAATACGAAATTCTGATTTTTCTCTTTTATTACAAAATTATAGTTCAACAAATTTGGATATTTCTTATTTCGGCGAATTCCGACTTATAACGGATTATGTACACTCAATTGAAGTTCAAACTAAATATTGCGAACTACCGCGCCATTTCGCGCTCGTTTATATATTATATATACACGTTTCAAACTTTTCTTTAATTAATATAAAATTCCATTTATATCACTAATCCAATTTAAATATCCACATATAAATCGATAAAAATGCGGAACATTACATTTCTTCCCCCTTAAAAGAATTTCATCCCCGAAATTACTAAGTAGAAAAGGTGCTACATCTTATTCACTTCCCACAATCCACTCATGTCATGCAACTCGACACTTGCCTCCATATCCTTCCTACTCAACCAACTTACTAGTTCCAATCCTTAACTTCAATTTCCAATTGAACATTAACTTTTTGTTAACAATTTTTTTTAAACAATTGAAAATTTTTCTAACTCCCTAAATTTTCAAAAAAATTCGCCAACACCTCCTTTGTACGGGCTGATCGGTACAACTACAAAATGCCTCTCTGGACCCTCTCCAGTCAAAAAGAAAATCAAAAAGCCAAGTGGTTTTCCAAATAGGCTCATAAAATCCCATATTGAATTAAACATGCACCTTTTTGTCGGGCAACCCATAATGTTCTTACATATCTGCTTCCATCTCATAAACCTGCTCAATCATACACACTTGTATTCCTACTGATTATAAACAATTTTAACTTTTTACTTCCAATTTGCCAATTCATCCATTAACTTGTTATCTTACTCAGCTCATGCTAATTTAAATCTTCATGTTCAAATGTATATACATTTGCTTATAAACAAGTTGGGTTTATTTATAATCCAAGTTCTATGTTTTTAATTTAAATATACAAGTTCATTTACATTTGAGTTCAAATTTACATCCAATTTCAACCAAACTCAATTTGATTTATTCTTCCAAGTTATAATATATTCATTTGAATTGGATTCATTTAAATTCACTTTTATTTCAATCGACATATTTAAACGATATGTATCAACATAAATTTAAGAAATTTTCATTTCATATTAATTCATCGATCCTATTTTAGCTATGTCATAATTTATTATAATTAATTGATTTTCTCACATTATTTATCTTCATTTCATAATCTGATTCTCATTGCAAAAAATCCCTTTTTATTCAATTCCCCTGAATTCATGTTTATTTACTAACTCAATTCCAAGTTTTATTAAACTTGCCCCTTTTAAGTCAAGTTTCAATCATTTAATTCATTGTATTGGAATTTATTTTCTTAGTTTCAAATTTATTCATTCAACTCCATTAATTATTGGTAGATTTTTATCCAATCCAACAATTAATTAATAAACAACACACAATTAACCTAACCAAACCAGTTGAATTCATATTTAATATTAATATATTCATATTTACATTGGCTTAACATATTTTAATATCAATTGGTTAATAACAGATTGATTTCTAATCCAATATTATTTCTTATTTCCATTAGCTTTCAATTTTATTTTCAAGTTCCGATTTTTATTTCAAAAACCATTTATTAGTTCTTGTTCTGGTTATATTAAACCAATCCAATTCCATAAACATATTTGAATTTCATTCAAACAATCCAATACCTATATACTTTTAGAAAACTTCTTTTTATATATAAAAATATATAATTTGAGCAAAATTATTTCATTTACCCTTTTTGCAAAACAATATTGCGTCAGTCACTAGTTCAAAATTGAACCGATCAAATAACAAAATACAAAACATTTTATTAATTCGAATCTACAAATACGCTCTCATATATATATATATATATATATGTATATACACTCAAACTCAATCCAGGGTATTACTAAACCTATCTATATCGAGTTATACCACAGAGCCAAGGTTATTCCTAAACCATTGCTATGATACCAACTGTAGCGTCCAAGAAATTTCAACTCTCGAACCAAGACATTTATACACTCCATGTCCAAATTCAAGTATCAAAATTCCAGAAAGCTAATAGAAAGAAATAAGTGGATGAGTAGTAGAAAGAAAGAAATTAGAGAATAGAAGAATGAAGAAGAACAATACATAGTCTCACATCGCAGCGGAATAAAATATAATACATAAATAGGTCTTTATTGAAAATCTTGAAACAATACTTACATTTATCAGAGTATAGTAGTTATCACATCTGGACAGTTATAACAATTTGTCCTTGTTTACAACACACAATGGAATAATATATGAATTATATGTATGAACTTCTCCAGCTCGTCTCTTGGAATTTCGTATCTTATCCCGAACCTATAAAACTCGGTCTGATCCAATTGGGTCCGACCCGAGCATTACAAACGCTACAGGTCAGTCTGGTGAACCAGCGTGATAAAACCCACTAAATTATTAGTAGCATCCAACTTGACTTTAAAGTTTAAAATCTTTTTGAAAGAAAAGGATAATCGTAAGACCAATCCACACATAAACATGGAAGGTTTTTACCTTAAGATAACCCAAAACATTTTTGAAATCAATATCTTTTCTGATATTATAATAATGTCTAATCACAAATAAATATCAATCTAGCGGAACGCTTGCATCTCACGCTCAACATATATAGTATACAATCAAAACCGCGGGAGCTTATTGGAGATTGGATTTCCAACTATTACAAGGTATGGAACCACATGCCGATAGTGTACCTCTTGAGAAGAATACACTGAGTTCAACAAGAACGTCTTGCAACCCGGCCGACACATGACCGACCACTCATTTCTCTTGAGTGTATCGAATATATTGCCACCTACTATTGCTAGCAACCTGACCGTTCCTGGGGGATACAGAAGCAAAAATAAGTAACAAATATGAATATTCTCTAGATGGTGACAATACACCCTAATGAGGGCGACCCACATAGCCATGCTGCCTGCCCGATTTTTGTCATTTCCCGGTTGATGAGGCTTGAGGTCATAATTTATTTAGTTGATTATTCCTTTATATTCTCATGGAACATCTGGCCACCATTCACTTTGAATGCCACATCATCAAATCCGCCAAATCAGTAATTGACGTCCACAAAAATATTCTGGTCGTTAAGCTAAGAGAAGTTCCCTTCTCCGCCACTAACAGAAATACTTTTGTAAAAACCAATGTACGTGATTATTTTGGAAATACTTTGTCAGACACTCGTCCATACAAGTTGTCCTGGGTCTGGACAAACTGAAGACACCCTCCTACCACATCCTAGGAATCACCATATAGATCAGTAGCGAGAAGTCCTTGCAATCCATAAATTCCAACCATGACAGAACCACATTATATCTCTATCCGCTAAACCAGAAATTTTAAGTAGTTATTCCGTTTTATGAAGGTCTACGGTCTTCGAATACTCCACCTCGATCAACGTTTGGTATATTCAACGTTTACGTATTTGCTGGTCAGAATGGTTTTCGATTATAAATTCGATCCTGGTCTTTCCATACCAACAATCGTTTTAGGTCAGATTTGATAGTCGATTATTTAACTATCAAATAAAACAACCATTCGTCCATAAAAGAAAATTGAATTTACTAATTCAATATTTGCTTCTTGATTAAACGATTCGTTAATCCAACTTCTTAATTTTCCAAACATCTGAAATATTCATTCCCCTTCTTATATTAGTATAAGAATATTCAAAATCGTTTATTTTAAATACTTTTAGAACACACTTCTCATCTTGGTCATTAGTCCCTAACAGTAAACTAGTAAGTGAATAACTTTCTAAATATCAATCTCGAAGGCCGGAACCAACATCAGATCGATACTTAGAAAACCATTCATCTCAACTAATCTCCGGTCAGTTCCTAATTCCATTAACTTCATTTCTTAATTTCTAAACGAATAGAAATTTCAAATATTCCTTATCACTTAAATGAGACATTTGTCTCAACTTTATAACTATTCAGATATTTTACTTATAAATAACATTTCAAAACATTGTTACAACTATTATAAAATATTTCCTTAAGGATTTGATTTGCAAAACATTTACTAAATATTTGTTTCTAAATTGAAACAAGATTTTCTTATAATGATATATTTTCATTAACTAATTCCATTTCATTCCATTTTATTCATAACTTTTGTTCTAAAATATTCGTATACAATTATCATTTGCAAACTCTAATAATATTAGCTATAAAAAAAACCATATGTAAAATTATTTAATATAATCTATATTATATTATTCAATAAGAATTTATAATTTCAAAAACCCTCTCTGACTTACTTTTATAAATTCCTATTTTCCGTACACCACTTATTTTATCCTCCTTGTTTACCTTAATCGTGAATAATATTTTCAATACAAATCCATACTAGACTTGATTTAATAAATCAAATTTCACGTTTTAATCTCGTTATAACGTCTAATAATAGAATTATTTCATATAACCCCATTTGTTATTTCCTTTTATAATTCCTGTTTGCAAAATGTTTTCTTCAACCCTTATTCACCTCACCCGTGAATAATAGCTACAAATCCTCTCTCGAGTTTGAATTTTTAAATTCCATTTCAATTCAATCTTATTATAACCTCTAATTATAGAGTTATATATATATATATATCTTATTTAAAATTTTCATTTGCAGCTGGAAAATCCAAATCTATATCAAATATAAATTTTAAACCCATTTCGCATATATCTTCCAAATTCATACTCAGATTATATTTTCTGAATTCCTTAATAATAATAATGATTATTACTATTTCACTTCTTTATAAACATTGCTTTTAAAATCAACTTCTCGTTTTATTTGTTAAAATAAAACTTTACTGTTCAGTTCCATTTAATTCTGTCTCTAAATAAATATTCTGTCTGAGAATAAATTACCTTTTATACTTTTATATATAAATTCTATTTTAAAAATCCATCTATTATTTTTGACATTCAAAAATATCAAAAATAAAGATCCAGGGTTAATACACATCGAAACAGGTCATATACTATCATAGGTTATCAATTATATCATATAACAGTATATATGTGTAAACAAATAAATAAATGTTGAGGAATCCAGTTGGATTCCTCCAACCTGTTTTTCCTGCATCCACAGATGTTAGTCAACATTAATTATACCCAACCTGTTTCGAAGTAGTATATCGTGGTATAGAAGGTCATCAACTATATATATTGTGGGGCGCATAGGGAAATCATCCCCTAATGATACTACGGGCATCCGCTAATGATACTGCGGGAATTATCCAATCACCAATCCCCAATATTATTGTATAATATATATATATATATACTATTATAACTTTATATCAATCAATTATCATCCTACAAGCAATCAATAAAATTTGCACTATTAAAACTAGTTCCCAATAATTTAACTAAGTGAGTTTAACTCACCTTGAATTTTCCATTGCTGAATATCCATTTAATTTCCATATCTGCGTATACAAATTGACTCGACTCATCTCAATGATTCTAATCAAGCTCCTATAATTATTTAATTTTATTTAATGATTAAACTCTATTTATTTTAAATTAAATATTAGCATAAACTAATTTATTATTCTATGAAATAAAAATTTCGAATTACCTTATCTCTTTGCCAATTATTCGACTAACCGATGAAGCAACTTGTCGATCAACTCCATCATCCCAAAGTCACGACCTCGCAATTTTACTGTCTGAACTTCCTATAATTATTCGATTAAATTAAATGATTAAATAATTATTTATTTAAATTATCCTAATGTAAAGGCCCGCAAATCCGAGCTATCTGAGTTGACTAAATACACCACACGTCCAACCCAAATAACACAGAAATACGACTCATTATTAGAAAGAAGTTAGAGGATGAGAAATAGAAAGGAAGAAATATTAGAATAGAAGAAAAACGAAGATCACAACTCACAGCGGAACGAATAAAATATATTCTATAACATAAGCTTTGAAATACAAATCTGTTTTGTACATATGCACATACCATCATCAGAGTACACATAACATTTGATCCAGCGGAAGTAACTCTAAATAACTAACGTTGAGGCCTCCTGCTTCAAGCTCCTCCAAGTGTATCTGTAAAAGCCTGAAGCACTTGACTGCCCGTACAAATTTGGGCACCCAAGAGTTTAGGGAAAACAAAACAAAATAAACTCTGGGTCAGTCATGGGACTGGTGTGAGTAAATTCTAACCACTTGTTTAACTTTAAAAACTCTTTTCGGAAGAAAAGATAATAGTAAGACCAGCCCACACATAAACATGGACGGCTTTTACCTTACTATAACCCAAAACACTTGATATCAAATCTAATGATATTATAATAATGTCTACATCAAGTAAATAACCAAATAGCAGAACGCTTGCATCTCACGCTCCACATATATAGTATAAAATCAAAAACCGCATGGCGCTTATTGGAGATTGGATTTCCAACATGACAAGGTATGGGACCACCTTCCGATGATGTATCTCTAGAGGCGAATACACCTGGGTTCAACAAGAACGTCTTGCAACCCGGCCCACACATGACCGACCACTCATTTCGCTTGAGTGTATCGAATGTATATCACCAACGGTTGGACTCAAACCACCGTTTCCCGAATGGGCAGAATCGATAGATTTAGAAACAAAAGGAATTTCTCTAGATAGGTGATTATACACCCTAATGGGTGCGACCCACATAGCCATGCTGCCTGCCCGATTTTTGTCCTTTCCCGGTTGTTGAGGCCTGAGGCTACGCATACTCACCATTCCTTGATAACACAATCACTTTGAATGCCACATTGTCAGATCCGTTAATCACTAGTTGAGTTTGCACAAATATTCTGGATATTATGCTAAGGGATAAATCCGTTGCAACCATATATATTCATACAGACCAACCCAATTGATCATTGGAAATACTCTGTCAGACATTCGTCCATTTACGTTCGTTCTGGGATTGAACGAAACCGAAGGCACTATTTCTATTACTAGAAAAGCCCTTGCACTTCACTCCGTCTTCAATATATTCAGCATACTTGGTTCGCAACGCTTATGCCAATACGGAGTGGTTCTCGGATAATAATCCAACCGGTCTCTCCATATTGACAACGATGGTCAAAACTTCGATAGTCTGTGATTTAACTATCGAATAAAAACAAGTGTTCATCCAATATATCAAACAAATCACTGGGCCCTTTAATATTCATTAATTAAATCTCTTTTCCATTTCCTTAACAATATTCGTTTACCAAATATTTCAATACTCAATCTTGGCCCTTTTCGCTATTTTTGATTTCGTTTCCTTATCGTATTCTATATATATCGATATATAGATTTCTAATTGTCAAATTTCTTAAAAATATTCTAACTCCTTAAATTCCCGGAAAAATTCGCCATAACCTCCCCTGTATCGGGAGCATCGGGAAATTTCAAATAGCATCCCGGTATCTTCTAATCTCAAAAGAAAAAAGAAAAAGCCAAGCGGCTTGCCGATACGGCGCATAAATCTCATAGATGAATTAAACATGTACCTTATTGTCGAGCACTACATTTATAACTTCATATACTTCATCCCAAACCTGCTTAACACATATTCACCTGTTTGCAATTCAATTCAACTCAATCCATTCGTTTGAATTCAAATTTGAATCGTTTGAATTCGGTTTCGCTTAATTATTCTTTAATTAGTCTTTTTGCCTATTTCACTTCTTTGTTGAACATAACATGTTCAAACAAAATATTTAACTTGCTCATAACCAAATTGAATTTCAATTTCAAATTCTAGTTCTCTTTTCTATTCCGAATATAAATTCTCAAATCGAATTCACTTATTTAAAGCTCAATATTCATTCGAAATCTCATTAACTAATTTCTATTCGAATTAGTTAACTCTATTCAATAAATCAAAAATCTGATTTCTATTTCAAAAATCATATTCATTTACACAACTTGAATTCACATATACTTTACAACTCAACTCTGAAATTTTCTAAATAGGAACTTCGGATTTTCCCGCTTAAAATCCTTTTATAATATTAAATAAACCATTATGGTTTTAAAACGATTCTGGCGCTGCTTTTCTGAAAATTTGACTTTGACATAACTCAAAATCTATACGACGAAATTCATATTTTTCTCCTTCATTAGAAAACTATTATCAACCCGGTCCTGACGTTTCTTGTTTCAAAGAATTCCGACTTCAATCGAGTTCTATATATTCAATTGAAGTTCGAATCGCTATTTTACGAACTGCAGCGCTGCGGCGAGTTCGTTTTAATTATATTTATATATATAAACTTTTAAACTTCATTCAAAATGAATTCAACTCTATTCTGATATATTTTAAATATATATCAAACCATTTTTCCAACTCAACAAATATTTCTGATCTTCTATTTCATTTATATTTGAAGTCTATATTCAAATTTCAATTCGATTCTAATTCAAATTCTATTTCAACTCTTTGAATTCAAATTCCATTTTTAATCTATTTGAACTTCAAATATTTAAACTCCATTTTTACTTGAACTTCAAATACCACATTTATATTCCTTTGAATCCAAATATCATATTTCAAATCTCTTTGAATCCCTCTTGTTCAAATTCTTTCTAATTAAACTCCATTTGAGTTTTGGTTGAATCCTTATATTTAACACCATTTGAATTCTATTTGAATTCTTATATTTAAATCCTTTTTATTAAGACCCATTATTTAAATCCCATTTGAATTTCCCTTATTTCAAATCCATTTGAACTCCTTTAAAATTCAAATTCCATTTCAAAATTTATTTGGATTCCCTATTTTGAAATCCTATTCCACTTCTTACTTTGAAGTCCTATTTTCAAAGTTTATTTCAAATTCTATTTTGAAATCTCATATTCAAATTTCTACTTGAATTTCTATATTCAATTCCATGTTCAAATTCAACACTTGAATTTCTATTTCAAATCTCAATTCAAATTTTCATATTTGTATCCCATTTCAAATCTCTATTCAAATTTCATATTTGAATTCTTCTTTGAAATACTATATTTCAAATTCTATTTAATTCTTCTTTGAAATTCTATATTTCAAAGTCTATTTTGAAATTCTACATTCAAATCTCTATTTGAATTCCTTTATTTGAATTCCTTTGAATTCAAATTAAAATTTTAATTCCTTGAATTCAAATTTTGTCTTTCATTCTAATTTCATCTATTCAAATTCTATTGAACTTCTTATTTGAATTTCTAATATTCAATCCCCTTTTTAAAATTCAAATATTTAAACTCCTTTTTAAAAATTCAAATGTTATACTTCAAATTTCATTTGAGTTATATATTTAAAAATTTCATTTCACATCTGTTTTGAAATTCCATTTCAAATCCCAATTTCACGCTTGTATTTCTATTTCTGAATTATCAAATGGTAATTCTTTTCACTTCATTTATAACTTCGTTATAAAAGAACTATTTATAAACTTCGTTTAAAAAGAAACTACTTGTTTCATTTTCAAAAAAACAAGTTTATATTTTATTTCCATTTAAATTTCAAATTCTATTTAAAAATAGAATTTCCCTTTTTAAATTTCCAATATTCTTTTTACGATATTTTTAAATATCATTACTTAAGCCCAGTGACAAAACACACAAAGCAACCAATTATTTATTTTTCTAACACATCATATATAACACTATATATGCAAACAAATAAACAAACAGATAATATATTTTTGAGGAATCCAGTTGGATTCCTCCAACCTGTTTTTCCTGCATCCACAGATGTTAGCACATAAATAATACCCATTCTGCTTCGTGGCAGAATATCGCGGTATAGAAGGTCATCCACTAATCATAGCGTGGGGCGTATAGGGTAATCATCCGCTATGAAACTGCGGGCATCCGCTAATGAGACTGCGGGAATCCAACCAATCAATCAACCCAATATATATATATATAGCCTAAATAACTAATATATATAAAGCAACCAGAAAACATTCACACAAGCAACAAACAATTATTTTTAATGAAATAAAAATAATTCTAAAGGTGAGTGAGATTTACTCACCGGGGATTTTATTTGTCGGATATCCATTTATAATCCATATCGTCGCAGCTATGAATTGTCTCTAGTGAATTTATCTTGCCTACGATTATTAAATTTATCGATTAAGCTACATTTATTTAAATTAAATTAATAACATGAATAAATAAATTATTTCATGTATATAAATTTTCGGACCAGGCGTATACCTTATTTCTTGAACTTGAGCTTGCACCAAAACACAAACCCAACATTGTTGTTGCAAGCACTGTCCAGACATGCTCCAATCGATAGCCTCATTTCAAACAAGCCTGAGCCTCACCGTTTCCGCTTACAGGCTCCGAACTCCAAACCATTCAATTAACACAGTATCGACCAACTCCCTTATCCAATCACCATGGACATCCCTCCTCTTCAATCGCCATTTTCTTTCAACTTGTGGCCACCTGATGTCTGCGCCTAAGGCCTTAAACCAACGTTGTACAGCGCTGAGTTCGAAACAAACTCCTCCTCCTTCATACATCGCACCCACTCCGTTGACTGACCTATGACCAGATTCCAAGATTTCAAGTCGCGATCCCCACTGATGCATCCTAAGTCCCCAAGTCCCATTCGCTTTTTAACATCGCACCAGTCTTGTTCTTCCCATCACGCACCTCCAGGATCGGAATCCTTTCTGCCGAGTCAGCTTAACCCAAGATCAAGTCCCACTTCCTTTCTGTACGCGAGCGTCGGTCTCGAGCTCCAGTATCCTCGATAGTTGTTCGAATTACAAGATCCCACTTTGATTTCCCTGAAATCGACCTCCGACATCGACACCCTAATCGCGAGTGTGGATTCGAGCTTCCGTGGACCATGCGGTGATTTCCTAATTTAATTTTTCTTGTTGAAACTTTTGATTTTGGAAATGGACACTGGGATTGTTTATATAATGAGAAATAAGTCTGCTTGAGGTCGGCTTGGGGTATGTATTTAGGTCTGCGCGACTCTGATTCCTAAGGTAGCCGATGCACTGGTCGGTCTTCGTACAGGGTATAGAGTGGCGCCATTAAATCTTGTCTTCCTTGATTGTGAAGTGAACGAACAAAAGGTACAAGAAAATTAAATATGGAAGAAGGTAGGTCTGTGTTTCAAAGAAGATAGGTCGGCCTGGAAGTGATGTTAATTAAATTTGATTTGCTATTTTTGTTATATATAATATTTTCAAATATCTCGTGTCCTTAACTCGCAACCCCAAATTGGTATTTAACCGTAGCGACTGACGTTTCTAGCCTTATCTGATATTCCAAACACAACGGCACAGATTTTGAAATTTAATTCATCTGTATAGAAGAAATAATAATTCAAATTACTAACTTACATTAAATTCGATTTGAAATATAAATCGATTTCAAACAACTAAATTTATCGATAACAATCTATCATTATCGTTCTATTCGATATTAAATCATATAATGATTTTTAAACTGATAAATTCCATAATAAAAATCCATTTATATTCGAATCAATATTTAAAACCATACTAAATATTTAAAATAAACTGTTAAAAAAATCTGGGTCGTTACATTCTTCCCCCCTTAAAATAATTTCGTCCTCGAAATTGCTAAGGTAGGAAAATGGTACAAATCCATTACTTTTCACAACTTCTTCATGTTGAAACTCACCTCCTTATATTTCAACATGTTTAATTTCACCAAAACTTTTGGTCTTCCTTCCTTTAATTTGAATGGTCTACGATCAATTCATTTATATCAAATCTATGTTCTATTAAACCAATTCAAATTGATTTTAATCAATTCATTCCCTTCGACCCATTTAACTTGTTTAAGTTAATTTTCAATTCCAGAATTCAAATCCTTGGGTTTTTCTTTTCAAATTCTTTTGAAATCCCATAAGTATATACATATATTCATTTCTATCACAAATTCAAAACATTTGAAATTTCAAACAAATTTCCAACAAAATTTTCTAAGGTAGCAATCCATCACTTAGAAACTCGAAATGAACACTGATGATGTTGCAATCATCATCAGAATTATTTCCCAGCCACTGAAGTGAGTTCAGTGCTTTATTATTTCAAAATCTATGATTTTCTCTCAAATCCTTTGAAAATAATTTTTTTCAACTTCCCAGGATTTTGAATTCTTAATTCTGGTTTGAATTTAATTCTAATTCATCTCATTTGTATATTTAATTCCTATACAAATTCTATTTGGTTATAAATAACCATTCTAAATTTATAATCTCATTTGATTATAAAGTCAACATCCAACATATCCATATAATAATAATTCTAGAAAATTATTCTTTCTATATCAAAATAGAATTTTGGGTAAAATTATTTCATTTACCCTCTTTAAAACAATATCATGTTGTATTTTCTGTCCAAGTGTTTACAAACTCCTATCGACGTCGTGGCGTCCCACGATTCGACCAGAATTCATAAACCACTCAACAGACTAGCCAACACAATATAAAACAATTTTATATCAATTTACAAATACGCTCTCTCGTATATATATACGCTCAACTCATCCTAGGGTACTACTGACCCTATCTCTAATGAGCACATGCCACACAAGCCTAGGTATTCGCTCAACCTAAGCTCTGATACCACTGTAAAGGCCCGCAAATCCGAGCTATCTGAGTTGACTAAATACACCACACGTCCAACCCAAATAACACAGAAATACGACTCATTATTAGAAAGAAGTTAGAGGATGAGAAATAGAAAGGAAGAAATATTAGAATAGAAGAAAAACGAAGATCACAACTCACAGCGGAACGAATAAAATATATTCTATAACATAAGCTTTGAAATACAAATCTGTTTTGTACATATGCACATACCATCATCAGAGTACACATAACATTTGATCCAGCGGAAGTAACTCTAAATAACTAACGTTGAGGCCTCCTGCTTCAAGCTCCTCCAAGTGTATCTGTAAAAGCCTGAAGCACTTGACTGCCCGTACAAATTTGGGCACCCAAGAGTTTAGGGAAAACAAAACAAAATAAACTCTGGGTCAGTCATGGGACTGGTGTGAGTAAATTCTAACCACTTGTTTAACTTTAAAAACTCTTTTCGGAAGAAAAGATAATAGTAAGACCAGCCCACACATAAACATGGACGGCTTTTACCTTACTATAACCCAAAACACTTGATATCAAATCTAATGATATTATAATAATGTCTACATCAAGTAAATAACCAAATAGCAGAACGCTTGCATCTCACGCTCCACATATATAGTATAAAATCAAAAACCGCATGGCGCTTATTGGAGATTGGATTTCCAACATGACAAGGTATGGGACCACCTTCCGATGATGTATCTCTAGAGGCGAATACACCTGGGTTCAACAAGAACGTCTTGCAACCCGGCCCACACATGACCGACCACTCATTTCGCTTGAGTGTATCGAATGTATATCACCAACGGTTGGACTCAAACCACCGTTTCCCGAATGGGCAGAATCGATAGATTTAGAAACAAAAGGAATTTCTCTAGATAGGTGATTATACACCCTAATGGGTGCGACCCACATAGCCATGCTGCCTGCCCGATTTTTGTCCTTTCCCGGTTGTTGAGGCCTGAGGCTACGCATACTCACCATTCCTTGATAACACAATCACTTTGAATGCCACATTGTCAGATCCGTTAATCACTAGTTGAGTTTGCACAAATATTCTGGATATTATGCTAAGGGATAAATCCGTTGCAACCATATATATTCATACAGACCAACCCAATTGATCATTGGAAATACTCTGTCAGACATTCGTCCATTTACGTTCGTTCTGGGATTGAACGAAACCGAAGGCACTATTTCTATTACTAGAAAAGCCCTTGCACTTCACTCCGTCTTCAATATATTCAGCATACTTGGTTCGCAACGCTTATGCCAATACGGAGTGGTTCTCGGATAATAATCCAACCGGTCTCTCCATATTGACAACGATGGTCAAAACTTCGATAGTCTGTGATTTAACTATCGAATAAAAACAAGTGTTCATCCAATATATCAAACAAATCACTGGGCCCTTTAATATTCATTAATTAAATCTCTTTTCCATTTCCTTAACAATATTCGTTTACCAAATATTTCAATACTCAATCTTGGCCCTTTTCGCTATTTTTGATTTCGTTTCCTTATCGTATTCTATATATATCGATATATAGATTTCTAATTGTCAAATTTCTTAAAAATATTCTAACTCCTTAAATTCCCGGAAAAATTCGCCATAACCTCCCCTGTATCGGGAGCATCGGGAAATTTCAAATAGCATCCCGGTATCTTCTAATCTCAAAAGAAAAAAGAAAAAGCCAAGCGGCTTGCCGATACGGCGCATAAATCTCATAGATGAATTAAACATGTACCTTATTGTCGAGCACTACATTTATAACTTCATATACTTCATCCCAAACCTGCTTAACACATATTCACCTGTTTGCAATTCAATTCAACTCAATCCATTCGTTTGAATTCAAATTTGAATCGTTTGAATTCGGTTTCGCTTAATTATTCTTTAATTAGTCTTTTTGCCTATTTCACTTCTTTGTTGAACATAACATGTTCAAACAAAATATTTAACTTGCTCATAACCAAATTGAATTTCAATTTCAAATTCTAGTTCTCTTTTCTATTCCGAATATAAATTCTCAAATCGAATTCACTTATTTAAAGCTCAATATTCATTCGAAATCTCATTAACTAATTTCTATTCGAATTAGTTAACTCTATTCAATAAATCAAAAATCTGATTTCTATTTCAAAAATCATATTCATTTACACAACTTGAATTCACATATACTTTACAACTCAACTCTGAAATTTTCTAAATAGGAACTTCGGATTTTCCCGCTTAAAATCCTTTTATAATATTAAATAAACCATTATGGTTTTAAAACGATTCTGGCGCTGCTTTTCTGAAAATTTGACTTTGACATAACTCAAAATCTATACGACGAAATTCATATTTTTCTCCTTCATTAGAAAACTATTATCAACCCGGTCCTGACGTTTCTTGTTTCAAAGAATTCCGACTTCAATCGAGTTCTATATATTCAATTGAAGTTCGAATCGCTATTTTACGAACTGCAGCGCTGCGGCGAGTTCGTTTTAATTATATTTATATATATAAACTTTTAAACTTCATTCAAAATGAATTCAACTCTATTCTGATATATTTTAAATATATATCAAACCATTTTTCCAACTCAACAAATATTTCTGATCTTCTATTTCATTTATATTTGAAGTCTATATTCAAATTTCAATTCGATTCTAATTCAAATTCTATTTCAACTCTTTGAATTCAAATTCCATTTTTAATCTATTTGAACTTCAAATATTTAAACTCCATTTTTACTTGAACTTCAAATACCACATTTATATTCCTTTGAATCCAAATATCATATTTCAAATCTCTTTGAATCCCTCTTGTTCAAATTCTTTCTAATTAAACTCCATTTGAGTTTTGGTTGAATCCTTATATTTAACACCATTTGAATTCTATTTGAATTCTTATATTTAAATCCTTTTTATTAAGACCCATTATTTAAATCCCATTTGAATTTCCCTTATTTCAAATCCATTTGAACTCCTTTAAAATTCAAATTCCATTTCAAAATTTATTTGGATTCCCTATTTTGAAATCCTATTCCACTTCTTACTTTGAAGTCCTATTTTCAAAGTTTATTTCAAATTCTATTTTGAAATCTCATATTCAAATTTCTACTTGAATTTCTATATTCAATTCCATGTTCAAATTCAACACTTGAATTTCTATTTCAAATCTCAATTCAAATTTTCATATTTGAATCCCATTTCAAATCTCTATTCAAATTTCATATTTGAATTCTTCTTTGAAATACTATATTTCAAATTCTATTTAATTCTTCTTTGAAATTCTATATTTCAAAGTCTATTTTGAAATTCTACATTCAAATCTCTATTTGAATTCCTTTATTTGAATTCCTTTGAATTCAAATTAAAATTTTAATTCCTTGAATTCAAATTTTGTCTTTCATTCTAATTTCATCTATTCAAATTCTATTGAACTTCTTATTTGAATTTCTAATATTCAATCCCCTTTTTAAAATTCAAATATTTAAACTCCTTTTTAAAAATTCAAATGTTATACTTCAAATTTCATTTGAGTTATATATTTAAAAATTTCATTTCACATCTGTTTTGAAATTCCATTTCAAATCCCAATTTCACGCTTGTATTTCTATTTCTGAATTATCAAATGGTAATTCTTTTCACTTCATTTATAACTTCGTTATAAAAGAACTATTTATAAACTTCGTTTAAAAAGAAACTACTTGTTTCATTTTCAAAAAAACAAGTTTATATTTTATTTCCATTTAAATTTCAAATTCTATTTAAAAATAGAATTTCCCTTTTTAAATTTCCAATATTCTTTTTACGATATTTTTAAATATCATTACTTAAGCCCAGTGACAAAACACACAAAGCAACCAATTATTTATTTTTCTAACACATCATATATAACACTATATATGCAAACAAATAAACAAACAGATAATATATTTTTGAGGAATCCAGTTGGATTCCTCCAACCTGTTTTTCCTGCATCCACAGATGTTAGCACATAAATAATACCCATTCTGCTTCGTGGCAGAATATCGCGGTATAGAAGGTCATCCACTAATCATAGCGTGGGGCGTATAGGGTAATCATCCGCTATGAAACTGCGGGCATCCGCTAATGAGACTGCGGGAATCCAACCAATCAATCAACCCAATATATATATATATATATATAGCCTAAATAACTAATATATATAAAGCAACCAGAAAACATTCACACAAGCAACAAACAATTATTTTTAATGAAATAAAAATAATTCTAAAGGTGAGTGAGATTTACTCACCGGGGATTTTATTTGTCGGATATCCATTTATAATCCATATCGTCGCAGCTATGAATTGTCTCTAGTGAATTTATCTTGCCTACGATTATTAAATTTATCGATTAAGCTACATTTATTTAAATTAAATTAATAACATGAATAAATAAATTATTTCATGTATATAAATTTTCGGACCAGGCGTATACCTTATTTCTTGAACTTGAGCTTGCACCAAAACACAAACCCAACATTGTTGTTGCAAGCACTGTCCAGACATGCTCCAATCGATAGCCTCATTTCAAACAAGCCTGAGCCTCACCGTTTCCGCTTACAGGCTCCGAACTCCAAACCATTCAATTAACACAGTATCGACCAACTCCCTTATCCAATCACCATGGACATCCCTCCTCTTCAATCGCCATTTTCTTTCAACTTGTGGCCACCTGATGTCTGCGCCTAAGGCCTTAAACCAACGTTGTACAGCGCTGAGTTCGAAACAAACTCCTCCTCCTTCATACATCGCACCCACTCCGTTGACTGACCTATGACCAGATTCCAAGATTTCAAGTCGCGATCCCCACTGATGCATCCTAAGTCCCCAAGTCCCATTCGCTTTTTAACATCGCACCAGTCTTGTTCTTCCCATCACGCACCTCCAGGATCGGAATCCTTTCTGCCGAGTCAGCTTAACCCAAGATCAAGTCCCACTTCCTTTCTGTACGCGAGCGTCGGTCTCGAGCTCCAGTATCCTCGATAGTTGTTCGAATTACAGGATCCCACTTTGATTTCCCTGAAATCGACCTCCGACATCGACACCCTAATCGCGAGTGTGGATTCGAGCTTCCGTGGACCATGCGGTGATTTCCTAATTTAATTTTTCTTGTTGAAACTTTTGATTTTGGAAATGGACACTGGGATTGTTTATATAATGAGAAATAAGTCTGCTTGAGGTCGGCTTGGGGTATGTATTTAGGTCTGCGCGACTCTGATTCCTAAGGTAGCCGATGCACTGGTCGGTCTTCGTACAGGGTATAGAGTGGCGCCATTAAATCTTGTCTTCCTTGATTGTGAAGTGAACGAACAAAAGGTACAAGAAAATTAAATATGGAAAAAGGTAGGTCTGTGTTTCAAAGAAGATAGGTCGGCCTGGAAGTGATGTTAATTAAATTTGATTTGCTATTTTTGTTATATATAATATTTTCAAATATCTCGTGTCCTTAACTCGCAACCCCAAATTGGTATTTAACCGTAGCGACTGACGTTTCTAGCCTTATCTGATATTCCAAACACAACGGCACAGATTTTGAAATTTAATTCATCTGTATAGAAGAAATAATAATTCAAATTACTAACTTACATTAAATTCGATTTGAAATATAAATCGATTTCAAACAACTAAATTTATCGATAACAATCTATCATTATCGTTCTATTCGATATTAAATCATATAATGATTTTTAAACTGATAAATTCCATAATAAAAATCCATTTATATTCGAATCAATATTTAAAACCATACTAAATATTTAAAATAAACTGTTAAAAAAATCTGGGTCGTTACACCTAACACATAAATAAATTATCTATCCTATGTATTTTTAAACATTTATAAAACGTATACCTTGCTACTTTGATCAACCACGAATAAAAGTCACTGATCAATTCCACTAAAATCAGCTCCAAATGCTTCCCATATCATTTCATCAATTCTTCGAGCCTATCACCAGAGCTTCCATTACGCCAAAACTATAGACCCCATTGCAATGCTACATAGAACAAACTACTTAGCTCCTTACAGCCAGACAACACCTCTCCAATGACAACACACGCCTTCATCTTGGCCAAATCACAGACTTGACTTCCAGATCGTACTCCTCAAATTACTCCACTCCTCCATCTAGTGACGTACTCCACTGTGTTAGAACAAACAAATAGACCAACTCCCATTCAGTCGCCCAAAATAACAGCTTCTCTAAAGAGAACAGATCAACTTCCTTAGAACGTACTGCCATTACTCACTCCTTTTGCCAGAATTTTAGATCGAACACTCTTCCAATCAGTTTGAACTTCCACAAACCGAATATCAAAACTCCGCACATTTTAACTTAAGTCAAAATATCAACTTCAATATTTTGCCGTTACATA
This sequence comes from Allium sativum, assembly GCA_030737875.1. Lineage (NCBI taxonomy): Eukaryota > Viridiplantae > Streptophyta > Magnoliopsida > Asparagales > Amaryllidaceae > Allium > Allium sativum. The sequence goes on from CM060920.1 coordinate 972,200,813, forward strand.
CCAAAAGAAGATGATGAATGTTGTACACTTCCTACTGCCGCAACTCCTTGTAGAATCCCAATATCCTACTTCACAAATCGATAACAACTCCACCCTTCCATTTCGAATTCTTCTCCAGTCCATCAGGCATTTCGCTCCACCATTCAATTTCACCATCGTCCCCCCCTCTTCTGCAATAGTGACAAACACATCCCCAAAAATCACGACCATACCCATTTTCTAATAGATCCAGCGTAGACTTTCCTTGACATCGCAACTCCGCCCTCCCTCAAATTTGCAGTCCCCATTCTACACTTTGCACCCACCAAAACCTCATTAGGAATCATCTAGACCACCCCTTCTACTCCCTTAGCATGCGAACGTCACCGTCATTTGATCAAGCTTCAAGTTTCTGGCGAATCTTTTGAACCGCGATTCCCCAACTTGAGTCGAGATTCAGGAAATTTAAATCGCGATTTCACTTTCTGTTTTATTTTATTTGGGGATCGGTTTGGTTTCTTACTGGGAGAATAAAACTAACGGAGGAAAATGGAAGGAGTAAAGACTTTGAATTGTTTTTAGTCGTGAGTATGGGATGGAAATATACAAATGCCATAGCTCCTATTTATACACGCGAATGAATGGAGGATAAGAACATTGTATCTTCAAAGGCATGGTAGGGTTAGGCGTAGAGGAAGACTTCAGCGTACGTTGATGGCAAGGGAAAAAACGATGTGCGATTGGAAAGAAGATGGCAGCTACTTAGGGTAGGATAAACAGTGAGTTGAAAGAAGAAGACAACTCGAAAATAGGACGTTCAGACTGTAATGACCCGCTGGAATTTCGGCCCCAAAAATCGACATGAATACAATTACCGTATCTAATGCCGACCTTTCAAGCACCAAAATCACTGGAACGTTATTAGAAAGAATTTAGAGGGTGAGAAAAGAAAGAAAGAATATTGGAATAGAAGAAAGAAGAAGAACATCATATCAGAATCTCACAGCGGAACAGATAAAATATAATATCTAATCTCTTTACACAAAAGAACTGTATATACATACCAATCATCAGAGTACAACATATAACTGTCACAATGGAGATAACTTTATATAACTAGCGGTGAAGCCTCCTGCTTCCAGCTCCTGAAATTCCAAGCGAAAACTAACCTGGAAATATACTCGTCTGACCCGAGCACATTTAAAGCAAAGCAAAATTCACCGGGTCAGTTTGGAATACTTACAGTGATAAATTCACAGCATAAACAACTTGCTTAACTTTGCAAATCCTTTTCAAAAGAAAGGATAATAGTAAGACCAGTCCACACATAAACACGGACGGTTTTTACCTTACTATAACCCAACACATTTTTGAAATCATAACTTATTCTGATATTATAATAGTGTCTAAATACAAATAGATTACAATCTAGCGGAACGCTTGCATCTCATGCTCCACATATATAGTATACAATCAAAACCGTGGGCGCTTATTGGAGATTGGATTCCGACTCTGACAAGGTATGGGTCCACCTGCCGATAGTGTATCTCTAGAGGCGAATACACTGGGTTCAACAAGAATGTCTTGCAACCCTGCCCACACATGACCGCCCACTCATTTCGCTTGAGTGTATCGAATGTATATCACCAACGGTTGGGATCAGCAACCGTCTCCCGAAAAAATGACAGCATCGAAATAGATTAAAGAAGCAAATGGAATTTCTCTAGATAGGTGATTATATACCCTAATGGGAGCGATCCACATAGCCATGCTGCCTGCCCGATTTTAGTCATTTCCCAGTTGATGAGGCTAGAATTTTTCTTTGAGAACATCTGGTCATCATTCACTTTGAATGCCACATTGTTAGATCTGTCAAATCACTAGTTGACGCCCACAAATATACTCTGGGTATAGAAGAAGTGCCCCTCTTCGCCACCAACGCGGTATATTTGTAAAAATCTATGTACATGGTTTTAAGGAAATACTTTGTCATACATTCGTCCATACAAGTCATACAGGAACAGGATAAACCGAAGGTACCCTCCTACTGCATCCAATATAGGAATCACCCCATGGATCAGTAGCGAGTAGTCCTTGCAATCCGAAGATTCCAATCACGACAGAATCACTACTGAAATATCTTTGGGAGCTTAACCAGAGAATTTCAACAAGTGGTTCTTCCGCTCATGAAGATCCATGGTCTTCAATTTCGACATTTATATAAGTATTCTTCAAGTTAGTTTAAGGATCGTAAAGTTAGTTCGAAGTGGTTTTGGGTCCAGTTTCCATCTCGGTCTCTTCGAACTAGCGCACAGAGAATATTATTTGATAGTCGGTGTTTTAACTATCAATTTAAACAGTGTAGATAGATAAAACTATAAAAAGTAGTAAATTTCATAACTTGTCCATTATATTTAATTAACTTATATAAATCCAAAATTCTGATTTTAGAACAGAGATCAGCACAAGACGATTAGAATCAAATGAAACATATCACGTTTTATTTTAACTAGATAAATCTCGATTGCTCACTTCATAATACAACAGATTATTTTTCAACAATCATTCACCATACCAATAACAATCAGCAACGATTAGATGTTAAATTTCAAATTAAATAACAATTGAAATATGTTATATCGGGTAACAACTAATTTCTCATTTTAATTATAAATATATCGATTTTATTTAAGCATTGATTTCATTTTCCATAACTATATAAATAGCGAAGGTTCGTAATTTAACTTTAATGACAACGTCTATTTTGAAATTCATGAAATAATTCAATACATCACGATTTCTTCTTATTTTATTGTTCTTCTTCTTTATTTAAAACCAATTTTCATAAAAATGATTCGATGGATTTTCAGACTTAATATAGTCGAATTTATTCACATGTATATAATATCTTTAATCTATGTTTTAAGTTAAAGGGGAACTTTTCTTTTAAACAACTCCAATTTCTATTATTATTCAATTCATTTTCCCAGCCCAAAGCCCAATCTCGTGCAACCACCCAATGTTATTATCTACTTCCATTTCTTATATTTTTTTACAAATATGTATAAAAGTTATTAAAAACAAACTTTAAATTTAAACAAATATTATTTCACTAATGTATATAGTCCGGCCCAAAGCCCACATCCAGCCTCATGGTCCAATCCCTTATTTACAAACCCGCCACCTTCTATTTCCTTGCCATTCCAGCTGAAGCTCACGGGAAAAACAGCACGTCTGGAAATGCATGAATAAAACTTCCTCCTTTTTGTCTGATTTTACTTCTGTCATGTTACTTAAAAGGACACGCTGAACTGGTATGTTGTCTAGAAAAAGGATTATGCTTATTCAACCAGTAATTAATAATTGTTCATAAGGACTTCACAAATACCTTGATATAGATGTTTTAATCAACTGCATATCAGAATGTAATTGTCTTCGTTGTGAGTGGGTGTACTGAAATAGAAACCACAGTTATGATACATTTAACATCAACTAAGGAACAAAAGAACCTAATGTTCTAGAAAAAAAATGCATAACAGTGATATTTATGGAATCAAGGATTTGTTTGTTACTATCCACGCTATATTATCTTATATACCTTATCTTGTGTTGTCGCCTTTTACATTCGTTTTGTATCCTTTTCAGGTTAGATATACATTGGTCAAAAGTCAAACTGGTGTTAGTAATCCACCTCTTGATTATGTAGCGATTAAGATATATTTACCTAATCCATATATAGCCATAATTATATGTGCCTCTATTTAGATCAGTTCAATGTTCATTTTCCAGAAATCATTAACTATATGTTGGTTTGATACGTAACTTCACTTATAATATAATTGTGGTGGTATAATGCAGCTCACCCCTCCTCCCTGGGAACAATACCCACTTGAAAATCAAAACACATCTGTTCTAGTGATTGCCGCTGCGATATCAATTTTCTGTAGTGTTCTCCTCTTGTTCTCCTCCCTGTTCTTATTTCTTTCTCCTGCTTTTAATCCTCACGCTGTGCACCACATTCACCGTGCATGTGCACACCGAACTCCACCGTCACTTTATTACTCCGATCATCGCCACATATCACAATTCATTGCCTGAATTGATGTTACAAATGAGACTGCAAGTACTCTAACCCTTTTCAACTTCAGTATAAAACCAAAATACGGCTGCACAGGATGAAGCGTAGCGATGCATACACTATCATGAAGTAATTGTTGTATTCATATTTTTATATATAATTATTATTTACAATGTTTTCACTTCAGGTTTGGTCCTCCCAAAGCCTAGATGACCCAAATTCAATGCACCAATTTCCTGCAGCAAGTCTTTAACATGACACTTCTTTAATCTCCTTTCTTCTCTTAGTTCTAAGCTGTGTATTTTCGGATTTTGCACAATGTTTATTTATATTTTTCATTTATGTAAATTGCTTAAGTTTTAAACCCACTTCAAAATAACATTGCATACATTTTTCTTTCTTTAATTTCAGTTCTCCTGTCTCTAACATTTCCGTGCACCCTATGCACCGTATATGTGCACCACCACTGTGTGGTCATTCCACATCCATCGCCATCACCGCAGGTCCCAAAACTATCCCCGTTCTCTTCTATATCATCAAATTCCTTCATATCTACTGATCAAATTTGAGTGTTCGGACTGAGACTCTTTCAAACAGTCACCACACTTAAATGTCTTGCTTCACCTTCCAAATTCATCGGTCCCTTCCATAGTTTTGTCATTAACTTGTGACAAGCTCCTGATAATTTCCCCCTTCGTCCGATCTCCCGTACTCCACTGTAAAGGCGCAGTTCGCCACTTACCCCAAAACAGTAGCGACAACACTTTCCGATCTATCAAGTACACACAATCATGTATGGATGATGTTGTACATACAGTAATAATCATAGAGGTATACGGGTTTGCATCCGATCAATACAAGACCCTGAATTAGATTTTTAAGGGGAGAAGTTACCAGTTATTTATACATTTTACACAGTAATTTTATATTTTGTTTCTATAGTTGTAACAACCCGGAAAATGCAAGCCAATTTAAAATTTTTATTTTAGCAATTTTAGCTGAATTTGAATATTTAAAATAGATTATTTTAAATAATATCGACGAAAACTTTATTTTTGATAGAATTCGAACGTTTATTTATATACGTCGTCGTTAGAAAATATTTATTTATTTATAATTATAAAAGGAATTGAAAATGGCGCGGTAGTTCGATAATTCGATTTCAAATTTCAATTGAATGTACCGGGTGTAGAATAAACCGGATTTTAGTGAAACCAAAAATAATAGGATTATTTGAGAATATCTTTCCAAAGAATCCGAAAAATCAAGATTTCATAGCGGGAATCAAAAGATATGTCCAGTTGAAAATTCTGAATAGTCGCTATGGAATTCAGGCCCTTAAAAATGGGAATTTTGCAAACGACCTCGGATTTTGACGAAACCACCTTTGTTGGATCCGGGATGTAAAGTTATTGCTAGGTTTCAAATTTCATAATTTTTCGAATCAATATGTGAGCGTGGCAAGGGAAAACGCGTTTGACCAGTTTTAGTTGATTTTAATCGACTGGAAATTGGCCATTTTTCAAATGGTCTCAGAATTCAACGAAACTAGTTTTGTTAGGACCGTATCGTTAATACGAAGCTAGAAATAATTTTTCTGGAATTTTAGAAGTCCGTATGTGGCCCCGGTAAATTGAAATGTGCGTTCAAATTGAATATATACTGATTTATATTTTAATTCAATGGAAACTGATCGAAACGGTCGAATTGGCCTTCGTGGCATATCCCATTGTGTTCGAAATGGGGGTTATTAGCTAGGGATGACAGTCGGTGGGTTCGATTTCGAGTTCGTAATAAAAAGTTGCTTTTTAAAAGTCAAAAATAATAAAATAATAAATTAAACCCTATATACCTTGGCCCCCCTCTCTTCTTTCCCTACCCCCGTTGACCAGAAACGAAATTAAATAAAATAAGGGGGAAACAACGTTCGTTGATCGCCTCGCTCCGTTCACCCTCCACCACACGTCGGACGACATCTCGCCCTCCCCTATCGACATCGCCCTCCTCCTCTCGCACCTCATCCTCTCCCTTCCCTTCTCGAACGCGCCGCAGGTCAGCCGTGACGCCACGAAGCCCCTTCCTCCGTTCTTCTTGAACCCCCTCCTCCTCAGCGAAGGACGCAGCCTCCCCAAGACCAAATAGAAGAAGAGCGCCGCGCCCAAACCCTAACTGCGCCTCCCTCCGCCCGATCCATCCACCTCCTCCCCTTCCCGCCGATCCCCTCTGACCTCAGCGCGACGAACTCAACAGCCCCCTTCTCCCCTTGCCGTTCAAACGCAGCTACCCCCTCCTCCTTAACAAATCAATGTGAGTTTTTTTTATTTGTAAAAATTAGATTTTTATAGTTAGTAAAAACTAGATCTTTATACTTTATAAAGTTAGGATCTTTAACTATATGAAGTTAGATTTTTAACAACGTAAAGTTTAGATTTTGAAAAGCATTGTTGAAGGGTTTGAAGTGTATATGAAGTTATAATTTTTAAACAAGGAAAAGATAGGATTTTTAGATAAGGAAGGTTATAATTTTTAAATGAGGAAAATATAAATTTTAGTATATGAGAAGAATTGATTTTTATATATAAGGTTAGCGATAATAAAATATGAAGCATTATGGAAAAGATGAGATTTTTGGTTGTTTAAAGATTTGATTTCGAATTATATATAAAAATACGTTTTTTTTATATAGGTGGTAGCGGTAGGAAAATATATTTTTCATTATATATAGAAAGGTTAAAAATATAATTTTTATATAGTAGAGAAGTTAAAAATATAATTTTTATACTAGTGGTATATTAAAAATATGATTTTTATATAGCAGAGGATATAAAAATATGATTTTTATATAGGTATGATAGTAAAAATATGGTTTTTATTCATGTAGAGTAATAAAAATATAATCTTTGTCATGAAAAGAACGAAATAAAAATATAATCTTTGTTATGAAAAGAGCGATGTAAAAATATAATTTTTATACATGAAGTGATAATATAAAAATGTGATTTTTATATATGTAGTGAGTACGGTTGACGAAAGTGACAAAAGGTGAAGTTTTCCTACATATGAAGAATCGTGGAGTATGGATTAGCTTGTCGGTGAGAACTCCTCACTTTTATTTTAAATTTCTAGTTAATATATATACTAGGATGCAGACGGTGCTTAGCAGCACCCGACACCCGTCGTCCATAGACCATGGACGGCTTGTTTGTTAGATTGATGTTGTTGTGAAAATTGAATGTGTGTTGTGGAACGAAATAAAATATTTATATAGTTAAAAATATAATTTTTAACGTGTATTTAAAATGAAATATATATTTATAAACAAATCAGACGATTTGTTTATATACACTGATTTGACTGATATTGATTGGGACGATAAATTTTACACATCGCCCAACTGCACAAATAAAACCTGTGTTTGATTGTTTGAAACCCCACACGGGTGTTGGGATGATATTTGGCGTACACTAATCCCAATTATTTAATTGTATGTCGATCGATTGGTCGACAGACTGTGTAAGCGTTAATTATTTATATTTAATGCTTATGCAGTTGTGTGATGCACTTTGGATGATGGTAGATTATATATCGTTGCTATTATATACATGTGTTGTATGGAATCCATATAATTAACATTATATGGTAATTGATTGGGCCTCATTCCAATTGGGAAAATAAAGAATATTATAAAATATAGTCACATGTGGACAGTACTCATTTGTTGAGATTAGTCATGTGTTGAAAGAAATATATATTCATGTGTTGAATAGAATAAATATTCATTTGTTAAAAAGAATAATGAAGTTATTGATAAATATAAAGCCGTGTTGATTAGAGATGCGCTATTTTGATGCGAACGATATTTATATCGATTATATTCGTTTTTAAAATGAATATTTAGAAAGAGATATAGAAAATGAATTGAATAGAATAGAAATTGAATTCGAATGGAATAGAATATAAAACGAATTCGAATTGAATAGAATATAAATCGAATTCGAATTGAATAGAAATTGAAATCGAATTAAATTGAATAGAAATTGAAATCGAATTAAATTGAATAGAAATTGATTTGAATAGAAATTGGATAGAAACTGAATCGAATTGAAGTCGAATTAAATTGAATAGAAATTGAATCGAAGTGAAATCGAATTTGAATTGAAATAAATTTAAAACGAATTTATAAGGAAAAATTGAACTTTGATTTGAAATTGAAAAGGAAGTTGAAATTGTTTATGAAACGAATTTAAAGCGATTTATAAAATTCGTTTTAAATAGAAATCGACGAAATATATATTATACATATTATATATATAATATAATGGCCTGAATAGTACGCGCCGCGCTGCGGCAGTTCGCGAATTTCGACCATTGACTTCGAATTGACATTGCGGGAGATCCGACCGTCGGATTCTCCTGAAATCGGAACCGTTGGGTTCGTATCGAAAAGAGCTTTCCCATGAATATTAGAAATTTGAAATCTAACGGTTGGATTTGGAGATATGTCCAAATCAATTTCAGAAAAGGTCGCTGTAAGTGCAGTTCGATGGCCTAGGTGGAAATCGACGGTACGGGCCTCGATAAAATAATTAAAAATATCTATAATTTGTGTAAAATCGTAAGAAATGATTTGGGAAAAATTGGGATGAAAAACTCCATATTTGAAAAGATAAAAATAAATTTTTATCAAAATGAACTAGTTTTGAACTAGAATTAAAATCAATTTATTTTTGAAATAAATAAATTGAATTTGAAATGGGTTTTAAATAACCAGAATTTCTAATATATTTTATTGGAATTGAAATTGAATGTGATTTGGGTTTATCGTGGACTGTGTTTTCAATGACATTAGTTCTTTAACCCAGTAAAAGGAGTTTTAATGAATCTTTAATTAGATTGAAATATGAATTGATAATTTAAATTATCAAAATTTGGAAATGATCGAAAGGGGAGTATCACCAGTTTTACTCCTAGCAATAGTTAAATCTTTAATTAGATTTGAACGTGAAATGGTAATTAAATTTACCGATAACACCGTGGTGTTAGTTATGGGGTAATAACAGTTTTGCTCCAGAGGATAAATAGGTTGGGATTGGGAAATAAAATAAATAATTACTTCGGTGTGGTTCGCTAATCTCGACTAGTTTGGAAAACCATAAGCTGGTTTGAAATGATATCCAAAGGAAGATTAAAGAATAAATTTAAAAGAATTTATCTTTGATAAAATTAATGGGAACCTTTCCCTAGGAGTGTGAATATCTGAATAAAAGAATACTCTGAATTGGAATGAGGCGTATATTGTGTTTTCTAGCACTTGTTGGTTAAGATACGCGAGTTATTCAGAAAGTCCGGGTATAACCCATTCTGAATAACTGATTTGACGATATGTCGAAGAGATTGAAGACAGTGCAAGACCGACGATCTTCACATCGAATGGATGGGTGCTACTGATGCTCACGATGGGAGTAGCTACCTTGAAGGGGGCTAAAGTAGTAGCCGTCCGGACGTAATTGGAGATCGAAGGATATGCGAGGAAAGTGCCTCTGGTTTCGTTCAGACCTAGAACGGACTTGTAAATGGATGGTGTGTCTGACATTGTATTCTTTATATTGTATTCGTTGATCTCTGCTAAATATATATCTGTTTGGCGGTAGAGAATTTATTCTCTTGCTTAACGCCCTTCTCTGAGACATACGAGCTCAGAGGTTATATATTGGCAGAAATTAGTGGTACGATATGGATTGATAGTGTGGCATGCTGAGATGCAGTGATCCAGACTTTTGTTGAAAAGCAAATTTTGGTGGATGATGATCAAAGCGCAGCTTTAATATAGCACGGCTTTGTGTATAGCGTTGATTCGCGAGCCTCACACCCCGGTATGGTGGTAAACTGATGGTTTGATCAGTATGCTTTTTAGAGGATGGGCAACTTCGTGGTGTCGTGGATTCGGTCGACCGAGATTGAGCTTAGTGCTCAGAGGGATAGGGTAAGCGGTGTTTTCTCTCGCCGGGACGTAAGCCGCAGTGATACTCGATTTCCCAAAGGTGAGGATGTGCATTACGGTGTTTTCTCTAGCTGAGACGTAAGCCGTTGAGATGGCACTACGCGATCGATCTTTCGAATCAGGAGCCACCATGATGGAAATCCAATTTCCAAATATGACATTTTGTGGTTTTGATTGTAGAGCCTAGTATTGGCGACATGATATATGGTACCCATGCCGTCTATGATTGATATATTTATATTTGAAATTGTTTTCTTCATTTATAGTAATAATATAAGGTGAAATTTCGCGTATCAAGCATATTTGGCTATTATAAGGGAAAACCCTATCCTCTGGCTTGCGTTGCATTGTGTGATGGGACCTGGGTCTTATAATAGCTTCATTGTTCTTTATTTAGCATTGCGCTGTTTGTTTTATGCACTGGTATTCTTGGGAGGAAACCCGTTCCGTGTTATACGGCGTGGTCCCTTGATTTACCTAACTTTAAAAACAAAGATTAATAACTGTTTTAGCTCTCACACCAGTCACATGACTGACCTATAGTTTATTGTTTTAACCTAAACTCTGGGTGCCCCTATTTTCCACACGGGCAGCTAGTAGTTTTGGTTTTGCAGATTTATATTCACAGGATCCTAATTTACAGCTGGAATGATATCCGGAAAGCTCTGTATCCATATATCTCTTCTAGTTGTGCTTTGTATTATTTCCGCTGCTATGTATTTAAATGTAATTTAAATCTCTGATATTTTTCTGTGTAATATTTATTCATACTCTGTATATTCTTGTATTCTGATGGAATTGTTGTAATATACAATGAAATGTTCTTCTGTCTGCGTTCTATTTTGTCGTGTTCTCAAGGTAATCCGGGCTTTCCTTACCGGGGAAGTTACGGGTCCTCACAGTTGGTATCAGAGCTCTGGTTTACAGAGCTAGAGAACAAGACACATTAGAACCAAACGAAAGAATTCATCAGATATTGGATTAGTAATATCCAATTAGAATGACTCGTTAGATATAGGATCAGTAGTATCCTAGAACGAGTGTGAAGAGTATATTTTTCAAATGAAAACAATTTTGTTTTGAAATTTAAATCGTTTTATTCGTATTTGAATATTTATTTATTTTGAACTTGGACAATCTAGTATATAAAGATTTTGCATATACGCGTCATGAACGTATATTCGAAGTTTTAATATACTGGATAGATATAGAATCACACTCTAGTCGCACGGACCTGATTCTGATGATTGACGCGTCATCATCAGTAATTATTTTCGTGTTTCGAAGGTGTGCTATCTATATATTTCCATTAGACTGGTGTGAGAACCAAAACCAGATAGATTTATTGTTGTGATTTGGCATCAAAAACCTGATTTTCTGTATATGTAGTAAAATTATGAATTTGAAATTCTAATTCACTAATTGATTGATGGGTGTGTTGTTTGTTTATTTGTTTGATAATTTTGAACCATTTAGCCTAATAGAATCAAATATTGAATTGTATTGAAAATTAGTTGCAAATGCTTGCATATACATGTACTTACATTGAACAGGTCATAGCAAGGAGGCTAGAGCAGAGAATAAAATTTGTTTGCCCGACAAATAGGTACATGTTTACTACAATTTACTGATTTTGTTTGGGTGATGATGATTTTATGAGCCTATTGGCTAGCCGCTTGGCTTTTTCTTTTTCTTTTTGAGATCAGAAGGCCTGTATGGCAATTTCGGGATTTTCCCGTGGCTCCCGGTGCAGGGGAGGTTATGGCGAAATTTTTCGAAAATTTAGGGTGTTAGCCAAATTTTTGAAGAATTTGAAAATTCTCAGAAACTGAAGAGTTGGAGAATGGAAGCCAGATCGAATGTAGAGTTGATTGATCAAACAACTTTCGGCTTCGTTCCTTTTCGGGGACGAAAAGTTTTAAGTGGGGGAGATTGTAACAACCCGGAAAATGCGAGCCAATTTAAAATTTTTATTTTAGCAATTTTAGCTGAATTTGAATATTTAAAATAGATTATTTTAAATAATATCGACGAAAACTTTATTTTTGATAGAATTCGAACGTTTATTTATATACGTCGTCGTTAGAAAATAAATATTTATTTATAATTATAAAAGGAATTGAAAATGGCGCGGTAGTTCGATAATTCGATTTCAAATTTCAATTGAATGTACCGGGTGTAGAATAAACCGGATTTTAGTGAAACCAAAAATAATAGGATCTGTTTGAGAATATCTTTCCAAAGAATCCGAAAATCAAGATTTCAAAGCGGGAATCAAAAGATATGTCCAGTTGAAAATTCTGAATAGTCGCTATGGAATTCAGGCCCTTAAAAATGGGAATTTTGCAAACGACCTCGGATTTCGACGAAACCACTTTTGTGGGATCCGGGATGTAAAGTTATTGCTAGGTTTCAAATTTCATAATTTTTCGAATCAATATGTGAGCGTTGCAAGGGAAAACGCGTTTGACCAGTTTTAGTTGATTTTAATCGACTGGAAATTGGCCATTGTTCAAACGGTCTCAGAATTCGACGAAACTAGTTTTGTTAGGACCGTATCGTCAATACGAAGCTAGAAATAATTTTTCTGGAATTTTAGAAGTCCGTATGTGGCCCCAGTAAATTGAAATGTGCGTTCAAATTGAATATATACTGATTTATATTTTAATTCAATGGAAACTGATCGAAACGGTCGAATTGGCCTTCGTGGCATATCCCATTGTGTTCGGAATTGGGGTTATTAGCTAGGGATGACAGTCGGTGGGTTCGATTTCGAGTTCGTAATAAAAAGTTGCTTTTTAAAAGTTAAAAATAATAAAATAATAAATTAAACCCTATATACCTTGGCCCCCCTCTCTTCTTTCCCTACCCCCGTTGACCAGAAACGAAATTAAATAAAAAAGGGGGAAACCCCGTTCGTTGATCGCCTCGCTCCGTTCACCCTCCACCACACGTCGGACGACATCGCGCCCTCCCCCATCGACATCGCCCTCCTCCTCTCGCACCTCATCCTCTCCCTTCCCCTCTCGAACGCGCCGCAGGTCAGCCGTGACGCCACGAAGCCCCTTCCTCCGTTCTTCTTGAACACCCCTCCTCCTCAGCGAAGGACGCAGCCTCCCCAAGACCAGATAGAAGAAGAGCGCCGCGCCGAAACCCTAACTGCGCCTCCCTCCGCCCGATCCAGCCACCTCCTCCCCTTCCCGCCGATCCCCTCTGACCTCAGCGCGACGAACTCAGCAGCCCCCTTCTCCCCTTGCCGTTCGAACGCAGCTACCCCCTCCTCCTTAACAAATCAATGTGAGTTTTTTTTATTTGTAAAAATTAGATTTTTATATTTAGTAAAAACTAGATCTTTATACTTTATAAAGTTAGGATCTTTAACTATATGAAGTTAGATTTTTAACAACGTAAAGTTTAGATTTTGAAAAGCATTGTTGAAGGGTTTGAACTGTATATGAAGTTATAATTTTTAAACAAGGAAAAGTTAGGATTTTTAGATAAGGAAGGTTATAATTTTTAAATGAGGAAAATATAAATTTTAGTATATGAGAAGAATTGATTTATATATATAAGGTTAGCGATAGAAAAATATGAAGCATTATGGAAAAGATGAGATTTTTGGTTGTTTAAAGATTTGATTTTGAATTATATATAAAAATATGTTTTTTTTATATAGGTGGTAGCGGTAGGAAAATATATTTTTCATTATATATAGAAAGGTTAAAAATATAATTTTTATATAGTAGAGAAGTTAAAAATATAATTTTATACTAGTGGCATATTAAAAATATGATTTTTATATAGCAGAGGATATAAAAATATGATTTTTATATAGGTATGATAGTAAAAATATGGTTTTTATTCATGTAGAGTAATAAAAATATAATCTTTGCCATGAAAAGAACGAAATAAAAATATAATCTTTGTTATGAAAAGAGCGATGTAAAAATATAATTTTTATACATGAAGTGATAATATAAAAATGTGATTTTTATATATGTAGTGAGTACGGTTGACGAAAGTGAAAAAAGGTGAAGTTTTCCTACATATGAAGAATCGTGGAGTATGGATTAGCTTGTCGGTGAGAACTCCTCACTTTTATTTTAAATTTCTAGTTAATATATATACTAGTATGCAGACGGTGCTTAGCAGCACCCGACACCCGTCGTCCATAGACCATGGACGGCTTGTTTGTTAGATTGTTGTTGTTGTGAAAATTGAATGTGTGTTGTGGAACGAAATAAAATATTTATATAGTTAAAAATATAATTTTTAACGTGTATTTAAAATGAAATATATATTTATAAACAAATCAGACGATTTGTTTATATACACTGATTTGACTGATATTGATTGGGACGATAAATTTTACACATCGCCCAACTGCACAAATAAAACCTGTGTTTGATTGTTTGAAACCCCACACGGGTGTTGAGATGATATTTGGCGTACACTAATCCCAATTATTTAATTGTATGTCGATCGATTGGTCGACAGACTGTGTAAGCGTTAATTATTTATATTTAATGCTTATGCAGTTGTGTGATGCACTTTGGATGATGGTAGATTATATATCGTTGCTATTATATACATGTGTTGTATGGAATCCATATAATTAACATTATATGGTAATTGATTGGGCCTCATTCCAATTGGAAAAATAAAGAATATTATAAAATATAGTCACATGTGGATAGTACTCATTTGTTGAGATTAGTCATGTGTTGAAAGAAATATATATTCATGTGTTGAATAGAATAAATATTCATTTGTTGACAAGAATAACGAAGTTATTGAAAAATATAAAGCCGTGTTGATTAGAGATGCGCTATTTTGATGCGAACGATATTTATATCGATTATATTCGTTTTTAAAATGAATATTTAGAAAGAGATATAAAAAATGAATTGAATAGAATAGAAATTGAATTCGAATGGAATAGAATATAGAATTCGAATTGAATAGAATATAAATCGAATTCGAATTGAATAGAAATTGAAATCGAATTAAATTGAATAGAAATTGAAATCGAATTAAATTGAATAGAAATTGATTTGAATAGAAATTGGATAGAAACTGAATCGAATTGAAGTCGAATTAAATTGAATAGAAATTGAATCGAAGTGAAATCGAATTTGAATTGAAATGAATTTAAAACGAATTTATAAGGAAAAATTGAACTTTGATTTGAAATTGAAAAGGAAGTTGAAATTGTTTTTGAAACGAATTTAAAATGATTTATAAAATTCGTTTTAAATAGAAATCGACGAAATATATATTATATATGTTATATATATAATATAATGGTCTGAATAGAACGCGCCGCGCTGCGGCAGTTCGCGAATTTCGACCATTGACTTCGAATTGACATTGCGGGAGATCCGACCATCGGATTCTCCTGAAATCGGAACCGTTGGGTTCGTATCGAAAAGAGCTTTCCCATGAATATTACAAATTTGAAATCTAATAGTTGGATTTGGAGATATGTCCAAATCAATTTCAGAAAAGGTCGCTGTAAGTGCAGTTCGATGGCCATAGGTGGAAATCGACTGTACGGGCCTCGATAAAATAATTAAAAATATCTATAATTTGTGTTAAATCGTAAGAAATGATTTGGGAAAAATTGGGATAAAAAACTCCATATTTGAAAAGATAAAAATAAATTTTTATCAAAATGAACTAGTTTTGAACTAGAATTAAAATCAATTTATTTTTGAAATAAATAAATTGAATTTGAAATGGGTTTTAAATAACCAGAATTTCTAATATATTTTATTGGAATTGAAATTGAATGTGATTTGGGTTTATCGTGGACTGTGTTTTCAATGACATTAGTTCTTTAACCCAGTAAAAGGAGTTTTAATGAATCTTTAATTAGATTGAAATATGAATTGATAATTTAAATTATCAAAATTTGGAAATGATCGAAAGGGAAGTATCACCAGTTTTACTCCTAGCAATAGTTAAATCTTTAATTAGATTTGAACGTGAAATGGTAATTAAATTTACCGATAACACCGTGGTGTTAGTTATGGGGTAGTAACAGTTTTGCTCCAGGGGATAAATAGGTTAGGATTGGGAAATAAAATAAATAATTACTTCGGTGTGGTTCACTAATCTCGACTAGTTTGGAAAACCATAAGCTGGTTTGAAATGATATCCAAAGGAAGATTAAAGAATAAATTTAAAAGAATTTATCTTTGATAAAATTAATGGGAACCTTTCCCTAGGAGTGTGAATATCTGAATAAAAGAATATTCTGAATTGGAATGAGGCGTATATTGTGTTTTCTAGCACTTGTTGGTTAAGATATGCGAGTTATTCAGAAAGTCCGGGTATAACCCATTCTGAATAACTGATTCGACGATATGTCGAAGAGATTGAAGACGGTGCAAGACCGATGATCTTCACATCGAATGGATGGGTGCTACTGATGCTCACGATGGGAGTAGCTACCTTGAAGGGGGCTAAAGTAGTAGCCGTACGGACGTAATTGGAGATCGACGGATATACGAGGAAAGTGCCTCCGGTTTCGTTCAGACCTAGAACGGACTTGTAAATGGATGGTGTGTCTGACATTGTATTCCTTTATATTGTATTCGTTGATCTCTGCTAAATATATATCTGTTTGGCGGTGGAGAATTTATTCTCTTGCTTAACGCCCTTCTCTGAGACATACGAGCTCAGAGGTTATATATTGGCAGAAATCAGTGGTACGATATGGATTGATAGTGTGGCATGCTGAGATGCAGTGATCCAGACTTTTGTTGAAAGCAAAGTTTGGTGGATGATGATCAAAGCGCAGCTTTAATATAGCACGGCTTTGTGTATAGCGTTGATTCGCCCGGTATGGTGGTAAACTGATGGTTTGATCAGTATGCTTTTTAGAGGATGGGAACCTTCGTGGTGTCGTGGATTCGGTCGACCGAGATTGAGCTTAGTGCTCAGAGGGATAGGGTAAGCGGTGTTTTCTCTCGCCGGGACGTAAGCCGCAGTGATACTCGATTTCCCAAAGGTGCGGATGTCCATTACGGTGTTTTCTCTAGCTGAGACGTAAGCCGTTGAGATGGCACTACGCGATCGATCTTTCGAATTAGGAGCCACCATGATGGAAATCCAATTTCCAAATATGACATTTTGCGGTTTTGATTGTAGAGCCTAGTATTGGCGACATGATATATGGTACCCATGCCGTCTATGATTGATATATTTATATTTGAAATTGTTTTCTTCATTTATAGTAATAATATAAGATGAAATTTCGCGTATCAAGCATATTTGGCTATTATAAGGGAAAACCCTATCCTCCGGCTTGCGTTGCATTGTGTGATGGGACCTGGGTCTTATAATAGCTTCATTGTTCTTTATTTAGCATTGCGCTGTTTGTTTTATGCACTGGTATTCTTGGGAGGAAACCCGTTCCGTGTTATACGGCGTGGTCCCTTGATTTACCTAACTTTAAAAACAAAGATTAATAACTGTTTTAGCTCTCACACCAGTCACATGACTGACCTGGAGTTTATTGTTTTAACCTAAACTCTGGGTGCCCCTATTTTCCACACGGGCAGCTAGTAGTTTTGGTTTTGCAGATTTATATTCACAGGATCCTGATTTACAGCTGGAATGATATCCGGAAAGCTCTGTATCCGTATATCTCTTCTAGTTGTGCTTTGTATTATTTCCGTTGCTATGTATTTAAATGTAATTTAAATCTCTGATATTTTTCTGTGTAATATTTATTCATACTCTGTATATTCTTGTATTCTGATGGAATTGTTGTAATATACAATGAAATGTTCTTCCGTCTGCGTTCTATTTTGTTGTGTTCTCAAGGTAATCCGGGCTTTCCTTACCGGGGAAGTTACGGGTCCTCACAATAGTGTTCAACCCTTATGCCACAGTTCAAACATCCTTCACGTCTTCAATATTTAAATCAAATTATATAATCATACAAGTGGTTTGAAACCACTTAAAGGGTTATATAAATAGTGGGGTTTTTAGAGTGGTCACTTAAATATGTATTAGTGTTATGTTTTCTTTTCTCAGGTTCTTTATCTTTTTCCAAACGCTCTCATCCTAGTCTAATTGTTTTAGAGGTAAAAATTCAATAACTGATTCACATATCATGGCAAACATTAGTCCAAATACAATTCGAATCCGGCCAGAGTTGAATCAGTAAACCCGTGGAGTAATGTGAAAGGAATTTTGAGGGGTTCACACATTAACATTATTTTCTAACTGTCTTACTCATTTACTTGCTCATAGCTTTTCAGAGATGAAATCATGAACAATATCAACTTTTAACCAATACGTTGGGTACCTACTTATGCATCTCGAATTCTACTTAGAATTTGATCTAAAAAAATGGAGAGGATTTCAAATGTTACTTCCCTGTTATATTACAGTATTGTTGTTTGTTTCTAAGGTTGTTCCAAATCTTCAAGTTCTTAGTTCAAAGTTTTTACATTCTAATTAACATCGAAAATTTGAATTCAGCATAAAGGTTCCATATTAAAATGCATACGGTTTATACTCATTTCAAATTTTATATAAACCGTTATAATATTGCTGCTTATATTTGTGTCTTAGATGGTTCAAATCAATTAACCATAAGCTAACTACTATTAAACACTTCACTGTTTGTATTCAATCTGACTAGCATCCATTAGTTCAAATTCATAAGAGTTGAAATATAAAACAGTATAGAAATTGTAAGTGTTTTACTCACATATATTTTGTGTGCAGTCTTGTTAACAAATTCACTGCCATTCATTCCTTTTTTCCCAGTTTTGCTCCAGGTTCTTGCTTTGCTCTCGGCCATTTCTATTTCAGGTTTGCCCCTTTGTTTTTGTTTGTTTTCAAGTGGACTTGTGTGTGTTTGTGAGCAAGGTTTGTATGGTATTTATAGGTGAAAACTGTGGTAGGTTGCTGCCATTGGACATGAGGTGATGTGCAGGGTCTTTCACCATTAAACTCTGTCCAACGATGCACATGTACATCAGGGCTGTAGTGTGTATAACTGGTTCTAGTACTAGGCTTATACAGTGGACATTTAGGCTAGCTCTAGGAAAGGTAGATGTTGCAGTGGTGAAGTGAAGTTTGATGTGTGTGCAATTCCCCCTTTGTTCCTAAACAATTCGGCCATGTCATGTTTTCACTGTCACGTTTGCACATGTAGTGGTACCTTCTATTTTAACAATCTTTTCCTTAGCAACAAAGTAAAGACCCATCTGTTAATTTGATTTGATTTTCCTTTTTCCTCCTTGTACTTTGGCTTGCCATATCTTCTCAAATCTAGTAGCTAGGCTGTGTATATTCAGATTCAGATTATAGATGGTGGTTGCACATGCGATAAAATGATTTGATCCCTTTCGTCCTATCCTTTCAGCTGTGCTTAACACTATAAGGATGTGTACATGTCTTCACACATGGCTAAGATTTGCCTTGTACCACTTGTGCAGGCCTACTCTATGCTAGTTGTTTTGCTTTTATTTTCTTTTCAATGCAAAGTCTAGCCTGCATAAATCTAGCCTATGATTTGCCTGCCTATAATGATTAATATATGCTATGCTAATTAACACATCTTATCCTATGCTAGGCTCTCATATCCTCCTAAGAATGATATTTTACTTAAATATTCTTTCTAGTTATTTTATGTTACTCTATGTCTTCATGAGTTGAAAGCAAGATCAATGTAAGCAAAGACATTAAGCACCTATCTTATATATATATCCCCTCATATACACATAAAACATTTATTTTTATATGCAAATATGCTGTCAAGTTTTTAAATTATATGCTTTGTTTAACTTTGATTTGTTAACTATTTGATTTCTATAGCTTGCAGCATTGTTTCTTCTCATATATACATTTCAATGGATTTTATGATAATTGTATTATTCTGAATTTTCTATAATATCTAAAACCAATGTTATTTATTTGAATTTAATTTCCAATAAAATCCATACATTATAGATTATAAAATTAGTCCAAAAACCAGGTCGTTACACAGACTTTACTTTGTTCAAAAGGAATAGGTGGTAGCTCAGAAAATAGCCTGTGATAGGAAAGAGCTATGTCGACTTAATATAATACTTCTATTTTGATTATTTTTTTAATTTAAATTCTATTTATCCGGTGTACCTTAAATTAAAATATCAAGAACTATCAAACCCCTATTTGAATGCAACGAATGGCTTTTCCAGGGTTCTACCACCATTCTGAACACACTAGAACAATTTCCACGGTCTAATTTGACCATACACCGAAGATATTAAATTAAATTGATTTAAAATTAAATTTGACTGAATATAAAATAAAAAATTAATTTCTATTATCATTTAAATATAGAAACTGAATTCATATAAACTCCAGAATAAATTAACTTGATTTTTAAACCTGATATTTCATTTGCAAGTTAAACCAATATTAAATTGATTTAATATCGATTTATTTTGTAACGGCCCAGATTTTTTAACTGTTTAATTTAATATTTATAATTTGTTTTAAATGTTGTTTTGAATTTAATAACCTGAATTTTATAAATTTGAGTATTTTATTAATAAGATAATATAATAATAAAAAATTCTGATGTCCTTACTTCATTCAAACCTGTATAAAAAGCCTCATATCTTTGTTTCCATTCAACTAAGCCTTCTTCTTCCAAAATACAATCACCAAAGAATAACACAATCTGCTATTCCCTTCTTCTTCTAACAACAAGAAAATAAACAATACGCAATGGAAAATAAAATAAAATAAAGAGTTATCCTCATGTTTATTTCAAAATCAGCAAACCAGACTTTCAATTTTCTAATTCCATTCTTCCATATTCGTTGAGGGGTGAACGAAAAGGGAGCAATGGATTTCGATGCGATCTTTAGGTTGGTGGTAGACTTGTGGAGGAATATATCGCGTGAGATGTGTTGTAGTGTCATGCAGTGGAGTAGAGTGTCTCGAACGCTGTGGTGGTGATGAGTTGAACAGAGCACCGGTGATGGCGAATTTCAGTATGGTGGTGACCGTGGTATAGAGAGTGGGTTGTTCAGTTAGGCGTTGTGGTATTTAGGAATGGTGAGATATTCTGGAGCAAGAGTAGAGGTGGTGCAAGGAGGTACTGTAGCCAGTTGGGGTAGCAAGATGGACGGTATTATTGGTTAAAGTGTGAACTGTGGAGCATCACTTTTTGGTCAACAGAGGGTTAAGTTACATGAAGAGGCGGTTTCAGTTGTGCAAAGAAAGGATGGCTGGTGGTACATGAGTGGCCACATTTTGTAGAGATGGGGTGAGTTTATTTTGAAGACACATGGCAGTTTTGAAATGCATGGCAGAGGATAGTGTCTAGCAGTATATGAAGCTTGGATGAAGGAGTTCTGCACAGAGACGATCGCGTGAAGTTGAAAAGGATAATAAGATGCTATAGGGAGACCAAACGTGGAGGAAATAAATATGGTAACAGTGGAGGAGCGGTAGTCATGAGGAAATAGGAGTGTGGTCAGCGAACTGGCGTAGGCGTGGTGGAGGGAGGTCGGCTCGATGGTGGGCTGACGGATGGACAGCGAAAGGAATATTGCATGAAACCGTAAAAGGAAAAAAAAGAGTCACCAGCATATTTTCACAATGATGAAGCATGCACAATCAAGTGCCAGGATGACACGAGTTATAATCGAAGAAATATATGTGCGATTGTGAGCGGTTGGGCTATTGGACCTCGGCCAATTTACTGATATAGAGGGAAAAAAATTGTTTAAAGAGAGAAAAGCCTGCAAGATTTCCATCCTCGTCATGAAGTCCGACAAGTTCAGTCTCTTGCTATAAAATAGTTGGGTCCTGGTCGTGAATGATCTCATCTTTTTCCCTAGGAGCCTGATAAATTTCAATGATTTATCCCTTCAACAATTATATCCGAAAGCAGGAAGATTAGCACTGCGCTAATTGCATTTTAAGGTAATTTAGGATTTGTTAGCTTATAATTAAAGGTTAATTAAGTAGTTAATAATATTTAAAATTCTATAATATATATACACACCATAACTATAACGCGTATACCTTGCTCGTATATTATCAGAATTGCAAAAAAAACAAGAGATATTGGAAACGCAAGGCTACGTGATCGTGCTGATTTGATTAGAATCAGATGTAACTGGAATTATATGAAACAACGCAAATCTTCGAACCAGAAATGGATTGGTGAGTTAACTCTCACACCTTCTGGAATTTTATGATGTGCTAAATTCATATAACTATAAATTATAGTTGATAACATAAAATTGGTTGAATGGATGTTATGGATTGCTATTGGCTGTTATTGTTTGTTTGGTTGACATCATTTATATTTCATCATTTTGAAAATATTAGATTAGCGAATAATCATGCCATGTTTTGTTATGAACTGTTATCTGTAATGCAGGGAAGAACATGTTGGTGGAATCGAACCAGATTCCTCAAATAATAATTGTTATTTTTTTTATCATGCGTATGTATTAATTATTTATCCCCAACGACATTGTGACTGGTTTGTATAATGATTGTTGATTGGATGTTGATCGTTGAATCTAAATTCAACGGTTGTTGTGTTTTAATCAATAGACGGTATTGATTAAGTAATTGGTAGTAAAGGGTCTAAAATCCATTGTTTTGGACGTCGTTTTGCCGTTAGGCAATTAACGGTGTTTAAGTTATATTTTTATAACTAAATCGAGTTTCAAGTTTATTTCACACAAGTAATTTAAAATAGAAGATTTTTAAATATTTTTGGAACCATATTTTTCAAATGAGATTAATAAACGGGTTATTGACCAAAGTGTTAATAATTTGAGATAATTGTTCCAAGGAGAACAACTAAGCGAGTGTTATTAAATTATTTAAATTAAACTAATAAGTAGATCAAGGGAAATGAGTTAACGGTTAATGATGTTTTTAAGTTGACTTAGTCAAATGTTTAAATTTGAAAGAGATGCTTTGATAGAAATAGTTCTACAGATAGTTGTTACACGTAACATATATTATTAAAAGTTAATTAATTTATAACTAACTGTAATTCAACATGGTTATTGTATTGTTTATTGTTTATTTATTTTTAATAACCTTATTAAAATGTTTAATTGACATATCTTTAGTTAATAACAAAGTTAACTACTTTTATTGTAGTTAACGATGCAAATAAGTATTATGTAAAAGAATAATTAAAGAAATTTCTTCTTAATTAGAATTCAAGTGGCAATAAGAATTGGTTTAATCCTGAAGAGAATTTTATAAAGGATTTATGATTAAAGTTTATAAACAACGTGTAAATGGAATTTGTATGTTAAACGCGGAGATTTAAAGAAGAATTTACTTAATTATCGAGTTAAATAAAACATATGTTATGAAAAAGAGATTTCCAAACGAAAGAAAGTGAAACGGATTGGCATGGAGGAATTGAAAAAGAGATTCTTAGATAAAATCCATATATATAAACCAGATTTATAAAGGGAATTTGAAACAAATCCAAATGAATTGTAAAGAAGTTTTTGAACCAAGATGATGACTTTAAAAGATCACTCAAGAAGTGAATTAAACAATGTCATTGAAATAAGTATTTCAATAGAAAGGAAAGGAGTTTTCAAAATTCTATATAGGTTATCAGATAAGTTAAATTGTAGTGAGGTTGTTTAATATAAAGAAATGGGTAAACAAAGTCAAGTTAGGATTTGTGATAAGAATACTTAAAATAATTGAAGCAGTTTGCTAAAAGATATTTATAATAAAAATCCAAAAGTATAAATGAAATTATGTGGAGGCGATTTAAGACTTAAAGACGAAGTTTGTGAATATTTGCGTATAAGCGAAGTGAGCACAGTGATTATAATTAAAAGAAGATTTCAAAGGTAAGAAATAATTTATAAAATCATAATTGGGATGAAGTGGTTAATAAGATTTAACGTCAGTGTTCAAGTTACGAGCTAATATTTATCTTAAGATAAGAATGTTATCTATCAAGGTCTGAGAGGTAATTAAAATACCCCAACATGAACGGCTTCACTATTATCGAGAGATGGTATTAGTTTATAACGGTAAGGATGTTGGAAGAGAATTCGTCAAGATAAGAAAATGAATTAGATATTTAATCAAGGAAATGATTTTAAGATTCAATAAGGAATTTTAGTGAAATGATTTATAGTGAAATGGTTTTAAATAAAAGGAACCTGAGCTGCCAAGGTACTGGACAATACTACATTGATTGATAGTTAAAGAACCAACTATCAAATCAATATTCCTTATGGCTTTTTGGCAAGTTGTTTCGAAGAGACCGGGATGGGAACTAGACCCAAAACCACTTCGAATCAACTATGCGTTCGCAAATAACTTGCAGATAAAAAGATGGAGCGTGGAAGACCGATGATCTTCATGAGCGGAAGAACTACTTGTTAAGTTCTCTGGTCTGGTCTGCTAGAGTTACGATGACTAGTGATTCTGTCGTGATTTTAATTCTTTGGATTGCAAGGACTACTCGCTACTGATTTATAGGGTGATTCCTAGGATGTGGTAGGAGGGTGCCTTCGGTTCATCCTATTCCTGGATGATGTGTATGGACGATGTGGGATTCAAAAGTGAATGGTGACCAAATGTTTAAAAAGAGAATTATAACCTCAAGCCTCATCAACCGGGAAAAGACAAAAATCGGGCAGGCAGCATGGCTATATAGGTCACTCCCATTAGGGTGTATTGTCATCATCTAGAGAATATTCATATTTGTTACTTCTTTTTATTTCTGTATCTCTCGGGAACGATTATGTTGCTAGCAACCGTAGGTGACAATATATTTGATACACTCAAGAGAAATGAGTGGTCAGTCATGTGTGGCCGGGTTGCAAGATGTTCTTGTTGAACCCAGTGTATTCCTCTCTAGAGATACACTATCGGCAGGTGGTTCCATACCTTATCATAGTCAAAATCCAATCTCCAATAAACGCCCGGGGTTTTGATTGTATACTATATATGTGGAGCGTGAGATGCAAGCGTTCCACTAAATTACTATTTATTTGTATTTAGACACTATTATAATATCAAAAGAGATATGATTTCAAAATGTTTTGGGTTATAGTAAGGTAAAAACCGTCTGTATTTATGTGTTGACTGGTTTTACTATTATCCTTTTCTTTTAAAAAGGAAATTCAAAGTTAAACAAGTTGTTGTGCTATGAATTTATCACTGAAAGTGTTCTAGACTGATCCGGGTAAATTTGCTTTGCTTCAAATGTACTCGGGTCAGACCGAGTATATTATTAGGTTAGGTTTAGCTTGGAGCTTCAGAAAAGGAGTTGAAGTCGAGACGTATTCCATATATTTACTGGTACTAGTCTATTTCCGTTGTGTGTGTTGTATTGAGATATATGCACTCTGATATTGTAATCATATACATACAGATTCATTTTTTAAAGATTTTGATATATTATATTTTATTCATTTCGCTGTGAGATTCTGGTGTTCTTCTTATTTTTCTATTCTATTATTTCTTACTTTCTTTTTGCACCCTCTAACTTCTTTCTATTAACAATCTAAGATTTGATACTTGGGTTTTGGTAAGTAATACAGGATTAAGTATTGTTGTCAAAAATTCGAGCATCAAATTTTTTAGGTCGTTACAGTTGGTATTAAAGCAATGGTTTAGTGTTAACCTTGGCTCTGTGGTGTAACTCAGCAGAGATAGGGTTAGTAATACCCTAGATTGAGTTTGAGTGTATAAATGAGAGCACGTACTTGTAATTTGTTATAAAATTATTATCATACTACTTTTTCCATAATATTTTGTAATGAAGGTTAAAGTTATAATTTCTTAAATTATTATAATACTATTGATTTGAATTGACTTCGGATTGAATTACGAAAGTGAAATATTAATTCCATTGTTTAACTTAACATATGTTGAATTAAAATGAATCCAAAAAGTTGGACTTAAACTTGAGGTTGAACAAAGAGTAACTTAAGTTAATTATAATTGTGTTGGAAAAAGGTAATACATGTAAGTATAATGGATCCAAATCAGATATTTGGGAATTGGTTGCTAAAGAATTGGTTATGAAATCCTTACATTGAAATGGAATTCAAATTGGGATATGAAGTTGGAATTGAACTTAAGCATTAAAGTAAAATATAACTTAAGTCAGTATGAATCTGACTCGAGTTTGGGAAGTAGAAATACGGGCAAATAAAAATTCCAAATGAAATATTTTGGATTGCATGGTTGAAATAGATTGCTTAGTACGGATTTAGAGTTGGAAGAACTTGACTGAACTCAATTTTGAATAGATGAATTGAAATTATTTGAATAAATTCAAATATTATATAATATATAAGAAATCAACAGATGTATTCAAATGAATTGGTAAGAAGTTGATTATAAATAAATTCCGTATGAATTGGATGGTTTGTAGGAGTGTTTGGAATGCATGATTTGAGTTAACTTGATGATTGTGAAATTAATGAAGTTCATCTGAGATTAAGTACAGGTGCAAGAGCTAACCCATCAATAAACCCATATTGGTTGAATTCTGAAGATGATTAAATCTAGTCGGATAAGAGCTGTATATTAATTGAGCAAGCTCGAGCATAGTTTATTGCTTATTGCATAATAACGCTCGCAAAAAGGTATGCCTATGCAAAATATAAATTTTGAGTTTTTGATTTGGGTTTTGGATTGGATTTTTCGACTGTATTGGTCGACGGATTTATTTTTGATCCTGCAGTATTGCAGATGTCCCTCTGTACAGGGCAGACTCTGCCAAAAAATTTCTAAAATTTAACGTGTTAGAATTTTTTGGAAATCTTTATAAAAAAACAAATTGGTTTTTGTATTAAAAACTATTTTGATCAGTTGAAATTGAAGTTAAGGATGTGGAATGAATAGTTTAACTGAATAAACATTTGAAAAGATAATGTGTTTGTAACATTTTTTCCTACCTTTGTAATTTCGAGGACGAAATTATTTTAAGGATGAAGGAATGTAACGGCCCAGATTTTTTAACTGTTTAATTTAATATTTATAATTTGTTTTAAATGTTGTTTTGAGTTTAATAACGTGAATTTTGTAAATTTCAGTATTTTATTAATTAGACAATATAATAATATTTAATTTTTGGAATAGTCAGAAAAACGTTGGGTTTGCAACATTATATGAATTGGACAATGTAGAAATCTACCTATGTTTTTCTAAAATTTTGGGCTCGGTCAAAAGATCTCGACCCCTGTCCTTAAATCTCGGTGAGTTTAAGAATTCAACACCATGCAAATTTCATAATCTCTGACAAAGGCTTGCAATATATTGAAATCCTTATCATATCCATAGGATATCTCGACCGTGTCCAATAAGAGTGAGCAAGAACGTCTGATAAGAAATGTTTGTCGTGTGCACCATATCTTGGTGACCGATTGATAGAATGGGATACATTAATATATATATATATATATATATATATATATACACTTAAATCTTTTCGTATCACCAGCGTATGAAAAATGACACTCACCGTAATTTTTTTCAAATCAGCACACTATATGTTTGCTGTAAGTCCGAAATTTGCGGCCCTTGACTTTGAAAATCATATCTCTGTCTCGCACAACACATGCAAACGCTGTCAATACCATGTGAAGATGGTTTAAGCCTAGTTTTTGAGCTATGCACATGCCCATGCTCCTTGTTAGGTCTGCATCATTTAATTTCTTTTCTAAAATCAATGCATGTAACCTACTCGTTTCTGAACCTTTGCCTATCCTCTACGCACATGGACGAATCAGAGAGGACATGCGGCTATATGTAGAGAAAAGAAAATATCTCTGTGTAAGCCATAATTTTATCCGCCCTACCCTATATCTGCACATGGAGAGAACCGTGAAACCATGTGATGGAAGAAAAAAAATCTGATGTCCTAACTTCATTCAAACCTATATAAATAGCGTCCTATCATTGTTTCTCCATTCAACTAAGCCTCCTTCTTCCAAAATACAATCACCTAAGAATAACACAATCTGCTATTCCCTTCTTCTTCTAACAACAAGAAAATACACAATACGCAACGAAAAAGACAAATAAAATAAAAAAAGAGTTATCCTCTCATTTATTTCAAAATCAGCAAACCGGGCTTTCGATTTTCTTATTCCATTCTTCCATATTCGTTGAGGGGCGAACGAAAAGGGAGCAACGGAGTTCGATGTGATCTTTAGGTTGGTGGCAGACTTATGGAGGAATATATCGCATGAGATGTGTTGTAGCGTCATGCAGTGGAGCAGAGAGTCTCGAACGCTGTGGTGGTGATGAGTTGAACAGAGCACCGGTGTTGGCGAAGTTCAGTATGGTGGTGACCATGGTATAGAGAGTGGGTTTTTCAGTTAGGCGTTGTGGTATTTAGGAATGGTGAGATATTCTGCAGCAAGAGTTGACGTGGTGCAAGGAGGTACTATAGCCAGTTGGGGTAGCAAGATGGACGGTATTATTGGTTAAAGTGTGAACTATGGAGCATCACTTTTTGGTCAACATAGGGTTAAGTTACATGAAGAGGCAGTTTCAGTTGTGCAAAGAAATGATGGCTGGTGGTACATGAGTGGCTACGTTTTGTAGAGATGGGGTGAGTTTGTTTTGAAGATGTATGGAAGTTTTGAAATGCATGGCAGAGGACAGTGCCTGGGAGTATATGAAGCTTGGATATAGGAGTTCTGCACAGAGACGATCGCGTGAAGTTGAAAAGGATAATAAGATGCTTCAGGGAGACCAAACGTAGAGGAAATAAATCTGGTAACAGTGGTGGAGCGGTAGTCATGAGGAAATAGGAGTGTGGTCAGCGAACTGGCGTAGGCGTGGTGGAGGGAGGTCGGCACGGTGGTGGGCGGACGGATGGACAGGGAAAGGAATATTGCGTGAAACTGGCAAAGGAAAAAAAGAGTCACCTACATATTTTCACAATGATGAAGCGTGCGCAGTCAAGTGCCAGGATGACACGAGTTATAATCGAAGAAATATATGTGCGATTGTGAGTGGTTGGGCTATTGGACCTCAGCCCATTTATTGATATAGAGGAAAAAAATTGTTTGAAAAGAGAAAAGCCTACAAGCTTTCCATCCTCATCATGAAGTCCGACAAGTTTAGTCTCTTGCTATAAAATAGTTGGGTCCTGGACGTGAATGATCTCATCTTTTTCCCCAGGAGCCTGATAAGTTCCAATGATTTATCCCTTCAACAATTATATTCGAAAGCAGGAAGATTAGCACTGCACTAATTCCATTTTAAGGTAATTTAGGATTTGTTATCTCATAATTAAAGTTAATTAAATAGTTAATAATATTTAAAATTCTATAATATATATACACACCATAACTATAACGCGTATACCTTGCTCGTATATTATCATAATGCAGAAAAAACAAGAGACGTTGGAAACACAGAGCTACGTGATCATGCTAATTTGATTGGAATCAGATGTAACTGGAATTTCATATAATTTTAAACACTTGTTAGTCAATCGTTAATGATGTTTTTAAGTTGACTTAGTCAACTATTAAAATTTGAAAGAGATGCTTTGATAGAGATAGTTCTACAGATAGCTATTACATGTAACATATATTATTAAAAGTTAATTAATTTATAATTAACTGTAATTCAACGTGGTTATTGTATTGTTTATTTATTTTTAATAACCTTATTAAAATGTTTAATTATCATATCTTTAGTTAATAACAAAGTTAACTACTTTTATTGTAGTTAATGTTGCAAATAAGCATTATGTAAAAGAATAATTAAAGAAATCTCTTCTTAGTTGGAATTCAAAGGCAATAAGAATTGGTTTAATCCTAAAGAGAATTTTATAAAAGGTTTATGATCCAAGTTTAAAAACAATGTGTAAATGGAATTTGTAAGTTAAATGCGAAGATTTAAAGAAGAATTTACTTAATTATCGAGTTAAGTAAAACATATGTTATGAAAAAGAGTTTTCCAAACAAAAGAAAGTGAAACGGATTGGCATGGAGGAACTGACAAAGAGATTCTTAGATAAAATCCATATATATATATAAACCAGATTTATAAAGGGAATTTGAAATAAATCCAAATGAGTTGTAAAGAGGTTTTTGAACCAAGATGATGATTTTAAAAGATCACTCAAGAAGTGAATTAAACGATGTCATTGAAATAAGAATTTCAATAGAAAGGAAAGGAGTTTTCAAAATTCTATATAGGTTATTGAATAAGTTAAATTGCAGTGAGGTTGTTTAATATAAAGAATTGGGTAAACAAAGTCAAGTTAGGATTTGTGATAAGAACATAAACCGATTGATGCAGTTTGCTAAAAGATATTTATAATAAAAATCCAAAAGTATAAATGAAATTATGAGGAGATGATTTAAGACTTAAAGACGAAGTTTGTGAATATTTACGTATAAGCGAAGTGAGCACAGTGATTATAATTGAAAGAAGATTTCAAAGTAAGAAATAATTTATAAAATCATAATTGAGATGAAGTGGTTAATAAGATTTAACGTCTGTGTTTAAGTTACGAGCTAATATTTATCTTAAGATAAGAATGTTGTCGATCAAGGTCTGAGAGGTGATTAAAATACCCCAACTTGAACGGCTTCACTATTATCGAGAGATGGTATTAGTTTAAAACGGTAAGGATGTTGGAAAGAATTCGCCAAGATAAGAAAATGAAATCGATATTAAATCAAGGAAATGATTTTTAGATTCAAAAAGGAATTTTACTAAAATGATTTGTAGTGAAATGGTTTTAAATAAAAGGAACCTGAGCTGCCAAGGTACTGGACAATACTATAATGATTGATAGTTAAAGAACCGATTATCAAATCAATATTTATTATGGCCTTTCGGCGATTTGTTTCGAAGAGACCAGGATGGGAACTAGACCCAAAACCACTTCGAATCAACTATGCGTTCGCGACTAACTTGCAGACATAAAGATGGAGCATGGAAGACCGATGATCTTCATGAGCGGAAGAACTATTTGTTAAGTTCTCTGGTTTGGTCCGCCAGAGTTACGATGACTGGTGATTCTGTCATGATTTGAAATCTTCGGATTGCAAGGACTACTCACTACTGACCTATAGGGCGATTCCTAGGATGCAGTAGGAGGGTGCCTTCGGTTCATCCTATTCCTGGATGACGTGTATGGACGATGTGGGATTCAAAAGTGAATGGTGACCAGATGTTTAAAAAGAGAATTATAACCTCAAGCCTCATCAACCGGGAAATGACAAAAATCAGGCAGGCAGCATGGCTATGTGGGTCGCTCCCATTAGGGTTTATTGTCATCATCTAGAGAATATTCATATTTGTTAATTCTTTTCATTTCTGTATCTCCCGGAATGGTTATGTTACTAGCAACCGTAAGTGACAATATATTTGATACACTCAAGAGAAATGAGTGGTTGGTCGTGTGTGGCCGGGTTGCAAGACGTTCTTGTTGAACCCAGTGTATTTCTCTCTAGAGATACACTATCGGCAGGTGGTTCCATACCTTATCATAGTCAAAATCCAATCTCCAATAAACGCCCGGGGTTTTGATTGTATACTATATATGTGGAGCGTGAGATGCAAGCGTTCCACTAAATTACTATTTATTTGTATTTAGACACTATTATAATATCAGAAGAGATATGATTTCAAAATGTTTTGGGTTATAGTAAGGTAAAAACCGTCCGTATTTATGTGTTGACTGGTTTTACTATTATCCTTTTCTTTTAAAAAGGAAATTCAAAGTTAAACAAGTTGTTGTGCTATGAATTTATCACTGAAAATGTTCCGGACTGATCCGGGTAAATTTTGCTTTGCTTCAAATGTACTCGGGTCAGACCGAGTATATTATCAGGTTAGGTTTCTCTTAGAGCTTCAGAAAAGGATTTAAAGTCGAGACGTATTCCATATATTTACTGGTACTATTCTATTTCCGTTGTGTGTGTTGTATTGAGATATTTGCACTCTGATATTGTAATCATATACATACATATTGATTTTGTAAAGAGTTTTGATATATTATATTTTATTCGTTCCGCTGTGAGATTCTGATGTTCTTCTTATTATTCTATTATATTATTTCTTTCTTTCTTTTCGCACCCTCTAATTTCTTTCTATTAACAATCTGATATTTGATACTTGGGTTTTGTCAAGTAATACAGGATTAAGTATTGCTATCAAAAATTCGAGCATCGAATTTTTCAGGTCGTTACATATTTTAATTAAATAAATCGTTACGGTTTATAAACAATTCCACAGCGATTTTCTGAGAATTGATTTGGCCATAACTCTCAATATAAAATATGAAATTCTGATTTATCTCTTTTATTACAAAATTATAGTTCAACAGATTTGAATATTTCTTATTTCAGCGACTTCTGACTTATAACGGATTCTATACACTCAATTGAAGTTCAAACTAAATATTACGAACTATCGTGCCATTTCGAGCTCGTTTATATTATATATATATATATATATATATACACGTTTCAAACTTTGCTTTAATTAATATAAAACTCCATTTATATCACTAATACAATTTAAATATCCAAATATAAAACGATAAAAATGCGGGACGTTATAGTTATAATAAAAAAAATCATATTGTTATATACAACACCAGTTACCTTATAAATCGCTAATTTTAAACCCATGACCAAAGTCTCCTTGGCTATGACCATCG
The DNA here is from genome assembly GCA_030737875.1 of Allium sativum. Classification (NCBI taxonomy): domain Eukaryota; kingdom Viridiplantae; phylum Streptophyta; class Magnoliopsida; order Asparagales; family Amaryllidaceae; genus Allium; species Allium sativum. The sequence continues at coordinate 972,233,552 of CM060920.1, forward strand.
CTACCTATATATGATTGTGGTGGATGAAATATAAATCCAAAATTGGATGAAACATAAATCCAAACTATTATAAGCCATGATAAGTTATTTCCTGTATCTATAATTTCTTCATTTAGATTTATTAAAAGTGCTTTTCTGAGTATATATTAACTGTTAGACAGACTTGTCGAGCTGAGTGAAGGTAATGAACCTGAGTTGTTTTCTCTATTTAATTAACTTTGAAATAATTTGTTTACAAACATCGGATCCCAACGGAATTTCATTATTTTAATTGAACAATATTGCATAATATGTCATATATGATTCTAAAATATGGTGTCTGGTCTTAAATTTATATAGGCAACTGTACCAGAAATCTGGTATACAGAGGAAATTGATGTCCTAGCACTTGCATTAAACTGAAGAATGATGTCATTAAAGTACATATTCATATGCTCAATTTTTTTTTATAAAGAACCTTATCAATAATGCTTGTAGGGTTTATATTTGTGTTGTATGATGTAGATCATTAGATGTTCGAAAGACTCAGTGTAGCACTGTGTTATGCAATGCACTACCATTTCATGTAATCGATATATTATATAGTTTAATGTAGTTCCATGTCAAACTTTAGTGTTATATCATTTTATACGAGTGTTTACATTTGTGTTGTATCAGCTTATGTCCAATGACTCAATGTGGCATAGTGTTATGTGAACCATATTTTTAATGTAGTCGATATATTTAAGCCAGTGTAATGTTGTTTCTTACAGAAAATATGTTATCTTCCTAATATTTTAGGGTCAACCATGCCAAATAACTGTTGTAGGTCCATTTGTAAAGATTTGTTTTTTTTTGAAATTATAAGTAAAAATAATGGTGAATACCTTCAAGCAACAATCTCGTGAAAGTGAACATGTTGAATTGAACTTGGAACTAAAACCACTGCTAGCACCTCCACCATTTACATAATAAAATTTAATAATAAACAATTTCATGATGAGAAGGACCTGGTATTGTGTAGTATTAAGAACTAAAGTTTGCAACAACAAAAAAATCATAGTAAAATAAATAACTAATTTGGATGCCTTAATTGCAACAAATTAAACATCCATCTACCTCATCAGTTGACATATTTGCGGTAACAAGTACATGTCAAAAACACATGATATTTGGTAGAAACATTCAATGTAATTCCAACCTAGTTGTACTTGTACGATGCAGGTTGGTAATTTAATTTCACCGTAGCACAATGAAATCCAAATAATTATAATGTTGGTTAATTAACTAGAAATAAGGTCTCATCCTGAGCACATGCAGATAACCCATTCAACATGTAGAAATAATTATTAAACTTATATTATTGTTGAACAACACTTTGTTACACATATTGTTCATCCAAATGCTAAATAAAACTTAACAAATCAAACATTATTTATTTTACAAAATCGGGCATTTCCATATTCCAGCACTTATTTAAAATCAGTGCTTAAACTTGTTACCAGGTTGCCCAACTAGCTTGCGACCAATCGGGCAGTACTTACTTCTCGGGTTTATAATGAGAAATTCGAGACTGGAACCCCTGAATCTTCTAAAAAAATATTGGGAATATGTACACTAACAAATGACATGACTTGTTGGCTGCAGCAAAAAATTTGTTAGAAGAAGTCAGTGCATCATAAAAAGAAAGAAATCTAAGACGATTTGCATTTATTAGCAACTGCAGTGCACTGAACTGTAAATGTACAAGACAGGTTAATGCATATGTTGTTAATGGTTTACACAAATCAATGCCTTCAACCTCAATGGAATGGTAGATGCAATTGTATAGAAACTAACATGTACAAGTACAGTTCAGATGAGCATTTTCAATCATGTTACAATAACACATGGAAATTGAGTGCAAGCCATTGGCATTGGCCAAAACATCAATATATAGCAACTTACATTACTGGGGACACCAAGAAAAAATAATTAAAGGAGAACTTCATCGAAGCAATTGTTGTTCACATGAATATTCCAGAGTTCTGTTTTTGAAATACCAGCAAGTTTCACAAGGACATTGATATTTGCACTACGATCATGAACTTCTTCTTAGTTGTTATTGCTCCATTGGACACTGATATTTGCAACTACGTTCATGAGCTTCTTCTTAGTTGTTATTGCCCCATTAAAGGTACATGTACTTAAGCTTTTCCAGTTCATTTTGTTACATTAGCTATAACTGAAAAGAAATATTGCATTAATTAAGTTAAATTCTTAACATGTTATTTACATATGTAATCACTATGGGAAATAATTTTGTCAGTGAACATTGTTTTCACAACCAATGTTTCATGTATGTTTAATGTGTTTTTTAAAAGTAACTAAATTTTATTAAATATAAACAAGCTCTACAAAATTAACTAAGTTTAAGTTAATTAAAATTTACAAACAATAATATATAATTTAAAAAAGTTTTATAAATAATAATGAAATTGACCATGAATTAACAAAGTATATAAAATTTAACTAAATGTATAATAATAATATAATTAAGTTAACTGAGCTTTTATAATAATTATATACCTATTCTTATTACTAGCTATTAATAAGCTAATTAAGTTAACTAGAGTATTAAAAATTAGCTATGTTTTGTTGAACTTTAACAATTTTTATAAAATTAACTAGGTTTAAGTTAACTAAATTTAATAAATAATAATGATGAATTAACTAAGTTTATAATAAGAATATAATTAAATTAACCAAGTTTTAATAATATTAAAATTAACCGTGTTTTGTTAACATTAAACAAGTTATATAAAATTAATTAAGTTTAAGCTAACTGTTGGCTAGCTTTTTGACCAAGCCACTAAGGCTCACACACAAGAAGAAAGTATGAAACTACGTTCCTTTAATTCATGAAAGGTTTGGTCATGGCCCTGCTACTCTCCTCGGATCGCAAGAATGGATCGCTACCCTCCTCGGATCGCAAGAACGAATCGCTACCCTCCTCGGATCGCCCCTATCGCATCATTGATCCGTCCACCTCATCACGACTCAATCCGCACCTGCACCACTACCTCGCTTCGATCTAATCCTCCGACGCGCAGCGAAGCCCCGGACTTGTTCAACCACGAACTGGTCTTCAGCGATCCGAAATGCACTGATCTCGCGAAACCTGTCCACAACTGTCATATTGACCAATTCCTCCTCATTGCTCGACCCGATCCAATTTTCTCGGGATCTACACCACGTGTGACCGCGAACCGCCTGACAGAATCAGCTATAAATAGCCTAGAGACTGGCATTTTTCAGGATCTTTTGGCAGTATTGAGTATTGATTCCACCATTACTGTCGCACCACTATTTCTTATCAGTATTACTTCGAGAACACTGAGAAAAATCATAATTGTAAGAGTGATTTTGAGAGAAATCATTGGTTGTACTAGCATTCAAAGTATAATCAATAGCATATAAAGTGGACGTAGGCTCGTTAACGCCGAACCACTATAAACTTTGTGTGTATTCTGCTTTTTTCTCATTTTTCAGTTATAATTCTCTACAAATCAGAACAATTTGGGTGTTAGAGCCAAATTTTGATCTAACATTTTGGTGCTTTCATTGAGAATTGATCCCAAGATATTGGATTGTTTCTCCACTGTTTGGATATTCAAGTACGAAGAAAACAGTCCCGAAACCTCACTGTTCAGGCCTTCGAAGATTTCAACAATACCTGATATCATAGCTGGAAAGAAATCTAAGGAAGTGCGAGCTTCACAGGCGAATGAAGATGCGAATGAAGCGATTGAAGAAAGCGTGCATGAACAAGTCAACGACAGACCCTCAGATCGTGGAACGGAGATGGCGAACCGAACCATGGAGGGCGATCCGAACCGAACTATTGAAGGGGTTTTCACCCGGTCCCATGATAACACCACGAACCTCCCTCCCAATGTTACCACGATCCGATCCCAGGGGGATGCTGCGAGCCGCCGATACCGATCCACCACGATCCGAGACGATGACCGGATCACAACTCAACCTGGAAAGGAGCCTATGGCTCGCTCTTTCCATCCTGGTCCCTCTGTTCAACCTGGTTCAAGCTCTCTGCGCATTAGGGAAAATATTGATGATCAGTATGACCCCTCTGCTCTAGTTACTGAAAGAGATCTCTCTCGCTTCGTTGAAATGTGGGATAGGCTGTTTGATGAAATAGCTGCTCAAAGGCAAGAAAACTCCATGCTGCGACAGAATTTGACTGCTACGGATAGACGTCTGGATGATCTTGTAAGGCAAAGAACACCTCCTCCAGTCCGTCCGCTCACCCCAGAATATTCTTCTTCATCGGAAGAATTGCCCAGACCTCCGCGGTGACCATATGAGCGGGCTGAAAACATAGAGCAGCTCCGATTTGGAACCTTGCTGTCACGGGAGGAAGAGACACTTGGTGATGGGCCTTCAAACTGCAATTTGAATAATCACGCTGCAAATCCTAGAGCTCGAGTTGTGAATAATCCTATTGAGAATAGACCACCTCAGCTCCTCCGTCATGCAAATGCTCACAGTAACAGGGGCCAGCGGAGCCCAATCCGAGCTCCGGACTTCGTGGATGTTCATAGAAGAGAGATCGGAGAATCCCACCGAGCTAGAAGCGCTGACCCCGAGCCTCCGATGACCAGTGCAAATGTGGCAGCTATGGTCCATCAAATCCTGGCAGATAGCCGTGGACAAAGGAATGAAGACTGGGGGATTGATCGCAGCCACACCCCTTTTACCGATGACATTCTAGATGTAACATTCCCTTGGCACTTCAACATGCCTCAAATGAACCGTTACGCGGGTAGATCTGATCCAATCCAACATCTAATGAGATATTCTTGGTCAATGACCGCTGCCGCAGCCTCCGACGCTGTAAAGTGCAAAGCATTCCCTATATTCCTGGAGGATGTAGCGTTATTATGGTTTACTCGCTTACCAGCGAGATCAATTTCCAGTTTCAGGGAATTGAGTGAAAAGTTCGTAGAACGGTTCCGCATCTACGCACAAAGATCGAAAAGTGTGATCGACCTGTTCCTTGTCAAGCAACGACCAGGTGAGAGTTTGAGGGGGTATTTGGATCGTTTCAACCTAGCCGCCATCGAAGTGAAGGATCCTCATGAGCCGACCGTTGTGGCAGCCCTAATTGATGGGGTAGATAAAGATATTGAATTTGGGAGATACCTGGCCGGTAAACCACCTCATACTAGAGAATTGTTTTACGAGAAAGCAAACATACGCTTACGTCAGGAGGAGGTATATGCTAACCGAGAGATGAAGAAGGCAAATAAGGAGGAAATCCAAAGTAATGTCGCCATCAAGCAAACCGGAGACAGCTCGGGAAAGGTTGAAGTCAACGTTGGAAACCAAAACCAGGGTGGCGGCCGCCAGTCAGGAAACAATGGTAACAACAGTAATAGCAATAATCGAAAGAGAAATCGAGGGAACGATTCCCAGAGAAGGACCCGTCCCAGGTCTTTCGAAAATTATACGCCAATAAATGATACTTTGGAAAATATATTCATCGACTCGTTCAACATTCTCCAACATAAAAGGCCTCCTCCAAGAGATTCGACGGAGAAAGAACGTGAGACAGGGAAGTTTTGTCTCTTCCATCAGACTCATGGCCACTCTACAAATGAATGCCATCATCTGAGAGACGTAGTTGAGAGGCTGCTCCGAGAAGGGAAGTTGGATGAGTACTGAGTGACTCCTAGAGACAGGGGGCAAGCTATTCAGACACCGAATCAAAACTAGAATCAACCTACCGCCAGGCCAACTGCCCAGCAAAAAGGAAAGGATCTTGTTATTAATACCATAATCGGAGGGCTTCACCTAGCCGGGCATAGTTTCAAGGCGATGGACCAGTACGTAAACGCAGCAAAGCATCATCTCGAGGCAGAAGATTGCAGCAACACTGAAGACAATGCCCCGGTAAAACAACAAAAGATGATGTCGGACGACGTCATTTTCCGCAACCGAGAGAGTATTGGAGTCCACACTCCGACCGAAGATCCGTTTGTAATCACAGTTCCTATTGGCCCGGCCATTATCCATAAAGTTTTAGTGGATAACGGGAGTTCAATCAACATTCTATCCAAAAAGACGTTTGATCTAATGAACCTTGAATTGAAAGATTTAAAGCTGTGTGAAGGATGGATCCGTGGATTTAATGGGGCATCAACTACTCCCACGGGATATGTAGAACTGCCGGTGACACTTGGGGAAGGAGAACGCCAGAGAGTGAGAATTCTTCCCTTCGTAGTTTTGGATATTGAATCATCTTATAGTGCCTTCTTGGGCCGACCGGCCCTAGCAAAGTTTAGAGCTTGTATAGCCCCCTGGTGCTTGTTATTGAAGTTTCCTACAGAAGCTGGTGTTGGCATAGTTAGAGGAGATCAAGTTGCTGCACGTGCATGTTACGTTGCAGAGCTAAAGTTGCTCCGTAAAGGAAAAGATATTGAGATTAAAGACGCTTCTTCCCCCATGAGGGAGGAGACGTCATAGCAATTAAAGAGAATCACTATAGGTGAGTCTCCCAGAGAACTGCCCGAGGATATAGATCCCAGAGAGGAAGAAAAAACTGGGGGCAGAATGGCGGCTCCCAACGAAACGACTGTGGATGTACCAATCGATGATAGTGACCCAGAGAAGGTCCTAAAGATTGGATCCCAGTTGGATCCAGTTCGAGCTAAAGAACTGACGGATTTCCTGAAAGATAACTTAGACGTATTTGCTTGGACCCACACGGACATGTGTGGGATATCTCCATCAATCATGAGCCATTCGTTGAACATTAACCCAAAGCATCCCCCTGTAAAACAAAAAAGGTGAATGCTGGGCCCGGAGAGGTCCACATCCTTAAAAGAAGAAGTTGAAAAGTTAAGGAGTAACGGGTTCATCAGAGATTCAACCTACCCAGATTGGATTTCAAATCCAGTTTTGGTAAAGAAAGCCAATGGAAAGTGGCGTACATGTATTGATTTTTCGGATTTGAATAAAGCTTGCCTAAAAGATAGCTTTCCGTTACCCAGAATTGATCAGTTGGTAGATTCAACGGCAGGTCATGAGCTTCTCTCTTTCATGGATGCTTACTCAGGATATAACCAGATTCCTATGCATGTTCCAGATCAAGAGCACACTAGCTTCATTACTGATCTAGGATTATACTGCTACGTGGTAATGCCTTTTGGTTTGAAGAACGCAGGTGCTACATATCAACGGTTAGTGAACAGATTGTTCTATAACCAGATTGGGAAAACGATGGAGGTGTATGTTGACGACATGTTGGTTAAGTCCAGAAAATCGTCCGATCACACTACAAACTTGGCAGAGATGTTTGGCATTTTTCGGAAGTATGGGATGAAACTCAACCCAACAAAATGCTTATTTGGAGTTGCATCCAGGAAATTCTTGGGATTCATTTTCAGCTCGCGCGGGATTGAAATTAATCCACAACAGATTGCAGCCATCAGAGACATTCAGGAGCCTAGACAAATCAAAGATGTGCAGAGCCTTGCGGGGAAAGTAGCGGCATTAAGCAGATTCATCTCTAGAGCGACAGAAAAAATGCATCCCGTTCTTTGAATTGATAAAACGAGGAAAACGCAAATTTAAGTGGACTCCTGATTGCATTGAAGCATTCCAGAACTTGCTGAATCATCTGGAGAGACCTCCGATATTGTCTAAGCTGGTGGATCACGAGGATTTATTCGTATACTTAGCGGTGTCATCCCACGCGATCAGTTCAGCGTTAGTGAGAGAAGAAGACAAGATTCAAAGGCCAGTATACTACGTGAGTAAAAAATTGGCGGCAGCTGAACGCAATTATCCGAGGATCGAAAAGCTGGCGTACAGTTTATTGATTGCATCTAGGAAACTCCGACATTATTTCCAAGCTCATCCTATTACCGTGTATACAGATCATCCGCTCAAGCAAGTTCTACAGAGACCAGAAGCTTCTGGAAGGTTGCTTAAGTGGAACATTGAACTGAGTCAATTTGATTTAAATTTTCAGCCCCGACGGTCAATACGGGGGCAAGTGCTGGCAGATTTCATAGCAGAATTTACTGCCTCGGAGGACGACATGGTAAACGAAGAGGCTGACCCACCTAAGTTACTTCTCGATCCTAGTGCATGGAAATTGTATGTTGATGGCGCTAGGAATGATAAACGATCTAGTGCCGGAGTGGTGTTTGAAACTCCTGAGAAAAGGCTGATATCTTATGTTATCCGGCTGGAATTTCACGCCACTAACAACGACTCCGAATATGAAACCCTGATAGCCGGGTTAAGGATTGCAAAAGAATTAAAGATCGCGAAGCTGGACATATTTTGTGACTCCAAGGTGGTTGTAAATCAGGTTTCTGGAAAATTTCGAGCTAAGAGCCCAAGATTGATTTCGTATTTGGAGAAAGGAAAGGAGTTGCTGATAGGTTTTGATCACTACAGTATCTCTCATATTCCGTGGTCAGAGAACCAACAGGCAGATAAATTAGCCAAGATGGCTAGTTCCGACGATCCTGAAGAGATCAGACTAGCCCCAGTTGAAGTGCTTCGGTTCCCTAGTATAGATCAGATGGGAAATTGATCTGGTACTAGAAACTAAGCCAGAGAGGGAATCATGGATGACCCCACTAAAGAATTTTCTAATGAATGGAACGCTTCCGACCAAGAAGAGCGAGAGGCGTAAAGTAATTCGTAAAGCTTCCCGATATGTTCTGCAAGACGGAGTCCTGTATAGACAGGGATTTTCGATGCCCCTCCTTCGGTGTATAGCCCATGACGACATCAAACGTGTACTGCAGGAAGTGCATGAGGGTGAATGTGGCGATCACACAGGAGGACAAGCTCTGGCAAAAAAGGTGTTGCGGTATGGTTATTTCTAGCCTACCATAAACAAAGACGCAACAAAGTACGCGCGACGTTGCGATGCTTGCCAAAGATTTTCAAGGATTCCTAGGGCACCTCCTGGTCAGTTAAAAACGATGACAAGTCCGTGGCCTTTCGCTATGTGGGGAATTGATATCATTGGAACCCTCCCAATAGCAAAAGGCGGAGCAAAGTTCGCCATTGTAGTCGTAGACTACTTCACCAAGTGGGTTGAGGCCGAACCGTTGACTGCAATTAAAACCAAGCGAGTGATCAATTTCGTTGTTAGGAACATTATTTGCCGGTTCGGGATTCCGAAGATCCTCATAACTGACAATGGAACCCAGTTTGACAGCTGCGAATTCAGGAACTTCTGCCAGAAATACCATACTGAGAAACAATACACCTCTGTGGCACACCCACAGTCGAACGGACAGATCAAAGCAGCAAATAAAGTGATTAATTCCATTATCAAAAGGAGATTGAAGCGGGCCAAAGCCATGTGGGTCGATGAGTTACCCTTGGCATTATGGGCCTATAGAACAACATATAAATCGGCAACAGGCCATACCCCCTTCTCCCTTGCTTTTGGAGCGGAAGCGGTCATCCCGGTTGAGCTAAAAGTACTGTCTCACCGAGTCACTTATTACGATCCAATGACTAATAACGAGTTGCTCCTCAAATCCCTAGATTCAATAGAAGATAAGAGGGATGAAGCAGACTTGCGTGCCTTGAGACACAAGCAGCAGGTCGCCCGATATTACAATAAAAAGGTTCGAGCCCGAACCTTTGAACCCGGAGACTTGGTTCTGAAGCGTGTCTTTCCACCCCCGACTTATATGGGTGCGAAGTGGGAAGGACCGTACTCCATTCTGCGAAATCTTGAAAATGGAAGCTTCAAGCTAGCTACAATGGATGGAGAGGAAATCCCCAGAGTGTGGAATGCCCAACATTTGCGGCCTTATCTGACATAAAGATGTCAAATTTATTCTTTTGCTTCATAGGACCATGTAAAAGGCACGACTTGCCTAGAATAGTCCTATTTTTTAAGTAAAATGTTATAAAGTGGACGTAGGTTACGATTTGACCGAACCATTATAAAAATACCGTGTGTCGTTTACCTTTATTGCACTATTATTTATCCGCTTTTTTATCTTTATGAAATTTGCTGCAAACCATGCGGCAATCACAGGAACATGTGACTCCAGGTGCCTTCCATCAGGGTGGAGAGCAATCCGCAGCTAGAACTTTGAAGGTACAATGGAATGAATCACATCATTGACAGAACTCTAACCTTGGCGACCGCCAGGAGAGTATAAATGCGTCTATGATTAAGCGCTGAGAAAGAGCTCTTACCCCGCCGAAGGATCGGGGAGCGACAGAACAGCTGAGCTCGAACTCTAACCTTGGCGACCGCCAAGAGAGTATAAAAGCGTCTATGATTAAGCACTGAGAAAGATCTCTTACCCCGTCGAAGGATCGGGGAGCGACAGAACAGCTGAGCTCGAACTCTAACCTTGGCGACCGCCAGGAGAGTATAAAAGCGTCTATGATTAAGCGCTGAGAAAGAGCTTTTACCCCGCCGAAGGATCGGGGAGCGATAGAACAGCTGAGCTCGAACTCTAACCTTAGCGACCGCCAGGAGAGTATAAAAGTGTCTATGATTAAGCGCTGAGAAAGGTGCTGGAGACTCAGCGCCCCCAGAACTCCCTCCCCGCTGAAGGATCGGGGGGTAGAATGAAAACTGAGCTCGAACTCTAACCCGTTGAAGAATCGGGAGAGTATAAAGGCACTAGAGACTTAGCGCCACACAAACTCTAACCCGCTGAAGGATCAGGAGAGTATAAAGGCGTTAGAGACTTAGCGTCACGAGAATTTCTACCCCGCTGAAGAATCGGGGAGCAAACAAGCATGATGACATATGCCGCTGAAGGGCTCCTATCCCGTTACACGACTGGGAACAAGAATGAAAAATGGAGCCCGAACCCCTCATCTCCGGGAATGGGGGCGGCACACACATGACTCTAATCAATCCCCAATAAACCCTGGCCAGGCACCATATTAATGGTTGATTGGGGACACACCCATACACATATATGCACACAGAAGTGTAGTGCAGAAATTTTTAAAAAACGTTTTATTGTTAGAATGATTCATGATTTGAGTATTTGTGTTCGTGACTAAGTATGATAAACTTGCAGGAACACAACAGTGTAAAAAGAAATAAACTTTCATTCATAAGCTGCAAACCTACAAGATAAAGAGGAACCTAAACAAAAGTGAGCGCCATTCTCACAATTACATTTCATGGCCAGTGGAAAGCCTAAAAAATCCTAAGGACAAAATATGAACTGACATCTGCCGCCTACTTATGCTGGGGGGAGGGGACTATGTAGACTTCTTGCTCTTTTTCTGCTTCCCCGATGCCTCCTTGTCAACATCCGAACGACCACCTTTTTTCTTCTTCCTCTTATCAACGAGAGGCTCCGGTGAAGAACTAGAGGACTGAGAGGCTAGTTGCGAAGTTATCGATCGGGAGGAAAATTTTACGACCAACCCAGTTTTGGGGTCGATCTCAGAGATAGGGGGCACATATACTGGATCCTGTCTCCCTTTCATAAGGAGCAACTGCTCCTCCCCTTCGGCCTGTTGTTCAGCTAAGATTTCCTCATCACCGCCTCCGCTCTCTTTGGTAATGGCGACTTCCTCTTCATCACCGTCGTGGCGCCCGTCCATGTCTCTCAAAGCCTCGATAGTTTCAGCATCTGGGGGGACATCAGCACCAACGCCTGGTAGGATGTCAATCTTCTCTGCCCCTGCCTTCTTTTCAGCATCCTTATCAATCGGCCCGCTACCTGTATCATGAGAAAAAAATGTTATTTTAGGAGAAAATGCGGTTTGCTCAGTTGATTGTCCGACAAGGCGACGACAAGTGACAATTGCTTTGGCAAGTTGCGGAGAAAATATAGAGATACCTTCCGCTGATCCTCCATCCAAGCTAGCAGCAGAACCCCCGACAGTTGGAGGAGTTGGACCCAGAGGAATCAATGGGTAATATGGATTGTATTCCTCGATTTCCGAAGCCTTGGGCTCTGCGGCTGAGCTCGGGCCTTCTTCCATTTTCTCTTTGCCCTTCGCTTGAGTTTTCTCTTTTTCAATTTTTTCTTGAAGCAGGCATCTGCCTTTCTCTAAATCCTCAGGCTCATTATCCCTCAGAATGGTCCGCATCAACTCATTCTCATCAATCTCGTCAACTCCTAATCGCTGTTTCTCGCTCTCAACGATTGCATCCCATATGTTTCCTAGAGTGACATGATAGTCTGGGATCCAGGAGATGTTACGGGTCTTGATGACCTAACCAAGGAAGTCGAATAACATTTCTTCAAATCCTTCGATCTCCTTCTCTCTCTCAAGGAGCTTTTCATTAGAAACAGTGGCCAATTCAATGGCACTCTCCACATTATTTTCAGCAAGAATAGCGCGCTTCTCTGCACGTGCGAGTTGATCATTCAGGATCACCTTCTCCTTTTCGGCCAGAGCTAAGCTATCTTTCAAACTTGCCTTTTCTTTCTCCCAAGCAGCTCTTTCGGCCTCGAAGTGATCCTGTGCTGTTTTTAGTTCGGAGTTGGCCATCCTGAGATCTTCCACCTCTTGCTTCAATAACGCTCGCTCTTTGCTATTAGAATCAAGTTCATTATGGAAACGTTGCCTGGCCTCCTCCAGCTCTGTTTTGTAAGCTTTAGCGTCTCGTTGAGCCAAGGCAAGCAGAGATTGTGCATCCTCTAAGTCCTTCTCCATTTTTGCCCTGGCCCTTTCATTGTTATTTATCTTCACTTTGGATCTATGTGCTTCCATCTCAAGCGTTCGAATGACCTCTGAAAGATTAACAACATGTTTCTTCATCGCCTCATACTGCCTGGCTACATGGCGAATGTGCCCGATGACTTCAGTATCCCAGTTCCTAGGGACTGGTTCCAAGGCTGGAACAAACATCATCCTTTCGAAGAAGATGTCGGGGAATTGTTCTCGCAACTTTTCCAGCTTAGCCTGAGTCTCAGGACCATGGATGTAATCTCGTGACCCAGGGGCAATCAAACCTTGTTGGCTGGAAGGGACAATGTCAATTTTCTCCTTTTCAGAATCCTTGATTGGATCCTTGCTTTTATCCTTGGGCTCGTAGTGTCTTTTTGATGACCTGCTGTGAGAGGGTGCACTCTTCGGAGGGGTTAAGACTTTGGGAAGTTGTTTTTCCCCTGTAGGTGGCACCGAATGTCTGGGAAGCTTGCCAGAGTTTGGTTTTGATGGAGACCTAGATTGTGAAGAAGTAGGCTTGTGAGAGAGGCCGCGAGCACGCTCAGGATTTGGATGAAGGCTGGGTGTACCTTCATGGAGAGAGCGATAGGAATAAGATCGCCTGCGAGACATCTTTCCTGCAAAAGAAACAAGAGCATATTAAAACCTTGAATTCTGTTGATATAAAAGTGTGGGGTCAGGCAGTGCATGTGATTTGTGCATCCCATATAATTCACCCTAACAGACCAGGGCCCGAAGTCAGGCTCATCTGAGTAGTTTCTCGTTCTCCAACTGGAACAGTTGTTTCCTCAGAAACAGGGAAAAATGGCTCCCCTTCGAAGTCTCCCTGTGTATATACATCTTCAGGCAAAGGAATTTTGCTCGGCTCTTTAAATAGCTGCTCTTCTGTTAAATCATCGGGAGCAGCAGGTTCAACCGGAAGAGAGGCCCTTGGGGGGAAACCCCCCGGAGAAACTGGGATTTCCTTAGACTTATCATCACGGGCCTCATCTCCTCTATATATGTTTAGGTCTTCGTCGTCCTCGATGATTATCGGCGAAGGACTCTTACGAAATTTAATTGTTTCTGCTGCCCGTGACGTTCCTTCTCCCTCTGTTGGGGGCACGTATTTGTAGGGTTTGCCGCCTGCACCAAGTCCAAACCTTATATCCAGAAGGCGGCGCTTGTGAAGGTTCTCGTCAGTAATGCACTTCTTGATCTTTAGAAAATCGGATTTTCTCTGCAGAAGAAGAGACAGTCGATTATTGTATACCGAGCCTTCCGTCTTGGGAAAGGCGTGATCTGCTTAGAGAAAAAAAGGGGGGCATGTTAATGCTTCGATTTCTTAAACAAGTTATTTAGTCAAAAGTTTAAAGTTTACTTGATTTAAGCCATCTTCTTGAACACCCAGCCTGTCTCTTTATATAGAACCAATCGGCCTTGGGATCCCATATGTTGCTGTATCCGTCAGACAGAACCTTCCTATTTGCTACCGATTCGAAGAAAGAGAAATTTGGGGTTGCCGAGGAGCGATGCTTAAAAAGATAAAAGAATTTTAAATCTTTAAACGTGAGCTCGGTATGCAGGATTTCCGCATATGCGATATATAGAGTGTATAAAGCTGCGTAGGCATTGGGATGAAGCTGCATTGGAGCAGTACCCAATCGTTTTAGGGTCTCAATGACGATTAGAGGAAACGGAGGAATAGCTCCTACCTAGCACGAGTCGGCTGACTGTCATATACCCCTCCGGAGCCAAATGAGGTCTATCTTCGCTGCCGGGTGTCCTCACATCATCCCAGGGGATCCCATGTCTCAAGAAAATTCTCTTAAGCTTTATGTCATCAAGTTTGGAAGCTAGAGAGTCTATGAATTTCTCTATTTCTATTGCACCAGGGACTTCGTCGGGAGCTCGGCCGTCTACCTCTGACTCTTCATCAAGCGAGGTACTCTCAGACAGATTCGATTTTGTTTCGGCCTCATATTCGGATCCAGAATCCGCACCCTCTGGATTAGTTGGAAGAACCTCGGGGTTGAGATGCTCATACACCTCGGGATCCGTCTCTGTGTCAGATCTTGAAGGGGAACGATTATCCGACATTACTGTTTAGGCGAGAAAGCATGAGAAATAAGAATATAATTACCCGTCCCCCTTGTGTGTGTGAGTGCAAGTGTGTGCCTGTGCATGTCTTAAAGAAAAAGCATAAAGGTTATCAAGATCATCGAAGTATTAGTCGTCATATGCGGTCAAGTTATGCTTCTGTCCAGTCCAGAAAGTTCATCTCAAAGGCTCTAACCTAACTGTCCATTGGTATGTTAGAATTAAGTTGCATTGAGTGTTCAACAAGTTCATTGGATCGCTCATCCATCCGGATCGTGGATTAGGGTTCGAATCGCAGAGAATGGATCGCAGGGTAAGGAACCGGATCGCGGAGAGTGGATCGTGGGGCATGGTTCGGTTCGTGGTATGATTATCGCGACCCACATCTTTCCATCCTCACTTAAGCTGATACCCCGTTCAAGACTGCGACCCGATCTGCCACCTCACCATTTCCCCGATCCGATCCGCTCCCTTGCCATTTCCACGATCCACTGCCTCGCTTGTACCCAAGCCTAAGCCTCACTAACGATCCGACCTGCTCTCTTCTTCTTCCTCCTCTCTTCCTCACTTCCGAGCTCGAGCAGCAACATTAATGGCGTCTCATCAGTCTCCAGAAACTCGGACACCCCATAACTCCGCTCTCTCCTCTCAAACCAGCAAAAACTCCAGGAAAAAGAAGAGAGAAATCGTATGAGAGTGATTTCAGTAAGATTACCTTTCGTAAATTGGAAAAACGAATGGGTTTTCGGAGATTTAGAAAAACTAGGGTTTTTTCCTTGTTGAAATTAGCGGCGGCGATGAATAAAACGGAGAAGAAGAGAGAAAGAAGTGACGAGGGCTCGAGTTTATATAGGCACGAAGCGACCGTTAGTCTCCCAACTTTTGTTTTATTCGAACCGAACGGGCCGCGGGCTGAAGCCCACCTCGATTCGCCATGAAGCCCATCAAGTCACTAGATCACGATCCGTGGCCATGGATCGCGAAACAAGGGTGCGATCCGGACCATTAAAAAAAAGGGAAAAGAAAGAAAAAATTTCAGAGATTTACCTGGTGAACTCGATGATGAAGTCTCCAAAAAATTCCAGATTTTTTTTTCAATAAACGAGAAGTGATCGAAGACTATACTAGTATTTATACTTGTCAAAAGGTGCAACTTTTCCGAAGTAGCAAGACTTTTCAGACAGGCACGACCATTAAATTGCATCGCTTCGCGAAAAGATATCTCTGCGACTTCGAAGCATGTTCCATCAATGAAACAATACTTCGAGGGGGCAAAATGTTGGCTAGCTTTTTGACCAAGCCACCAAGGCTCACACACAAGAAGAAAGTATGAAACTACGTTCCTTTAATTCATGAAAGGTTTGGTCATGGCCCTGCTACCCTCCTCGGATCGCAAGAACGGATCGCTACCCTCCTCGAATCGCAAGAACGGATCGCTACCCTCCTCGGATCGCCCCTATCGCATCATCGATCCGTCCACCTTATCACGACTCGATCCGCACCTGTGCCACTACCTCGCTCCGATCCGATCCCCCGACACGCAGCGAAGCCCCGGACTTGTTCAACCACGAACTGGTCTTCAGCGATCCGAAATGCACGGATCTCGCGACACCTGTCCAGAACTGTCATATTGACCAATTCCTCCTCATTGCTCGAGCCAATCCGATTTTCTCGGGATCTACACCACGTGTGACCGCGAACCGCCTGACAGAATCAGCTATAAATAGCCCAGAGACTGGCATTTTTGAGGATCTTTTGGCAGTATTGAGTATTGATTCCACCATTACTGTCGCACCACTATTTCTTATCAGTATTATTTCGAGATTACTGAGAAAAATCATAATTGTAAGAGTGAGTTTGAGAGAAATCATTGGTTGTACTAGCATTCAAAGTATAATCAATAGCATATAAAGTGGACGTAGGCTCGTTAACGCCGAACCACTATAAACTTTGTGTGTTTTCTGAATTTTTTCTCATTTTCAGTTATAATTCTCTACAAATCAGAACAATTTGGGTGTTAGAGCCAAATTTTGATCTAACACTAACTAAAATTTATTAATAATAACAATATAACTATTTAACAAATTTTATAAATAAAGATGGTGATGATGATGATTATGATGAATTAATTAAGTTATAAAAATTAACTAAGTTTATAATAATAATAGTAATAGTAATAATAATATAATTAAGTTAATCGAGTTTTAATAATTATAGTAATAATAAAATTAACTAATTTTACCAAGTTAGTAAAAATTAGCTATGTTTAAGTTAGGTAAATTTTAAGTAATAATAATATAACTAATTTGACAAAGTATTATAAATAATAATATTAATGATGGATTAACTAAATTTGTAAAAATAACTAAGTTTATAATAATAATAATGTAATTAAGTTAATCAAGTTTTAATAATAATAATAATAATAATAATAAATTAACTAAGTTAATCAAGTTTTAAAAAAATCAAAAAATCAAAAAAATTAAACAAGTTTATAAAATTAACTTAATTTGAATTAACTATATCTTATAAACGATTATAATATAAACAGATTAACAAAGTTTTATATATAAGTATAAGATTGTTTGATTATATGTTATGCTTACACTTTTGTAGGCTTTGGACTTTTGAAGAGAGCAAGGTTGGACTTTTATGATGCTAGCTTTTTTTAACAAAATAAGCATACATATATAACAATAGGGAGAATCAAACCATTCTCCAACAGCTCACAAAAACACATTTGTAAAAATGACTATAGAATCTTTGCATACATAAAATCAAGAATAAAAGAGCATACGTAAAACACAAATACAAACGAGGACCATCATAGCCCTTAGTAGATGCCAATCTGAGCATACTTTGACAAGCCAGTCGCTAATCACAAAGATGACGCCATAGCCTCCACAACTCTGGAGATCTAAGACGGAGATCTAGGAAAGGGACCAGTCAAGCCAAATATCCAGCAGACTATAACAACCCACTCCATCTGAAAGCTCCAGCTCTGAATCTGCCCTGCCAGAAACCAGAAGACCCAAAGATACTCGAACCAATAAAAACTTGTTAATCCAGGACCTGCAGTACCAGAAAACATAATCAGAACGAAAAGGGAGGTGAGGGGTGAGGAGAAGAAAGTGGGACGGAGCCTGAATATTTAGCTTTTGTGACTAACATCATCAGAACTTATGTGAATTTGTTTATGATGCTGGCTTTCACTTGTGCATGCAACAAAGAATTATGGACATGACTTCAATTATTATATGTATTATGATATTTGTCGGTACTGGTTGTGTACACTTTGTGAATGTTTGTGGTATGTGAATTTGTTCATTTTGTTAAATAACTTTTATCTAAATGGCAATGAATATTATACTTATGCGACCAATGTGTTCTCAATTATTTGAATATAATGATTATATAATCGATTGATTGTTAGTTTAAATATGGTAATTATACGATTGTTGTTGATTTTAATATGATTATTACAAAATTGGTCGTTGGAAATAATATAAGTCATTAACAGCGTATAGTAGCATTTAAAATATGCTACAAAACAATCAATACCTTTTATTAGCGTTTTAGAAACGTTACATAAATAGATGTAAAAATCCACCTAAATTTATAGTGGCATACAATAAAAGCAACGAAAAATTTTTAGTTGCAAAAATTAAACACAATAGAAAATCAAAGGGAGGTCCGAACACAAACGCAACTAAAATTGTTAGTTTTGGTAAAAAAATTAAACGCTATAAAAAATCTTTGGCAGCGTTTGAAATACGCAAGGTACATGAAACATGTGGTAGTGTTTATTAAAATGCAACAAAAAAAAAACAAACTCTCAGTTTCGTGACCTGTAGTAGCATTCTTTAAAACGCTACTAAAAGCTTAGGTAGTGTTTTTTAAAAGCTACTAAAGGCCTTTTCTGGTGTAGTGTATTTGGCATCATATGATAAGACACACCGAATCGAGTACCCATTAGTTACCCTAAACATCGATGCTATCACCATCAATACATTCTCATCCACCTCGCCAACACCACCCTCCACAGCTACGGATGAAGATGTTACTCTCTTTTTCTAGACATTCATTCTTCCAATGGTCATGCTTCTTACAAATATAGAATTTCTATTTCTCTCCCTCGATTTTCCTCTCAAACCGGGTTTCCTTGATTTAGAATGCCAACCTTTTCCCTTCTTTGCATTCTTCTTCTTCTCTACGAATAAACTGTGACCACTACTAGCACCAAGGTAACAACCTGGAATTTCTGAACTAATTTAAAATTTTAATTTTAGCTATTTTAATGGATTTTGGTTATTTAAAATGATTTATTTTAAATAATAACGACTAAAAATTTACTTAAATCGAAGGTAGAACGTATATATTTATTTTAATTATAAAACGAGCTTGAAATGGCGCGGTAGTTTGAAAATTCAATTTCTAATTTCAAATGAATATATAGAATTCAATATAAATAAGATTTCAGTAAAACAAGAAACATTGGAATATTTTGAACTGTAATTTTCTAACGAATGTAAGAAACTGAGGTTTCACTTTATAAATTGTAAGTTATGTCCAGTTCAAAATTCAGAATAGTCGTTGTGGAATTTATATATATTTTTAAGGGTGCTTTTTTATAGGTCCTTGTTAAGGTTTTAAATTAGGCCCAGGTCCGGTCATAAACTTATTGTAAATTTAGTCCCTATTTTTCGAAAATTTAGTAAAAAAAATAATATAAAAAAATCACGTAAATTTTTATTTAAATAAAACATGTAACCGCAAAAAAAATCAGATCAAAAACCCATCAACCAACGCATCAAAAACCAAAAATAATAGAAATCAATGAGAAATGCATTAAATACTTAATAGTATGCAAGTATTTGTATTTTCCTGCATACATCGGTGCTTGTTTTTAAGTCATTCATTTGTGTTTGATTTACTTGCATACATCTATGAAGGTATTGCGTAATTCTTGCATACAAATGTGCAGAAATTCACATGCATATGTATCAGTTCAAATTCCTTTAAGAAATACTTACACACATGTGTGCAAGTATTTAAAATAGTTGCAAACATGTATACAAATTTCGGTCCATATTTTCAGAAGAAAACAATGTATGCAATAGTTGCATACATGTAAGCAACTATTGGCCAAAGTTGCACACATGTATGCAACTTTTTTTTGATTTCCGTAAGCTTCTATGAATATTTCCAGAATTTACATATTTTTTTCCTGCTAGCACCAAAAATTTTGGCCGAAAAATGAAAAAGGCGGAACAATGAAAATAGGGGCGGGTTTACATGTAAAACATGACAGTGATGTAGCTTACATTTTGAAATGTTTTAGGGACCTGAACCTTATTTTCACTATTTTTAATATATATATAGCACTTAAAAATAGCCATTTTGCAAATGACCTCCGTTTTCGATGAAACCACTTTTGTTGGATCTGGAATTTCAAATTATAGCCAGGTTTAAAATTTCATAATTTTTGGAATTAGTATGTGAGCGTAGTAAATTTAAACGTGTTTTTAATTTCAGTTTGAATTTAATCGACCTGTTAAAAAGGCCATTTTTCAAACAATCTCCAACTTCAGCGAAACTAATTTTGTTAGGACTGTATCATTAAAATATAGTTAGATTTCAAAATTCATAATTTTTTGAGTCAGTATGTGGCCCCGGTAAATAAAAATGTAGGTTCAAATTCAATATTGATCGTTATATTAATTTATATTTTAATTTTGATGAAAACTGATTAAAATGATCGAACTGGCCTACGAAACATATCCCATTGTGTCCAGAATGGGGGTATTTGGCTAGGAACGCCAGTTGTTGGGTTTGATTTGGAGTTCGAACTACTAAACAAGTAATTTTGGAATTAAAATGAAATGGGAAGAGAGAGAATGAGTGAGGAAATGGATGGTGGAGATTAAGGGGGAGAGTTCACGTGCAGTATAAGAGGTTTAGCGGAACCCTCCTCATTATATATATGTATATATATATATATATATATATATGGTCAAACTCGGTCAAAAACCCTAATTCTCCTTCTCACTTTAGAAGCCGCCGCCATTCGAAATTAATGGCCCTAAATGCTCGAATTTTTATCCTTAAATTCTCCAAATATGACTCGAATTAGAAGATGGTTCTAAAGCAAAAATTAAGGAGCGTTGTGAGATCTACAATTTTGTATGGGTATGATCGCATTTCAATCATCAGAGTGGCCGATTTCTTGCTGTAAACCGAGGGTGTTTGGAGCAGAATTTGAGAGGCTGGAGGGGTCGAGTTATGCGTAGTTCCAGGAGGAGGTGGAGCACGCTGTGGGCTTCGAAGTAGGACGTTCTGATCATGGTCCGATCGCCTTGAGGAGGTGGAGGCGGTGGATTTTCTTGGCGATGAATGGGTTCGATTTGGGGGCTGAGGTTAATGGGAAGGAGATGTAAATTTTTTATAATTAATTAATTTAATTTCTCATTTAATTATCCAATGTTTAAAAACACGTATCTTCTTCATACGAGGTCAAAATCTGACGATTTCAATGGCATTGGAATCATGATCAAAAACTCTACAACATGGAACTGGCTAGAACAGAAATGGAGCAAATTGGATTTTGAGCCAAATTAAACGTTCATTTAATTTGGTTTAAATTCAAAATCCTTTAATAAAGAATGACAGAGTGGAAACCAAAGTGAGAAATCTCTTACTCAAATCATTTCTATTATGTTATTTATTTTTGGAGTTCAACACACGAACTCTTCACAAATCATTTGAAATAGAAGCGATGTATGGATATTAGCGACACTCGCATTTCGTACTCCGCGATGGACACTTGTGGCGAAGTAAATGGAATTTGGTTATTGAGTACTTATTTATATTGATGGTGTGGTGATTTGTGTATTGTGATTATGATGTTGAAATGTGTAGCATATTAAAAATAATGTTAATATTATTGTGGTAGTTGAAATTAGATTGTAAATATATATTTATAATTTAAACAGTGAAAATTGGTTAATTAGAAAAAATAATTCGAATCGAATTAGAATTGGTTAAATTTATTAACCAGTGATTAATTTGAACCGACTGTTGTTTGAAAACCCCACACGGGTCTGGGGACGATAATTAATTAACATCTCCCTTGGATTTAATTGTATATCGACCGATTGATTGACATACTGTGATAAGTGTTATTTAATTATTTAATGCTTATACAGTTGTAAATTGCACTCTGAATGTGAATTGATTGTTTAGTAGTTGTTTATCACTATTTTTGAATACATGCGATGTGTGGAATCCATATAAATAAAATTTTATATGATAGTTGCTTGAGTCTAATTCCAATTCAGAAATAACGAATATTTTAGAATAATATTCAGTGAATAATCAAAATATGTTTTTGATGTTCGATTTTGGATGGACACGAAAATATATAAAAATATGAAGCCGGGTTAAGTATAGAAACACTATTTTAACTCAAACGGAATTTTCTGTCGATTTTATTCATTTTACAATGAATATCGAAAAGAATTGATTTCAAAATCTGATATTTTCAAAATATTGTCAATTTAATATTATAATGATATGGAATATTCAATTTTAATTTAAAATTGAAAAGGGAGTTAAAATTGTTTTAAAACGAATTCATAAATAATTTATAAAATACATTTTAAGTAGAAATCGATGATATATATATTATATATATTTAATGGCTTAATTAGAATGCACTGCGCGAATTTCGACCATTAACTTCAAATTGGCATAACGGGAGATCCGACCGTCGGATTCTCCTAACCGGAACCGTTTGGTTCGTATCGAAAATATCTATCCAATGAATATAAGAGATTTAAATTTGAACGGTTAGATTTTTAAATATGTCCAAATCAATTTTGGAAAAGGTCGCTATGGATGCAGTTCGATTGCCGTTTTTGGAAACTGACTGTAAAGGCCTTAATAAAATCATTAAAAATAGGGGAAAATCATGTAAAATCATAACAAATGGTTTGAAAAGATTTTAGATGAAAAATTCCATGTTTGAAATGATAAAAATATGTTTTTATCTAAATGAACTAGTTAACAACTAGATTAGAAATCCAATGATTTTTACAAATAATAAATTGGATTTGCAAATGGTTTTGAAATAACCAGAATTTTCCAACATATGAATTAAAATGGATTTGGAATGGAAATTATCTTCGGAATATTTCGACATTGGATTCCATGATTATACAGATATTGTTGAGGAATTTGGAAGATATATATATCGTTATTCCCAATACGATATTGGTTGGTTTCAGAATTTGATATTGAATATAAGCCGATATAATTTCTATTTATCTTTATAATAATAGGAATACTTAAAGATGGTGAAGCTTTTTCGGATTTCCAGAACAGCCCTTCACCCATAAAAAATGTAAATGCAACACCCGATTCAAAACAATGGCAGGCATGTCATTTACCATACCACTACCCCATGGCTCATTTCGTTTTTGTCAACACGTTTACTATTTTTGTTCATTTTTGGTCACCGCCTTTCTTCTCTCCCTTATCCAGATTCTTCAGGGTTCCTCTTTTGTCAACTACCTCTCAACCCTAAAAATTCCACAAAAACTCCTTATTATTCGCCGATTACTTCCTTCCACCTTTATTTCTTCTTCTTACGTCTTCCTGTCATCCTTTCCTCACTCCTGCCATGTCGATTTCGTTCTTACCCTCTACCCGCCCCAACCGTGCTCAAAGCCAACTTCTCCTTTCGACGATCCGCTAGATCTACAACTATTACTCACTTCTACAACTAGATAAACCGTTAATCGTCCACGACCACGACATCTCAGGTAACATATTTTCACTTCCTTCCTTCTTACAATTTGATTTAATTTATGATGTTCTTCCTGATGTTTTTACAGATCTAGCACTCCTCCTCCCTTCTGCGACCGGATCAACCCCTCCTCCGCGTCCACGAGGACGTATGAGGTGACTTCTGTATAACTATTTTACAATTATGATCTTTATTTCCTATAGCTAAAGGTTTTTCGGTTTATACCCAGAATATAATATCAGTACGCATCATTTGATGATTGATTTGTAGTTCAGTGTGAATCATTATTGTCATATCACATTTTTAGATTACAGATGGAGTTCAGAGCTCGCTTCTTCCGTGTTCGTGACGTTTCACACTGCAATTATAGGTATATTTCAACTATTCTTTCATTGATTTACCTGTTTGTTCGTAAACTAATATTTTGGGTTTGAGGTGATTTAATGGTTCACCTGCATCTTTGTTTCGAAGATTATTTTTTACTTCATATTAAAAATAAAAGTTAATCATGTTTGGCATGAATAATTTAAATATGTTGACTAATATATTACATCTTTGCTTAGACACTTTGAAATGCTAAATTCATTTTGCACCATCACTTTTGTTACTCCATGCATGTTTTTACCACTATGTGTCCATACATGTTTATTCACTTTTACGCTAATGTTTTATTTTCTTTATAGGATTGTTCATATTTATATAAACCGCCAAATTTAAGAATATGTACACTGAGTCATTCGCTTTAGATAAAGAGCCAATTTTGCTAAATTGTGTGTTGTTCGAGCTCTTCATTTATACCTTTGCGTGTTCACCTGCATCTTTGTTCCGAAGATTATTTTTTTGTTCTTAGTGAAAATAAAAGTTAATCATGTTTGCTACGAAAAATTAAATATTTTTAATAATACATTACACCTTTGCTTACACACATTGAAATGCTTAATTCATCTCGGACCATCACTTCTGTTACTCCATGTACCATAAGTATGGCATATATCTTTCAATTTTTTTGGTTTGTTTAGTACGTAGTTCTTTTATAAATAGCTATTGGATTTGCTATTACATCACTAAGCTGCTACAATAAGTTTAGAGCTACTGCAGTAAGTTTAGAGCTGTAGCTAAGAGCAGCTCGGGGTTGCTGCGAAGAGTATCATGGTGTCACGACCAGTAATGGGGTTGTAGTCACCAGTGGAAAAAACTAATTGCTTCAAAAGGATATTAGTTCCAGACATCCAACATATTGTGTGTTCATGATTTTGGTACATCTTTGTTTGTTCGTAAACTAATATTTTGGGTTTTAGGTGATTTAATGGTTCACCTGCATCTTTGTTTCGAACATTATTTTTTACTTCTTAGTAAAAATAGAAGTTAATCACGTTTGGTACGAATAATATAAATATTTTGAATAATATATTACACCTTTGCTTGGACACTTTGAAATGCTAAATTCATTTTGGACCATCACTTTTGTTACTCCATGCAAGTATCTACCACGATGTGTCCATACATGTTTATAAACTTTTACACTAATGTTTTATTTTGTTTATACGATTGTTCATATTTATATAAGCTATATTACTCTCAAAATATTTGAAAGTCTGAAGTATTAAACTATTTTTTGCAATTCTGAAGTATTAACTTTATAATGTTACAAGCTATATTATTCTCAAAACAGTTGAATGTCTGAAGTATTAAACTGTTTTTTGCGGCTAATATTCATTTACATATAACATAAATTTATGGCAGCCTGTTACCAATGACGTTGTGAGTTGATGCCTCTTCTAATGCATTTGAAATGTCTGCGAAGTTACAAAGGTTTGAGCTTCACGTATTAACTGTTGACTGTCATGAACATTTCTTCATTTATAACATCTTTGCTATTATACAAATAATGATACCATGCATGTCTGTACTGACAAATATACACATGTATGAACTTAGCATACATAGCTATACCAAAAGCTGCATGTATGTGTTATCTTTAATCTATTCACAAATATTCTACAAATTTTCCACGATAAAGTAACGAAAGTTTACAAGGAAAAGGAGCTATGAATTCAGTCGGACGGGGAAAATCAAATATGATCTCAAAACGTCAATTCAGGTATTTTCAAATTAGTATCTTTTCCTGTTGAGATCACTATTTATTTACAAACTATTTTTTGTGTCCTTAACGATTATAACAACATATTTTGTTTGCAGATGAAATTATGAGAATTTTGTTATCGAAAGTTGGTAGTTTTTTAATAGACTATATGTTATAATATCTATATGAATCTGTTATTCGAAAGCTTTGGATAAATTGATTTTTCTTTTCTTTTCTTTTGAAATGCAGGATCCAAAAAACACACATTCGAAATGAATTTGGGGACTTCAAATGCAAAATGTCAAGCATCAAAAGTTCAATGAACATAGGTATTTGCGAACTCATACAGTTAACAGTAAATCTAATTTTCCTTAGGATGCTTTGGATTTCTATTTTACCTTAATAAATTGTTTTCATTCTCTAGAGTATCAATTTTTATCTTAGAACATGGATGGATCTGTTTTCATCGATAAATTCAGCGACATTTTCTTACTCATGTTTAGCTTGGTTTATGTAATACTTTTTGTTGTAATCACTGCAATGTACTATTGTTTTCCACAACCATACACAAACTTTTTATGATAAAAAGCTCTACATAGAATAGGTAAAAAATTAATTCTACTTAAAAAAAGCATTAGCACTCTAGGAGTTATACAGGTAAAAATATATACCAACATACATCTGAGCTATTATTTACTATTTATATAACTGCATATATATATTTGTCGCCCGAAATAAGTAGCACGACAGACTGATATTTGCATGCATAACTAATAAATTACAACCACCGTTCTTTATATTTCAAGGCTGCCTAATGTTTATGATTTTGATCGTATGATTTGGTTTTTGATTTGGTTCTCATTTCATTTAAGCCTAAAAAATAAGTATTCACATTATTGTCTCTGATGCACTATATATGCTTCATAATTTTTCTTGATAGTGCAGTTATTTACATAAAAAGTTTTTTTTTCTTTCCCTACATTCATTTTATGATTGCTTATTTAGTAGGCTGAAGCATTTAAACATCGTACAGAATATACAACGTTAGCTAAATATATTTCATAGTTTTGTCTTACTTTTTTATTGTAAGTGAATGTTATTATACATTCCCAAAATTAATAAAGTGGAGAATATTATATATTAACTCAAGGATAAATATTTATACATACTTTATGATGAATGGTTTCTGTATGTAATTTCATTTTGTCTTCTGGAATTTTTTTTCTTCACATTTTTTTTTTTACTATGGAGGCAGTTTAAGTTTGGGCATTGAAATAAAATTTCATAGCCTTTTCTGCTCCTAAATCTTTACTATAATTGAATTATTCACTTTTTTCTGCTTACTCCATTGTAGTTGCAACTTCTTCATGTTTTACTTTCATGCTATTTTTAACTGTTAGCTGGACTTCTTCCGACATATTTTGTTCCTATTAATTTCAGATTTATCAAAATATTGATCCAACTATATATTGTCATTTATAAAATATGGATGTCCATACGATTTTTCCCATTACAATATTATTCTTTAACCTATACATCAGATTTAATTGGATATAACGATGAGAATCATTCATATATAGTAACTTCTATGGTAGTTGATTAAAAATATATTGGAAGAAGATATTTGTAACACCCCACATCCATTAAGGTCACTCACAAAGGGAATGCCTTAACTTCAATGGAGCATTATGGGTACTGGAACAGAAATAATACAAGACAGACATATATAAAACAACGGAAAGTAAAGTGGAAGTACTTCAAATCATTTATTAAATATAATTGTTTACAATAAAAACCCATCAACTTCCAATACCCAATTACATAGTTAAAATATCTGTCTTTCTCAAAAACAAAGAAGCATAAAATAAGTTGTAGTATTCCCCAATAAAGCAAAGCAAGCCATAGCCAAGAGAAATCCAAGCCATACAAGAAAGAGCCTTGGAGCTTGGTAAGATCCGAACTAAGCTGTATTCCCACCCTGCGAACCGGGGGGGGGGGGAACGGAAGAAAAAGAGGCGAAACAAAACGGGTCATTCATAAAGACTGAGTAAGTCCTAGTGACTTTCAGCATAGAAACAGGTAAAGATAACATGAATAAACTGAAAATAAACATAAGCATGATGACAAGATAAGCTACAGGAAAGGCAACTAAGAATAACCTCATATGATTTTTGTCAAGTATAACATCGCAAGGTTCCCATTCAAGATAAACTAAGTATAAATTCGCAAGATTTCTATCAAGCATCGCAAGATTACTCAGTTTCACCATTAAAATATTTCTTTGATATCTATTTGCTCTGCACCACCCGTACTAATATCCCAACTCGTGCCATGTGTATAAAATGATCCCTTGCCCAATGTCAGGAAATGATCCATTACTTGGTCTCACGAAACGATCTATTAATCGATCGGCTCTCTACAAGTCCTATCTCGTTCATGTGTCTGTGTCATACGGCCCTATCACGAATGTAGTCACCTGTGCTAGGTCCACCATAGGGTGTATCAAGCCCTAGGGTGCCAACCACTGACACGAATCAAGCACACATAGTGTAAACCTACTGGTGCCCAATGCCTGCTTTTTCAACTCCGGACTACGTGCACGACCGTAGTCCGCCTGAACCTACAATGGCGCACCAACTCAGCCGCCGTTCTGGTCGCTTACAATCAGCCCAGTAATCGTGCCCCACCCTGCCTAGTTCCAGGGTACCATGATACATCAAGTGGGTTACTGCTGAAAAGGACCGCGTAACTGGGGTTTCCGTCCAGCAGGTTAAGTGTTGTCATTTAAATTCGAGACTTAACCCCATCAGTATAGCATGTCTAGTTGGTTAAGTGTGGTCATTCAAGTTCGTGACTTAACCCGTTGTCACGTCAAATTGGCTAAGTGTTGTCGTTCAAGTTCATGACTTAGCCCTACGAATCATGTGTCAAGTTGGTTAAGTATGTCCAAGCGGTTCATGACTTAACCCTACCAAATCATCGTGTCAAATTGGTTAAGTATATTCAAGCGGTTCATGACTTAACCCTATCAAGTCATCGTGTCAAATTGGTTAAGTATATTCAAGCGGTTCATGACTTAACCCTATCAAATCATCGTGTCAAATTGGTTAAGTATATTCAAGCGGTTCATGACTTAACCCTATCAAGTCATCGTGTCAAATTGGTTAAGTAAATTAATCTACTTAACCGCACCACTTGTCTAATTAACATGTTAAAATGGTTAAGCGTTCTCAAGCAATCAAGTTCAGGTTTTCTTAACCCACCCATACATGGCATATTGGTTAAGTGTCATTAGTCTAGTCATATTACTTAACCTTTCCATGTGGCATCAAATAAATTAATGCACCCTAACCTCTCACATTAGACATGTTGTTGTGGTCACTGGTTATGCCGGGCGGTTCCGGGTAGGTTTACACCACAACTCAGTCTAACCTCGGGTTTTAAGCGCGATATGACCAACTACTCACATTGGATCCTATTGTTTACAGTCACTGGATTTGCCAGGTGGTTCCGGGCAGAATTACACTGCAAACTCAACCCAACCTCGAGTTGGCCATTTTCAAGTTCATTCTAAGTGTCATGTCCATGTTCAAGTTTCATGTTAAGTCGATGTCAAGTTCGTGTCCATATCCAGGTTCAAGTTATAACAACGTTCAAGTTTCAAGTTCAAAACCAATTCATGTTTCAACCACGTTCGTATTTCCAGTTATATGCCAATTACCAAGTTCATAACTCACATTTTTGCCCCAAAACGTGTTCCCAAAGTATTACCATAATTCACCATAAAGTTATGCCAAGTTATAGCCTTTTTATTTACAATACATGCCAACTACACAAAACCCAACTTAGGCGCGTTCATATTCAACCTATAATAATGTTCAAGTAAATTATCCAATACACAGTCATTTGCATGTTTCAAATTCCCAACTTTACATATTAATATATATGCCCAAGTTCTAATTTTTCATGCCGATTTACATATGCCCAATTCTAGCAAATTTACATATGTTCAACTCATGCCGATCTACATATATATCAAGTTTATGCCGTTTTACATATATCAATATTCTTGCCATTTTACACAGGTCAAGTTTCATACCAAACTACTGTATTCCATGTTTACACCAATTTTTCCCAAACTTACAAACTTTGATTACAACGATAATACCCAAATCCCAATTTCATGTTATTTCGTCAATTATACCCAACATATATACCTAATACAGACAATATTCCCATATTTCCCCGTATTCAATCGTACGCAAATCGCGGTTTAGGCCTAGGTCCGAAATTGACCTAGGTTCATCAAAAGAAAATCAATAGGGGAAGGTAGAATTTGTATAATAATAAGTACAGAGAGAAGACTGGCATAAAAACATCATCTCAAGCATAAAGATAGATCTTGATAATAATATCAACATGAATCAATAAAAACTGATTTACAACAAGCTGAATAGATCATAAGCTTGATATGAGAATGAAAAATAGAAAAGTTCCCAAAATCAAGACCCAAGAAGAAACAAGAATAGATCTGGATCGATAAACATACTTAATCCAATTCCACTTTATTTCATGTCCATATTATAATTAAGTATTTAAATCTCAAAGTAACTAGAACTTACATTGATTGGCTAAGAGAGGACAAATCGATTCGTTGTCGCGTTGAAACGTCTAACTTGATTAATCTTCTAATTTGATTCAATATGGTCTAGGTGTCGTTGCTGTCAATTCGTCCATTTGCACAATCCTTGTTTTGATTTGTTAGAACCCCCTTTTCTTTTGCTTTGCTTTTTAGATTAATCCCGATTTGATTTTTAGTTGGAGGCTATATTCTTAGGTTTCATTTTTCCAGCATAACGGTGGCTAGACGTGTTGTAGTGAATTAGGGTTTAGGCATTAGGGGGTTTATATAGTTTTAGGTTCGCGAATCTGGACTGAAAACATGTCCAAAAACATCAGAATGAACCTAGGCTGAAAACCAGTTTTTGGCACCAGGTCGACACCCAGGTCGACACCTAGGTCGACTCTATGGTCGACCTGGTCCTAGGCAGGTCGACCACCCAGTCGACCTGGTCCTGGGCGGGAAATTTCCCGCCCAGTCTGTTCTGGGTTTTGAATTCGAATTTTGAATTCGAATTCGAGCTGTATTGAATTCTAAAAATTTCTGAAACTTTGGAGGGCCATAACTTGGTCATACGGACTCCGATTTTCGAAAACTCGGACTCTATTTCATGTAGAATTCCGAGACGAACGCAATGGTGCAACCTGTTTTCCCTGATTCTTATTTTAAAATTTAATTCTGCCTTGTTTTCTTGTTTTTAACATATTATTAAAATTCGGGTTGTTACATTCTCCCCTCCTTAAAGGATTCGTCCCCGAAATCTTCAAGTTAAGAAGAACGTGTCCTACCATCCAATCATCCATCTACTCAATCATCCACAAGCAATCATTGTCCTTAAAAGATTTCTAATGTTATATGAACATATGCAGAAAGTGTGTGTATATGTTCCTTATCTAATGCAAATGATCAGGCCTGATTGATCTTCCTTATGCAAAATTTGTCTAGTGCCATGAGTCCAACGTGTATGCAAATAGTCCTAGTCACATAAACACTATATGTGTGCACAAACATCCATCCATATGCATCATCCATATGATAACACATCCAATTTCATCCATAAACAAGTATAGACACTCACGCATATGCAATATGGAAATGTGTCTGAGCCGATCTAGTGCCTAATGTGTGTTATGCAATCACGAGCAACCACTAGCAGCCACTTGCAACCACTTGCAACCATAAATGTGTCTGAGCCGATCTAGTGCCTATATGTTTACACCCAATTGTTCCTACCTAAAGGTATAGTCGAATGATAGAAGCAAGTAAAAACATTATGCCCAATAGGCAATTTCAAAACTGGAAATCTACTGAAACGACCCGCAAATCCGTGCTATCTGAGTTGACTAAAAACACCACACGTCCAACTCAAATTGCACAGAAATACGACTCATTATTAGAAAGAAGTTAGAGGATAAGGAATAGAAAGAAAGAAATATTAGAATAGAAGAAGAAGAAGAACATAAACACAACACAGAACCTCACATCGCAGCGGAATAAAATATAATATAGAGAATAGCTTCTGAAATACAAAATTTTTACTGTATATACATACATCATTATCAGAGTGCACACTTACAATACAGCGGAAATAACACTAGATAACTAACGCTGAAGCCTCCTGCTCCAAGCTCCTCCAATGGTATCTGTAAACACCTGAACTACTTGACTGCCCGTACAAATTTGGGCACCCAAGAGTTTAGGGAAAAACAAAACAAAATAAACTCTGGGTCAGTCATGGGACTGGTGCGAGTAAACTCCAACCACTTGTTTAACTTTCAACTCTTTTCGAAAGAAAAGATAATAGTAAGACCAACCCACACATAAACATGGACGGTTTTTACCTTACTATAACGCAAAACATTTTGATATCAAATCCAGTGATATTATAGTAATGTCTACATCAAATAAATAACCAAATAGCAGAACGCTTGCATCTCACGCTCCACATATATATTATAAAATCAAAAACCCGCATGGCGCTTATTGGAGATTGGGTTTCCAACATGACAAGGTATGGAACCACCTTCCGATGATGTATCTCTAGAGGCGAATACACCTGGGTTCAACAAGAACATCTTGTAACCCGGCCCACACATGACCGACCACTCATTTCGCTTGAGTGTATCGAATGTATATCACCAACGGTTGGACTCAAACCACCGTTTCCCGAATGGGCAGAATCGATAGATTTAGGAACAAAAGGAATTTCTCTAGATAGGTGATTATACACCCTAATGGGTGCGACCCACATAGCCATGCTGCCTGCCCGATTTTTGTCCTTCCCGGTTGTTGAGGCCTGAGGCTACGATTACTTACCATTCCTTGATAACACAATCACTTTGAATGCCACATTGTCAGATCCGTTAATCACTAGTTGAGTTTGCACAAATATTCTGGATATTATGCTAAGGGAATAAATCCGTTGCAACCATATCTATTTATACAGACCAACCCATTTGATCATTGGAAATACTCTGTCAGACATTCGTCCATTTACGTTCGTTCTGGGACTGAACGAAACCGAAGGCACTATTTCTATTTAATAGAAAAGCCCTTGCACTTCACTCCGTCTTCAATATATTCAGCATACTTGGTTCGCAACGCTTATGCCGATACGGAGTGGTTCTTCGGATAATAATCCAACCGGTCTCTCCATATTGACAACGATGGTCAAAACTTCGATAGTCTGTGATTTAACTATCGAATAAAAACATGTGTTCATCCAAACATATCAAACAAATCACTGGGCCCTTTAATTAATATTTCATTAATTAAATCTCTTTTCCATTTCCTTAACAATATTTGTTATCCAAATATTTCAATAATCATCTTGCCTCTTATGCCATTTGGAAAACGTTTCCAATATCAACTTCTTTTATTTTCTATATATTAGAAAATGTCTCTATTTGCAATTGAAAACAATTTCAATCATTTATCTCTATCCCTTTTTGTTTACAACATTCGATTTTTATATTCACTTTCCTATCGAATTCAATACGTCGATACAATGATTTCAAATTATCAAAATATTTTAAAAATATTCTAACTCCTTAAATTTCCGGAAAAATTCGCCATAACCTCCCCTGTATCGGGAGCATCGGGAACTTTCAAATAGCTTCCCGGTATCTTCCTCAATCAAAAAGAAAAAGGAAAAGCCAAGCGGCTTGCCGATACGGCGCATAAAATCTCATATATGAATTAAACATGTACCTTTCTGTCGAGCACATTATTTATATACTTGCATTATCCTTGTCCCATACCTGTCTCCTGTATGTCTATACCTGTCCAATTTATTTCAACTTCATACACTCGTTTGACTCAATTCGTTAAAGTAATTCTTTAACTAACTCTCTGCCTATCTCGCTTGTATATTTGAATATAACACGCTTTCAAATATATTTCCACTTACTTGTCAATCAATTGAATTCAAATTTCAATTTTAGTTCTATATTCGATTTCGAATATATATTTACAATCCCAAATTTCACTTTTCAAAGTTCGATTTTAGTTCCAACTCGATTAACTAATTCTTCTTTAGTTAATTCTATTCAATAATCAAAAATATGATTATTGTTTCAAAAATCATCTTCTTTACTTCACTTGAGTCCATATTTATTTCTAACTCAAGTCTAGATTTTTAAATGGAAATCCGGATTTTTATTTGCTTAAAAATCCCAATATTTATATATAAAATCCATTATGGTTTATAATGGTTTCTGGCGCTGCATTTTTGAAATTTTGATTTTTTCATAACTCAAAATCTATACGACGAAATTCAGATTTTTCTCCTTCATTAGAAAACTATTATCGAATCGGTCCTGACGTTTCTTGTTTCAAAGAATTCCGACTTCAATTGCGTTCTGTATACTCAATTGAAGTTCGAACCGCTATTTTACGAACTGCAGCGCTGCGGCGAGTTCGTTTTAATTATATTTATATATATAAACCTTTTAAACTTCGTTTAAAATAAATTTAACTCGATTTAACTCTATTTGAATTTCTTGATTCAAATCCCAATCTCACTTTTATTTGAATTCTATATTCAAATTCCTTTTCTATTTGATATTCAAATTCAATACTTGGATTTCTATTTGAATTCCCTATATTCAAATTCAATACTTGAATTCGTTTGAATTCTCTTATTTAAACTTTATATTTAAATTCCATTTGAACTTCTATATTCCAATTTATATATTTGAATTCTATTGAAATATCCAAACTCCTTTTTAAATTCTAGATTCACAATTCCATAGTTTAAAATTCCATTTGAATGCTATATTCAAATCCTATAATTTAAATTCCATTTGAATTCCTTTTTGAATTCTACATTCAAATTCCCTATTCAATTCTCTTCGAATTCAAATTCTATATTTATTCTATTTGAATTTCAAATATCCAAACTCCGATTCAATTCTATTTTGAAATTTCAAATATTCAATCCCTTTTTAATTCTATCATTCAAATCCTCTTATTTGAATCCTATTTCAAATCTAGTTTCAAAACTTCATTTAAATTTCTATATCCAAATCTATTTTCAAAACTTCATTTGAATTTCTATATTCAAATCTATTTGCAAAACTTCATTTGAATTTCTATATTCGAACTCATTTTTAACATCATTTGAATTTCTTCACTCAAATCCATTTGAATTCCCTTGAATTCAAATTCCATTTCAAAACCATTTGGATTTCCTATTTTGAAATCCTATTTGAAATTCTATTTCCAATTCTACTTTGAAAATCCTATTTCAAAGTTTATTTCAAATTCTATTTTGAAATCTCATATTTAAATTTCTACTTGAATTTCTGTATTCAATTCCATGTTCAAATTCAATACTCGAATTTCTATTTCAAATCTCTATTCAAATTTCATATTTGAATTCTTCCTTGAAATACTATATTTCAAATTCTATTCAATTCTTCTTTGAAATTCTATATTTCAAATTCTATTTTGAAATTCTACATTCAAATCTCTATTTGAATTTCTTTATTCGAATTCCTTTGAATTCAAATTTTATTTTAATTCCTTGAATTCAAATTCTATTTTTCATTCTAATTTCGTTTATTCAAATTCTATTTGAACTTCTATTTGAATTTCTAATATTCAATCTCCTTTTAAAATTCAAATATTTAAACTCCCTTTTAAAATTCAAATGTTATACTCAAATTTCATTTGAGTTATATATTTAAAAATTTCATTTCACATCCTATTTGAAATTTCATTTCAAATTCCAATTTCACACTTGTATTTCTATTTCTGAATTATCAAATGATAATTTTTTTCACTTCATTTATAACTTCGTTATAAAAGAATTATTTATAAACTTCGTTTATAAAGGAACTACTTGTTTTATTTTTCAAACATGTTTATATTTTTATTTCCATTTAAAATTCAAATTCTATTAAAAATAGAATTTTCCCTTTCAAATCTCAAATTTCCTTCCACGATATTTTTAAATATCATTACTTAAGCCCAGTGATAAAACACACAAAGCAACGTATTATTTATTTTTCTAACACATCATATATAACAATATATATGCAAACAAATAAACAAACAGATAATATATTTTTGAGGAATCCAGTTGGATTCCTCCAACCTGTTTTCCTGCATCCACAGATGTTAGCACATAAATAATACCCATTCTGCTTCATGGCAGAATATCGCGGTATAGAAGGTCATCCACTAATCATAGCGTGGGGCGTATAGGGTAATCATCCGCTATGAAACTGCGGGCATCCGCTAATGAGACTGCGGGAATCCAACCAACCAATCAACCCAATATATATATATAGCCTAAATAACTAATATATGAAACAACCAGAAAATATTCACACAAGCAACAAACAATTATTTTTAACGAAATAAAAATAATTCTAAAGGTGAGTGAGATTTACTCACCGTGATTTCTATTTGTAGAATATCCAATGCAGCCAATTTTATAGATTTCACAATGTTTTCTCCAATCGTCTATTTTTCAATCTAAAATAACATAAATAAAATCTCAGTTTTTAATTAGACAAATTAAATTTAATTAATTGTCACTTGTAAATAAAATTCCAAATTTAAACATAAATCTTACTAAACTATTAGTCTACAAATTTTATTCCTTATAACTAATTTCCTTTATAACCACTAATTATATCAACTAATTTATTTTAATCAAATACCAATTATATAAAATAATTTCCATGTATTAAATTTAAATCATTTTACAGTAGTAAAATGCCTAAGTTAATTTCCTATCTGGAAATAAATTTCGTACCTAAATCACTTGAATTAAGTAATTTAATTACACCTTACTACCTAAAATTTCTTGACTGAAATAAATAAATAACTAAATTAACTAAATTAAGATAATTACCTTAATAACCAAATTAAATCCATTTATCATTCTCGGTCCTTCAGTGCTTCACAGCAGTTCGCGATCCCCCCCAAATCAACATC
Source organism: Allium sativum (assembly GCA_030737875.1). Taxonomy (NCBI): domain Eukaryota; kingdom Viridiplantae; phylum Streptophyta; class Magnoliopsida; order Asparagales; family Amaryllidaceae; genus Allium; species Allium sativum. The sequence goes on from CM060920.1 coordinate 972,270,269, forward strand.
TCGACACCCCAAGACCCCATCGTCGCACCTCCGGATCCTACCCCGAAGAACACACAATGTCGAACCCTGAAGCTTCGGCAACCCCACTGCGCCACCCTGAGCCTTATCGCACCATCAGACCCCCCCAGAACCCAACCCTAATCACGAGCGCCCCAAGAGGTCTTCGAGCTCCAGGTGGTTTCGAGCTTCCAGACTATGGTGATGCGACGAGGTCCGGAAGAAGACCACGATTCCTTTTTATTCGATTTGAATTGAAAGACGAGGAGCGGTTGTTTTCACCTCTCGATTTTGAATTGAGGAATTCGATTTAGGTTTAATTGGTGGTATCGATTCCGATTTAGCGAGCCTAAGGACTACGGCCATTTTTATTTGAAGTTTCTCGGATGAATTTTCAGAAGAAATGAAAGTGAAAGGAACGAAGGGTGGTATTGCGATGCATATATAGGCGACAAGGGGAACAGATAATGCAGCTCGAGGAAGAAAGTAATCCGACCATTTAAATTTCTGGTTTACTTTGTCGTAAAGGAAGAGGAGTAGGTCTGCGATGTAAACGATATAGGTCGGCTGAAAACACTGATTTGAATTTTATTTAATTAGATAACTAAAATATCTTGAGGTACCCTTATTCGAAAATCAGAACCGCTATTTTAACGCAACCATTGTTATTTCAATAGCTTAACACTGTTCTGAACTAACCGAATATATTTTATATTTAATTTAAACGTATATAGAATAATTATTTTATAAAGATATTAAATTATTTAAATTTATAAACAAATAAATTTCTCGATAATATATCATTACCATTATCGATTACATTCACATAGAATTTATATTTATTATCTAAACTGTTTTGATTCAGTTTTATCTTCGAATTTGAATTATTTCAAACTTTTTTTTTCGTATTTCGATAATTATCAAAATAAATCGTATTTCGATTATTTAATCGATAACCCAATAAAATACCATCTATATTATAAATTCAATATTTAAAACTATACTAAATATTTAAGGTAAACTGTTCAAAAATCTGGGTCGTTACATTCTTTCCCCCTTAAAATAATTTCGTCCTTGAAATTGCTAAGGTAGGAAAAGTGATACAAATCCATTGCTTTTCAAAACTCCTTTATATTGAAACTCAACTCCTTATATTTCAACATATTTAATTTCACCAAAACTTTTGGTCTTCACACATTTGATTCGAATGATCTATGATCAATCCATTTATATCCAATCTATATTCCAATAAACCTATTCAAATTGATTCTAATCAATTCATTCACTTCGACCCATTTAACTTGTTTAAGTTAAATTTAGATTCCAGAAATTCAAATCCTGGGGTTTTCATTTCAAATCCTTCTGAAATCACAGAAATATATACGTATATATTTATTTCCATTTCAAATTCAAACATTTGAATTTTCAAATCACTTGTTTTCTTTCAAAACAAATTTTCATCAAAACCTTTTTCTAAGGTAGCAATTCATCACTTAGAAACTCGGAAATGAACACTGATGATGTTGCAATCATCATCAGAATAATTTCCCAGCCACTGAAGTGAGTTCAGTGCTTTATCACTTCTAAATCCATCTAAAATGATTTTCTTTCAAATCCTTCTAAACAAATCTATATTATTTTAATATACTTTGAAAAATATTTCCAACTTCCCAGGATTTAAAATTCCAAATTCTGGTTTGAATTTAATTCTAATTCATCTCACTTGTATATTTAATCTCCATATAAATTCTATTTGGTTATAAATAACCATTCTAATTTTATAATCTTATTTGATTATAACAACAACCAACTCATCCATATAATATAATAATTTCAAAAATTATTCTTTCTATATCAAAATAGAAATTTTGGGTAAAATTATTTCATTCACCCACTTTAAAACAATACTGTGTTCAATCTTCTGTTCAAGTATTTACAAACTCCTATCGACGTCGTGGCGTTCCACGATTCGACCAGAATTCATAAACCGCTCAACAGACTAGCCAACACAATATAAAACAATTTTTATATCAATTAACAAATACGCTCTCTCGTATATATATACTGAACTCATTCTAGGGTACTACTGACCCAATCTCTAATGAGCACAACTCCACAAAGCCTAGATATTCATTCAACCTAAGCTCTGATACCAACTGAAACGACCCGCAAATCCGTGCTATCTGAGTTGACTAAAAACACCACACGTCCAACTCAAATTGCACAGAAATACGACTCATTATTAGAAAGAAGTTTGAGGATGAGGAATAGAAAGAAAGAAATATTAGAATAGAAGAAGAAGAAGAACATAAACACAACACAGAACCTCACATCGCAGCGGAATAAAATATAATATAGAGAATAGCTTCTGAAATACAAAATTTTTACTGTATATACATACATCATTATCAGAGTGCACACTTACAATACAGCGGAAATAACACTAGATAACTAACGCTGAAGCCTCCTGCTCCAAGCTCCTCCAATGGTATCTGTAAACACCTGAACTACTTGACTGCCCGTACAAATTTGGGCACCCAAGAGTTTAGCGAAAAACAAAACAAAATAAACTCTGGGTCAGTCATGGGACTGGTGTGAGTAAACTCCAACCACTTGTTTAACTTTCAACTCTTTTCGAAAGAAAAGATAATAGTAAGACCAGCCCACACATAAACATGGACGGTTTTTACCTTACTATAACCCAAAACATTTTGATATCAAATCCAGTGATATTATAGTAATGTCTACATCAAATAAATAACCAAATAGCAGAACGCTTGCATCTCACGCTCCACATATATATTATAAAATCAAAAACCCGCATGGCGCTTATTGGAGATTGGGTTTCCAACATGACAGGTATGGAACCACCTTCCGATGATGTATCTCTAGAGGCGAATACACCTGGGTTCAACAAGAACATCTTGTAACCCGGCCCACACATGACCGACCACTCATTTCGCTTGAGTGTATCGAATGTATATCACCAACGGTTGGACTCAAACCACTGTTTCCCGAATGGGCAGAATCGATAGATTTAGGAACAAAAGGAATTTCTCTAGATAGGTGATTATACACCCTAATGGGTGCGACCCACATAGCCATGCTGCCTGCCCGATTTTTGTCCTTCCCGGTTGTTGAGGCCTGAGGCTACGATTACTTACCATTCCTTGATAACACAATCACTTTGAATGCCACATTGTCAGATCCGTTAATCACTAGTTGAGTTTGCACAAATATTCTGGATATTATGCTAAGGGAATAAATCCGTTGCAACCATATCTATTTATACAGACCAACCCATTTGATCATTGGAAATACTCTGTCAGACATTCGTCCATTTACGTTCGTTCTGGGACTGAACGAAACCGAAGGCACTATTTCTATTTAATAGAAAAGCCCTTGCACTTCACTCCGTCTTCAATATATTCAGCATACTTGGTTCGCAACGCTTATGCCGATACGGAGTGGTTCTTCGGATAATAATCCAACCGGTCTCTCCATATTGACAACGATGGTCAAAACTTCGATAGTCTGTGATTTAACTATCGAATAAAAACATGTGTTCATCCAAACATATCAAACAAATCACTGGGCCCTTTAATTAATATTTCATTAATTAAATCTATTTTCCATTTCCTTAACAATATTTGTTATCCAAATATTTCAATAATCATCTTGCCTCTTATGCCATTTGGAAAACGTTTCCAATATCAACTTCTTTTATTTTCTATATATTAGAAAATGTCTCTATTTGCAATTGAAAACAATTTCAATCATTTATCTCTATCCCTTTTTGTTTACAACATTCGATTTTTATATTCACTTTCCTATCGAATTCAATACGTCGATACAATGATTTCAAATTATCCAAATATTTTAAAAATATTCTAACTCCTTAAATTTCCGGAAAAATTCGCCATAACCTCCCCTGTATCGGGAGCATCGGGAACTTTCAAATAGCTTCCCGGTATCTTCCTCAATCAAAAAGAAAAAGGAAAAGCCAAGCGGCTTGCCGATACGGCGCATAAAATCTCATATATGAATTAAACATGTACCTTTCTGTCGAGCACATTATTTATATACCTGCATTATCCTTGTCCCATACCTGTCTCCTGTATGTCTATACCTGTCCAATTTATTTCAACTTCATACACTCGTTTGACTCAATTCGTTAAAGTAATTCTTTAACTAACTCTCCGCCTATCTCGCTTGTATATTTGAATATAACACGCTTTCAAATATATTTCCACTTACTTATCAATCAATTGAATACAAATTTCAATTTTAGTTCTATATTCGATTTCGAATATATATTTACAATCCCAAATTTCACTTTTCAAAGTTCGATTTTAGTTCCAACTCGATTAACTAATTCTTCTTTAGTTAATTCTATTCAATAATCAAAAATATGATTATTGTTTCAAAAATCATCTTCTTTACTTCACTTGAGTCCATATTTATTTCTAACTCAAGTCTAGATTTTCAAATGGAAATCCGGATTTTTATTTGCTTAAAAATCCCAATATTTATATATAAAATCCATTATGGTTTATAATGGTTTCTGGCGCTGCATTTTTGAAATTTTGATTTTTTTCATAACTCAAAATCTATACGACGAAATTCAGATTTTTCTCCTTCATTAGAAAACTATTATCGAATCGGTCCTGACGTTTCTTGTTTCAAAGAATTCCGACTTCAATTGCGTTCTGTATACTCAATTGAAGTTCGAACCGCTATTTTACGAACTGCAGCGCTGCGGCGAGTTCGTTTTAATTATATTTATATATATAAACCTTTTAAACTTCGTTTAAAATAAATTTAACTCGATTTAACTCTATTTGAATTTCTTGATTCAAATCCCAATCTCACTTTTATTTGAATTCTATATTCAAATTCCTTTTCTATTTGATATTCAAATTCAATACTTGGATTTCTATTTGAATTCCCTATATTCAAATTCAATACTTGAATTCGTTTGAATTCTCTTATTTAAACTTTATATTTAAATTCCATTTGAACTTCTATATTCCAATTTATATATTTGAATTCTATTGAAATATCCAAACTCCTTTTTAAATTCTAGATTCACAATTCCATAGTTTAAAATTCCATTTGAATGCTATATTCAAATCCTATAATTTAAATTCCATTTGAATTCCTTTTTGAATTCTACATTCAAATTCCCTATTCAATTCTCTTCGAATTCAAATTCTATATTTATTCTATTTGAATTTCAAATATCCAAACTCCGATTCAATTCTATTTTGAAATTTCAAATATTCAATCCCTTTTTAATTCTATCATTCAAATCCTCTTATTTGAATCCTATTTCAAATCTAGTTTCAAAACTTCATTTAAATTTCTATATCCAAATCTATTTTCAAAACTTCATTTGAATTTCTATATTCAAATCTATTTGCAAAACTTCATTTGAATTTCTATATTCGAACTCATTTTTAACATCATTTGAATTTCTTCACTCAAATCCATTTGAATTCCCTTGAATTCAAATTCCATTTCAAAACCATTTGGATTTCCTATTTTGAAATCCTATTTGAAATTCTATTTCCAATTCTACTTTGAAAATCCTATTTCAAAGTTTATTTCAAATTCTATTTTGAAATCTCATATTCAAATTTCTACTTGAATTTCTGTATTCAATTCCATGTTCAAATTCAATACTCGAATTTCTATTTCAAATCTCTATTCAAATTTCATATTTGAATTCTTCCTTGAAATACTATATTTCAAATTCTATTCAATTCTTCTTTGAAATTCTATATTTCAAATTCTATTTTGAAATTCTACATTCAAATCTCTATTTGAATTTCTTTATTCGAATTCCTTTGAATTCAAATTTTATTTTAATTCCTTGAATTCAAATTCTATTTTTCATTCTAATTTCGTTTATTCAAATTCTATTTGAACTTCTATTTGAATTTCTAATATTCAATCTCCTTTTAAAATTCAAATATTTAAACTCCCTTTTAAAATTCAAATGTTATACTCAAATTTCATTTGAGTTATATATTTAAAAATTTCATTTCACATCCTATTTGAAATTTCATTTCAAATTCCAATTTCACACTTGTATTTCTATTTCTGAATTATCAAATGATAATTTTTTTCACTTCATTTATAACTTCGTTATAAAAGAATTATTTATAAACTTCGTTTATAAAGGAACTACTTGTTTTATTTTTCAAACAAGTTTATATTTTTATTTCCATTTAAAATTCAAATTCTATTAAAAATAGAATTTTCCCTTTCAAATCTCAAATTTCCTTCCACGATATTTTTAAATATCATTACTTAAGCCCAGTGATAAAACACACAAAGCAACGAATTATTTATTTTTCTAACACATCATATATAACAATATATATGCAAACAAATAAACAAACAGATAATATATTTTTGAGGAATCCAGTTGGATTCCTCCAACCTGTTTTCCTGCATCCACAGATGTTAGCACATAAATAATACCCATTCTGCTTCGTGGCAGAATATCGCGGTATAGAAGGTCATCCACTAATCATAGCGTGGGGCGTATAGGGTAATCATCCGCTATGAAACTGCGGGCATCCGCTAATGAGACTGCGGGAATCCAACCAACCAATCAACCCAATATATATATATAGCCTAAATAACTAATATATGAAACAACCAGAAAATATTCACACAAGCAACAAACAATTATTTTTAATGAAATAAAAATAATTCTAAAGGTGAGTGAGATTTACTCACCGTGATTTCTATTTGTAGAATATCCAATGCAGCCAATTTTATAGATTTCACAATGTTTTCTCCAATCGTCTATTTTTCAATCTAAAATAACATAAATAAAATCTCAGTTTTTAATTAGACAAATTAAATTTAATTAATTGTCACTTGTAAATAAAATTCCAAATTTAAACATAAATCTTACTAAACTATTAGTCTACAAATTTTATTCCTTATAACTAATTTCCTTTATAACCACTAATTATATCAACTAATTTATTTTAATCAAATACCAATTATATAAAATAATTTCCATGTATTAAATTTAAATCATTTTACAGTAGTAAAATGCCTAAGTTAATTTCCTATCTGGAAATAAATTTCGTACCTAAATCACTTGAATTAAGTAATTTAATTACACCTTACTACCTAAAATTTCTTGACTGAAATAAATAAATAACTAAATTAACTAAATTAAGATAATTACCTTAATAACCAAATTAAATCCATTTATCATTCTCGGTCCTTCAGTGCTTCACAGCAGTTCGCGATCCCCCCAAATCAACATCTCGACACCCCAAGACCCCATCGTCGCACCTCCGGATCCTACCCCGAAGAACCCACAATGTCGAACCCTGAAGCTTCGGCAACCCCACTGCGCCACCCTGAGCCTTATTGCACCATCAGACCCCCCCAGAACCCAACCCTAATCACGAGCGCCCCAAGAGGTCTTCGAGCTCCAGGTGGTTTCGAGCTTCCAGACTATGGTGACGCGACGAGGTCCGGAAGAAGACCACGATTCCTTTTTATTCGATTTGAATTGAAAGACGAGGAGCGGTTGTTTTCACCTCTCGATTTTGAATTGAGGAATTCGATTTAGGTTTAATTGGTGGTATCGATTCCGATTTAGCGAGCATAAGGACTACGGCCATTTTTATTTGAAGTTTCTCGGATGAATTTTCAGAAGAAATGAAAGTGAAAGGAACGAGGGGTGGTATTGCGATGCATATATAGGCGACAAGGGGAACAGATAATGCAGCTCGAGGAAGAAAGTAATCCGACCATTTAAATTTCTGGTTTACTTTGTCGTAAAGGAAGAGGAGTAGGTCTGCGATGTAAACGATATAGGTCGGCTGAAAACACTGATTTGAATTTTATTTAATTAGATAACTAAAATATCTTGAGGTACCCTTATTCGAAAATCAGAACCGCTATTTTAACGCAACCATTGTTATTTCAATAGCTTAACACTGTTCTGAACTAACCGAATATATTTTATATTTAATTTAAACGTATATAGAATAATTATTTTATAAAGATATTAAATTATTTAAATTTATAAACAAATAAATTTCTCGATAATATATCATTACCATTATCGATTACATTCACATAGAATTTATATTTATTATCTGAACTGTTTTGATTCAGTTTTATCTTCGAATTTGAATTATTTCAAACTTTTTTTTTTCGTATTTCGATAATTATCAAAATAAATCGTATTTCGATTATTTAATCGATAACCCAATAAAATACCATCTATATTATAAATTCAATATTTAAAACTATACTAAATATTTAAGGTAAACTGTTCAAAAATCTGGGTCGTTACATCTACGTCACATATATACCGCTTAGGAGAAGAACTCCCTAAGCACCAACCCCGAAGACCGAAATCAACGTCAGGCTAACACCCAAAGAATTACTTAACCCAACCAATATATATATGATTCTAGGAAACTAAGCATGATGGACTCATTTTAGGTCATAAGGAAATCCCTTCCTAAAACCAACCCGTATCCTATAAAACCCAAAAAGTTTAGTCAACCCAACGGAGACCCTCAAGCCCCAACATGTATTACTAACAGATGAGTCATACTCCCTATGGGGTTCGCAATAGAAATAGGATTGAGAATAGGACCAAGAGGATATACTAAAAAGATAGCATGCAAGTAAGCTCTACAGGAAAAGAGGGATCAAGGATATACTCTTATAAAGAGATATATTGTGCGTAACTAGTCTTCAGTCTTCTAAGCCGCATTTCCTTGAGCTTAACTCTATTGTGCTTTGACCGTCTTTAACTTCACAATTTCGTAGCTTCTTAATTCTTGTTTCCAAAATATGAGTTGGAACTTATTTCACTATTGCCTCTCGTTCCACTTTTACTTATTCTCCTTCTAGTATACTCGGCTTAAACATAACTGCGTACTCATGGTTTCATGCAAGCTCTCCAAAATTCACTAGTGAATCCTGGATCTCGTTTACTCACTATAAGGTATTCCCCACAGAAGAACTATCCCTTGAAAACAAACAAATGTCAACCATGTTGCCAAATGTACTTACTAAGGTGATTTTCTATAAATCATGCATAAGCGAGATGAACCATCCGCCTTAGTGGCGAACACTACTCGAACGGATTACAAATTACCAATAAATGTGTCAAGAGATTCTAGGTAACTTAGCATGGCAGAACCCTAAGGGTTACACTAGACTTCGAGGGTATTACCGAGGCAAGTCAAGAGTCTAACTACCCTCTTTTCATAATCGAGAATGGCACCATTACTGGATAACCACTCCATCCCTAGAATCAACCCATAGCCCAAAAACATAAGCCTTACTTCTAAACTCAACACTTAGCATAGACATTCTCAAATCCAAACAAGTCATGAATAAATGAGCCGATTCCCTAACAGGATTTGAGACAAAAATGAGATCCTCTACTATGCTAGTACTAAGGTGAAGAGACTCAACTATCGAAGCAGAATTAAAAGGATGCGATGTACAAAAAAAAGTTCTAATGGGATGATAGAAAAGAAAAGCTTAACCTTTAACAGAAACGTTACCACCTCTCTTAGGTACGCTAGTAGTGAGAGCATACAATTGCCTTCTCGACGATCTTGTTCTTTTCCTTTATCCTTGTCCTATGATACTTAACTACCTGTCCCTTTTTACCATACTAAAGATACTCTCTCTTGTCATGGGTTTTATTATTATTCACCTTTTCTCCTCCTTTGTGGATTAAGCCATATCAACAAGTTTCTTATTCTTAGGCTTATGTTCCTTATCCTCGTTCTTACTACCCTTTTATAGCTTGTTGACAGGTTTCTCGAAAGCTACCTCCATCGCACTGCAACTCTACAAAGCTTGAAATAAGATTAGGCGCAGATGGAACTACTGCGGCTACTGATGGAGGTTGGGAACTCCTTTGTCCTCTGACAAGTGTCGTATGCCTACAAACTATGGTGAAAAAGAAAGAGAGAAGAGACTCAAGGAGAGAATCAAAAGATAGTGCATATGGCTTTGGGGAATATGCCTTTCATAAAACAAAACTTTTCTTAGAAAAATGCTTCTTTGTAAACGTTTTGAAAATAATTTCAGAAGGTTTTTAAATGCTTTTGCCCAGTCTGGTAACCTTCTGCTCTGATACCAAATGTAACACCCCACACCCGTTAAGGTCACTCAAAAAGGGAATGCCTTAACTTCAATGGAGCATTATGGGTACTGGAACAGAAATATTACAAGACAGACATATATAAAACAGCGGAAAGTAAAGTGGAAGTACTTCAAATCATTTATTAAATATAATTGTTTACAATAAAAACGCATCAACTTCCAATACCCAATTACATAGTTAAAATATCTGTCTTGCTCAAAAACAAAGAAGCATAAAATAAGTTGTAGTATTCCCCAAGAAAGCAAAGCAAGCCATAGCCAAGAGAAATCCAAGCTGTACAAGAAAGAGCCTTGGAGCTTGGTAAGATCCGAACTAAGCTGTATTCCCACCCTGCGAACCTGGGGGGGGGGGGGGGAACGGAAGAAAAAGAGGCGAAACAAAACGGCTCAGTCATAAAGACTGAGTAAGTCCTAGTGACTTTCAGCATAGAAACAGTTAAAGATAACATGGCATGAATAAACTGAAAATAAACATAAGCATGATGACAAGATAAGCTACAGGAAAGACAACTAAGAATAACCTCATATGATTTTAGTCAAGTATAACATCGCAAGGTTCCCATTCATGATAAACTAAGTATAAATTCGCAAGATTTCTATCAAGCGTCGCAAGATTTCTCTGCTTCACCATTAAAATATTTCTATGATATCTATTTTCTCTGCACCACCTGTACTAATATCACAACCCGTGCCATGTGTATAAAATGATCCCTTGCCCAATGTCAGGAAATGATCCATTACTTGGTCTCACGAAACGATCTATTAATTGATCGGCTCTCTACAAGTCCTATCTCGTTCATGTGTCTGTGTCGTACGGCCCTATCACGAATGTAGTCACCTGTGCTAGGTCCACCATAGGGTGTATCAAGCCCTAGGGTGCCAACCACCGACACGAATCAAGCACGCACATTGTAAACCTACTGGTGCCCAATGCCTGCTTTTTCAACTCCGGACTACGTGCACGACCGTAGTCCGCCTGAACCTACAATGGCGCACCAACTCAGCCGACGTTCTGGTCGCTTACAATCAGCCCAGTAATCGTGCCCCACCCTGCCTAGTTCCAGGGTACCATGATACATCAAGTGGGTTACTGCTGAAAAGGACCGCGTAACTAGGGTTTCCGTCCAGCAGGTTAAGTGTTGTCATTTAAATTCGAGACTTAACCCCATCAGTATAGCATGTCAAGTTGGTTAAGTGTGGTCATTCAAGTTCGTGACTTAACACGTCTACGTGTCATGTCAAATTGGCTAAGTGTTGTCGTTCAAGTTCATGACTTAGCCCTATGAATCATGTGTCAAGTTGGTTAAGTATGATCAAGCGGTTCATGACTTAACCCTACCAAATCATCGTATCGAATTGGTTAAGTATATTCAAGCGGTTCATGACTTAACCCTATCAAGTCATCGTGTCAAATTGGTGAAGTATATTCAAGCGGTTCATGACTTAACCCTATCAAATCATCGTGTCAAATTGGTTAAGTATATTCAAGTGGTTCATGACTTAACCCTATCAAGTCATCATGTCAAATTGGTTAATTATATTAATCTACTCAACCGCACCCACTTGTCTAATTAACATGTTAAAATGGTTAAGTGTTCTCAAGCAATCAAGTTCAGGTTTTCTTAACCCACCCATTCATGTCATATTGGTTAAGTGTCATTAGTCTAGTCATATTACTTAACCTTTCCATGTGGCATCAAATAAATTAATGCACCCTAACCTCTCACATTAGACCTGTTGTTGTGGTCACTGGTTATGCCGGGCGGTTCCGGGCAGGTTTACACTACAACTCAGTCTAACCTCGGGTTTTAAGCGCGATATGACCAACTACTCACATTGGATCCTATCGTTTGCAGTCACTGGATTTGCCGGGTGGTTCCGGGCAGAATTACACTGCAAACTCAACCCAACCTCGAGTTGGCCATTTTCAAGTTCATTCTAAGTGTCATGTCCATGTTCAAGTTTCATGTTAAGTCGATGTCAAGTTCGTGTCCATATCCAGGTTCAAGTTATAACAACGTTCAAGTTTCAAGTTCAAAACCAATTCATGTTTCAACCACGTTCATATTTCCAGTTATATGCCAATTACCAAGTTCATAACTCACGTTTTTGCCCCAAAACGTGTTCCCAAAGTATTACCATAATTCACCATAAAGTTATGCCAAGTTATAGCCTTTTTATTTACAATACATGCCAACTACCCAAAACCCAACTTAGGCGCGTTCATATTTAACCTATAATAATGTTCAAGTAAATTATCCAATACACAGTCATTTGCATGTTTCAAATTCCCAACTTTACATATTAATATATATGCCCAAGTTCTAATTTTTCATGCCGATTTACATATGCCCAATTTTAGCAAATTTACATATGTTCAACTCATGCCGATCTACATATATATCAAGTTTCATGCCGTTTTACATATATCAATATTCTTGCCATTTTACACGGGTCAAGTTTCATACCAAACTACATGTATTCCATGTTTACACCAATTTTTTCCAAACTTACAAACTTTGATTACAACAATAATACCCAAATCCCAATTTCATGTTATTTCGTCAATTATACCCAACATATATACCTAATACAGACAATATTCCCATATTTCCCGTATTCAATCATACGCAGATCGCGGTTTAGGCCTAGGTCCGAAATTGACCTAGGTTCATTAAAAGAAAATCAATAGGGGAAGGTAGAATTTGTATAACAATAAGTACAGAGAGAAGACTGGCAAAAAACATCATCTCAGGCATAAAAATAGATCTTGATAATAATATCAACATGAATCAATATAAACTGATTTACAACAAGCTGAATAGATCATAAGCTTGACATGAGAATGAAAAATAGAAAAGTTCCCAAAATCAAGACCCAAGAAGAAACAAGAATAGATCTGGATCGATAAACATACTTAATCCAATTCCACTTTATTTCATGTCCATATTATAATTAAGTATTTAAATCTCAAAGTAACTAGAACTTACATTGATTGGCTAAGAGAGGACAAATCGATTCGTTGTCGCGTTGAAACGTCTAACTTGATTAATCTTCTGATTTGATTCAATATGGTCTAGGCGTCATTGCTGTCAATTCGTCCATTTGCACAATCCTTCTTTTGATTTGTTAGAACCCCCTTTTTCTTTTGCTTTGCTTTGTAGATTAATCCCGATTTGATTTTTAGTTGGAGGCTATATTCTTAGGTTTCATTTTTCCTGCATAACGGTGGCTAGATGTGTTGTAGTGAATTAGGGTTTAGGCATTAGGGGGTTTATATAGTTTTAGGTTCACGAATCTAGACTGAAAACGTGTCCAAAAACATCAGAATGAACCCAGGCTGAAAACCAGTTTTTGGCACCAGGTCGACACCCAGGTCGACTCTATGGTCGACCTGGTCCTGGGTAGGTCGACTCTAGGGTCGACCACCCAGTCGACCTGGTCCTGGGCGGGAAATTTACCGCCCAGTCTGTTCTGGGTTTTGAATTCGAATTTTGAATTCGAATTCGAGCTGTATTGAACTCTGAAAATGTCTGAAACTTTGGAGGGCCATAACTTGGTCATACGGACTCCGATTTTCGAAAACTCAGACTCTATTTCATGTAGAATTCCGAGACGAACGCAATGACGCAACCCGTTTTCCTTGATTCTTATTTTATAATTTAATTCTGCCTTGTTTTCTTGTTTTTAACATATTATTAAAATTCGGGTTGTTACAATATTGGTTTTGGGGGCAATTACATCAACCCTGATCTATGCTTGGTTTGAGTTTCATACTATGTTCCTGTAAATACATGTTTAGCTATTCTTTACACAAAAATTAACTTTCCATATGTGATGCCTAACCAATTTTTTTTAACCATATGTTGAGTCTTAACGCTTTTTCTCTGCCTATCAAGTGCCAAATTACAATTGTATTTTGGTAACATAACTAAATGCTTTATAAGCACCATAATTTAAGCATCATTCTACATGTGGTTTCCTTTTGATTATGTTTAATTCTGTTAAAAATATATATCTGAAATGACAATCCAAGGAACTGCACTTTTATTGGGTTAGCAATGTAAAATTTTGATTTTAAAATATATCTTTCCTTTTTCTAATGGATTTATGGACTTTCTTTCATATATTGTTTTCTTCCCTGTTTTAACAATTGCCATATTTGATGTATATTTCAGTCAGCAGCATATTTTATTCTCAGGTTGCTCCGGTTAACATTACTGTCAAAAATTATTATACCTCACAAAAAGTTATACATGCAGCCACGGATAACATATTTAGATTTGACATCAAGATCTGATAATGTCCATGAAAACATTGAAATATTCAGCAAGTAGTACAGTTAATTATTGTTAAGAAAGAAAAGAATACACCAAAGAGAATCTGTACTGCCTAAAATCATGTATTTTTGATGACTTATACAAGTTACTATCTTCTATATTTGAAATTGAAGTTTTTTCAATCAAAAAAAATCCCTTAATTACATGCCAAATAGTTAGGAGATGTTACTGTCGTTTAACTTTTATGCATATTTTCCATATCAGTGTTAATTCTTTGTGTTTTCTTCTCATTCTTTTGCAAGTAGATACCCAATTAGTTTCTTATTTTTTCAAAGTATAGAAATCCAATCAGACTATAAAAAAATATTAAAGATAATCAATCGCAATGTCTCTCAATTTTAAGGTAATTATCTCCTTTTGTCTGTGCCATGGCCTTTATCTTCTTCAATTGATTTTACATTTACATCACCAATGCGTAAAAATATAATATCTGCAATGGTTTTGATGAGGTGCAAGTGTAAATTATGTTTTTGATCAGGCATTGTGTGCAAATTTGGTTTTCACAGACATACTTTTGAGGGTAGAGGAAACCTTTTTCATTAAATTTGGTATTGCTACCTTTTAGTTTGTCTGCTGTTAGTGATTTACTGAGCCGTAATGTTAATATAAATATTTGCTCATAATATATCACGTATAGCATTTATGCTCAACCCACCTGGATTTGTCTTTGTTACTTAAATTGGTTTTTGACCATGTTGATTATTATTTTTGGTCCAGTCTTTTTTTTCAATGGGATATTGTTAGGTTGTTGGTTATCTTGCAAGTAACGATGAAATGATTTATTACTTGAAAAGTATACTGTTGTACAATTTTTCTGACATCGTGCATGCATCCATTCAATTGGACTTTCATGAGTAAGTTTATCAAACTGTTTGCTCAAAACATTATTGAATTATTTTTACAGGGTCGATATTTGCTGTCAGTCACAAAACTGGGCATGGGAGCTAAGCGTCACAGAACTGATAAGCAAGCATGAGATTGGTTAAATCATGGTTTTGTATATGCATTCCCTGTTTTCTTTAATGTATCATAATTTTACTAAGGATGATATAATATTTAATGACGGCTATTATGTTTATGGTGGTGTGAACTTTATTTCTATGAAAATTTAAGTTTTTCTAAATATGTTCCCTGTTAGGATTGATTATGCTGGAATCAATTATATACAAGCTGATCGACAGCTTCTTCTTTTTTCCTGTTAGAATGTGACCAGGGTTGTTGCTGAGCTTCTGCTGCTTGGCCCTTCCCCTTTAACATTGTGTTTTTTTGTTTGCTGAGCTTCTTTATTTATCTGCAGTTTTAGCTTATCTCCATTCCGGGTAATTTACCAGTTTATTTATCTGTGCACTGCATTTTTGTATAACACTGCCATCATGTTTAGCTATTAAATTTGCAGCCACTTATGCACAAAACCAGCTTTACTTCCGAAAGTCTGTGCACACGTCCAACGGACGTGCCTTCATACTGGTAGCCTTGTATTTAATATCAAATTGGTTTTGGGTTTGTCGTGAATGGTGTCTTAAATAATACTATTCTTAAACCCCGTTGAGAAAAGAATAAATCTTTTAATTAAGATAAATGATGTTTTCCAATTTATAATTATAAATTGGAATTAAATGGATGTCGATTTTGGGTTTATCATGAACAATGTTTTTAAAAAAAAAATTGTTCTTTAACCCAATTAACAGTGAAGTTATGATTCAGAATTTTTAATCTTTTAAATAAGATTAATGGAATTTTTCCAAAGTAAAGTTTTCCAATTTAATACATTAAGTTGGAATTGAATGGAATTTGATTTAGTAATAATTGAGATGAGCTTCTGTAAAGGACGACCATAACTATATATGGAATTTAAAAGGCTTTGTCGCTATTTCATTTATATTATTAGTCTGATACGAAAATTTATATCAGTTACATACTGTTATGTTTTCCATGAAGATTCCATAATTAATGGAAGTTGATTTGGGCTTATCGTGAACTGTGTTTTAAATAACATTTGTTCTTTAACCCAGTTGAAGACAAGATTAATTTCTGGAAAGTTGAATAATCATCAAGTAATGATTTTAGAGATAAAAACTAAGTAGAGTTTCAATGAATCTTTAAATAAATTGGAAAGTGAATGAGTTAATTAAATTTATCGAATTCATGAATTGATTGAGAATGGAGTACCACTAGTTTTATTCGATGCGATAGTTAAATCTTTAATTAGGTTTGAACGTGAAATGGTAATTAATTTTACAAATAAAACAGTGGGTGTTAGACATGGAGTACTACTAGTTTTGCTCCATGGGATGAATAGATTGGGATTGGAAAAATAAAATAAATAATTATTTAAGTAAGGCCCGATAATCCCGACTAGTTTTATAAACCTTAATTTGGTTTAGAATTGTTAAAGGATGAAATAAAATATTTTGAAATTGATATCCAAAGGAAGATTAAAGAATAATTTTAAAAGAATTTATCTTTGATAAAATTAATGGGAACCATTCCCTAAAGATGTGAATATTTAAATAAAAGAATATTCTAAATTGGAATGAGGCGTATGATGTGTTTTTATAGCACTTGATTATTGATTATAAAATACACAAGTTATTCGGGAAGATCGGGTTTAACACATTCTGAATAACTAATACGACGACTAAAAGTCAACGATGAGGACGGTGGTTGAAGACCGAAGATCTTCGCATCATTTGGATGATTACTGATGTCTTGATGGGCTATACACCCAAGAAAAGTTAACAAGTGGTGATCGTCCAAACGTACTTGGAGAACGACAGGATATGCGAGGACCTCTCTCCTGTATTGGACATATGGGACAAGGAATAAGGTGCCTCCGGTTTCGTTCAGACCCAGAACGAACTTGTAAATGGATGTGTGTCGGACATTGGGTTTCATTATGTGTTGATTGATTTCTATTAAATATATATTTGTTTGGTGACATATAATTTATTCTCTTGCTTAACACACTTCACTGAGACGTATGAGCTTAGAGGTTATATATTGATAGGCATCAGTTGTATGGCGTGAATTGTCAGTGTGGCATGCTAAGATGCAAATGATCAAGTATTTTGTTGGAAAGCAGAGTCTTGTGGTTGATGATCGAAGCATGACTTTAAATAGTATAGCTTTGTGTATAGCGTTAATTCGCGAGCCTCACACCCGGTATGAGTCAAAAACGGGATAGTGACCGTAGGGAGAACTTGCGTATCTTTCTAGCTAGAAGTGGTGTCATGGTATGGAGCCCAGACATTTTTACTTATGTGGATGATGGATTGCGAGGCGCCTCGGATATAGGGCTATATGGTCATAGGATCGACGTACTGACATGTTCGGAGATCCGATAGGATCGGGAAACCTATTGTTCAGGAATAACCAATCCACTAAAGTATGTATGGACCGACCCTACCGCTTCCGAGGGTTTCCCACAGGTGTGATCCTACGGCATTTGCTAGAGTGTCTCGAATTGAAGAGGAGCCATCCCTTGCCTCGTCTCATAGATGGAATCCAATTTTCAATACACGACTTTTCGGTTTTAGTTGTAAACCTATATGGTGACATAGTAGGATGGGGTACTATGTCGTCTATGATTGATACATTTATGTATGAAGTTGTTTTGACACTATGCACTTACAGTAATATCAAAATGATTTGTTTTAAAGCGTACCAAGCATGTTTGGCTATTATAAGGTAAAACTCTATCCTCCGGCTTGCGTTGCATTGTGTGATGGGACCTGTGTCTTATAATAGCTTCATTTTCCAAAAAACGTTGCGTTGTTTGTTTTTAAACTGGGATTCATGTGGAGTAAACCCATTCCATGTTATATGGCATGATCCCATGATTTACCAAACTTTATAATAAAGTTAATAGCTTTTTAGTTCTCATGCTAGTCCCATGTGTGACTCGGAGTTTATTGTTTCTACCTAAACTCTAGGTGCCCATATTTTCCACACGAGCAGTCAGTAGTTTTGGTTTTCGCAGATATTTCTTTTCCCAGGATCCTGGATTACAACTGGAGCTATATTCGGAATGCTTTGTATCCGTGTATCTCTTTCAGTTGTAGTAGTTGATGTATTTCCGCTATGCATTGTATTTATAAATTTTTATTTCCGCTGTTATATAAATTTTTAATCTCTGATATTATTCCGCTGTGTAATATTATTTATTTGAACTCTGATATATTCTTTTACTCTAATGGAATTATTGTAATAGATATGAAATGTTCTATTATTTATGTTCTACCGCATCGTATTCTCACAACAATCTGGGCTCCTCCGTCTCCTCGAGGACCGGGGGATTCCAGGTCGTTTCATTTTGGTATCAGAGCTTTGGTTTACAAAGCTCGAGAACAAGACACATTAGGACCAAACGAAAGAATTCATCAAAGATAGGATTAGTAATATCCTATAAGAATAACTCGTTAAAGATAGGGTTAGTAATACCCTAGAATGAGTTTGAAGAGCATTATTTATGAGAACGGATTTAATTTTGAAATTTATAATTTATCATACGTACTTGAGTATTTTATTTATATTGAATTTGGACTATCGAGTATAAGAAGATTTTGCGTATACGTCTGATCCACGTGTATACGAAGTCTCAAATATACTGGGTAGCTATAGAATCACACTCTAGTCGTCCGGAGATGATTCTGATGATAGCGATCACATCATCAACATTTATTTCGAGTTTCGAAAGTGGGATATGTATATATTTCCAATTGATTGGTCTGAGAACCAAACTTAGTTAGAATTTATTGTTTATGATTTGACCTTGAAATATGATTTTTGATTATATATAAAAGTTATATATTTGAAAAGCTAATCAATTAATTGATTGCTGGTTGCGATGTGTGATCATTAGTTTGATTAATAAAAATATTGGAATAGTAGAACCAAACCAAATATAATATAGAGCTAAATAGAAAATTTAGTTTGAATTGGATTTATATATTAGATAGATATGTATAAATATATACACATGCTGAGCAGGTTATGGATTTACTATTGAGTAGAGAAATATATTGCTCTCCCGACAAACAGGTGCACCTTAATGAGTTAGTTACGCAATTTTATTATTATATGAACTACTGTGAATGAATTTGGATGCACTGTGATGGTTGTTCTGTGTGAGATTAAAAACATACGCCATAGGATAGCAACAAATAAATTATGAACTACATCACACAACATACTACATGAATACAACATATCATATCAAATTCCATAAAAGCATTTAACGCTTATATGACGAGGTTTGGATTTCCATATGAGCGAGGTGCTTGTATGGCGAGGACAGAATTACAGGTTGAACAGAAGACTGATTATGGACTTAATAAACATATAAAGGTGCTCGGGGCAGGATTTAATAAAAATCCTACATAGGTCTGGAGATGAAAAAAATTCACGTCTCTCTTGTTTTCAATTATGGCACATGGATTGTTTTACTTCCAACACTGGGGCATGGTATGAGATTTCGACTTTTTACACGTCTTCCTAGGGCATAGGTAGGACACAAATGTTGTGTATGATTTTTATTGATTTATTGGGTGCCTAATATGACCCAATAAAATTTTCAAACCCTCCCCGTACAAAGGAGGTTATGGAGAAATTTTTCAAAATTTAGGGTGCTAGCCAAATATTTGGAAAATTAGAAAGTTCTTAGAAACTGAAAAGTTGAAGAACTTGAGTCAAGCGAAGGTGGAATTGGTTAAGTAAACGACCTTCAGTTCCTTCTTCCTTTTCGAGGACGAAAATATTTTAAGTGGGGAGATTGTAACAACCCAGAATTTCTGAACCAATTTAAAATTTTAATTTAGCTATTTTAATGGATTTTGGTTATTTAAAATGATCTATTTAAATAATAATGACTAAAAAATTATTTGAATCAAAGTTAGAACGTACATATTTATTTTAATTATAAAACGAGTTTGAAAGGGCGCGGTAGTTTGAAAATTCAATTTCTAATTTCAAATGAATGTATAGAATTCAATATAAATCAGATTTTAGTAAAACAAGAAACATTGGAATATTTTGAACTATAATTTTCTAACGAATGTAAGAAACTGAGATTTCACTTTATGAATTGTAAGTTATGTCCAGTTTAAAATTCAAAATAGTCGCTGTAGATTTTTTTTTTAAATATATATATATATATATGTATGTATGTATGTATGTATGTATATATATATCCCTTAAAAATAGCCGTTTTGCAAACGACCTCCGTTTTCGACGAAACCACTTTTGTTGGATCCGGAATGTCAAATTCAAAATTTCATAATTTTTGGAATTAGTATTGGAATATAATAAATTTTAACGTGTTTTTAATTTTAGTTTGAATTTAATCGACCAGTTAAAAAGGCCATTTTTCAAACCATCTCCAAATTCGACGAAACTAATTTTGTTAGGATCGTATTGAGAAAACATACCTAGATTTCAAAATTAATAATTTTTGGAGTCAGTATGTGGCCCCGGTAAATTAAAATGTACATTCAAATTCAATATTGACCGTTATATTAATTAATATTTTAATTTTGATAAAAACTGATTAAAACGATCGAATTGGCCTACGAAACATATCCCATTGTGTCTGGAATGGGGGTATTTGGCTAAAAAAGACAGTTGTTGGGTTTGATTTGGAGTTTGAACTGATAAACAAGTATTTTTGAAATTAAATTAATTAAATATATATATGGTCAAACTCGGTCAAAAACCCTAATTCTCCTTTTCACTTCTGAAGCCGCCACCATTCAAAATCAATGGCCCTAAATGCTCGAATTTTCATCCTTTAAATTCTCCAAATACGATTCGAATTAGAAGATGGCTCTAAAGCAAAAATTAAGGAGCGTTGTGAGATCTACAATTTTGTATGTGTATGGTCGCGTTTCAATCATCGGAGTGGTCGATTTCTTGCTGTAAACCGCCGGCGTTTATAGAGGAATTCGAGAGGCTGGGAAGTCGAGCTACGCGTAGTTCAAGGAGGAGTTGGAGCACGCTGTGGCCTTCGAATTAGGGTGTTCTGATCATGGTTCGATCGCCTGGAGGAAGGGGAGGCGACGGATTTTCTTGGCGATGAATGGGTTTGATTTAGGGGTTGAGGGTTAACGGGAAGGAGATGTAAATTTTTATAATTAATTAATTTAATTTCTCGTTCAATTATCCAATGTTTAAAAACCCGTATCTTCTTCAAACAAGGTCAAAATCCGATGATTTCAATTGCATTGGAATCGTGATCAGAAACTCTACAACATGGAACTGAACAGAATGGAAATGAAGCAAACTGAATTTTGAGCCAAATTAAACGTACGTTTAATTTGGTTTAAGTTCAAAATCCTTCAATAAAGAATGACAGAGTGGAAACCAAAGTGACAAATCTCTCACTCAAATCATTTCTGTTATGTTATTTATTTTTGTAGTTCAACACGCGAACTCTTCACAAATCATTCGAAATAGAAGCGATGTATGGATATTAGCGACACTCGCATTTCATACTCCGCGATGGACACTTATGGCGCCATAAATGGCATTTGGTTGCTGTGTATTTATTTATATGGATGGTTTAGTGATTTCTGTATTGTGATTTTCATGTTGAAATGTGTAAGATATTAAAAACAATGTTAATATTATTGTGGTAGTTGAAATTAAATTATAAATATTTATTTATAATTTAGACAGTGAAAATTGGTTAATTAGAAAAATAATTCGAATCGAATTAGAATTGGTTAAATTTATTAACTAGTGATTAATTTGAATCGACTGTTATTGTTTGAAAACCCCACATCGGTCTGGGGACGATAATTAATTCACATCTCCCTTGGATTTAATTGTATGTCAATCGATTGATTGACATACCGTGATAAGCGTTATTTAATTATTTAATGCTTATACAGTTGTAAATTGCACTCCGGATGTGAATTGATTGTTTAATAGTTGTTTATCACTATTTTTGAATACATGCGAAGTGTGGAATCCATATAAATAAAATTTAGTGAATATTAGGCTCATATCCCTATTTTGAAACTTAATTAGGCTCACATCCGGTCATAAACTTAATATAAATTAGGTCCCTGTTTTCAAAACTTATAAAATAATAATTAAAAAATAAATAAATAAAATTCGTAAATTAGTAATAAAATATATTATGCATTATACAAAAAATTCAGTTAAAAAATAACAAAAATAATGTCAGAAAGAAGAAAACAGAAAAAAACAGAAAAAACTGCAGTTAAATGCATAATATTGTGCACGTTTTTGATTTTATTGCATGCATATGTGCAATTATTGCAGTTCTTCCAACGCATAGATTTAAGTTAATATTTCAGTTCATTTTTATTTGCATCCAAATGTGCAAATTTCTCAGGAAACATGCACACATGTGTGCAACATTTTTATAGGATAACACACTGGCTAAAAGTAGGGACCTAATTTATATAAAAAAAAAGTTTTGAAAATTTTAAACCCGCCCCCTATTTTATTACTTCCGCCTTTTTTTATTTTTATTTTTAAAAAAATGTGTTTTTGTTCATAAAATTTTTTTTCTAAAATCTGGAAATAATGTGAGGATTCTACGGAAATCAAAAAAAATAGTTGCATACATTTATGCAATTATTACTGATAATTGCATATATGTATGCAACTTTTCCGTAAGCTGTATTCGGATTAAAATCTAAAAATAAACCTGCACAAATGTGTGCAAGTATTTGAAATATTTGCACACATGTATGCACGTATTTGCATGAAGAAAAATCAACGAAGATGAATGTAGTGAAAAATAAGCACGGATGTATGCAGGAAAATGATATATGTGCATACTATTATGCAGTTAACTGGAAATTTCGTTTTTTTTTCTGTTTATTTTTTATTTTTGAAGCCTTGTTTGATTATTTTTTGTTCTGAATTTATTAGCGTTCACATGTTTTATTTAAATACGAATTTAGATGATTTTTTTATATTTTTTTGATGAATTTTCAGAAAATAGGGACCTAATTTACAATAAGTTTATGACCGGGTTTTTTTTCTATTTTGAAACTTAATAGGGACCTCTAAAAAACGCACCCTAAAATTTATATGGTAATTGCTTGACTCTGATTCCAATTCAGAAATAACGAATATTTTAAAATAATATTCAGTGAATAATCAAAATATGATTTTGATGTCCGATTATGGATGGACACGAAAATATATAAAAATATGAAGTCGCGTTAAGTATAGAAACGCTATTTTAATTCGAACAGAATTTTCTATCGATTTTATTCATTTTAAAATGAATATCGAAAAGAATTGATTTCAAAATCTGATATTTTGAAAATATTATCATTTTAATTTTATAATGATATGTAATATTCAATTTTAATTTAAAATTAAAAAGGAAGTTAAAATTGTTTTAAAATGAATTTATAAATTATTTATAAAATATGTTTTAAATAGAAATCAATTATATATATATTATATATATTTAATGGCTTGAATTGAACACGCTGCGCATTGACCGTTCGTGAATTTCAACCATTAACTTCAAATTGGCATCGAGATACGACCGTCGGATTCACCTAAAACCAGAACCGTTGGGTTCATATCGAAAAGATCTTTCCAATGAATATGAGATATTTATATTTAAACGGTTAGATTTTTAAATATGTCCAAATCAATTTTGGAAAAGGTCGGTATGGATGTATTTCAGTGGCCGTTATTGGAAACCGACTGTAAGGGCCTTAATATAATTATTAAAAATAGGGAAAAATCATGTAAAATCATAATAAATGATTAGAAAAGATTTTAGATGAAAAATTCTAGGTTTGAAATGATAAAAAATATTTTTATCTAAATGAACTAGTTAACAACTAGATTACAAATCCAATGATTTCTAGAAATAATAAATTGGATTTGCAAACGGTTTTGAAATAATCGGAATTTTCCAACGTATGAATTGAAATGGATTTGGAATGGAAATTATCTTCGGAATATTTCGATACTGGTTTCCGTGATCATAAGGATATTGTTCAGGAATTTGGAAGATATATATATATATGTATATATATATATCTTTATTCCCAATACGATATTGGTTGGTTTCAGAATTTGATATTGAATATAAGCCTATATAATTTCTGTTTAGAGCCTTGTATTTAATATCAAATTGGATTTTGGGTTTGTCGTGAATGGTGTCTTAAATAACACTGTTCTTAAACTCTGTTGAAAAAAGAATAAATCTTTTAACTAAGATAAATGAAGTTTTCCAATTTATAATTATAAATTGGAATTAAATGGAAGTCGATTTTGGGTTTATCGTGAACAATGTTTTAAGTAACATTTGTTCTTTAACCCAATTAATAGTGAAGTTATGATTCAGAATTTATTATCTTTTAAATAAGATTAATGGAATTTTTCCAAAGTAAAGTTTTCCAATTTAATATATTAAATTGGAACTGAAAGGAATTTGATTTGGTAATAATCGAGATGAGATTCTATAAAGGAAGACCGTTACTATATATGGAATTTAAAAGGCTTTGCCGTTATTCCATTTATATTATTAATCTGATATGGAAATTTATATCAATTACATACTGTTATATTTTCCGTGAAGATTCCATAATTAATGGAAGTTGATTTGGGTTTATCGTGAACTGTGTTTTAAATAACATTTGTTCTTAAACCCAGAGATTAATTTCCGGAAAGTTGAATAATTATTAAATAATGATTTTGGAGATTGAAACTAAATAGAGTTTTAATGAATCTTTAATTAGATTGGAAAGTGAATGAGTTAATTAAATCTACCGAATTCATGAATTGATCGAGAATGGAGTACCACTAGTTTTACTCCACGCGATAGTTAAATCTTTAATTAGGTTTGAACGTGAAATGGTAATTAATTTTGCCAATAACACAGTGGGTGCTTGATATGGAGTACTACCAGTTTTGCTCCATAGGATGAATAAATTAGGATTGAAAAAATAAAATAAATAATTACTTCGTTAAGGCTTGATAATCCCGACTAGTTTTATAAACATTAATTTGGTTTAGAATTGTTAAAGGATGAAATAAAATGGTTTGAAATAGATATCCAAAGGAAGATTAAAGAATAATTTTAAAAGAATTTAACTTTGATAAAATTATTAGGAACCATTCCCTAAAGATGTGAATATTTGAATAAAAGAATATTCTAAATTAGAGTGAGGCGTATAATGTGCTTTTATAGCACTTGATTATTGATTATAAAATACACAAGTTTTTCGGAAAGACCAGGTTTAACCCATTTTGAATAACTAATACGTTGACTAAAAGTTGACGAAGAAGACGGTGGTTGAAGATCGAAGATCTTCACATCATTTGGATGATTACTGATGTCTCTATTGGGCTGTACACCCAAGACAAGGTAATAAGTGCTGATCGTCCAGATGTACTTGGAGATCGACTGGATATGCGAGGACCTCTCTCCTGTATCGGACATATGGGACAAGGAATAAGGTGCCTCCGGTTTAGTTCAGACCCAGAATAGACTTGTAATTGGATGTGTGTCTGACATTAGATTTCATTCTGTGTTAATTGATTTCTATTAAATATATATCTGTTTGGTGGCGGAGAATTTATCCTCTTTCTTAACACCCTTCTCTAAGACGTACGAGCTTAGAGGTTATATATTGATAGACATCAGTTGTACGGCGTGAATTGTCAGTGTGGCATGCTAAGATGCAAATGATCAAGGCTTTTGTTGAAAAACAGAGTCTTGTGGTTGATGATCAAAGCATGGCTTTAAATAGCATAGCTTTGTGTATAGCGTTAATTCGCGAGCCTCACACCCGGTATGAGTCAAAAATGGGATAGTGACTGTAGGGAGAACTTGCATTTCTTTCTAGATAGAAGTGGTGTCATGGTATGGAGCCCAGACATTTTTTTCTTATGCGGATGATGGATTGCGAGGCACCTCAGATGTAGGGCTATATGCTCATAGGGTCGGCGTACTAACTTGTTTGGAGGTCTTATAGGACCGGGAAACATATTGTTCAGTAATAACCAATCCACTAAAGTATGTATGGACCGGCCCTACTACTTCCAAGGGTTGCCCGTAGGTGTGATCCTGAGGCATTTGTAAGAGTGTCTCGAATCGAAGAGGAGTCATCCCTTGCCTCGACTCATAGATGAAATCCAATTTCCAATATGAAACTTTTCGGCTTTAGTTGTAAACCTATATGGCGACATAGTAGGATGGGGTACTATGTCGTATATGATTGATACATTTATATTTGAAGTTGTTTTGTCACTATGCACTTATATTAATATCAAAATGATTTGTTTTTAAGTGTACCAAGCATGTTTGGCTATTATAAGGTAAAACTCTATCCTCTGGCTTGCGTTGCATTGTGTGATGGGACATGAGTCTTATAATAGCTTCATTTTCCAAAAGGCATTGTGTTGTTTTATTTTAAACTAGGATTAATGTGGAGTAAACCCGTTCCGTGTTTTACGGCATGATTCCATGATTTACCAAACTTTATAATAAAGTTAATAACTGTTTTAGTACTCACACCAGTCCCATGACTAACTCGGAGTTTATTGTTTCTACCTAAACTCTGGGTGCCCATATTTTCCACACAAGCGGTCAGTAGTTTTGGTTTTTCACAGATATTTCTTTTCCCAGGATCCCAGATTACAGCTGGAGCTATATTCAGAATGCTTTTTATCCATGTATCTCTTTCAGTTATGGTAGTTGATATATTTCCGCTGTGCATTGTATTTATACATTTTTATTTCTGCTGTTATATAAATTTTTAATCTTTGATATTTTTCCGCTGTGTAATATTATTTATTTGAACTATGATATATTCTTATACTCCGATGGAATTGTTGTAATAGCAATGAAATGTTCTATTGTTTGTGTTCTGACGTGTCGTGTTCTCACAACAATTCTTGCTCCTCCGTCTCCTCGAGGACCGCGGGATTCTGGGTCGTTTCAGCCAATGTTTCCCTCACTCAACTCCTTCATTTTATCTCTCAATTCCTCACTAAAGAGACCTGCTCTGACCTCATCAAGAGACAATGTATCTCGACTATAGATCAACGTATAGGAGAATTCCGTATACGCTCCGACAATGAACACAACAATGTCATCGCCTATTGTTCTTCATCAATCTTCAAACCTGCCGCCTTCATCTTCGTTTGCAAACCTTCAAAGACATTTAAGTGTGCCTTAAACGAATTACCCTCCATCTTGAAGGTGAAAAATGTTCGCAACAAGATCAAATGATTTATAAGTGACTTTTCATATATAACTCCTCCAACTTGTCCCATATGCCTTTAGCGATTGTCTCACCATTAATTTCAGAGATTACATTCTCTTTCATAACAAGTTTAAGAGTAGTATAAGCTCATTCTTTCATCTTCTCTCTCTTAACATTCGAGATGTTAGTTAGTAACAAATGAGTATCAAATACCACTCGGTGCACCAGATTCCTCCTAAGAGCCACTTTCATATTCCATTGTCATTTAGTGAAGTCATTATATTCATCCCACCTGTCTATAACCAATTGAGATCTCGATGCTGCATACGAACCACACACATATAGCGCTACATTATATGGATTAACCATTAAGGAGCTACTCAAGCTATTATCCGATTTTCACAAACACCTACCAACACCAACTACTCTAATACCAAATGTTAAAACACCAATCCAAACCCACCAAGGTCTTGTGAAATGTATCGTTAACAGATTTGTAGAAACAAGTCAATCACAATATCTCAATCACCAAAACAACTAATAAACAATCCAAAACCAACTATCTCAATCACAAGCAGTCAGTAATAGCAAATTGCAATGAAAATGAAGCACACAACAAATTTATAGTGGTTCTACTAATGATTTGTTAGTGTACTTTCAGTTTGGAGAGAGAATTTTATTACCACAATGAGAAGAGTACGATGATTGATATATTGATCAATAATAATTAATATAAAATTGAGCTTGTGGAGAATGGAATTGAAGAATTAAAACTAGGTTAAAAACCATAACTTTCTCTTAAAAAAAACTCTTGGTCAAGCAAACTCTGTTGTTTTCAAATTGGAAAATAGATTATATAGGTAAAGATTTCGTCCATGAAAATTACTGTTACACCTCTAAACCATCAAAAATTTCCTCAACCAAACAAGCGAAAACCCGAGTTTCCCCGAATCAAGCATCTAGAATCAGAACTAGACGTCTGATTTTACATTCAGGATGCCCGATTCTGAAAACCAAACTTCTAGTCTAAAATCTAGACGTTTGGAATTTTGCTTGACCTCTGTCCAAAAATTCAGATGTCTGAATTGAAATTCAGATGTCTGAATTGAAATTCAGACATTTGAATGTACTTTCAACCTATGCATCGTCCTTCTGCACCTTACTCCTTCATGTTGCGATATCTTGAGCTCCCAAGCTTCAAATCACACGCCATTTTCACTGATTTCAACCTATTCTCGACCTCTGCAAGCTAACACATAGTGTCGCCATAAAATTTAATAGAAATTTATTAAACTGAACAAAAACTAGTAAAAATGGAAACTAAATCACGACAACCAAATAAATATTAACTAGTATAACTATAACGACCCGTATTTTTGGCAGTCAAATATTTTATTTAATTTATTATTTTAAATATTATATTTGGAATATTAACGGAATTTAATATTTAATTCATTATTAAAATGAATTCTGAACGTTATATATTTATATAATTATAAATCGAGCTCGAAATGGCACGGCAGTTCGTAATATGGAGTTTTGAACTTCAATTGACGATACAGGATCCGATATAAGTCGGATTTCTGTGAAATAAGAAACATTGGAATCGTGTTAACTATGATTTTCACATGAAAGAGAAACATCCAGATTTCATGTTATTGATTGTTAGTTATGGCTAAATCAAATTTTGAAATAGTCGCTATAGAAATCGTTACTAAAAATATAGGCCTTTAAAATAGCCATTTTCCAAACGGTCTCCGTTTTCGATGAAATAAGTTTCATTGGAATTGTAACGTTAAATTATTGCACTATATTAAATTATGTGGCCAAACCGATGTCGTATGTGACCACGGTAGCCGTAAATGCCCATTCATTTTCTATAGCGTGTAATTAATTTAATTTAATAAAGGGGTATTTGAGTGTAACTTGAGCAGACGATCGTATTAAGCCACGAAACTAGTTCCGTTGAGTTCTTATCGACGACCAGAGTCAGGATAGGAATATAGTTTGTTATTTTTGAAGATCGGGTAATTTGGTGTCCAAAATAGCACTGTGGTGCATGTAAAAATAGCATACCAGAAAACAATCTCGGAATGCAATGAAACTGGCGTCGTTGGATTCATATTAATTAATTATTGTAGGATTTCAATTTTCATGTCAATCGGACTTACCATTTGATTGTGGCAGCAATAAACGCCTTAACCAAATATATTATCTTGGCCAATTCTATTAGGGGTAACTTTAAACGAATAAATGACTGGCCAAATGAACTCCGATTTGGACAAAACAAGTTTCATTGGATTCGTAAGGAAGAGGTCTAGTAAAAGGTCAAGGTTTCAAATTTATTGGATTTTTTCTGTAATTATAGTAATTTTAAACGCTTGATTTTTCATTGATAATTTATAAAGGACTTTTCACAAATAATGTCGGAATTTGACGAAACATGTCCCATTGGGTCCGAAATATATTTTTATGCTAAGATCAACATTTCTATCGGAAAACGGAAGTCGTTTGTGGTGGTTTCTACGTGTTACTTCGCGTTGAAGTATCGTAATGAATATTATATTAATTTTCCATCTTATAAATACCCAATACAATTAGATGAAACCCTTCTCATGGTCAACATCGCATGCATGGTCAATGCATAAGCAGCCTCCACCCTAAATAAACAAATGATCGAAAGTTTCTGATTTTCCTCCTTTAAATACTTTCGATCCAAGTTTCTATATGAGAATTTCTCAATTACAACATTCATCAGCAAGTTGACTAATCGATCGACATACAACTAAATAATTGGGATTAGTGTACATCAAATATCATCCCAATACCTGTGTGGGGTTTCAATCAACAAATAATGAATTTTATTTGTGCAGTTGGGCGATGTGTAAAATTTATCGTCCCAATCAATATCCGTCACATGTGTGTACATAAACAAATCATCCGATTTGTTTATGAATATTTATTTTATTCATATACACGTTAAAAATTATATTTTAACGATAAAATATTTTATTCAACATATCTCAAACCAATTCAAACAAATAAACCAACCAAACCAAACAATCAAACAAATCGTCAATGGTCTGTGGTAGACGGGGAGCAGTTCACATATGCAGTTATAAAATAAATACTGTACAAAGAAAATTATAGTGAGAAGTTCTCACCTTTGGGATCCACTCCTCCATTTCTTATTTCTGAATGGTTTGGATTTGGATTTGATTCCCATCGGTTCCATCGCAATCTGATTCACACGATTTTTATATTTAAAATCACCTTTATATAACGATGCTTACATTATAAAGATCACATTTTTATATTCTAAAAATTATATTTTTACATTGCAAAAATCATATTTCTTTTACCTTTCTAAAAATAATTTCTTTACCCGATAAAATATCATATCTTCTTATAATGAAAGATCATATTCTTCTACAATTAAAAGTCCTATTTTTACCCCACTAAAAATCATATTTTTATGCAATGAAAATTATATTTTTCCTCCACTAAAAATCATATTTTTATAATCTTAAAAATCATATCCTTTCACAACATAAAATTCATTTTTTTTACATTATAAAAATCATAACTTTATTGTTTAAAAATCAAATCTATAACAAAAATCATATCTTCATCTTACAATATAAATAAAAAATAAATTTTTTATACACGATATTTATAATTAAAAATCTCATTTTTAATTATCTAAAAACTAGAAATGTAAATAAACGCTCATCTTCGGCGCTGACGAAGCGGGGTGGTGGCGACCAAGTGGTGGTGGAGTCGGAGGTGTTATTTTCAAATTTGAAAACATGAAAAATCAGATTTTTTTCGAGAGAGGGGGGTCCCACGACAGAGTTGGAGGCTGGGGGGTCAACGGACGTCACTGGTGGGGCAGGGTGGAAATGGCGGTCGACGGCGGTCACATGGAGGCTGGGGCGCGGTATCTTGGCTTCCAAAGGAGGAAGCGACGGTTTGGGGGTCCCATTGGTGGAGGGAGAGGCGGTTGGGCAGGCGGCGGTCGTGTGGAAGGGCGGCGCTAGCGGCATTTGGCCGGTGGGGTTAGGCGGTGGCGTAGGGAGGGTGGCAAGGGGTTTGGGAATGGGGGCGCGGTTTCTTGTTGACCGCGAGATTAGAAAACTAGGGGTTTGACCCCGTCAAACCCCTTATATATATATTTAAAAAAGCAACCTTTTCATTCAAGCTCCAAATCGAATCCACCGACTGTCGTCCCTAGCTAATAACCCCCTTTTCCGAACGCAATGAGATATGTTTTGTAAGCTAATTCGACTGTTATGATCAGTTTTGCTTTAAATTAAATTATAAATCATTCTATATTTATTTTAAATGTACATTTTAATTTACCGGGGCCACATACTGATCCCGAAAATTCCCGAAAAATAAATCTAGCTATGTTTCGATGATATGGTCCTAACAAAACTAATTTCGTCGAATTTGGAGACCGTTTGAAAAACAGTCATTTTCCAGTCGATTAAATTCAAATTGAAATTACCAAACACGTTTTCTTTTGCCATGCTCACATATCGATTCCAAAAATTATAAAAATTGGAATCTAGCAATAACTTGACATCCCGGATCCAACAAAAGTGGTTTTGTCTAAAATGGAGGTAGTTTCCAAAATCGCTATTTTAAGGGTTATATTTCCATAGCGACTATTCTGAATTTTCAACTGGACATAACTTTTTATTCCCGCTTTGAAATTTCAATTTTTCAGATTCGTTGAAAAGATATTTTCAAATAGATTCTAATATTTTTGGTTTTGCTTAAAACCGGTTCATTTTGGATCCTGTACATTCATTTGACATTTGAAATCAAATTTTCAAACTACCGCGCCATTTCCAATTCCTTTTATAATTAAAATAAATATTTATGTTCTAATTTCGATTTATATAAATATATACGTTCTAATTCTGTTCAAAATAAATTTCTAGTCGTTATTATTTAAAATAATTCATTTTAAATATTCAAAATTCATTAAAATTGCCAAAATAAAAATTTTAAATTGGTTCTTATTTTCCGGGTTGTTACAAAGTGGGTCATAGGGTTGTGTAGCCAAATCCGAATTATAAAATGAATTGGTTCAAAGAGGTAGAGGTTAAAAAGGTGGTGTTTATAAGAAATTACTTAGTGTTCAAATTAAGAAAGAATGGGTATGTTTGAGAAAGAGATTTTCAAAAAGGTAAGAAAGTTTATGAAACCGTATTTTGAATAAAATAGTTAAATGGAATTTGTGTGGATATTAGAATGAAATATTGGTTTACAATTCGTATCTATCTTAAGATATGAACGTTGTTAATCAAGGTCTGAGAGGAAATTAAAATACCCCAACTTGTACGACATCAGGATTATCTGAGGATGATATTGGTTGTAATGGTAAAAGGGGTTAGTGATAATTTATTATTTCCATTAGTGAAATAATAATGCAATGTTGGGTGGAAATTTGGAGAACATATAACGAGAGTTCTGAAGTAAAGGAAATTTGAAAGATGTGAGAATAATATATATATAATGAGGATTCCAAAGTAAAAGGGAAATAAAAAGGGGTTGCCGAAATTATAACGATATTTTCGAGTTAGAAAAGGAAACGTGAAGTTGAGTTCTATTATATAAGAATAAGCATGGATTATTGTTTTCAAGTAATGAATAAGAGATATTTCGTAAAGTTGTTTTACGAGTGATAAGTTGAATTGATTTCCCAATATTAGATAATAATGTGGCTAATGTTTTGAAAGTGAAAATAGAAACCTGGATATCATATATGATTTTCCTAAGTAATCAAATGAATTTGTTTAAAGAAAAAGCTTATCTATACTATACTATTAAAGATGAGTTGTTTTTGGGCAACTCTCAAGCCCCCTCTAATTTTGGTTAGGACTTCTTATGGGCATGACACGTGTAAATGTTTACTGAATCGTCTTTTTACGTGAATCAAATTTTCACGTTCCTTCCTTTCGTCTTCTCACTTTTTAATTCCTCTTTTTCCCACTTCGCCTTCAGTTTCCCCTACCATCTCCTGCCTCCTTCCATGCCTAGCCGTTCCCTTTGTGCCCACAATCTCAATAGCGGCTTCTCCTATTTTTGCCATTCATTCCTTTTGCGCTATAAACCCTAGGTATCCTCACTTCCTCATTTTTCCCCCCTTTTCGTCGGATTTTCCTAGGGCGACTCCATCTACAGAACATACGCCGCGGTCCGGCTCCCTCCTTCATCTTCTTCGTCCGTAGGTCGATTTTCAGCTCCTTCGTCAATCTTCCTTCCGCCGTCCACCGTCGGGTTTTCCATTTTAGCCGTCGTTCGCCGATCAATTTTAGCCGCTTTTTCTGCCTTCCGCGTAAGCATTTTTCTGCCTTCTTCAACCGATCGCTATTTGTTTTATTGAATGTCTTTTTCTAAGCTTATGCCTCCTCTATATTTGGTCTAATTGTTATTCATTTTTCGAAATAGGCATGCTCTGTGTTTAATTAGAATGTCTACCATGTCAAACCTGAATAGTTTTATATGCTGAATGAGGATTGCATTGTTCGTTGCTAATTTGCAGAAATAAATTTTGAAATTGATCAAGTTCTAGCAATGTCATGGGAACTTTTGAAGTTTAAAGAATATTTAGTTAACTATAATGATTTTTGGACATTGTCATACTCCATCTTTAATTTATCCACATGCTCCTTATCACGTTATTTGTCTATTTTGTGATAAGTTCTCAGGTAATATGTCGATTTTCCATGATTTGTATTTAAAATTTAGATCTCATACTTGTACATTTAAAATATAGAACTGGATAACTTAAAGCATGTTATGCTCTTAAAAAGTTATTCTGTCCAATTTGGATTTGGAGTGCTGGTCATGAATACTTGAGCTTGCTTAGTTTCTCAGTCAACGACTGCTGTTTTTAAGGTGTATATGTTTTGTAGTTTGGATTATACAATAGTTTGTTCTCCTTCAAAAAGGTTTAATTATGAAGGATGAGCTTCTATACAAGGATTAGTCCTCATTTTTTTCTCCTAGCGGGTTTTTTGTAGATTATACCTAAGAAACTGTCTTGCACCAGGGTATTCTCTTCACTCATTTTCAGGATGTGCATGTTCATTATTTATCAATCGAACATGGTTTAAGTGGATCGATCTTTCTCAATTTTTATTACTTACAAAAGCTTTTAAATTCAACAGGCCTTTACTTTGAAGACGTTTATTTTTGTTTCATGAAGAAAAAATTGTATATTTTGTTTGATTTTTTCTAGAGGAAGAACATAATGCATATCTATACTATACTATACTATACTTTGAAGCGTCTCCATTTTTTTTCCATTGCAAAGAATTAATTCCTCAATTTGTTTTCACTCTAAATCCGAATCGTTTCCTTTTTCTATTGCAAAAACGTTGATGCTTCAATTTATTTTCATTCCCGATCCCTGTAAAATAACCCTAAATTAGTTTCAACCAAATTCTAATTTCATATCATTGAACAGCCGCCGCGCGGCCCTATAGCGAAATATCTTTATGCAACATATCAACTAATAGGTCGATTCGGCACGATAGGTTATTTTGATCTTCCTATTCGGCTTCTGCTCGATCAAGGGATTGACTGATAAATTCGGCGATCTTCCTGTTCTACATCAGAAATATTTGGAAATTGATGTATTTTGAAAACAAGGATTGTTGGTTCAACCGTAAGTTGAAAATTAGTGTATTTTGTGCTTGAAACCATTTGCAGAGGTGATTCTTTCCCAACTTGCATCAACCTACACTGAAAAATAACATTTCTATTGTTTAATAAGTTCTGCAAAACCTTTGGCTTAATACAATTCAAAGAAAGAAAATCCCAACTGCAGAAGAATGTAGTCAAAGACTAACATTCACCGTTTGCAGGTATCTTGACTTACAAGACATGTTTTCTTCCCCTTTAATTGCAATTTTGTAGATTTTGTGTTTTTTACAGACCATGTGTGTCCTTTCCTTCAACTAAATGTGTCTTTTATACTTATTCCCCAGCATTATTTGAGCTGTAAAAGAAAATTGTTACACGTATTAATTAAAAAAATTGCTATGTGTACCACTGTTATTTTGAGTTTCAACATACCGTCTACCCATTCGGGATTATTTATCCTATTTTTAAATGGTATTATACTGTTGCATATTCACAGCTAACATATATCCTTACTATCTACGCTCTTTACCACTATTAGCTATATGGTGGGCAAACACATTACAAGTAAATGCATTCCCACTATGCTGCATATTCCCACCATTTTACGATGTTTTACCACTATTAACTATATGAAAAACAAACACTATCCTATTTTATTGTATACGTCGCATACTCCCACTATTAACTATATAGGTATTTAACAATAATATAGTTACGAATAGAAGAATTGTAAATAAATGTAGTTTTTGTTAAGAAAACATATACAAAATGACGTTATACATGTACAATTAACTGACATTATATTGCTATTTGTTAAAAATGGTGCATAGGTTTTGATATTTAGAAGAGTTGATGAGAGGGTAATGTTGTAGTCACTCATACTTTTGTACAACCATTTTTAAACAAACACGGCAAAAAGAAGTGCAGACTCCTCTAGCGCACAATAGTTTGGAAGATGTTTTGTAGAACAAATACGTAAAAACATGTATGTTTTTCTGAAACATGTCGCTATTACCTATATACATGGGTGAACAAAGTTCATTTGTATAAATAATTTAAAGTAAATGCTACTTTATAATTTTTTATGGGCTATGTTGAAGGTCGAAGGTCAATGACGTATTAGCAAAAGAAAATTTTTCTTTTCATTAGCATGTGCAATGTAGAATGCAAAAATGTGATTTGTTATATGGCTGCATATTTTGATTCTTTTCACCAAAGTATGCAATTACTTCTTTTATTTTTTAAATGAGAGTCACATAGCTCTGCAATTGGAGTATTTTATTTTGATTTTTCCCATATGGCCAATTTTTTTTTTTTTTTTTTTTTTTTTTTTTTTTTTTTTTTGTAAATACACCATACCGGTGCTAAAAATTCGTGATCTTACACGACATAAGGAAATGGATTTCTATTTTTGTAGTACTGAGAAATATTTTTCTTTTGTACATGTGGCGTGTCTAATTTCATGTTTTACACTTTATAAAAATTGGAAAGTAGCATAGCATCTTGGACAGTTGAATAATTTATGATCTTAAATTGTCAGGAGGTATACCAGTGCCTGCCTGCATATTATGACTATAGTTCTGCCATATGTTTATACTAATAATACCAAATATTTTTTTTAAGCTACTTCACAGTAAACTATTTTATGACTATACCTTTTTGATTTGTTTAGGTTTATACATATCCATGTGTCCACTATTTTTTCAGCTACGTTGTCAGCTGTTTGTCCGACGCTATTATAAAGTGGACAGGTTTACTTATTTAAATTTAAATTCATAGCTGCAGTTACAATATGATCAGATTCAAACTACATATTTATGGAATGAACTATCTGAGGTAAAGTAACATGGACAACTTTTCGTGGACTATTTATTTTGTTGATCAAACCCATTTTGTACATGAAAAATATCTATATCTATATACACATATATTAGTCTATTTCATCATCTATTTCTTTTGTTTTTGTGTTAATTAAACTAAGTTGCAACTTTTTGTTCAAATCTGACTGATATAAAAAAGAACATTTGTTTCATGTTGTTTTCTAACTCCTTAATGCTTACCATTTATTATGTTATATGGGTAAGATAGATATTATAAGTCAAAAAAGCCTTATATTAAATATTGCGTTAATATGATATATGTAAGGTTTTTAAGCATTCTAATATGTTATTCATCCAATAAAGTAATAAGCTAATTTTAGGAAAATGTTAACGTGTGCCATAAAGGCACATGTGACGTTATCAAATTACCAATATGACCTCTCTGAATTTTGAACTGCTTATTGATTCTATAATGTTAAATTATGTATTGAAATAATATTTTTGTCTTTAATTTAGTAACTCTTATTCTTAACATGCTTCCTTAGTACATACATCAACAAAATCCTTGATTTTCTTCTTAGTGAAACTAAACAGTAACAATTACCATTATGTTATTTGCTGCTGAAATAAATCAAAGGTTTGTTCACTAGCTAAATCGAGTGGACTAAATGATGAGATGATTTTGATAGATAAATATATCCTATCATTGAGTTGGATACAACCAGACTTTGCTTATCAGTAATATCTCTTGCAACTTTATAAAATTTTCGCATCTAAATTGTTGTTAAAAAGATATTTTAAATATTTACAGATTGTCATTGATTCTAATATTTGCAATCAAGATTATAAATATATATATATATATATTATCATTGATATGCTCTATTTTATACTGAATGTGTACGCATGGTTTATTTCATTTGGTGACATGTCCTTTGAGCGCTAAAAATATGATGATGCTTGCATACATTGTTTGCTATTTAGATTTGCAAATTTTATTTCTGAAGTCAAAAGATTTCTTTTTAATTCAATGGGATTGCACATGTTGTTAGTTTTCAATTTTTTTATAAAATTATTATTAGCTTGATGATAGTTAGAATAATTTATCATTTAAGTGTGCAATTCATAGCGATATTGAGAGAGAGCTGATGTTGATTAATGCAAGTGGCTACCAAAATAGACTGAAATGATCATCTAGCGATGAATAACATAGAACCAGAATATTGGTCATTTTATCATTCGAAATAAGAATCACAATTTATGAGATCAATGTAGCATCGTAAAGAAAGTTTTTTTTAAAAAACTCACCCCACAAGGAGGAGAGCCCCCGAACTGCCTGGTCCGACCACAGACAGAACAGGATTTAAGCCAGCCCAGCACAGAGGCTTGATGTCCCCAACACCAGTTATTGGATTAACGGGAACCCACCTCCGCGCCTTGAAAATGCGAGTAGGGCTGTCGGGTATCGAACCTGCGACCCCTTTAACGGGAAGCGGGTGCAATACCACTGCGCCACTACTTGCGAGTTTGAGTGGGAGCAAACAAAATTGAGAAAAAGACTTCCAACCTCTTTTTCCTCAGTAAGGTAAAACTTATAAAAGAAATAACCTATTTCCAATACAATTTACAGCATGATTAACCCCATTTACATATGTTAAACGTCGTTTCTTTTCATTTACTTCTATGTATTTTTCTTTTCAGTTTTTTGTTAGTAGCAGGGACCATGGTTTATGAAATCGCCTATGTAGGGAATGCACTTCAAATAAAATGTTATTTCATGTAGAAGTTTTATTTTATCAGTTGTTTCTCATAGGCTAAAGTGATGTGTTAATGATTTAATATTAACTAATAGATATCTCAAACTTGAGATGCTAATGTTTTGTTATTAAATAAGAGATTCAACACATTCTGGCTGAAAATTTGATGTTGATCAGAGAAAGAAACGCAAAAGAGTTATTTCAATTCAAGTGCAGCCTGCATAAAGGCATGATAATTTTTTTGAATAAGAGTTGAATTTATTTAATATTTTTACTGTATAATGTATGATGATTATTATGTCTATGTAGTTATTAACTTTCCTAACACATGCATGATAACTATTCAGAATTCTAATCAATTATTCTATTTAGGGAAAGTAGATTTATATCAACTATTAATTTTGAGTGTCTCTGTTACTTTCTAAAATTAAGTGTGATTTTCATGTTTCTTAGAAGTATTGTTATTTCGAAGATAACGAATGATTTATGTTGGGACCAAATACTGCCTTATCTTTCGTTATTATGTAAATAAACCGAACATAAAATTATTAGTTTCCTTTTTCTTATGGATTTGAGAAGGAAAGAACCAGTATACAAGATATGCTAAATGGAAGATAGATTAGCAAGAAGCTTCACGTTGAATTGTCTACCAATGTTGAAAAAAAAAAAGAATAATGAGTTGAATGTTTGTATGCTTTATGTCTTTGTTGCACAAAGTCTTTGAATATTTATGTTAAAATTGTTGTTTGGACCTTATGCTTACTATGTAATGTGGTTCTGCGACTGATTCCTAATAGTTTGAAGAAACAATTTTAGTTTTGTTTTATATTCTTAGTCAGTTGATAACAATGAGTTTGATCTACCCCATGTATTTATCTTTTTTCCTATAACGTGTTCTCCTGTCAATAATAAACAATAAAATACATAAATGAAAGGAAATTATTGCTGAAATAATCGGATTAGTACTATATATAGAATATGTATCAAGGAAACATTGAGAATAAAT
Organism: Allium sativum; assembly: GCA_030737875.1. Classification (NCBI taxonomy): domain Eukaryota; kingdom Viridiplantae; phylum Streptophyta; class Magnoliopsida; order Asparagales; family Amaryllidaceae; genus Allium; species Allium sativum. Next base: position 972,310,241 of record CM060920.1, read on the forward strand.
AAGGTTGACTATGTGCTATATGGAAGTTTTAATCATAAATAATGAAAATATTAATCAAGGATAATTATATTTGAAGTATTAGCATTACTGTAGGAAGTAAATAATTAAAACAACGATGAACTGCCAATAGCTTTATGCAGTATAAAACTGAATTTGTTTGGTTCTAATTGTTTCAACAAGATATTAGCTTAATTACAAAAAAAAATACTGCGTTCATTTTCTTCTTTATTTTGGCTTTAGTGTGTGCGCTTTCAACTTAGCAAACAAGGATAACTACAATGTGAAAATTTAAGGTACGTGATGGGTTAGATATAGCAACTTTAACAGATCATTAACATCAAACATTTACTACTTTGTCTGAAATTATTGTTTGGTAGAAACCTTGGTGTATGTGTCAAAGTAATAAAGAAAGAAATATGTGATGATCATTCAACGAAGATAAAGCAATTAGTGAATATTAAAGTATCTATTGCATATAGAATTGTGTAAATTAAGTCACTTTCGTGTAAATCAAGAACTCTCGCTGGATGGTTTATAAAGTTTCCAGTAAAACTATAGAACTGTCTTTTTTGTTATTTCTTTATAATCCAGGAAGAATCAAATAGCAGTAATAGTGCTTTTACTGTGAACTTGGTGAACAAAGAGTAAAGGTAAATTTAGGTATATGGTTATTTCCTAAAATAAAATAACAAGTTGAGGTAACCTTTTAATGTACATGAGTACTATCAAGAAATGGGTAATTCCAGTATATAAGGAGGTTTGAACATAAAAATTGTGGCTGATTTGGGTTTCCTTTCAGTGTATAAGCAAAAGTGTTTTTTAGGGTGAGTGGAGTTTCCTTTCATAGAAGAGTTGGTTATGTAAGTTGTATGTACTTCAACTTTCGATGATTTGGAAAGAATAATAGTTTGCACTATTCTCTCAATAATGTAGCATTTGTAGGAAGCTATAATAACTTTAATGAGAGTGAGAAGTCGGTTAATAACCTTCAGGATTCTGCTGCTTCTTCAGCAGTGCAGGATCCTTTTTCCTTAACATGGTTACTTCTTCGCCAACATCAAATGTTATGCTTCCATTTAAGGTGTGTTTTGTTTGAAAATAATATTTATACTTGATTTTATACTTTTAAGTTTTTTTTTTCGTTTTCAACACTTAAATTACTCTGTCTACAAAAGTTGATTAATATATTTACACATAATCCTCCTAAATTAGCAAAATTGTTGCACGTGTCTTCTGTGATTCTACTAATTGAGATTGCTAATTGCTATTTGGAATGGTAAGACAACCTTCTTTACATGTAATAAATGAGAAAGAATCTAATATGGTCTTCTTTTTTTCATATTATACGCCAAAATTTCTTTCTAGGATTTGCACAATACTTAAGATCCTTCATGGTACATGTCATTGAACGACACTTGGTGATTTGATCTATTATTTCAGGTTACCATTTATAAAACTAAAGCCAATCACTTCATCTTCTTCTTTCTCCCCATTTTTTCAGAATTAAATCTTAAATCTTAGGGATTGGTCATGAATAATAACTTGCTTATTTTTAGTGTGTATAATTCTAAAATAGATGGAAATATATATGAGTGTGTGTGCGTGTTTGTGTAAAGCAAAAGTACAATGCTGACAAAAATCTAGCTGCCTAGAAATGACAATGAAATGTAAGTTAATTTATAATAGTGAATTCTTAGTTTTATGCAAATAGTTTGACTAATCGTGAAATTATAATTGAACATTTTATATTATGCAGATGATTGCTGAGAAGAATACTGTCTTATTGATTTCAGGCAAAACAATGAACATTTAGCAGCTTTTAGTGCTAATGCAGTGTAATGATTTCAAAAATGGTCGTGCTAAGAAACTCGGTGTTTTCTAATCAGAAACGGGAGCTGTTTCCAAAACTTTGTACTACTGACTGCTATAGTGAACTACAAATTGAGGAACTTGCAGAAATAGCAGTAGAAGAATCTTAGTACAACCGCATCCGCATGTCCAAGATTTTGTTGGATGAAGACCTTTGGTTATGTAAATTTTATAAGGAGACAGATGCAATGGGTTTGGACTTGGAATCAATCATCGAACCAGAAGTTATGTACAACGACGGAACAAATAAGGCAAGGGCTGAATGAACCAGCAAAAATTTCTTTTCTTGGTAACATTTGTGTTGATAGAAATGGTGGAAAAGCGTACACTACAGGACCTAAGTTTGAACAACTAACTCAAATGCAGAAGATGAAAGTCAAAGAGCACAAATATTGGTTTTTATCCTATGGTGCGACTGTAGGAGAGTGGAAGTTTTGGGTGAAACAATCTTAGAAGCCTCATTGATATAGGAGGTGCTTTGATGAACTTGCCATGCTATCATTTTTTGTTCATGGTCTGTTATATATTGCTTTCCTGTTTTGTATTGCTGCAAATGACCACATATGGGTAATAGTTCATGTAAATGACATCGCAAGTTATTCTAATTTGTATGTTATTTTAGAGATAAATATGTTTACGTTTAAGAGATATTTTTCCTGTTATAAGTATTGTGCTTTGTTCCTATATGATTTGTTTGCTAATAAGTCAACATCATATATGTATGCTTAAGCCACTGAAAATGGCATTGATTTTTGAGTACACGATGAATGATGCTATAGTAGTAAGTTTGGCTTTTGGTAGTCCGAGCTTCCTTGACTTCACATTGATTCAGATTAGCAGCCCGGTTCTGGGTATTGACACAAGTTTCTACAACTTGAACATGTATCACATACTCATGTAATCATATCAAGGTCCTTAAAGTAAGAGTTATGCACAATCCGTGTGCGAAGCACGGGTTCACACTAGTGTTAAATAAGAAGCGAAAAGCTATATTCGTAATATTAAAATGTTTAAGAATTTTAAATTTACATGTGTTTAATTAAAAGGCCAATTGATGCTGAATGTTGAACTAGTGAACTCATTGGATGTTCATGATTGAATCACTGTTTATTTTAATAGTTAAATCACCGACTATCAACTCTGTCCAATACGATTGTTGGTACGGAAAGACCGGGATCAAATTTATATTCAAAAACCATTCCGACCAACAAATACGTGAAGATACCAGAAGATGATTGAGATGGAGCATTGAACACCGTAGATCTTCATAAACGGAAGAACTACTAATAATCTCTGGTCTACAGGCCAAGATACACTATGGTTCTGTCGTGGTAGGAATCTACGGATTGCAAGGACTACTCGCTACTAATCTATAGGGTGATTCCTTGGATGTGGTAGGACGGTGCCTTCGGTTCATCCTGTTCCTGGACGACTTGTATGATGGATGTCTGTAGAGTATTTTCGAAGGGATCGCATACGTTGATTTCATCAAACGTACCATAGTTGATGGCAGAGAATTGGTTTTATTTTGATCAAGTTGAAAAACCAATTTTTGTTAAAAAACCAATTTTTTGTGCACAATAAAAAGGGACTTGTTTTGGATTCGATCAAGTTGAAAGCCAAAATTCAAATGATTTTGAAATCCTTTAAATGGCTTTGGAAAAGTTCGATTTGTAATTTTGAACTCTAGCAATTTCAAAGGGTTTTTAAAACATAAAGGAAATAAAAACTCGTTTAAAAACAATTCAGTTAAACGAATTTGGATTCCGAAAAATAATAAAATGAATTTGATTAAAATTAAAAGAATTTGGGTTCTAAAGGGTACTTTAATAGATAATAATGGATTGTTATATAAACGGGTTTGGGTACCAAAACGTGTAAACGAAGATAAGAGTGGTAAAACAACTTTTGTTAGACCACTCAATCCAATAAACATTAGGTACTGTGAGAGGCTAAGGAACAACTATGCTATGCAGAGATAAAATTCATATTGTTTCATATTATTGAATTATTTGGAGTTCCTTAGCCATAGATTATAGAGTTGGAGATTCATTGGTTCACATCGATAAAGGTAAGTCCGGTATGATTTCTCAACTCGTGATTTTTGTTTTCTTTTTGATTTTCTTTTATGCTGATTTGTATTGACTCTTCCATGATATTTTTATCTTGAACATTGTTAATCGAAAATTTAAAATTTGTGATGTTCTAGAAAGCTAATGAAGTTTCACACATCTTTTCTGTTTTGAGTTTCTTCTAATTCACTTTGGAAAACATTGAAAAACCGTACTCAATACAGCACACTACTTGAAAGCTTTGATTAATTAGATGTAAAAATTTCATTTGTTTTCTTTGCTTGACTGTTTTGAGGTTGATATCATTTTTGATCTTTTATTGAATTTCTTGGATTATAAGATTTGAACTTGAATTATGAAAAAAAAATTAAATAAATTGCTTTTGATTTGAATCATTGACTATCTTTTGTGTTTGCTGAAAAATTCTCTTATGACTCTTGCTTCGAAAGTGATTTTATGCTGCTCTGATAAAGGAAATTGATTTGATTCGTTTAAGTGCCTTAGTGATTGAACAATGGGTTGGAAAATCAGTGATTGGTTTCATTAAAATTCATAGGCAATTTGAATTAAATATATAAGTGGTTTTAAAATTGTCTAGAAGCAATCAGCATTAAAAATATTAGATAATTTCACATTCTACTGATTAATCTTTGGAAACTGATTTTCAACTGGCATTGATATTTTCAAAACCCTCATGAAATTGATATTTTCAATTTTAAAATTATTTTTTATTCAAAAATTGAAATTATTGATCGATTTGAACCGTTTTGGGACTCATTAAAATTATTAATAGATTTATGAAATTGTGATGAGTTGTGCCTATGGTATAATTCATAACTAGAGGAGATGTTATTTTTTAAATCTCATGATGATTGGACAGATTTTATAATATCTTTGAATTAGAGCTTATTTCAAGACCATCTTTTATGTCTACCATATTTTTGTCATTCATCATGGTTTTATTTAATTTGGGGAGTTCAAATTATTCTTGGAAATTATATATATATATATATTATTTATCCTTGGAATTCACTCCCATTTAAAAGTCATCGCGGTTACGCGTGAGTGAATTACCTTAATCTCTATGTGCTTCCATTCTCACTTAAAATACCTTTGGGTTGTGCATGGATGGAACTCATTAGAGAGGATAAAGTTAAGTTACTACTAACCCCATTTAAAAGACCTTTGGGCTATGTGTAACACCCCGAATTTTTAACGACATAAAAGAAGAAAAATTAAAGAATAAATAATTTAATATTAAGAATTAAGGGAAATTGATAACGTCATTACGTCTGTCTTGAAATTCTGGTCAGGATAGACACCTAGTTTGCGTAAAACAGATAATATATGAAGAAGTTACGGACGATAGAAAATTGAAAATCAGAATCAGGTATAACTGGCGCACTTGCCAAGTGCGCTAAGTCAATTTTTCACTAGCGCACCCGTAAAAATGAAGCGACCCGAACTTCCCCGGTCTCCGAAGAGATGAGAAAGAATGAATTACTGTGAGGACAAGACAAATCAGAACGCAGACGAAAGAACATTTCATTGTATATTACAATAATTCCATCAGAATACAAGAATACACAGAGTATGAATAAATATTACACAGAAATTATCAGAGATTTAAATTACATTTAAATACATCGCAGCGGAAATAATACAAAACACAACTAGAAGGAGATATACGGATACAAAGCTTTCCGGATATCGTTCCAGCTGTAAGTAAGGATCCTGTGAATATAAATCTGCAAAACCAAAACTACTAGTTGTCCATGTCAAAATAAGGGCACCCAGAGTTTAGGTCAAAACAATAAACTCCAGGTCAGTCATGGGACTGGTGTGAGAAATAAAACAGTTATTTGAAACTTTACTTTAAATCAGATATATCAAGGGACCACGCCGTATAACACGGAACGGGTTTCCTCCCAAGAATACCAGTGCATAAATCAAAACAGCGCAATGCTTTTTGGAAAAATGAAGCTATTATAAGACCCAAGTCCTATCACACAATGCAACGTAAGCCGGGGGATAGGGTTTTCCCTTATAATAGCCAAACATGCTTAGTATGTTTAAAACAAATCATTTGATACTACTATAAGTGCATAGCATCAAAACAATTTCAATCATAAATATCAATCCTAGGCGGCATGGGGACCATTTATCATGTCGCCATACTAGGCTCTACAAATAAAACCGCAATATTGCGTATTGGAAATTGGATTTCCATCATGGTGGCTCCTGATTCGAAAGATCTATCATGTATATTGTTAGGTTAGTCATTTTAATTTTGAATGTATATGGTTAGGTTAGTCATATTAATTAATTATTGTAGGATTTCAATTTTCATGTCAATCGGACTTACCATTTGATCGTGGCAGCAATAAACGCCTTAACCAAATATATTATCTTGGTCAATTCTATTAGGGGTAACTTTAAACGAATAAATGACTGGCCAAATGAACTCCGATTTGGACAAAACAAGTTTCATTGGATTCGTAAGGAAGAGGTCTAGTAAAAGGTCAAGGTTTCAAATTTATTGGATATTTTCTGTAATTATAGTAATTTTAAACGCTTGATTTTTCATTGATAATTTATAAAGGACTTTTCACAAATAATGTCGGAATTTGACGAAACATGTCCCATTGGGTCCGGAATATATTTTTATGCTAAGATCAACATTTCTATCGGAAAACGGAAGTCGTTTGTGGTGGTTTCTACGTGTTACTTCGCGTTGAAGTATCGTAATGAATATTATATTAATTTTCCATCTTATAAATACCCAATACAATTAGATTAAACCCTTCTCATGGTCAACATCGCATGCATGGTCAATGCTTAAGCAGCCTCCACCCTAAATAAACAAATGATCGAAAGTTTCTGATTTTCCTCCTTTAAATACTTTCGATCCAAGTTTCTATATGAGAATTTCTCAACTACAACATTCATCAGCAAGTTGACTAATCGATCGACATACAACTAAATAATTGGGATTAGTGTACATCAAATATCATCCCAATACCTGTGTGGGGTATCAATCAACAAATAATGAATTTTATTTGTGCAGTTGGGTGATGTGTAAAATTTATCGTCCCAATCAATATCCGTCACATGTGTGTACATAAACAAATCGTCCGATTTGTTTATGAATATTTATTTTATTCATATACACGTTAAAAATTATATTTTAACGATAAAATATTTTATTCAACATATCTCAAACCAATTCAAACAAATAAACCAACCAAACCAAACAATCAAACAAATCTGTGGACGACGGGGAGCAGTTCACATATGCAGTTATAAAATAAATACTGTACAAAGAAAATTATAGTGAGAAGTTCTCACCTTTGGGATCCACTCCTCCATTTCTTATTTCTGAACGGTTTGGATTTGGATTTGATTCCCATCGGTTCCATCGCAATCTGATTCACACGATTTTTATATTTAAAATCACCTTTATATAACGATGCTTACATTATAAAGATCACATTTTTATATTCTAAAAATTATATTTTTACATAGCAAAAATCATATTTCTTTTACCTTTCTAAAAATAATTTCTTTACCCGATAAAATATCATATCTTCTTATAATGAAAGATCATATTCTTCTACAATTAAAAGTCCTATTTTTACCCCACTAAAAATCATATTTTTATGCAATGAAAATTATATTTTTCCTCCACTAAAAATCATATTTTTATAATCTTAAAAATCATATCTTTTCACAACATAAAATTCATTTTTTTTACATTATAAAAATCATAACTTTATTGTTTAAAAATCAAATCTATAACAAAAATCATATCTTCATCTTACAATATAAATAAAAAATAAATTTTTTATACATGATATTTATAATTAAAAATCTCATTTTTAATTATCTAAAAACTAGAAATGTAAATAAACGCTCATCTTCGGCGCTGACGGAGCGGGGTGGTGGCGACCAAGTGGTGGTGGAGTCGGAGGTGTTATTTTCAAATTTGAAAACATGAAAAATCAGATTTTTATCGAGAGAGGGGGGTCCCACGACAGAGTTGGAGGCTGGGGGGGTCAACGGACGTCACTGGTGGGGCAGGGTGGCAATGGCGGTCGACGGCGGTCACATGGAGGCTGGGGCGCGGTATCTTGGCTTCCAAAGGAGGGAGCGACGGTTTGGGGGTCCCATTGGTGGAGGGAGAGGCGGTTGGGCAGGCGGCGGTCGTGTGGAAGGGCGGCGCTAGCGGCAGTTGGCCGGTGGCGTAGGGAGGGTGGCAAGGGGTTTGGGAATGGGGGCGCGGTTTCTTGTTGACCGCGAGATTAGAAAACTAGGGGTTTGACCCCGTCAAACCCCTTATATATATATATATATTTAAAAAAGCAACTTTTTCATTCAAGCTCCAAATCGAATCCACCGACTGTCGTCCCTAGCTAATCACCCCCTTTTCCGAACGCAATGAGATATGTTTTGTAAGCTAATTCGACTGTTATGATCGGTTTTGCTTTAAATTAAATTATAAATCATTCTATATTAGTTTTAAATGTACATTTTAATTTACCGGGGCCACATACTGATCCCGAAAATTCCCGAAAAATAAATCTAGCTATGTTTCGATGATATGGTCCTAACAAAACTAATTTCGTCGAATTTGGAGACCATTTGAAAAACAGTCATTTTCCAGTCGATTAAATTCAAATTGAAATTACCAAACACGTTTTCTTTTGCCATGCTCACATATCGATTCCAAAAATTATAAAAATTGGAATCTAGCAATAACTTGACATCCCGGATCCAACAAAAGTAGTTTTGTCTAAAATGGAGGTAGTTTCCAAAATCGCTATTTTAAGGGTTATATTTCCATAGCGACTTTTCTGAATTTTCAACTGGACATAACTTTTTATTCCCGCTTTGAAATTTCAATTTTTCAGATTCGTTGAAAAGATATTTTCAAATAGATTCTAATATTTTTGGTTTTGCTAAAAACCGGTTCATTTTGGATCCTGTACATTCATTTGACATTTGAAATCGAATTTTCAAACTAACGCGCCATTTCCAATTCCTTTTATAATTAAAATAAATATTTATATTCTAATTTCGATTTATATAAATATATACGTTCTAATTCTATTCAAAATAAATTTCTAGTCGTTATTATTTAAAATAATTCATTTTAAATATTCAAAATTCATTAAAATTGCCAAAATAAAAAATTTAAATTGGTTCTTATTTTCCGGGTTGTTACAAAGTGGGTCATAGGGTTGTGTAGCCAAATCCGAATTATAAAATGAATTGGTTCAAAGAGGTAGAGGTTAAAAAGGTGGTGTTTATAAGAAATTACTTAGTGTTCATATTAAGAAAGAATGGGTATGTTTGAGAAAGAGATTTTCAAAAAGGTAAGAAAGTTTATGAAACCGTATTTTGAATAAAATAGTTAAATGGAATTTGTGTGGATATTAGAATGAAATATTGGTTTACAATTCGTATCTATCTTAAGATATGAATGTTGTTAATCAAGGTCTGAGAGGAAATTAAAATACCCCAACTTGTACGACATCAGGATTATCTGAGGATGATATTGGTTGTAATGGTAAAAGGGGTTAGTGATAATTTATTATTTCCATTAGTGAAATAATAATGCAATGTTGGGTGGAAATTTGGAGAATATATAACGAGAGTTCTGAAGTAAAGGAAATTTGAAAGATGTGAGAATAATATATATATATAATAAGGATTCCAAAGTAAAAGGGAAATAAAAAGGGGTTGCCGAAATTATAACGATATTTTCGAGTTAGAAAAGGAAACGTGAAGTTGAGTTCTATTATATAAGAATAAGCATGGATTATTGTTTTCAAGTAATGAATAAGAGATATTTCGTAACGTTGTTTTACGAGTAATAAGTTGAATTGATTTCCCAATATTAGATAATAATGTGGCTAATGTTTTGAAAGTGAAAATAGAAACCTGGATATCATATATGATTTTCCTAAGTAATCAAATGAATTTGTTTAAAGAAAAAGCTTATGTTAAATAAGAAGCGAAAAGCTATATTCGTAATATTAAAATGTTTAAGAATTTTAAATTTATATTTGTTTAATTAAAAGGCCAATTGATGTTGAATGTTGAACTAGTGAACTCATTGGATGTTCATGATTGAATCACTGTTTATTTTAATAGTTAAATCACCGACTATCAACTCTGTCCAATACGATTGTTGGTACGGAAAGACCGGGATCAAATTTATATTCAAAAACCATTCCGACCAACAAATACGTGAAGATACCAGAAGATGATTGAGATGGAGCATTGAACACCGTAGATCTTCATAAACGGAAGAACTACTAATAATCTCTGGTCTACAGGCCAAGATATACTATGGTTCTGTCATGGTAGGAATCTACGGATTGCAAGGACTACTCGCTACTAATCTATAGGGTGATTCCTTGGATGTGGTAGGACAATGCCTTCGGTTCATCCTATTCCTGGACGACTTGTATGACGGATGTCTGTAGAGTATTTCGAAGGGATCGCATACGTTGATTTCTTCAAACGTACCATAGTTGATGGCAGAGAATTGGTTTTTCTCTAGCCATATAACTAGAGTATTTTTATGGACGTCAATTAGTGATATCTGGCGGATCCGACGTTGTGGCATTCGAAGTGAATGGTGACCTGATATTTCAACAAGGAAATTCAAACCTCAAGCCTCATCAACCGAGAAATGACGAAAATCGGGCAGGCAGCATGACTATGTGGGTTGCTCCCTTTAGGGTGTATAATCACCTATCTAGAGAAATTTCATTTTCTTCTTTAATCTATTTCAATGCTGTCCCTTTCGAGAAAAAGTGGTTTGAGCCCAACCGTTGGTGATATACATTCTTTACACTTAGGAGAAATGAATGGTCGGCCATGTGTGGGCCGGTTTGCAAGATGTTCTTGTTTAACCCAGTGTATTCCCCTATAGAGATACACTATCGGCAGGTGATCTCATACCTTGTCATAGTCGGAATCCAATCTCCAATGAGCGCCAACGGTTTGATTGTATACTATGTATGTGGATCGTGAGATTCAAGCGTTCCGCTAAATTGATATTTACTTGTATTTTAGACACTATTATAATATCAGAAAAGATATTGATTTCAAAAATGTTTTGGGCTATCGTAAGGTAAAAACCGTCCGTATTTATGTGTGGATTTGGTCTTACGATTATCCTTTTCTTTCGGAAAGATCTTTGAACTTTAAAATCAAGTTGGGTGATACTGTAAAACTTAGTGTGTTTTCTCACTCTGGTTCTGTGACGGCCCGCCCCGCACCAACCTGCATTTCCTCCGAAAGTGCGCTGTACACATGCCCGACTAGCACGGGACGGTCGTCAGAAGAAAGAAAAGAAGGAAATTAACTAATGAGAAACCTGTAGAATGTCTCACAGCGCATGGGATAAAATATAATAATAACATACTTGACATAAAACAGGTGAGACAGTGCATAAGCTGATAACTAATAATCAATGTCAACATCAGAGCAGCGAAAATCCAAATACAGCTTATTACAACTTTCCAAATTTACTGTCTCTAACAAAAGAAAACTAAAGTAGAAGATGCACCACCAATGCCCAAGCAGTGATCTTCAACAACACAGGGAGAATACTATATATATTACGTGGAAGCCTCCTGCTCGTCTCCGGATCATCTACCCGTGCATCACCAGCTAACCTGTCTCTAGTCTGCTCGTGTGAGCACCCAGAGTAATAAGAGGAGACATAAAACTCTGGGTCAGACATTAAGCCTGGTATGAGCGATAAGCATCTAAACAGAATAATAACAGGTATACTAAACCGTACCTGAACCTGGACCTGCAACCAAAGAGTTAGTACCACATACCGTACAATACCCTAAGGCGCCATAATAAATAGTGTATGTCATAATGATAGCAACCAAGTCAACCATAGCAACCATCCTCACGTCTCTCACTCAGTGCGTAAAGCGTACGATATCTACCACTTTGGAACACTAGACAAATTGAGGTAACGACGGATCCCGACTTGTAGAAACCCTGCTGTGACCAAGCTAAACATATGGAGTCATGACCAAACATTTCAATGATCCACCACATTGGTCATAGCCCTTGGTCCTACCAATGCCATAATGGCCCTGAATCCGCCTTCGTACCTCCTACCATAGTGGTACAAAGCTATAGACATCGATAACCCCTTAACACTCGTCCCGCAGCAAAGCCCAATCATGAAGCGAACTCGTTGATTCCCATCTGGATCTTGAGCTCTAGCTTCTCATTTGGACTACCTTTGCATCTCGGGTTTTGGTCATCATCTACATCCGGATCGGTCTCCATCATTTGGGTCGTGCATGTCCCACAGCATCAGATCGTGGCGCTGCATCAGTTCGGATCGGCTCTCATCATCCCTTACTGGATCGGATCGGAATGACCTACGCGGATCGGGTCGTAGAAACCCCATCGGATCGGATCGGCCATCGCTTCAAGTGCACCGGATCGGGTCACCCTACGAGCTCCGGGTCGGATCGTGAATACCCATTGGTTCGGGTCGTGCCACCTTGCTGAGTTCGTGATGTGTTCCTTCAGGCGGATCGTGACACCCAAGCTGGAATGGTTCGTGAAAAGTAGGGGCGGATCGGGTCACCTCTTCATGAAGCAACACTGGTCGTTTCGCGAAGTCTTGATCGGATCGGATCGGATCGGCACCAATGGATCGGGGTCTTCAGCCATCGGCGGATTGGGTCGCGCCATCGGATCGGATCGCCCTCACTCCCACCGATCCGGTCCGGTTCGGATGATTTCCTGCAGTTCTTCCAGCAAGCAGTTTACGCCATTCGACGGCGTTTTTGACAAATCTAACACTTCTAATCAATCATAAAACACACCAAAGAGTCATAGCAACATGTAATAGCAACCACAACAGCAAACAACCATTCAAATGAATCAAAATGGATCAAAAGTGGCCAAAACTCCTTATTTTCCCTTAAGCATGTTTAAGTAAAACTGATCATAGGGTTAACAAAACTTAATCAAATCGAACCAAATTTCAACCAGAGGCATAAAACATTATTTAAGAATTTCTAAACATTTTTCCAGAATTTATTAGTGTATAAATTCGCTAATCTTCACTAATTACCCTTAATTACCGTAATTAGTGCAAAACTATGCAAATCACTCACCTTAGCCACAAATAAAATTCTCAGAACTGAAACTTCTCTGACTTGGGGCGAATACTGATGTCCAACAGCAGTTCTAACCTTGCTTTGGTGCTTTCTCTTCTTAATTTGATGTTGCTAAGCCTAATCTTCAATTAGAAAGTGATTTGGGGTGTTTTAGATGTAGGAGACCATTGTTAGAGTGTCTAAGGATGAAAGTGGCGGCTGGAAAATGTCTAAAGAAATGTTTTCTAACCCTAATCAGCCTCTAAATACCCCTAAACCCGAAATTCCCCTTTGGGCCTAGCTGCTAATCACCCGGTTAAGCCCAATTAAGCTGTTTTTCACCATCTGAAACTTGTTTCAGCCATATCTCCCAAACGGTGAGTCCGTTTGGCTAATGTGACCACTCTACGGAAAGAGAAACCATCATCCGGAGCCAATGGAAGTGGTTTCAAGTCAAAATTCATTTCCAGTCAAAAGTTATGGCCAAAACAGTACCAACTAGGGGTAAAATGGTCATTTAAAAATCGGGAAAAATCATGGACATGGGAAATGACCCTAATAGTCGTCTCCCAAAGTTACATGACCATACGACTTCGTATGTGACAGAAATAAATATTATACGATCCTATGATGCGTAGAATGCGGGTCGTTACACTCTCCCCCCCTTAAGAAATTTCGCACCCGAAATTCCTTAACCCAAAACATACAAAGGATCCCGCATGCCTAACAACCACATACAACAATCAATCATGCAAAACAAGCAAACAAGCCTATCCTAGCATGCGGAAAACTAAATCGAAATCAAAATCTTACCAGGCAAAGAGTTCTGGGTGTGACTTCCTAATGTTCTCCTCTGTCTCCCAAGTACAATCATTCTCGTCCTCGCTCCACTGTACCTTGACTAGCTTCACCGCCTTCCTTCGAAGTTGCTTCATGTCGTGCTCGACAATACGGGCCGGCTTGCTGTTCCCAACCGCCTCGGGTTCTACTTCGAAGTCCTCTAACTGATCAGGTGAAATAGTCATATCTGAGTCGTGAACGAACTTCCTTAGTTGGGAAACATGAAATACGTCATGAACTCCCGCCATCCTCTCCGGTAAGTCAATTCTGTATGCTAAATTCCCGACTAGTTCAAGAACAGGGAATGGGCCAACAAATCTTGGTGCCAACTTGCCTCTCCTGCCAAATCGTATTACGCTCTTCAACGGAGAAATCTTGACAAACACCAAGTCACCAACAGAGAATTTTAGGTCTCTTCTCCTCTTATCGGCATAACTCTTCTGCCTATCTTGAGCAGCTTTCATTCGTTGTTGAATGACCTTAATCTTATCTGAAGTTTCTCTCACCACATCTGGTCCAAGCATAAACTTCTCGCCAGTCTCTATCCAACATGATGGTGAGTTGAAAGGTCTTCCGTACAAAGCTTCAAACGGAGCCATACCGATACTGGATTGGTAGCTATTATTATATGCAAACTCTACTAGATGCAAATGGTCGTCCCATGATCCACCAAAATCCAATATACATGCTCTCAAGAGATCTTCCAAAATACGATTCACCCTCTCCGTCTGACCGTCGGTCTGAGGATGATATGCGGTACTGAGATGTAACTCTGACCCTAGAGCCTCTTGTAAGCTCTTCCAAAACCCACTAGTGAACAACGGGTCTCGGTCGCTCACAATGCTTTTAGGTACTCCATGAAATCTCACTACCCACTTCATATACAATTCTGCTAACTTAGCTGCCGTCCTGGTCGATTTGACTGGTATAAATCTTGCACTTTTAGTCAGTCGATCCACAACTACCCAAATGCTATCGTGTCCCGATCTAGCCCTTGGTAAACTATCAATAAAATCCATCGAGACTTGCTCCCATTTCCATTCGGGAATTTCTAATGGTTGCAACAACCCACTAGGCTTCTTTTGTTCGGCTTTAACTAGCTGGCAATTCATGCATTTGGATATAAACTTCCCAACGTCCCTTTTCATCCCTTCCCAGTAGTAAGTCTGTCTCATGTCTCGATACATCTTATTACCACCGGGGTGTATAGTCAGCTTTGAGTGATGACATTCTCTAAGCACTTCATCTCTCAATCCATTGACATTCGGTACAACAAGCTTTCCATTCTTTCTAAGCCATCCATCTCGATCAAGCCCATACTTGCTCATCTCCTCCTCAATATCCATCTTCAGCTTGGAGATGATTTCCAATAGGTTAGGATCGTCCCTCTGACTAGAGCTGATCTGCTCAATTAAAGTGGGTCTGATCGTCAAACTTGCTAACATTTCTGGATCCAATTCGCACTTTGGTCTGAAATCAAACCCCGCGATAAACTCCAGTTGCTTCCATTCAAGGAACATAGCCCCTAAGCTGGCATGTCTTCTACTCAATGCATCGGCCGCCGCATTGCCCTTTCCCGGTGTGTATGCGATGTCAAAATCATAGGAAGCTAAGAACTCTAACCATCTCTGCTGACGGAGATTCAGATCTTTCTGAGAGAAGAGATACTTTAACGACTTATGATCTGTAAACAGCTCAAATCTTTCTCCCAAGAGATAGTGTCTCCACATCTTTAACGCGAACACGATCGCTGCCAATTCTAAATCATGGGTAGGGTATCTTCTCTCGTGCGGTTTCAATTGCCGACTTGCGTAAGCTACAACCCTACCGCCTTGCATCAATACAGCACCCAGTCCGGTACCACAGGCGTCCGTGTATACCGTCATCTCTTCATCCCCCTTAGGAATGACTAACACTGGTGCGCTTGTCAACTTGTCCTTTAGACTTTTGAATGCATTCTCGCACCTTTCATCCCAGACAAAAGCTTGATTCTTCTTAGTCAACTGGGTCAATGGTGTTGCTATCTTGGAGAAACCTTGGATAAACTTACGATAATATCCAGCCAATCCCAAGAAACTTCTTACGTCTGTTGCATTCTTGGGCGTAGGCCAATCCTGTACCGTAGCCACCTTTGCCGGGTCCACGGCAATACCATTCTCTGATACAACATGGCCCAAGAACCTCACTTCCCTCTTCCAGAAGTGACACTTAGAAAACTTGGCTTTCAATTGGTGTTTTCTCAACACCTCCATCGCTACTCTTAAATGTTCCTTGTGTTCTTCCTCCGTCCTTGAGTAGACCAAAATATCATCAACGAACACAAGGACAAACCTATTCAACTGATCTCTGAATACCCTATTCATAAGATCCACAAAATATGCTGAGGCATTGGTCAGCCCAAATGGCATGACCAACCACTCATAAAATCCAGACGGCGTCCGAAATGCCGTTTTAGCTATACTCTCAGCTTCCACTCTAAGCTGATGAAAACCTGTCGCGAGATCCAACTGAGAAAATACTCTCGCGCCACCCAACTAATCGAACAAATCATCTATCCGCGGTAGAGGATACTTGTTCTTCCTCGTCACTTTATTTAACTCGCGGTAGTCTACACACAAACGAAGGGAACCATCCGCCTTGGTAGCAAACACAACTGGTGCTCCCCATTCAGAAACACTCCTTCTGATAAATCCCTTCTTCAAAAGATCGCTGACTTGCACCTCGAGCTCTCGCTGCTCCCTTGGTGCCATACAACGAAGTGGCATCACTATAGGTCTGGCATCTTTTACCAAATCAATACGAAACTCAATCTCTCGGTGTGGTGGAAGTCCGGTCACTTCTTCGAAAACATCCGGATACTGGCCAACCACGGGCAAACCTGACAACTCACTATGCGGAATGTCGAGGGAGTTTAGAAAACTAGCCAATACCCCCTTACTGGGTAGACCACCAAACACTATCCTCCGCCCATCATCCGCTCTAGCTGTCACCAACAAGCCCTCACAGTCTACCACCACCCCGTATCTTCGGAGCCAATCTACTCCCAAAATAATGCCAAACCCAGTAAAGCCCAAAACAAAGCAATCACAAACAAACATGCATCCATGACTCGATAGGACCACATTACGACAAATCATGCTAAGGCTAGTCGAACCACCAATCGGGTTCGTCACTACTAAAGGTCTATCGACAATCTTGGGCTCCAATTCCAACCTATCTACCAGGTCACTAGATATGAAAGAACTGGAAGCTCCGGTATCAAATAAAACTCTAACAGGAACATCATAAACAGAAAGCATACCTTGAATGACGACATTTTTTCCCTTCTCTGCCGCTGTTGGGGCATTCGACGAAGAAGGGATAGCATTAAGAGCGTAGGCTTTCACCATCTTCTTTTCCTTAGGGGCTGTGGACACTTGTCCTTGTGATGTCCCATTTGGCCACAGTTGAAGCACTTTCTATCCGCTGGCTTGGCCCGACAATTACTAGCATGATGGCCCTTCTTACCACAGCTGAAGCACTCCACATCTTGCTTATTCTTTTTCTTCTGGCCATCCTTAGTCTGATTCTGCTTTCTCTTATTCTGGGAACCACCCTTGCCTCCACCACTTGCTTGTGGCTTTGGCTCATCTGCGGATGCAACCTCAGTCTTCGGCTTAGGGTAGAGACTTTCTGATCTTAATGCTTTCCCCACAATCGATTCAAACGTCTCATCAATGTGGTTTATAAGTTTTTCCCCCAAGTACTGATCCAAACCAGTTATGAATTTCTCATTCTTTTTCTCGGCAGTATCAATAAGAGATAACCCATATTTTGACAAAGTGTCAAATTCAGCAATGTACTCCGAGACAGCTCTGCCATTCTGCTTGAGCTCTAAGAATTTCTTAAACAGCACTGACTTCTGAGCAGCTGGAATGAACTTCTCGCTAAAGCGAGCCTTAAACTGCTCCCAAGTAATCTGATCTTCGGGAGTAGCTGCCTTTATAGCATTCCACCAATTCATTGCCCGTCCTTGCAACTGACGGGACGCTAGCTTTCTCTTCATCGCATCTTCGATATCCAAATCTTCAAAGATACGTTCGCAACTATCCAACCAATCCTGAACATCCGTAGCCGACTCCGTTCCGTGGAATGACTTCCCCCCAAGACTAGAATAATCCTTATTCAGCTTGGCGAAGTCGACTCTTGGCGCCTGCACTATTGGACCACCACTATTTCCACCATTGGGAGCTGCCCTCTGTACATCTCTAAGCATCTCTCTCATGAGGTCAGTAAACATCATCCTCATGTCAGCAGCATTCCCATTATTGGCTCCCATACTAGCACCACTAGTATATCGGCTCATCGTCAATCTGAAAAAGGAAACGATTAACGATCCCATAGTGGTGCTAGTGCAGCACGACTTCATTCTTATACTACTAATAGTATATATATATATATATAGCTTTTAAAAACCAAAGTAATCACAAATACGCTCTCTCGTATACGTATATTATCTCTCCCTGATAACTTCCCTAGGTTAACTACGCAACCTAGAGCTCTGATACCAAGTGTGACGGCCCGCCCCGCACCAACCTGCATTTCCTCCGAAAGTGCGCTGTACACATGCCCGACTAGCACGGGACGGTCGTCAGAAGAAAGAAAAGAAGGAAATTAACTAATGAGAAACCTGTAGAATGTCTCACAGCGCATGGGATAAAATATAATAATAACATACTTGACATAAAACAGGTGAGACAGTGCATAAGCTGATAACTAATAATCAATGTCAACATCAGAGCAGCGGAAATCCAAATACAGCTTATTACAACTTTCCAAATTTACTATCTCTAGCAAAAGAAAACTAAAGTAGAAGATGCACCACCAATGCCCAAGCAGTGATCTTCAACAACACAGGGAGAATACTATATATATTACGTGGAAGCCTCCTGCTCGTCTCCGGATCATCTACCCGTGCATCACCAGCTAACCTGTCTCTAGTCTGCTCGTGTGAGCACCCAGAGTAATAAGAGGAGACATAAAACTCTGGGTCAGACATAAAGCCTGGTATGAGCGATAAGCATCTAAACAGAATAATAACAGGTATAATAAACCATACCTGAACCTGGACCTGCAACCAAAGAGTTAGTACCACATACCGTACAATACCCTAAGGCGCCATAATAAATAGTGTATGTCATAATGATAGCAACCAAGTCAACCATAGCAACCATCCTCACGTCTCTCACTCAGTGCGTAAAGCGTACGATATCTACCACTTTGGAACACTAGACAAATTGAGGTAACGACGGATCCCGACTTGTAGAAACCCTGCTGTGACCAAGCTAAACATATGGAGTCATGACCAAACATTTCAATGATCCACCACATTGGTCATAGCCCTTGGTCCTACCAATGCCATAATGGCCCTGAATCCGCCTTCGTACCTCCTACCATAGTGGTCCAAAGCTATAGACATCGATAACCCCTTAACACTCGTCCCGCAGCAAAGCCCAATCATGAAGCGAACTCGTTGATTCCCATCTGGATCTTGAGCTCTAGCTTCTCATTTGGACTACCTTTGCATCTCGGGTTTTGGTCATCATCTTCATCCGGATCGGTCTCCATCATTTGGGTCGTGCATGTCCCACAGCATCAGATCGTGGCGCTGCATCAGTTCGGATCGGCTCTCATCATCCCTTACTGGATCGGATCGGAATGACCTACGCGGATCGGGTCGTAGAAACCCCATCGGATCGGATCGGCCATCGCTTCAAGTGCACCGGATCGGGTCGCCCTACGAGCTCTGGGTCGGATCGTGAATACCCATTGGTTCGGGTCGTGCCACCTTGCTGAGTTCGTGATGTGTTCCTTCAGGCGGATCGTGACACCCAAGCTGGAATGGTTCGTGAAAGGTAGGGGCGGATCGGGTCACCTCTTCATGAAGCAACACTGGTCGTTTCGCGAAGTCTTGATCGGATCGGATCGGCACCATTGGATCAGGGTCTTCAGCCATCGGCGGATTGGGTCGCGCCATCCGATCGGATCGCCTTCACTCCCACCGATCCGGTCCGGTTCGGATGATTTCCTGCAGTTCTTCCAGCAAGCAGTTTACGCCATTCGACGGCGTTTTTGACAAATCTAACACTTCTAATCAATCATAAAACACACCATAGAGTCATAGCAACATGTAATAGCAACCACAACAGCAAACAACCATTCAAATGAATCAAAATGGATCAAAAGTGGCCAAAACTCCTTATTTTCCCTTAAGCATGTTTAAGTAAAACTGATCATAGGGTTAACAAAACTTAATCAAATCGAACCAAATTTCAACCAGAGGCATAAAACATTATTTAAGAATTTCTAAACATTTTTCCAGAATTTATTAGTGTATAAATTCGCTAATCTTCACTAATTACCCTTAATTACCGTAATTAGTGCAAAACTATGCAAATCACTCACCTTGGCCACAAATAAAATTCTCAGAACTGAAACTTATCTGATTTGGGGCGAATACTGATGTCCAACAGCAGCTCTAACCTTGCTTTGGTGCTTTCTCTTCTTAATTTGATGTTGCTAAGCCTAATCTTCAATTAGAAAGTGATTTGGGGTGTTTTAGATGTAGGAGGCCATTGTTAGAGTGTCTAAGGATGAAAGTGGCGGCTGGAAAATGTCTAAATAAATGTTTTCTAACCCTAATCAGCCCCTAAATACCCCTAAAACCGAAATTCCCCCCTGGGCCTAGCTGCTAATCACCCGGTTAAGCCCAATTAAGCTGTTTTTCACCATCTGAAACTTGTTTCAGCCATATCTCCCAAACGGTGAGTCCGTTTGGCTAATGTGACCACTCTACGGAAAGAGAAACCATCATCCGGAGCCAATGGAAGTAGTTTCAAATCAAAATTCATTTCCAGTCAAAAGTTATGGCCAAAACAGTACCAACTAGGGGTAAAATGGTCATTTAAAAATCGGGAAAAATCATGGACATGGGAAATGACCCTAATAGTCGTCTCCCAAAGTTACATGACCATACGACTTCGTATGTGACAGAAATAAATATTCTACGGTCCTATGATGCGTAGAATGCGGGTCGTTACAGGTTCACCAGACTGACCCGTTGTTTTGTAAATGCTCGGGTTGGACTAGGTGTTTGTGAAAACCCAAACCCCGTAACACGAAGGCAAGGGTAATCTTTGGAATATAACACATAAACATATAACCGCACAACAGAAATAAATAAATACACCAGATAGTGTACAACAGAATATACTGGATATAATAAACATCAGAGTTACACAGTATACAGGATCATACTTAGAACAAATACAGTTCAGCTATACATAAATGTCAACAGTGGAAAACAACAAAGTATGTACAATAGGAGCTGAACAGCATAAAAAGAGATAAATGATAGAATCCATCTTCAGCTCCAGCTATCCAGAAAGAGCCTGCAAAAACCTGAATACAAGGCTGCTCGTGTAGAAAAGGGGCACCCGAGTTTGCAAGTGAAACAAACTACGAGTCAGTCATGGGACTGGTATGAGAAATCTACTGAACATCTTTTACAATATGGCAAACCACAGGACCACGCCACTTTCGCGGAACGGGTTTACTCCAAGGATTGCCAGTGCTTTAAAACTAGTAAATCTTTTTAACATCACAATGTTTTTTATAAAAATGAAGCCATTATAAGACTCGGGTCCCATCACACAATGCAACACAAACCGGAGGATAGAGTTTTACCTTATAATGGCCAAAATATGTTTGATACGAGCAAAACAAATCCTTTGATATTATTACTAGTGTTTATATGTTTCAAAAACAATTTGAATCATAACTATCAATCATAGACAGCATGGGTACCATATATCATGTCACCGTATATATATACAATCAAAATCGCACGATGTCGTATCTGGAAATTGGATTTCCGTCAAGAACCGAAGCCAGGGATCGTCCTCACCGCTTCGAGACACTCTAGCCCGCCCCTCAGGTCCCAGACACAGGTGGGCCCTTGGATCATCAGGGTCGGTCCACCGATGTGGATTAAAATGCCTGAACACTGCGTTTCCCCGCCCTTTGGGGCGTAAATCAGCCAACGAATGACTCCATCGGTCCCGGATCGACCGATATAACCGAGGCACCTCGCAACAGCAACAACCACACAAGTGAAAGTAATATAAATGTCAGGGCTGGTAGGTCACTGACACCACCCTAACTAGAAGGAAACACATGTCCTCCCTGATGTCCTCTCCCGTTTCTGGCTCATACCGGGGTGTGAGGCTCGTGAAACAACGATAAAACACAAAGCTATGCCACACAGGCGGTGCTTTGATCATCAACCGCAAAGCTCTGCTTTTCAACAAAAGCTTTGATCACAACATCTCTGTATGCCACGTTGTCACTATACAACGTCAGATACGCGTCCATTTACAAGTCCGTTCTGGGTCTGAACGAAACCGTAGGATCTTTATTCCTCGCACATCCGTACAATCAACATGTACGTCCGGACGGTTACTACTTCAGCCCCTTCCAGGTAGAAACTCCTATCATGAACATCAGTAGCACCCCTCCTTTCGACGTGAAGATCATCATCTTGCACCGTCTTCATATCTTTGACTTTTACTCGTCGATCAATTATTTGAAATGAGAATTAACTCGGCCTTTTCAAATAATTCATGCATATTTAATATTTCAAATCAATTCATTTCAATGGTTAAATTGTTCGACATCAACAATTCAGTTCTTTAATGTAATTTCCATGCCAAACACATTCAACCATCAAATATTCAACAAACTAATCAAATTCAGTTTATTTTCATTCCATATCGTTTATAATATTTTATCACAATTTATCGCTATTTTTATTTATTTAAAATTAGCCAATTCATTCAAATGACGCTTCAGGCCATAACGCGGCCCTAGCGCTGTTTTTCTTCAGATTTGATTTACACATATCTGAAAATCTAACCGTTGGATCTTCACAAATTTAATATCGCTAGAAATATATTTTCAAAACAAATCCAACGGTTTCAGTTTTGGGAAAATCCGATGGACGGATCTCCCGGTACAATCGTTTGAAATTTCGATTTCAAATATCAAACTGCAGCGTCATTATTCGATTTATTTTAATTATATATATATAATCGATTTTGGCGCTGTTTTTCTTCAGATTTGAATTAAACATTCCAGACAATCCAACCGTTGGATCTCTACAAAGTTGGCGCCATTGGAAAGATATTTCCAAGGCGAACCCAACGGTTGTGGTTTCGGGAAAATCCGATGGTCGGATCTCCCGCAATAATCGTTTGAAATCACTGTTTCAAAATACGAACTGCAGCTTCGTTATTCGATATATTGTAATTATATTTATTTATATATATAATTCATCTTTTGATTTCAAAACCAAATTCATTTCATACATTTGATAAAAATGATATTTTTATCCAACCGATATTTATTTCAACACATCGCTATTTTTGACAATTATGTATTTTATAAAAATGTGAATTTTATTGTAAAACAATTTATTTGAAAACACGATCATTTTATATATTTCAAACAGGTGATAAAAATGTGATTTTTATTATAAAACAATTTATTTCAAAACACGATCATTTTATATAGTTCAAACAGGTGATAAAAATGTGATTTTTATTATAAAACAATTTATTTCAAACACGAATACCATTCAACACATGAATTTCTATTCAACACATGAATGTTATTTCAACAAATGAAAATAATTCTAACACATGAATATTATTGAAAATTTCGGCGGCATAACGGCAGGGTAGTTAAAACCGGGACCGTATCGATGTACGGCTCCTCGCTCTACCTTAAAACCTTGCGGTTTTTGACAATGGGGATTCATGCATCTAATTCGCATGCAGGCGAGCATGTTTTTCTTTCATTTCCACAACCTATTCTAATTTTGTTTTCAACCACAAATGGGTAATTTTCAACCTCAATCAATCATTTCAACCAAAAACAATTCTATCAACCATTCGCATTATTCACCAAATTTCACATCAACCAAATAATCCAATCAATATCACAACCAATATATATATCGTCCATGGTCTATGGACGAGGGGAGTGTATATATATATTCATATATAAATATATTTCAATTCACTTCAATTCATTTCAATGTCATTTCATTGCATATATAATTTTTACAACGCATATATAACTTATACATCGAACATACAACTTATACAACGCTTATACATGAGGGGTACAACGCTTATATAACTCATACATCGACTGTATAATTTATACATCGTCGTTTCCATATCGTTTATAACATAGAAATCTCACATTGGGTTCCACTCCACAAAAAATAGCAGAAGGCTCAGAAAATTATGCGGTCTCTTCTAAAATGTAGAAGACGTCCACACGAGTCCACTGTCTCTTGTTTCACTGAATTTCGTCAACAAACGAAAAAGATATGATTTTTACAGTGAAATCAAAAACCGTAGCGCTTTAAGGTGCTATTAAAACAGTTTTAATATTATCAGCCGTTACCTTCTTTTAAATCTTTAAAACTAGGTTCGATCTTTTCTCGCAATCCGTGTAGCTTGGTGATGATCGGCCTCTGCCACCTTGTAGTGCTCCGAGAGGCGCTCCCCCACCTGCCACGTTAGCCAACTCGAAGCTCCCTAGGGCACGAAAAACGAGGACGAGCGGCAGAAGTTTGGGGTGTCGATTCGAGCAGATTACTCCACGGTGGAAGGCGAGACCTATATGGATGTGAAGCCCTTGAGAATCTCTACAAAATCTTGAACTGGAGCTAGTGATTTTATTGAGTGTGGAAGGAGAAATCGAGGGGGGAAGTGGCAAACGGTTTTCCGCCTTCAATCGGAGGAGGGAGAGAGAATGTCGGGGTGAGAGAAACTTATGTGGCCCAATCATATTTTTTTCTTTTATTTATATATTTTTAAATTTCGAAAATACCCTCTTTCTCACACGAACCCCAACCCACACCCAACGACTGTCGTCCCAAGCTAAATACCCCCATTCCGAACACAATGGGATATGTTTCGTAGGCCCATTCGACTGTTTCGACTAGTTTTTCTTCAAATTAAAATATAAAACATTCAATATTCGATTTGAACGTACATTTCAATTTGCCGGGGCCACATGCTGATTCTAAAAATTCCAAAAAAATAAATCTAGCTATGTTTTGATGATACGGTCCCAACAAAACTAGTTTCGTCGAATTCTGAGACCGTTTGAAAAATGGCCCTTTTCTCATCGATCCAATTTAATAGAAATCGACCAAACACATTTTCCTTTTCCACGCTCACATACTAGCTTCAAAAATTTTGAAATTTGAAACCTAGCAATAATTTGACATCCTGGATCCAACAAAAGTGGTTTCGTCGAATTCTGAGGTCGTTTGCAAAATGGCCGTTTTCACAGGCTATATAAACTCTATAACGACCTTTCTGAAAATTCATTTGGCCATAACTTTTGACTCCCGCTATGAAACTTCGATTTTTCAGATTTGTTAGAAAGATATTCACTAACAGATTTAAATATTTTTGGTTTCACTAAAATCCCATTTATTTTGCACCCGGTACAGTCAGTTAAAGTTTGAATTCAATTTTTGAAACTGCAGCGCCACTTCAGGCCATGTTTATAATTAAAGTTAATTATATTAATTTTCAAACATCGATTCAAACATACTTTTCATCGTTATTATTTAAAATATTTATTTTAAATATTTAAAATCCACTATTTTATCCAATTTAAAAAATTTAAACTGGTTCAGATTTTCCGGGTTGTTACAATCTCCCCCACTTAAAACTTTTCGTCCCCGGAAAGGAACAAAGTCGAAAGTGGTTTGATTAACCAATTATACTTTCAATCTGGCTTCCATTCATCAACTTTTCAGCGTCTAAGAATTTTCAAATTCTTAAAAAATTTGGCTAACACCCTAAATTTTCGAAAAATTTCGCCGTAACCTCCTTTGTACGAGGAGGGGTTTGGAAATTTATTGGGTCGTATTAGGTACCCAATAAATCCTATAAAGCATACACATATTTATAGTGATATATTCTGGTGTTTACAGGGGAGCGTGTATAGATAATAACTCCAGAGAATAAATTCTCGTCACCCTGTCTAAGCCTGAGGGAGTGTGTATTTTTAATTACTCCAGAGAATAAATTCTCGTCACCTCGTCCCGTGTGGGAAATAAATTATCCATGTGTTGTATCTAATAACTAGAGAGACGTGTTTATTGTCATCTCTAGACCCGTGTGGGGTTTTTATTAATCTGGCAATTTATCGTTACAATTTAAATAGTCCATGTCAGTTCTCAGTTCAACCTGTAATATAATCATCGCCATACAAGCCTCTCGCTCGTATGGTAAATCTTCAACATCGTCACACAAGCTCCAAATGCTTATGTGGTATATGATGAAGTATGCCTATCTTCAAGAAGTATGTCATGTAGTGTAGTTCAAAATTAATTGTTACTATCCTATGGCGACATTTATTAATTTCACACAGAATAACCAGCACTCCGCATCCAATGGCATTCACAGGAGTTGATATAATAATAAAATTGCACATCCAACTCATTAAGGTTTACCTATTTGTCGGGCACGCAAATAAAATCTTTACTCGATAGCTAATCCATTTACCTGTTCAAACATATATAATGCACATGTATATATTTCTAATTAATTCTCTAATCAGTTCAATGTGTAATTTATTCGAATAAATTCTACCATTCATTCCCTTATTGATTTAATTAACTATCAATCCAATAATTTAATTAATCCAACCCACAATCACACAACACAAACATCAATCCATTTATTTTTAACTTTTCACAAATATATTAGTTAATTTATATACTCTTTTAAATCATTCAGACTATATAATTAAAATCCTACAACCATGAAAAGAAAACAATAACAAAATACAGAACACCATGGAAATTGTAAAATATGGTAACTGTACCTTGCACCAGAGTCAATTAGAGATATCCACTCTGTATTTAGGATAGGCTTTCTTAATACTTTCCTCTATTTCCCAAGTACAATCTCGCGGATCTCCACTCTATTGCACTTTAACTAAGTGAACCTTCTTGTTTCTAAGCTCTTTGGTTTCTTTGCCAATAATCTTGATCGGCTCTCTTCTCACAGCCAATTCTGGAGTAATTTCTATGTCCCATTGAGCTGCTTCTTCCACGATCAAGTCTGGATCATGCACATGCTTTCGAAGTTGAGATATGTGGAATACATCGTGTACTCCAAGCAACCAATCAGGTAACTGAACCCTATAAGCGAAAGTTCCAATCCGTTCAAGAATAGGAAATGGACCAATGAATTTAGGCACCAATTTCCCTGTTTTACCGAATCGGATGACTCCTCTCATCGGAGATAACTTCAAATAAACATAGTCGCCAACAACAAATGATACATCTCTCCTCCTTTTATCTGCTTAGCTCTTTTGTCGGCTTTGAGCGGCTAATAATCGTTTCTTAACGAAATCGACTTTGTCCGCAGCATCGCGAATCATATCAGGGTCCAGTACAAGTCTGTTACCAGGTTCTACCCAACAAGCAGGGGATCGGCACGGTCTACCATACAATACTTCGAATGGAGACATTTACAAGCTCGCCTGGTAGCTGTTGTTGTATGAGAACTCGGCCAAATGCAAATGGTCTTACCATGATCCGCCAAAATCAATAATACAAGCCCGCAATAGATCTTTTAAAATACGATTCACCCTCTCAGTCTGATCATCTGTTTGAGGATGATAAGCGGTGCTCAAGTTCAGCTTCGTTCCCAATTCTGCTTGGAATGATTCCCAGAATTTACTAGCAAAAATTGGGTCATGATCACTTACGATGCTCATGGGAACTCCGTGCAGTCTAACTATTTCTTTGAAATAAATCTGCGCCAGACTTTGAGCAGTTCTATTCGATCTGACAGGTATGAAATGGGCAGTCTTCGTGAAACGATCTACGATCACCCAAATACTGTCATTTCCTTTCTTGGTTCTGGGCAAACCATCTATGAAATCCATAGAAATCTGTTCCCACTTTCCACCTGGAACTTCTAAAGTTTGCAACAATCCAGCGAGCTTCTGCTGATCGCTTTTGACTTGCTGATAGGTGGAACACCGGCTTACATATAAAGAAATGTCACGTTTCATCGATCTCCACTAGAAGGTGCATTTGATATCATTATACATCTTGCTCACTCCTGGATGGATACTAAGCTTGGCTTTGTGACATTCATCCAATACCTCTCTCTGGAGTTCAGCAATATTTGGCATGCATATTCGGCCTTTTAGCCTTAGAATTCCCTCATTATCAATCTGAAAACTCAAGGTCTCGCCTTTCTGTATTCTTTCTTTGATTCTTTGAATGAAGGAGTCATCTCTCTGAAGAGCAGATATTTTATCAATCAATGAAGTCGTAATGATAAAACTGGCGATTACTACATTCTTCCTACTCAGCGCATCAGCCACAACATTGGCTTTCCCTGGAGTGTACAAAATCTCAAAATCGTATGCTGCAAGAAATTCTAGCCAACGCTGTTGTCTCAGATTCAAATCTTTCTGGGTGAACAAATACTTCAATGACTGATGGTTTGTATACAGCTCAAATTTCTAACCTAAATAGTGGTGCCTCCAGATTTTCAAAGCAAAGACGATGGCTGTAATGACCCGCATTGTTAGCCGTGGAATAATTAATTAATTTAATTATTTAAATAGTGATTTAGGGAATTAAATCGCCATTTAATTAAATAAAGTGAATATTTAATTAATTTAAATAATAGAGTAATATATTTAATTCAGAAATAATCAAAAATATTGGAAATCACAATATTCTGTGAACGGGTTCATCCCTAAGATTTAATTCAGCTTAGAGTTGAATTATATTGACGAATATATTCAATCGACGTCAGTTTGAACGTAGAATTATAATATAATTAAAATAGAGCACGTAACGACGTGGCAGTTCGCTATTTGGCGATTTGAACTTCAACTGAATGTACATGATTCGTTTTAAGCCGGATTCCTGTGAAACCAGAAACGTGTGGAGCTGGTGGAGTATATCTTTCTAGTGGAAGAGAAAAATCAGGATTTTGTCGTGTAGATTTTGATTTACGTCCAAATCAAATTTTAGAAAAGTCGTTGTGGAATTCCTTTATACTTTATAAAGGAATTATTTATATTTTTAAAGGGAATTTCAATATAAATCGAATATCGGGTTGACCCAGATTGAAATACCGAGTTAGAAATCCATATGGGATTTATTCTGGAGCTGTATGGTATTCCACTACGAACATATACGATAATATTAATTAATTATATTTAATTTTATTTTATTTAAATATATTTATATATTTAAATGGGTCATTCAGAGCTTTAAAAATAGCCATTTTTTCATACGACCTCAGAATTCGACGAAACCAATTTTGTTGGATTCGTGATGTCAAATTATTGTTAGATTTCCAGTTTCGTGATTTATTGAGTCACTGTGTGGCCGTACGGATTTTTATAATGAGAAACAGTCGGTATTTTGATGGTTAAAAGTACGTTGTGTGAGCATACGGAGTCGGAATTCGACGAAACCAGTTCCGTTAGGACCGTAATGTCGAACTCTAGCTACATGTCCAGTTTGGTGATTTTTAGGTATCGTATGTAACCACTGGGATTTTTAGAAGGCAGACACAAGGAGAAAATCAATAAAATAAAATATAAAATTCAAATTCAAAATATCCCCCTCCATTTCTAAGGTCCAACACAGGCCATGCGGCCTTCTTGCTCAGCCACAAACGGCAACAACCACAACACCACTATATAAGACCACAAACTGTTTTAAAGTGGAAATTCCCAAGAAAAGAAAATCAAAATAAAACCAGAACAAAATCAATAAATCATGAAATAGGGATTTGTGTAATCGTCGCTCGAAACTCTTGATTCTGGTATGCCTTGTGTGGAGTTCGAACGTCTTTTGCTGTTATCGAAAATACCACAGCGAACGTAGGGTTTGGGTTTTTGGTGTGTTGTGGCCATCGAGTTGGGTACGGAGGTGATGATGATGAGGAGGTCGCCTTAGGGTTTAGGTTGGTGGCATCGGAGCAGTTATATGGTGATCGAGGTGATGGTTGGGGTGGGACCTGGCAGTGCGTGGTCGGAGTCCCAAAGGAGAATTGAGCGTCGAACTGAATGGAAGGGGGACCATCGGGTACGGATTTGGATGAGGAGTACTATGGTGGTGGTTGCGGTTGAGGTTGGTAGCCGAGGTGGATGGATACGGCGGTCAAATGGAAGGTCAACGACGGGAATTTTGGATACTGGAAATTGTGAAATCGGTTTGGGGGAAGATGAAACTCACGGGCCGGTTTTGTATGAGTATTGATGGGCCAGAGAGGGAATATAAGGGTGAGGCCCAAAGTAAATTAAAAACTCTAAGTTTTTAATTAATTTAAATTCGTATTAATTTGTTTACATCATATCTTTATCATATGATATCGAAATTCAACGAAACAAGATCCGACATGATTGTATGGATGGACACTACCCAATGGAACTGACTGGAAGTGGAGTGGATCTCGTTTGAATTTATGGAGAAATAAACTGTTTGATTCAAATCAAACAACAGTTTATCGTTCTTTAACGATGAACTGCCAATGTGAGTAAAACTCACCAACTCTGAACAGTTCTATATTTACAACGTATTCTTAGAACTGTTAAATATTGTCTGTTTGATTGTGTGTTGACTGTTTGATTGAACTGCTAGTCAGTTAGTGGAAATTATATATATATATATATATATATGTATGTATGTATGTATGTATGTATGTATGTATGTATATACCGTTAAATATTTATATGTTGATTCTGCTATCAGAATAATTCATATCAAAGTGAATTCGATGTTAATCATATTGTCCAACCTCTGTGATGCAGGTAAATGGGTTGGAGGAATCCAACTGGATTCCTCAACATTTATTTTACTGTGATTTATATATTGTGATATATAATGTTATATATAATCTGTTGTTGATTATGTGTGGTTGGACGATATTTATCGTTGATTTTATGGTATGTTAAATACCATAAGAAATACCAGAATGTGGAAAAGGGATTTTCAAAGTATATTTTGAAAATAATTTATTTATATAAAGTAAATGGATTTTATATTATAAAAGAAAAAGGGTTTTTGAATATAAGGGGACTATATTTGTTAATCAAATATAAGGGAATTTATTTGTTAATCAAATATAAAAGAATTTATTTGTTAATCAAATATAAAGGAATTATATTTTAAATGAAATATAAAGGAAATATATTTGAAATCAAATGTAAAGGAAATCAATTTGTAAATCAAATATTATAAAGGAATTATATTTGTAAATCAAATATAAGGGAATAATAATTGTTAACCAAATATAAGGGGATTTATTCGTTAATCAAATATAAAGGATTTGAATATAAATGAAATATATTTTAAAGCAAAGATAAAAGGATATATTGGTAAAACATAAATAAAGAGTTAAAAGGATTTATTTATTTAGGAAATAAAGAAAGGTAAAAGAATTTATTATTTAGGGTATAAATAAAGTTAAAGGATTTATTTATTTCGGAAATAAATAAAGTAAAAGGATTATTTATTTTTAGGAAATAGAATAAAGGAGATATTTATTTGTTAGAATAAATAGAATAAAGGAGATATTTATTTGTTAGAATAAATAGAATAAAGGAGATATTTATTTGTTAGAATAAATAGAATAAAGGAGATATTTATTTGTTAAATAAATAGGATTTGATCAAAGGAATATTTATATGAAAAATAAATAGAACTAAATCAAAAGAATATTTAGAAGATGAATAGAAAATGGAAATCTGTTTTTAACAGATAAATAGAAAGGATTAATTTATAAATAATAGTTTATAAATTAAATAAATATTTATCATTCGATAAATGGAATATATAAGTCTGAACTTATATAGAGAAGAGATATTGGTTTCAACACCGATAGCTTTAAATAGAATATGTACCCAACACTTGTATAAGTGAAGTAACATTATTAAAGAGAACATTTATAAAGTGAAGAACCATTACTAAAAGTAAATCTTTATAAATGAATAAACGTTATCAAATAGGAGAAATCGAGTAGAGTTAGAGTTAACCAGTCAGAGTTAATCAGTTAGGGTTGACCAATTAGAGTTAATCAGTTAGAGTTAACCAGTTAGAGTTAGAGTTGACCAGTTGAGTTATTCAAATGGAATTAATCGAGTAAAGTTATCGAATATCACTTATTCAAAGTAGAATTTTCGAATATAGTGTATTCGAAAGAAGAGTAATCGAATATAGTTTATTCAAGTGGAGTAATCAAATATAGTTTATTCAAGTGGAGAAATCGAATATTGTTCAAATAGAGTAAAGTAGTCATCGAATATAGTTTATTCGAATAGAGTAAAGTAGTCATCGAATATAGTTTATTCGAATAGAGTAAAGTAGTCATCGAATATAGTTTATTCGAATAGAGTTAGAGGAGTTAATCAAATATAGTTTATTCGAATAGAGTTAGAGGAGTTAATCAAATATAGTTTATTCAAACAGAGTTAGAGGAGTTAATCAAATATAGTTTATTCAAGTGGAGAAATCGAATATTGTTCGAATAGAGTAAAGTAGTCATCGAATATAGTTTATTCGAATAGAGTAAAGTAGTCATCGAATATAGTTATTTGAAAGAAGGGTTAAGTAAGGAAGTTAGTTAAAGAAATATAAAGTGAACTTTACCTATTTCAAGGTTAGAAATGTTGTTCAGTTAAGGTATGAGAGGTAATTATACCCCAACTTGATTGGCTTCGTTTTTAACTAAGGACTGGTTAAGGTTCGGCAGTAAAGGATGGTAAAGTGAATTTAATAATTAAAGGAAATGGTTGAGTTGGCATAGCGATGTTTTATCTAAACATCTGCTTAATCCAAACGTGGGAGTTTTGGAAATGTTTTCAAAACAAGAATCAGAAATGTTTTCTAATACAGAAAACAAGAAATGGAAATGTTCCCAATGTTAATAACGTATATTTTCTAAATATAGAAAATAAAAAATGTTGAATATAGGGAAACAGGAGATGTAAAATGAACTAAGAAGATAAATGTTAAATGGTGTTTGATCGATATGATTTCCATCTGGAAATAATATCGTTGTTTACACACTTGTTTTTCTTTGATAGTTAACTCACAGGCTATCGAGGTTTTGACCATTTTAACGTTGTTAATATGGAGAGACCGGTTGGATTATTATCCAAAGAACCACTTTGCATTGGCGTAAGCGTTGCGAATCATATGTGCCAAAGATAATTGAAGACGGAGTAAAAGTGCAAGGGCCGTTGTATAAGTCTTAGATAACAGTGACTAAGATGGATATACTGAATAGTGCCTTCGGTTTGTCCAGTCCCAGGACAACTTGTATGGACGAAGGTCTGACAGAGTATATCCAATGGATCACGTAAGTTGATCTCTTCAAACGTATATACGTTGGTGGCGGAGGAATTCATTTCTCTTAGCTGTATACCCGTGTTATTTTTGGATAAGTCAATTTGTGATTTGGCGGGTATGACGATGTGACATTTTAAGTGAATGAAGATGAATGTCTGACAGAGTATTTCATTAAGGTCACGTACATTTATTTCTTCAACCGTACCAAGAGTGGAAGCGGAGAAGGAAACTTCTTTAGTTAACACGTAATGTACTGTTGTAGATGTCAATTAGTGATTATTGATGGATCTGACAATGTGGCATTTGAAGTGAATCTGATGTGATGATAAAGCGTAAGCTGAAGCCTCATCGACCGGTAAATGACAAAAATCGGACAGGTAGCATGGCTATGTAGGTCGCACCTATTAGGGTGTATAATCACCCGATCTAAAGTTTCATTTACTTCTAAAAATCTATTGTCGATGCTGTCCCATTCGGGAAACGGTTGCTGATCCCAACCGTTGGTGATATACATTCGATACACTCAAGCGAAATGAGTGGTCGGTCATGTGTGGCTGAGTTGTAAGATGTTCTTGTTGAACTCGGTGTATTCTCCTCTAGAGATACACCAGCGGCAGGTGGTTCCATACCTTGTCATAGTTGGAAATCCATTACCCAATAAGTGCTTCCGGTTTTGAATGTATATTATTATGTGGAACGTGAGATGCAAACGTTCCACTAGATTGTTATTTACTTGATTTAGACATTATTATAATATCAAAATGATATTGCTTTGTCAAAGATGTTGGATTCTCATAAGGGAAAAACCCGTTTCGTATTCACGGCGTGGTCTTATGAGATATCATATACCTGTTCAATTGTTTAAACTATTTTACTCACACCAGTCCCATGACTGACCCGGAGTTTACTTTGTTTTGTTTTCCCTAAACTCTTGGGTGCCTAAATTTGTACGGGCAGTCAAGTAGTCGGGATTTACAGATATACTTGGAGAGCTTGGAGCAGGAGGTTTTCAAGATTTTATAGCTATTGTTTTTCCGCTGTTGTTGTAAGTGCTGTATTCTGATAAAGTGCTATTGTATATATATAACTATTTTACTTAAAAGTTATGTTATATGTTATTCGTTTCGCTGTGAGATTCGTGTTACTCTGATGATGTAAGTTCTTCTTTTCTTCTTCTATTCTAAGTTTCTATCTTATCTATCCTCACCCTCTAATTTCTTTCATTAATTACCAGGATTTTTCAATGTTTGGTTAGTCATCATCGTGTTTATGTCGATAACCAAAGTCGCAAAAATCTGGGTCATTACAATGGCTAACAACTCAAGATCATGAGTAACGTAATTTTTCTCATGTGGTTTCAGCTGACGGCTAGCATAAGCAATCACTTGACCTCTTTGCATTAACACTGCACCAAGGCCTTCTCTAGAAGCGTCTGTCCAGAATTTCAAGTCCTCATTGCCATCTATTATAGTTAACACTGGAGCAGTCGTCAGTTTCAACTTCAGCTCTTGGAAAGCTGCCTCACATACGGGAGTCCAATTAAATCTCGAATGTTTCTTAGTCAGTTTCGTTAAGGAACTAGATGTCTTCGCGAAATCCTTAATGAATTTCCGATAATAACTGGCCAACCCGAGAAAACTTCTGACTTCTGTGGGAGTACGAGGCTATTTCCAATTCTGAATAGTGGTGATTTTACTGGGATCCACTGAAATTCCTTGCTTTGACACGACGTGACCAAGAAATTTGACTTCTTCCTGCCAGAATATACATTTGGAAAACTTTTCTTTTAAAACATTCCTTCTCAGAATTTCTAATACTTGTTCCAAATGTTTTTCGTGCTCGCTTTCTGACTTAGAGAAGATCAGGATATCATCAATGAAAACCAGAACAAATTTATTCAAAACTCCTCTGAATACTCTATTCATCAGATCGACGAAATAAGCTGGAGCGTTACATAAGCCGAACGGCATTACTAACCACTAGTAGAATAAGTCTGGACCTCTGAATGATGTCAAAGGAACACACTCTTCTGCAATACGAAGCTGATGGAAACCTGTAGCTATGTCCATTCGTGAAAATACTTGTGTGCCATTCAATCGATCTAACAAATCATCAATCCGCGGCAATGGATATTTGTTTTTCAATGTCTGCTTATTCAAGTCACGATAATCTACACATAGTCTGAGAGTACCGTCTGACTTTGGGACAAATACCACTGCTTCTCCCCAATCAGAGAAACTAGGTCTGATCAGACCCTTCCATACTAGTTGTCGAGTTTGATTATCTAATTCATCTTTCTCCTTCAAGGTCATTCTTCGAATAGCGTGAACTACTGGCCTTGCATTCGGGACTAAAGAGATTTTGAAATCAATTTCTCTTTGCGGAGGTAAGCTAACAACTTCTTCGAACACATCCGCATAGTTCTTGACAACTGGTATATTTTCAATGTCGACCGGAATATTCTCCGCAATGACAGGAACAGGTTCTATTTGGGCAGGAGAAACATCTAAAGCTGCCCAGAAGTCTTTTCTATTTGAATTCGGTCCTTCACAGGGAATGGTTATATAATTGCCTGATTTAATCTTCGCCCTTACGATTCTGTCAGCGCATTTAACCTCAGCTTCATATTTGGTTAACCAATCCATTCCTAGAATCAGGTCAAACTCTGTAAAATTCATGACGATAGAGATAGTAGAACCGATAACAGGAAAAAGAAACAGGCACTCCACAAACCCAACTAAGATTGATGGAACCCCCAACCGGATTATGGACAGTCATTGGTTCTTTGAGCCTTTTCAAATTCAAATCCAGCTTCTTAACCGCATTTTTTGCAATAAAGCTTCGCGACACGCCTGTATCAAATAGTACTATAACTGGAATATCTTTGACAGTAAGCATGCCTTCTAAAACATCAGGCCTTTCCTGACAAGAGGAGGATGCAGGAACTTCTGCTATTTCATTTACCTGCACTACTTTAGATTTCTGCGATAGCTGGCAATTCTTCGCAATATGACCTGCCTGGTGACACAGATTGCATTTTCTCTTCTCTTGAAACTTATTCTTGGATTTAGATTTATCCTTCTTCCGTTGGTTCTAAGATTTGCAATTTATCGCCAAATGCCCTTGCTTGTTGCAGCTCGAGCATGTGGCAATTGTTAGTGGTCCTTTCTCAGACTTACCCGTTTTTCTCTTGACTTTAGGCTTCTTTCTGACCCCAGACGTTGTACTTCTCTCTGGGCTATCAGTTTCGAATTTTCTTTTGTTGTTAGAACTACATTCGTCTTCATCTCGCAACATACCTTTCTTATCGAGATCTTCATATTGGTAAGCCATGTATATCATTTCTGAAAAATGAAGCTTCACATGGCCCATTACACTATTCTGGTATTTTCTTTGAAGACCATTTATAAACCTCAGATTCTTCATCTTTGGCTTTTCAATTAGCTCCAGGGCAAAACGAGAAAGTTCATTGAATTTCTTATGATATTCAGGAATATTCATATCTCCTTGTATCAGATAGTAGAACTCATCGTATAACCGCTCAGTTGCTTCTAGAGGAATAAATCTTTTACTGAAATCTCTTTAAATCGATCCCAGGTGATATCACCTTCTGGACTATCTTTAATAATCGAATCCCACCAGAACAAAGCTTCGTCTTTGAGCGCCCAAGATGCCAGTAATCTTTTCTGGTCATCCCTCAGCTTTAAACCTTCAAAGATTTTCTCAGCAGAACGAATCCAAGCTTGTGTTTTAATAATAGATTCTTCGCCAAAGAATGGTACTCCACCCAGATTTTTATATTTCAAAAATAGAGCTTCTATGTATGGGTCAGTATTACTTCTTCTGCTTCTGGAACTCATTTTCTAGTACTTCTGCAAATAGTAGATCAAGTGTCAGGTCTACATAAAAGGTATTTTTAAAACATAGAGACATATACTTGAACGTAAATGTGTCTACTGGGGTGTATTTCATTCTGTTATACTCATACTAGGATATTACTGATCCTATCTGTAATGAGTTACTCGTCCTAGAACACTACTGGTTCTATTTCTGACGAGTTCGTTAATATGTTATATTCCAGGCTTAACCAAAACTTTGATACCACGTTTGTGAAAACCCAAACCACGTAACATGAAGGCAAGGGCAATCTTTGGAATATAACACATAAACAGATAACAGCAGAACAAAAATAAATAAATACACCAGATAATGTACAATAGAATATACTGGATATAATAAACATCAGAGTTACACAGTATACAGGATCATACTTAGAACAAATACAGTTCAGCTATACATAAATGTCAACAGCGGAAAACAACATAATATGTACAATAGGAGTTGAACAACATAAAAAGAGATAAATGATAGAATCCATCTTCAGCTCCAGCTATCCAGAAAGAGCCTGCTAAAACCTGAATACAAGGCTGCCCGTGTAGAAAAGGGGCACCCGAGTTTGTAAGTGAAACAAACTGCGAGTTAGTCATGGGACTGGTATGAGAAATCTACTGAAAATCTTTTACAATACGGCAAATCACAGGACCACGCCACTTTCGCGGAACGGGTTTACTCCAGTGATTACCAGTGCTTTAAAACATGTAAATCTTTTTAACATCTCAATGCTTTTTATAAAAATGAAGCCATTATAAGACTCAGGTCCCATCACACAATGCAACACAAACCGGAGGATAGAGTTTTACCTTATAATGGCCAAAATATGTTTGATACGAGAAAAACAAATCCTTTGATATTATTACTAGTGTTTATATGTTTCTAAAACAATTTGAATCATAACTATCAATCATAGATGGCATGGGTACCATATATCATGTCGTCGTATATATATACAGTCAAAATCAAACGATGTCGTATCTGGAAATTGGATTTCCATCATGAACCGAGGCCAGGGATCGTCCTCACCGCTTCGAGACGCTCTAGCCCGCCACTCAGGACCCAGACACAGGTGGGCCCTTGGATCGTCAGGGCCGGTCCACTGATGTGGATTAAAATGCCTGAACACTGCGTTTCCCCGCCCTTTGGGGTGTAAATGAGCCAACGAATGACTCCATCGGTCCCGGATCGACCGATATAACCGAGGCGCCTCGCAACAGCAACAAACACACAGGTGAAAGTAATATAAATGTCAGGGCTGGTAGGTCACTGACACCACCCTAGCTAGAAGGAAACGCATGTCCTCCCTGATGTCCTCTCCCGTTTCTGGCTCATACCGGGGTGTGAGGCTCGCGAAACAACGATAAAACACAAAGCTATGCCACACAGGCGGTGCTTTGATCATCAACCACAAAGCTCTTCTTTTCAACAAAAGCTTTGATCATAGCATCTCTGTATGCCACGTTGTCACTATACAACGTCAGACACACGTCCATTTACAAGTCCGTTCTGGGTCTGAACGAAACCGGAGGATCTTTATTCCTCACACATCCGTACAATCAACATGTACGTCCGGACGGTTACTACTTCAGCCCCTTCTAGGTAGCAACTCCTATCATGAACATCAGTAGCACCCCTCCTTTCGACGTGAAGATCATCGGTCTTGCACCGTCTTCATATCTTCGACTTTTACTCTTCGATCAATTATTTGAAATGAGAATTAACTCGGCCTTTTCAAATAATTCACGCATATTTAATATTTCAAATTAATTCATTTCAATGGTTAAATTGTTCGACATCAATAATTCAGTTCTTTAATGTAATTTCAACGCCAAACACATTCAACCATCAAATATTCAACAAACCGATCAAATTCAGTTTATTTTCATTCCATATCATTTATAATATTTTATCACAATTTATCGCTATTTTTATTTATTTAAATTTAGCCAATTCATTCAAATGACGCTTCAGGCCATAACGTGGCACTAGCGCTGTTTTTCTTCAGATATGATTTACACATCTGAAAATCTAACCGTTGGATCTTCAAAAATTTGATATCGTTAGAAATATATTTTCCAAACGAATCCAACGGTTTCAGTTTTGGGAAAATCCGACGGTCGGATCTCCCGGTACAATCATTTGAAGTTTCGATTTCAAATATCTAACTGCAGCGTCATTATTCGATTTATTTTAATTATATATATATATATAATCCATTCTGACGCTGTTTTTCTTCAGATTTGAATTAAACATTCCATATAATCCAACCGTTGGATCTTTACAAAGTTGGTGCCATTAGAGAGATATTTCCAAGGCGAACCCAACGGTTGTGGTTTCGGGAAAATCCGATGTCGAATCTCCCGCAATAATCGTTTGAAATCACGATTTCAAAATACGAACTGCAGCTTCATTATTCGATATATTATAATTATATATATATATAATTCATCTTTCGATTTCAAAACCATATTCATTTCATACATTTGATAAAAATGATATTTTTATCCAACCGATATTTATTTCAACACATCGCTATTTTTGACAATTCATGTATTTAATAAAAATGTGAATTTTATTGTAAAACAATTTATTTCAAAACACGATCATTTTATATAGTTCAAATAGGTGATAAAAATGTGATTTTTATTATAAAACAATTTATTTCAAAACACGATCATTTTATATAGTTCAAACAGGTGATAAAAATGTGATTTTTATTATAAAACAATTTATTTCAAACACGAATACCATTCAACACATGAATTTCTATTCAACACATGAATGTTATTTCAACAAATTAAAATAATTCCAACACATGAATATTATTGAAAATTTCGGCAGCATAACGGTAGGGTAGTTAAAACCGGGACCGTATCGATGTACGGCTCCTCGCTCTACCTTAAAACCTTGCGGTTTTTGACAATGGGGATTCATGCATCTAATTCGCACGCAGGCGAGCATGTTTTTCTTTCATTTCCACAACCTATTCTAACTTTTTTTTCAACCACAAATGGGTATTTTTCAACCTCAATCAATCCTTTCAACCACAAACAATTCTATCAACCATTCGCATTATTCACCAAATTTCACATCAACCAAATAATCCAATCAATATCACAACCAATATATATATCGTCCATGGTCTGTGGACGAGGGGAGTGTGTATATATATATATATATATATATATATATATATATATATATTCGTGTATAAATATATTTCAATTCATTTCAATGTCATTTCATTGCATATATAATTTTTACAACGCATATATAACTTATACATCGAACATACAACTTATACAACGCTTATACATGAGGGGTACAACGCTTATATAACTCATACATCGACTATATAATTTATACGTCATCGTTTCCATATCGTTTATAACATAGAAATCTCACATTGGGTTCCACTCCACCAAAAATAGCAGAAGGCTCAGAAAAATATGCGGTCTCTTCTAAAATGTAGAAGATGTCCACACGAGTCCACTATCTCTTGTTTCACTGAATTTCATCAACAAACGAAAAAGATATGATTTTTACAGTGAAATCAAAAACTGTAGCGCTTTAAAGTGCTATTAAAACAGTTTTAATATTATCAGCCATTACCTTCTTTTAAATCTTCAAAACTAGGTTCGATCTTTTCTCGCAATCCGTGTAGCTTGGTGATGATCGGCCTTTGCCACCTTGTAGTGCTCCGAGAGGCGCTCCCCCACCTGCCACGTCAGCCAACTCGAAGCTCCCCAGGGCACGAAAAACAAGGACGAGCGGCAGAAGTATGGGGCGTCGATTCGAGCAGATTACTCCACGGTGGAAGGCGAGACCTATATGGATGTGAAGCCCTTGAGAATATCTACAAAATCTTGAACTGGAGCTAGTGATTTTATTGAGTGTGGAAGGAGAAATCGAGGGGGGAAGTGGCGAACGATTTTCTGCCTTCAATCGGAGGAGGGAGAGAGAATGTCGGGGTAAGAGAAACTTATGTGGCCCAATCATATTTTTTTCTTTTATTTATATATTTTTAAATTTCGAAAATACCCTCTTTCTCACACGAACCCC
This sequence comes from Allium sativum, assembly GCA_030737875.1. Classification (NCBI taxonomy): domain Eukaryota; kingdom Viridiplantae; phylum Streptophyta; class Magnoliopsida; order Asparagales; family Amaryllidaceae; genus Allium; species Allium sativum. The sequence continues at coordinate 972,351,595 of CM060920.1, forward strand.
AACCCAGACCCAACGATTGTTGTCCCTAGCTAAATACCCCCATTAAGAACACAATGGGATATGTTTCATAGGCCCATTCGATTGTTTCGACTAGTTCTTCTTCAAATTAAAATATAAAACATTCAATATTCGATTTGAACGTACAATTTAATTTGCCGGGGCCACATACTGATTCTAAAAATTCCAGAAAAATAAATCTAGTTATGTTTTGACGATACGGTCCCAACAAAATTAGTTTCGTCGAATTCTGAGACCGTTTGAAAAATGGCTCTTTTCTAGTCGATCCAATTTAATAGAAATCGACCAAACACATTTTCCTTTGCCACGCTCACATACTAGCTTCAAAAATTATGAAATTTGAAATCTAGCAATAATTTGACATCCCGGATCCAACAAAAGTGGTTTCGTCGAATTCTGAGGTCGTTTGCAAAATAGCCATTTTCACAGGCTATATAAACTCTATAGTGACCTTTCTGAAAATTCATTTGGCCATAACTTTTGACTCCCGCTATGAAACTTCGATTTTTCAGATTCGTTAGAAAGATATTCACTAACAGATTTAAATATTTTTGGTTTCACTAAAATCCGTTTTATTTTGCACCCGGTACAGTCAGTTAAAGTTTGAATTCAATTTTTGAAACTACAGCGCCACTTCAGGCCATGTTTATAATTAAAGTTAATTATATTAATTATCAAACATCGAGTCAAACATACTTTTCATCGTTATTATTTAAAATATTTATTTTAAATATTTAAAATCCAATATTTTAGCCAATTTAAAAAAATTTAACTGGTTCATTTTCTAGGTTGTTACAGTTGTACAGGTCCAGGTTATCGGATGCTGCGAAGTCTAGAGACGAGCTGAAGGTGTACAGACATATTGTATCTAGTATTTATTCTGCTGAATGATTGTATATGGGGACAGGGTATTATCATTATCCAGATGTGTGATGTACTTCGATATTGTAAGTATTTTAAAAGCCCTCAATAAAGATTTATTTCTGTCTTATATTTTGTTCCGCTGCGATGTGAGACTCTGTGATTATATGGTGTTTCTTCTTTTCTTCTATTCTAACTTTCTTTCTTATCTCGCCCTCTAATTTCTTTCTAATAACGTTCCTGTGTTTTCGGTGCTTGGAAGGTCGGAAGGAGTTACAGAATTGTATTTATATCAATTTTCAGGGCTGAAAATTCTTGGGTCGTTACAGTGGTATCAAAGCTACTGGTTTAGTAACAACCTTGTCTCTGTGGTATAACTTGATAGAGATTGGGTTAGTAATACCCTAGATCGAGATTGAGTGTATATATATGAGAGCATATTTGTAAATTTTATATATAAATGTTTTGTATTGTGTTATTTGATCGGTTTAAGTGTTGAGAAGCAGTGAACTGGCAATCGACACAATATTGTTTTGTAAAGGGGGTAAATGAAATAATTTTACCCAAAATTATATTTTTGTATAAAAAAGAAATAATTTTATAAATTATTGAGATATTAGTGTGTTTGACTAATTTGAATGAAATTCAAATTGGATTGAAAAATTGAATTGAAATTTAACTTGGTTAAGTGTAATTTAATTGTGAATGATATTGAAATTAAATTAAATAAATTTGGAGATTGGAATTTGAATAAATAATAATCAAATAGAAATCAATCGAATAGTAATCGATTGATGTTCAAATATGGGAACCCAAAATAAAATATTAATATTGAATGTAAATTCAACAGAGTTGGTTTATTTGGTTGTGTATTGGTTGTTGATTGTGAATTGTTTGTTATTGGATGATAGTATGTTTGAATGGGAATAATCAATAATTTAAAGGAGTTAAATGAATTATAGAATAGTTAATAATTTCCGGTATAATTAAACTGGAATGGAAACTGCATATGAATTGGAATTCATGATTTAATCATGTGTCTGGTAATAAATTAATGTTATCTATTTGATTTTGGAATTGGAGTAGTTATACTTGTTGATTAGTGAAATATTACTTAAGAATTTCATATAGTTATTAATCACATGTGAATTGATTTAAGTACAGGTGTCAGATGGCAAGAAAGATTGATATTGGTTGAGTAAATCGAATATACATTGAGCAATTATGCTCAATAGCGCTCGAAAAAGGTACGCCCACGCGAAAATACAAAATTTTGGGTTTTGATTTTTGTTTTTCGACCGTGTTGGTTGATGTATATATATTATTTGTTCCTGCGATATAGCAGATGTCACTCCATACAGGTGAGACTGTCAAATTTTTACGGGAATTTAATGTGTTAGAAAATTTTCGATATTTTTGAAAATTTTATTTTACCAAAATGAATTAGTTTTCTATTTAAAATAAATTGGATTTGGAATTTAATGGGATTTGTAACATTTTTCTTACCTTAGCAATTTCGGGGACGAAATTCTTTTAAGGGTAAGAATGTAACGACCCGTATTTTTGGCAGTCAAATATTTTATTTAATTTATTATTTTAAATATTATATTTTGAATATTAATGGAATTCAATATTTAATTCGTTATTAAAATGAAGTCTGAACGTTATATATTTATATAATTATAGATCGAGCTCGGAATGGTGCGGCAGTTCGTAATATGGAGTTTTGAGATTCAAACCTCAAGTCTCATCAACCGTGAAATGACAAAAATCGGGCAGGCAGCATGGCTATGTGGGTCGCTCCTATTAGGGTGTATAATTACCTATCTAGAGAAATTTCATTTCCTTCTTTAATCTATTTCAATGTTGTCCCTTTCGAGAAACGGTGGTTTGAGCCCGAACGTTGGTGATATACATTCGATACACTCAAGCGAAATGAATGGTCGGTCGTGTGTGGGCTGGGTTGCAAGACGTTCTGGTTGAACCCAGTGTATTCCCCTCTAGAGATACACACAATCGGCAGGTGGTCCTATACCTTGTCATAGTCGGAATCCAATCTCCAATAAGCGCCCTTAGTTTTGATTGTATACTATGTATGTGGAGCATGAGATGCAAGCATTCCGCTAATTGATATTTACTTGTATTTTAGACACTATTATAATATCAGAAAAGATATTGATTTCAAAAATGTTTTGGATTATCGTAAGGTAAAAACCCTCCGTATTTATGTGTGGATTTGGTCTTATGATTGTCCTTTTCTTTTGGAAAGATCTTTGAACTTTAAAATCAAGTTAGGTGATACTGTAAAACTTAGTGTGTTTTTCTCACTCTGGTTCACCAAACTGACCTGGTATTTTGTAAATGCTCGGGTTAGACCGGGTTGTATAGGTCCAGGTTATCGGATGCTGCGAAGTCTAGAGACGAGCTGAAGGTGTTCAGACATATTGTATCTAGTATTTATTCCGCTGAGTGATTATATATGAGGATAGGTTATTATCACTATCCAGATGTGTGATGTACTCAGATATTGTAACTATTTTAAAAGCTCTCAATAAAGATTTATTTATGTATTATATTTTTTTCCACATCGATGTGAGATTCTGTGATTATGTGGTGTTTCTTCTTTTCTTCTATTCTAACTTTCTTTCCTTCTTTTCTCACCCTCTAATTTCTTTCTAATAACGTTCTTGTGTTTTCGGTGCTTGGAAGGTCGGCAGGAGATACAGAATTGTATTTATGTCGATTTTTGGGGACGAAAATTCTTGGGTCATTACAATAACCGCGCAATGGTGGGGAAACCGACCGTTAACGTGTTTAATATAAAATATTAATTATTTTAAGTCAGATTTTGATGAAAAAATATATCATGATTTGACAGAAAGCAACAGTAATTGAAAAGGTTTAAACCCAGTTACACTGTAATTTGTACATGTAAACCAACTTAAATAATTGCCAATTCTTAAAAAAATACTATTTAAAAACTGTCCAAACTCTGAATTGTCTAAAAACTATCTAAATTTGGCAATATTTTAAATTCTATCAACACTTAAAAATTGTCTAACCAGATATTGTCATTTAATTAATCATCTAATTTAATGTAGCTTAAAAATCAGCCTCAATTCCATAATCTTGTATTTAAAACAACAATATGTTCTAAATTTTGAATTCTAAAACAATTAGTTTTGTACTGGCATGCTTTATGAATGCACCAATGTGACCTTTTTTAAAAGAAATAAAACCTATATGGCTACAGTTTGCGAATGCGCCAAATTTTATAAGAAATTGAAACATATATTAGTGCATTGTGAATGCACCAAATTGTTCAAAGAACCAAAAATACATAGAAAAGTCTCTTTTTTACTGTAAACTTCTTATTGACTTTCAGAAGTGCCAACACATAAAAAAATTACAATGCCAACATTTGAAGTTCAGCAATAGAAAATGACTTTTTTCTTTAAACATGTAGGCTTTTATAAATAGTTCTCAAAAAGAGTATAAATGTATAATAAATTTAGAGAAGTGACCTAACTAAGTGAATATAATCCTCTAAACAATTGCTATTAGGCCAATATTGTAATGACCCGCATTGGCAGAGGTATTATAATTAATTTATTTAATTATTTAAAAGGTAATTAAAAGAATTTATGGGTCGAGGAATTAAATAATGGTGAATATTTAATTTAAAATAATAAATTAAATAATATATTTAAATCTAAAATAATCAAAATTGGCTGAAATGACGATATGGTGTAAACCAGATCATCTATGATATTTAATTCAGTTTAGAATTGAATTTGAATAACGAATATATTCAATCGACGTCAGTTTGAACGTATAATTATAATATAATTAAAATAGAGCTTGTAATGGCGTGGCGGTTCGCTAATTGGCGATTCGAACTTCAACTGAATGTACAGGATTCATTTTAAATCGGATTTCTGTGAAATAAGAAACGTGTGGAGCTGGTGGAGTATATCTTTCTAGTGGAAGAGAAAAATCGGGATTTCGTCGTGTAGATTTTGGTGTACGTCCAAATCAAATTTCAAAAAAGTCGCTGTGGAATTCCTTTATGATTTGCAACGCTTTATTTACGTTATAAAAGGATTTTCGATATAAACTGAATATCAATTAATCTAAAATCTGAAATATCAAACTGAAAATTCTGATATGATATTCTGAAGTGGTACGATATCATATGTAAAGATATACAATAATATTAATTTATTAATATTTAATTTAATTATATTTAAATATATTTATATATTTAAATGGTATATTCAGCGCTTTAAAAATAGCCAATTTTGCAAACGACCTCAGAATTCAGCGAAACTAATTTTGTTGGATCCGCAATATCAAATTATTGTTATATGTCCAGATCCGTGATTTTTGAAGTCAGTATGTGGTCGTACCGATTTTTAAGGTGAAAAACAGTCGATATTTTGACAGTTAAAAATACGCTGTATGAGCATACGGAGTCGGAATTCGACGAAACCAGTTTCGTTGGGACCGTAATGTTGAACTCTACCTACATGTCCAGTTTCGTGATTTTTAGGTATCGTGTGTGATCACATGGATTTTTAGAGTGAAGAAACGGATATAAAACGATATAATAAAATATCTAAAAATATCTAGAAAAATATCCAGATATTTTTCTAATAGTATAAATACCCCCACAAACATTCCTAAACCTAATTTAAAGTCCACGCCTCCTCTTATTCAAGCCGTCAGTGTTTATCTCCACAAAAACCCAAAACGCAAGCAAAATAAATCAAAACAAATCAAATAAAATGTTATAAATCCCGATTTATGTATGAATGGGTTACGGTGGAGATTGTCTTCGATCTGGTATCTGTTATAAGAGGCACGATTCGACTTTTCTGATGTTGGGCATTCGAACAGTAAATTAGGTTTGGGTGATTTGGGGTCTGTGGTGTATCGATTGGCTTTTTGATGCCATATTTGGGTTCGGGGTTGATTTTGGGTTTCGGTGGGGGTAGTCGTGTGAAACTCGGTTCGTTCTGGGGGTGGCCGATTCGTTGGGAAGCCTGGACTGGCGGCGGGAAAGGGGATACCGAGTTGAACTCGATGGAGTTAGGGATGGTGAGGGATTGAAGAGAAGTTCAATGATGATGTCGGTTTTAGGATCGGTGGAAAAATGAAGGCTGTTGTGGTGGATGAATAATCGGCCATGGGTTTTGTGTGGTGGAGCAAGCTACAGAGACTAGAAGAAGAGAGGGACGGGTCTGGGCTGTAGAATGTGGTGAATGGGCCTTGTTCAAGTGGTAAGCCCAATAATGGTTTAGAACTTAAGTTTATTTAAAATTCAAATGAGTGTATTAAATTGAAATTGTGATATCTCATCCATATGAGGTCGGAATCGAGAACCGTAAGTTGCGTTAGGATCGTATGGATGGTGGCTACACAATGAAGCTGACTGGGAGTGGAGTGGAGCTCATTTGGATTTATGGAAAAATAAATTGTTTGATTCAAATCAAATAACAGTTTATCGTTCTTTAACGATGAACTGCCAAAGTGAGTAAAACTCACCAACTCTGAACAGTTATATTTTTATAACGTATTTTTAGAACTGTTAATCATCTGTTGATTTCTGTGTGTTGGTTGGTTGATTGAACTGCTAGTCAGTTAGTTGAATATATATATATATATATATATATATAAACCGTTATATATATTGATGTTGTTTTACAGAACATTTCATATTGAAATGAAGTTGATGTTAATTATATGGTTTAACATCTGTGATGCAGGGAAATAGGTTGGAGGGACCCAACTGGGTTCCTCAATATTTATATTACTGTTCTGTTCATATATTGTAATATATGATGTGATATATAATCTGTTGTCGATTATACGTGGTTGGACGATATTGATCATCGTTATTTGATATGTTAAGTACCATAATATACCGGAATGTTGAAAAGGGTATTTTCAAAATGAATATTGAAAATAGATTATTTATAAAATCAAGGGATTTTAAAAAGGAAAAAAATATTTATAAAATCAAAGAAGATTTTATAAAAGGAATTATTTATAAATGGAATATTTATAAATAGAAATTTAATTATAAATGGATTATTTATAAATAGGAAATACTTAGAAATAAAAACACAAAAGGGATTTTTTGCAAACCATTTGCAAACAGATTAGAAAGAGAAAGGTTTGAAAACCATTTTCAAACCAAATAGAAAGAGAAAGGTTTGAAAACCATTTTCAAACCAGATAGAAAGAGAAAGGTTCGAAAACCATTTTCAAATGAAATCGAAAAGGAGATATTTGTAAAACCATTTACAAATAGAGTTGAAAAGGAAATATTTAGAAAATAAATAGAGTTAATAAAGAAGGGAATTTGTTTAGAATGGAATAAGATGTTATAAAAAGGAAAATGTTATTAAAAGGAAATCCTTATAAGTGGGAAAACGTTACTAAAAGAACATTTATAAAGTGAAGAACCATTACTAAAAAGTAAATCTTATAAATGAATAAACGTTGTTAAAAGGGAATCTTTTTAAATGGAAAAAACGTTATCAAAAAGGAGAAATCAAATATGGTATTCGAAAGGAGTTAATCGAATATGGTATTCGAAGTTAGTTAATCGAATATGGTATTCGAAAGGAGTTTATCGAATATGGTATTCGAAGTTAGTTAATCGAATATGGTATTCGAAGTTAGTTAATCGAATATGGTATTCAAAAGTTAGTTAATCAAATATGTTATTCGAAAGAGGTTAGTCGAGTCGAGTTAGTTGAATAGAGTTGAACCGATAGAGTTAACCAGTTGGGGTTAATCAGTTAGAGTTAACCAGTTAGAGTTAACCAGTTAGAGTTAACCAGTTAGAATCAATCAGTTAGAGTTAATCCAAATGAGATGCCATTTAGCATGACTGCTAGCGTAATTTGCAGGGCTGCTGATAGCCTAAGGCAGTCGGATGTTTCCTGAGGGAATCAGGCGTAACCATTGTGATCGCTGCGATCTAGAGTCAAGAGAATGGAGTTAAATCGAATATTAGCTATTCGAAATAAAGTTAAACAGGCATAGTAATTCGAATATAAGTTAATCGAATATTAGTTATTCGAATAGAGTTAAAGGAGTTAGTCGAATATTAGTTATTCGAATAAAGTTAAAGGAGTTAGTCGAATATTAGTTATTCGAATAGAGTTAAAGGAGTTAGTCGAATATTAGTTATTCGAATAGAGTTAAAGGAGTTAGTCGAATATTAGTTATTTGAATAGAGTAAAGGAGTTAGTCGAATATTAGTTATTTGAATAGAGTAAAGGAGTTAGTCGAATATAGTTTATTCGAATAGAGTTAAAGGAAAGGAGTTATCGATTATAGTTTAATCAAAATGAGTTATCGATTTATAGTTTAATCGAAAGGAGTTATCGATTATAGTTTAATCGAAAGGAGTTATCGATTATAGTTTAATCGAAAGGGGTTATCGATTAGTTAATCGAAAGGAGATTATCGAATATAGCATATTCGAAAGAAAAAGATCGAATATAGTTTATTCGAAAGATAGAGAATTCGAATATAATTTATTCGAAGAGAGATAATCGAATATAGGTTATTCGAAGAAGAGTTAATCAAATAGAGATTACTCGGAAGAGAATTATATGTCGAATTCAATTATATCGAATTTGGGAAAGTAATATTTACTTTCCGGTTTTTAAATCAAAAGTATACACTAATAAATTAGGGTTAGGTTTAATTATTCGAATTAAAGAATAAAGGTTATAATTGAAGTTAGATATTGCAGAAGTAGGGATTATAACGTTATCGTTATAATCAATGTTTTCAATAAAGAAGTGGATTCGTAAATTGAATCCGAGAGTTACGTAAAGAAGTTGTTAAAGGTTTAAAAGATAAACTGTTACTATTTTGAAGTTATAACGTTGTTCAGTTAAGGTCTGAGAGGTAATTATACCCCAACTTGATTGACTTCCTTCTTAACTAAGGAATGGTAAGGTTTGATAGTGAATGATGGTTAAGTGAATTTAATAAGTGGTTTGAGTTGGCATAGCGATGTTTTATTTAAACATCTGTTTATATCCAACGAAGGAATTTTGGAAATGTTTTCCAAATAAAAAATCAGAAATGTTTTCTATATAGTAAACAGGAAAAGGGAAATGTTTTCCATTGTTAATAAAGTATATTTTAAAAAAAATAAGAAATGTTGAATATATGGAAACAGGAGATAAGTAACTAATGAACTAAAGAGATAAATGTTAAATGATGATTGATTGATATAATTTCCATATGGAAATAATATCGTTGTTTGCACACGAGTTTTTCTTTGATAGTTAAGTCACAGACTATCAATGTTTGACCATTTTACGTTGTTAATATGGAGAGACCGGTTGGATTATTATCCAAAGAACCACTCTGTATTGGCATAAGCGTTGCGAATCATATATGCCAAGAAGACGGAGTAAAGTGCAAGGGCTGTTGTATAAGTCTTAGATAACAGTGACTAAGATGGATATACTGAATAGTGCCTTCAGTTTGTCCAGTCCCAGGACAACGTGTATGGACGAAGGTCTGACAGAGTATATCCAATGGATTGCATAAGTTGATCTCTTCAAACGTGTATACCTTGGTGGCGGAGGAATTCGTTTCTCTTAGCTGTATACCCGTTGTATTTTTGAGGAAATCAATTTGTGATTTGGCGGGTATGAAGATGTGACATTCTAAGTGAATGAGGATGACTTGTATGGATGAATGTCTGACAGAGTATTTCCATAAAGGTCACGTACATTGATTTCTTCAACCGTACCAAGAGTGGAAGCGGAGAAGGGCACTTCTTTAGCTAACACGTAATGTACTGTTGTAGACGTCAATTAGTGATTTTCGATGGATCTGACAATGTGGCATTCGAAGTGAATCTGATGTGATGATAACGCGTAACTTCTAGCCTCATCATCCGGTAAATGACAGAAATCGGGCAGGAAGCATGGCTAAGTCGGTCGCACCGAAGTAGGGTGTATAATCACCTATCTAGAGAATATTCATTTGCTTCTTTTAATCTATCAATGGTGTCCCATATATATACGGGAAACGGTTGCTGATCCCAATCGTTGGTGATGTACATTCGATACACTCAAGCGAAATGAGTGGTCGGTCATGTGTGGCTGAGTTGCAAGATGTTCTTGTTGAACTCCGGTGTATCGTTCCTAGAGTACACTGATCGGAAGGTGGTTCCATACCTTGTCATAGTTGGAAATCCATTACCCAATACGTGCTTGCGGTTTTGATTGTATACTATATAGTAGAACGTGAGATGAAAGCGTTTCTGCTAGATTGATATCTATTTGTACTTAGACATTATTATAATATCAGAATGATATTGCTTTACAAAATTGTTTGGATTTTCATAAGGGAAAACCCATTCCGTTTTCACGGCGTGATCTTATGATATATCCGTTATTAAACCAAGTGTTAGGAGTTTTACTCGTACCAGTCCCATGACTGACCCGGAGTTTATTTGTTTTGTTTCCCTAATCTCTTGGGTGCTTAAATTTGTACGGGCAGTCAAGTAGTCGGGATTTTTCAGATACACTTGGAGAGCTTGGAGGAGGAGGCTTCAGGATTCTATAGCTATTATTATTTCCGCTGTTGTTGTAAGTGTTGTACTATGATAAGTGCTATTGTATATATAACTGTTGTATTTCAGAAGTTATGTTATATTTTATTCGTTCCGCTGTGAGATTCGTGTTTACTCTGATGATGTTCTTCTTCTTCTATACTATTAGTTCTACCTTATCTATCCTCACCCTCTAATTTCTTTCATTAACTATTCGGTTATTTTCGATCCTTGGATGTTCGATATGTGTTGTATATCGGATAACCAAGATCGCATTTTTCCGGGTCATTACAGTTGGTATCAGAGCTTAAGGTTAAGTGATTTACCTTGGCTCTGTGGCAAAATTCAGTAGAGATGGGATTAGTAATATCCTAGACTGAATTTGAGTGTATATATACAAGTGCGTATTTGTTAGTTAATATAAAGTGATTTATATTGTGGAGACTCATTTGTTGAGTGGCTTATGAATTCTGGTCGATCAGTTTGATCCACTGTATCGATAAGGGTTACTGAACACTCGAATACGATGAACCAACATGATATGTTTTGAAATTAACATAGTATATTGGTTGTGTTGGTTGTTATTATAATCGAATAAGATTATAAAAGGTAAAATGATTATAAATAACTAATCAGAATTCATATATGGAAAATATATGAAATAAGATGAAGTAAAATCTGAATTTAAATCAGATTTGGAATTAAAATAAGGAAATTTTAAGTTCCTGGGAGATTTTGAAAACGTTTTTTAAACTGAAAGTGATATAGTATTAAACTCACTTCGATAGCTGGAAAATAGATTCTGATGATGAATCGCGACATCATCAGTGTTCATTTTCGAGTTCTAAGTGACGGATTACTACCAAAGGTTTTGTTTTTGAATTGTTTTGAGAAAACAAGTTGTTTAGAAATTCAAAGGTTTTGAATTGGGATTTATGATTTCAAATTGATTTGAAAGAAACCCAGGAATTTAAGTTCTGGGATTAAAATTTAACTAATGAAGTTAATAGATTGAGATGGTATAAATAAATAAATAAATTGAAATTTAACTTGAACTAGGTTAAATAAAATTGAATTGGATTAGAGATAATCTAGAATGGAACTAAATTGATAAGTCAATAATTTGGAATTTGATATTGGGGTTCGAATGAAATTCAATTTGGATTTGAGGATATGAATTGATTGGAATTTAATTGAGATAACACTGGTATATGCTGAGTTAATAGCATATGGAAGTGATAGTGTTGATATGCCCAACAAAAAGGTACAAATTTATATTCGATATAAGCATGAGATTTATGAGCCGAATTGGCAAGCCGCTTGGCTGTTTGATTTTCTTTTGGGTTGGAGAAGGCCTAGAGAGGCGAGTTGGAGTTTTACCGATAGGGCTGTATAAAGGGGGTTATAGCGAAATTTTCCGAAAATTTAAAGTGTTAGAAAATTTTCAGAATTTTTGAAAATTTTAGTTAGTCTGAATGAATAAATATTTTAGTCGATATTAATTGGTTCAGTTGAAATCAGAAATAAGGGGTAAACAAATCTTAGGAATTCCAATATATAGGGTCGTCCTCTAACTTAGCAATTTCGAGAACGAAATTATTTTAAGTGGGGAAGATTGTAATGACCCGCATTGGCAGAGGTATTATAATTAATTTATTTAATTATTTAAAAGGTAATTAAAAGAATTTATAGGTCGAGGAATTAAATAATGGTGAATATTTAATTTAAAATAATAAATTAAATAATATATTTAATTCTGAAATAATCAAAATTGGCTGAAATGACGATATGGTGTAAACCAGATCATCTGTGATATATAATTCAGTTTAGAATTGAATTTGAATAACAAATATATTCAATCGACGTCAGTTTGAACGTATAATTATAATATAATTAAAATAGAGCTTGTAATGGCGCGACAGTTCGCTAATTGGCGATTCGAACTTCAACTGAATGTACAGGATTCATTTTAAATCGAATTTCTGTGAAACACGAAACGTGTGGAGCTGGTGGAGTATATCTTTCTAGTGGAAGAGAAAAATCAGGATTTCGTGGTGTAGATTTTGATGTACGTCCAAATCAAATTTCAGAAAAGTCACTGTGGAATTTCTTTATAATTTGCAACGCTTTATTTATGTTATAAAAGGATTTTCGATATAAATTGAATATCGATTAATCTAAAATCTGAAATATCAAACTGAAAATTCTGATATGATATTCTGGAGTGGTACGATATCATATGTAAAGATATACAATAATATTAATTTATTAATATTTAATTTAATTATATTTAAATATATTTATATATTTAAATGGTCTATTCAACGCTTTAAAAATAGTTAGTTTTGCAAACGACCTCAGAATTCAGCGAAACTAATTTTGTTGGATCCGCAATATCAAATTATTGTTAGATGTCCAATTCCGTGATTTTTGAAGTCAGTATGTGGTCGTACCGATTTTTAAGGTGAAAAACAGTCGATATTCCGATAGTTAAAAATACGTTGTGTGAGCATACGGAGTCGGAATTCGACGAAACCAGTTTCGTTGGGACCGTAATGTTGAACTCTACCTACATGTCCAGTTTCGTGATTTTTAGGTAACGTGTGTGATCACATGGATTTTTAGAGTGCAGAAACGGATATAAAACGATATAATAAAATACCTAAAAATATCTAGAAAAATATCTAGATATTTTTCTAACAGTATAAATACCCCCACAAACATTCCTAAACCTAATTTAAAGTCCACGTCTCCTCTTATTCAAGCCGTCAGTGTTTATCTCCAAAAAAACCCAAAACGCAAGCAAAATAAATCAAAAACAAATCAAATAAAATGTTATAAATCCCGATTTATGTATGAATGGGTTACGGTGGAGATTGTCTTCGATCTGGTATCTGTTATGAGAGGCGCGATTCGACTTTTCTGATGTTGGGCATTCGAACAGTAAATTAGGGTTGGGCGATTTGGGGTCTGTGGTGTATCGATTGGCTTTTTGATGCCATATTTGGGTTCGGGATTGATTTTGGGTTTCGGTGGGGGTAGTCGTGTGAAACTCGGTTCGCTCTGGGGGTGGCCGATTCGTTGGGAAGCCTGGACTAGCGACGGGAAAGGGGATACCGAGTTGAACTCGATGGAGTTAGGGATGGTGAGGGATTGAAGAGAAGTTCAATGATGATGTCGGTTTTAGGATCGGTGGGAAAATGAAGGCTGTTGTGGTGGATGAATAATCGGCCATGGGTTTTGTGTGGTGGAGCAAGCTACAGAGACAAGAAGAAGAGAGGGACGGGTCTGGGCTGTAGAATGTGATGAATGGGCCTTGTTCAAGTGGTAAGCCCAATAATGGTTTAGAACTTAAGTTTATTTAAAATTCAAATGAGTGTATTAAATTGAAATTGTGATATCTCATCCATACGAGGTCGGAATCGAGAACCGTAAGTTGCGTAAGGATCGTATGGACGGTGGCTACACAATGAAGCTGACTGGGAGTGGAGTGGAGCTCGTTTGGATTTATGGCAAAATAAATTGTTTGATTCAAATCAAATAACATTTTATCGTTCTTCAACCATGAACTGCCAAAGTGAGTAAAACTCACCAACTCTGAACAGTTATATTTTTATAACGTATTTTTAGAATTGTTAATAATCTGTTGATTGTTGTGTGTTGGTTGATTGATTGAACTGCTAGTCAGTTAGTTGAAAATATATATAAACCGTTATATATATTGATGTTGTTTAACAGAACATTTCATATTGAAATGAAGTTGATGTTAATTATATGGTTTAACATCTGTGATGCAGGGAAACAGGTTGGAGGGACCCAACTGGGTTCCTCAATATTTATATTACTGTTCTGTTCATATATTGTAATATATGATGTGATATATAATCTGTTGTCGATTATATGTGGTTGGACGATATTGATCATCGTTATTTGATATGTTAAGTACCATAACATAACGGAATGTTGAAAAGGGTATTTTCAAAATGAATATTGAAAATAGATTATTTATAAAATCAAGGGATTTTAAAAAGGAAAAAAATATTTATAAAATCAAAGAAGATTTTATAAAAGGAATTATTTATAAATGGAATATTTATAAATAGAAATTTAATTATAAATGGATTATTTATAAATAGGAAATACTTAGAAATAAAACACAAAAGGGATTTTTTGCAAACCATTTGCAAACAGATTAGAAAGAGAAAGGTTTGAAAACCATTTTCAAACCAAATAGAAAGAGAAAGGTTCGAAAACCATTTTCGAACCAGATAGAAAGAGTAAGGTTTGAAAACCATTTTCAAATGAAATCGAAAAGGAGATATTTGCAAAACCATTTACACATAGAGTTAAAAAGGAAATATTTAGAAAATAAATAGAGTTAATAAAGAAGGGAATTTGTTTAGAACGGAATAAGATGTTATAAAAAGGAAAACGTTATTAAAAGGAAATCCTTATAAGTGGGAAAACGTTACTAAAAGAACATTTATAAAGTGAAGAACCGTTACCAAAAAGTAAATCTTTATAAATGAATAAACGTTGTTAAAAGGGAATCTTTTTAAATGGAAAAAACGTTATCAAAAAGGAGAAATCGAATATGGTATTCGAAAGGAGTTAATCGAATATGGTATTCGAAGTTAGTTAATCGAATATGGTATTCGAAAGGAGTTAATCGAATATGATATTCGAAGTTAGTTAATCGAATATGGTATTCGAAGTTAGTTAATCGAATATGGTATTCGAAAGTTAGTTAATCGAATATGTTATTCGAAAGAGGTTAGTCGAGTCAAGTTAGTTGAATAGAGTTGAACCGATAGAGTTAACCAGTTAGAGTTAATCAGTTAGAGTTAACCAGTTAGAGTCAACCAGTTAGAATTAAACAGTTAGAGTTAATCCAAATGAGATTCCATTTAGCACGACTGCTAGCGTAATTTGCAGGGTTGCTGATAGCCTAAGACGGTCGGATGTTTCCTGAGGGAATCAGGCGTAACCATTGTGATCGCTATGATCTAGAGTCAAGCGAATGGAGTTAAATCGAATATTAGCTATTCGAACTAAAGTTAAACAGGAATAGTAATTCGAATATAAGTTAATCGAATATTAGTTATTCGAATAGAGTTAAAGGAGTTATTCGAATATTAGTTATTCGAATAGAGTTAAAGAAGTTAGTCGAATATTAGTTATTCGAATAGAGTTAAAGGAGTTAGTCGAATATTAGTTATTTGAATAGAGTAAAGGAGTTAGTCGAATATTTGTTATTTGAATAGAGTAAAGGAGTTAGTCGAATATTAGTTATTTGAATAGAGTAAAGGAGTTAGTCGAATATAGTTTATTCGAATAGAGTTAAAGGAAAGGAGTTATCGATTATAGTTTAATCAAAATGAGTTATCGATTTATAGTTTAATCGAAAGGAGTTATCAATTATAGTTTAATTGAAAGGAGTTATCGATTATAGTTTAATCGAAAGGGGTTATCGATTAGTTAATCGAAAGGAGATTATCGAATATAGCGTATTAGAAAGAAAGAGATCGAATATAGTTTATTCGAAAGATAGAGAATTCGAATATAAGTTATTCGAAGAGAGATAATCGAATATAGGTTATTCGAAGAAGAGTTAATCAAATAGAGATTACTCGGAAGAGAATAATACGTCGAATTCAATTATATCGAATTTGGGAAAGTAATATTTACTTTCCGGTTTTTAAATCAAAAGTATACACTAATAAATTAGGGTTAGGTTTAATTATTCGAATTAAAGAATAAAGGTTATAATTGAAGTTAGATATTGCAGAAGTAGGGATTATAACGTTATCGTTATAATCAATGTTTTCAATAAAGAAGTGGATTCGTAAATTGAATCCGAGAGTTACGTAAAGAAGTTGTTAAAGGTTTAAAAGATAAACTGTTACTATTTTGAAGTTATAACGTTGTTCAGTTAAGGTCTGAGAGGTAATTATACCCCAACTTGATTGACTTCCTTCTTAACTAAGGAATGGTAAGGTTTGATAGTGAATGATGGTTAAGTGAATTTAATAAGTGGTTTGAGTTGGCATAGCGATGTTTTATTTAAACATCTGTTTATATCCAACGAAGGAATTTTGGAAATGTTTTCCAAATAAAAAATCAGAAATGTTTTCTATATAGTAAACAGGAAAAGGGAAATGTTTTCCATTGTTAATAAAGTATATTTTAAAAAAAATAAGAAATGTTGAATATATGGAAACAGGAGATAAGTAACTAATGAACTAAAGAGATAAATGTTAAATGATGATTGATTGATATAATTTCCATATGGAAATAATATCGTTGTTTGCACACGAGTTTTTCTTTGATAGTTAAGTCACAGACTATCAATGTTTGACCATTTTACGTTGTTAATATGGAGAGACCGGTTGGATTATTATCCAAAGAACCACTCTGTATTGGCATAAGCGTTGCGAATCATATATGCCAAGAAGACGGAGTAAAGTGCAAGGGCTGTTGTATAAGTCTTAGATAACAGTGACTAAGATGGATATACTGAATAGTGCCTTCAGTTTGTCCAGTCCCAGGACAACGTGTATGGACGAAGGTCTGACAGAGTATATCCAATGGATTGCATAAGTTGATCTCTTCAAACGTGTATACGTTGGTGGCGGAGGAATTCGTTTCTCTTAGCTGTATACCCGTTGTATTTTTGAGGAAATCAATTTGTGATTTGGCGGGTATGAAGATGTGACATTCTAAGTGAATGAGGATGACTTGTATGGATGAATGTCTGACAGAGTATTTCCATAAAGGTCACGTACATTGATTTCTTCAACCGTACCAAGAGTGGAAGCGGAGAAGGGCACTTCTTTAGCTAACACGTAATGTACTGTTGTAGACGTCAATTAGTGATTTTCGATGGATCTGACAATGTGGCATTCGAAGTGAATCTGATGTGATGATAACGCGTAACTTCTAGCCTCATCATCCGGTAAATGACAGAAATCGGGCAGGAAGCATGGCTAAGTCGGTCGCACCGAAGTAGGGTGTATAATCACCTATCTAGAGAATATTCATTTGCTTCTTTTAATCTATCAATGCTGTCCCATATATATACGGGAAACGGTTGCTGATCCCAATCGTTGGTGATGTACATTCGATACACTCAAGCGAAATGAGTGGTCGGTCATGTGTGGCTGAGTTGCAAGATGTTCTTGTTGAACTCCGGTGTATCGTTCCTAGAGTACACTGATCGGAAGGTGGTTCCATACCTTGTCATAGTTGGAAATCCATTACCCAATACGTGCTTGCGGTTTTGATTGTATACTATATAGTAGAACGTGAGATGAAAGCGTTTCTGCTAGATTGATATCTATTTGTACTTAGACATTATTATAATATCAGAATGATATTGCTTTACAAAATTGTTTGGATTTTCATAAGGGAAAACCCATTCCGTTTTCACGGCGTGGTCTTATGATATATCCGTTATTAAACCAAGTGTTAGGAGTTTTACTCGTACCAGTCCCATGACTGACCCGAAGTTTATTTGTTTTGTTTCCCTAATCTCTTGGGTGCTTAAATTTGTACGGGCAGTCAAGTAGTCGGGATTTTTCAGATACACTTGGAGAGCTTGGAGCAGGAGGCTTCAGGATTCTATAGCTATTATTATTTCCGCTGTTGTTGTAAGTGTTGTACTATGATAAGTGCTATTGTATATATAACTGTTGTATTTCAGAAGTTATGTTATATTTTATTCGTTCCGCTGTGAGATTCGTGTTTACTCTGATGATGTTCTTCTTCTTCTATACTATTAGTTCTACCTTATCTATCCTCACCCTCTAATTTCTTTCATTAACTATTCGGTTATTTTCGATCCTTGGATGTTCGATATGTGTTGTATATCGGATAACCAAGATCGCATTTTTCCGGGTCATTACAGTTGGTATCAGAGCTTAAGGTTAAGTGATTTACCTTGGCTCTGTGGCAAAATTCAGTAGAGATGGGATTAGTAATATCCTAGACTGAATTTGAGTGTATATATACAAGTGCGTATTTGTTAGTTAATATAAAGTGATTTATATTGTGGAGACTCATTTGTTGAGTGGCTTATGAATTCTGGTCGATCAGTTTGATCCACTGTATCGATAAGGGTTACTGAACACTCGAATACGATGAACCAACATGATATGTTTTGAAATTAACATAGTATATTGGTTGTGTTGGTTGTTATTATAATCGAATAAGATTATAAAAGGTAAAATGATTATAAATAACTAATCAGAATTCATATATGGAAAATATATGAAATAAGATGAAGTAAAATCTGAATTTAAATCAGATTTGGAATTAAAATAAGGAAATTTTAAGTTCCTGGGAGATTTTGAAAACGTTTTTTAAACTGAAAGTGATATAGTATTGAACTCACTTCGATAGCTGGAAAATAGATTCTGATGATGAATCGCGACATCATCAGTGTTCATTTTCGAGTTCTAAGTGACGGATTACTACCAAAGGTTTTGTTTTTGAATTGTTTTGAGAAAACAAGTTGTTTAGAAATTCAAAGGTTTTGAATTGGGATTTATGATTTCAAATTGATTTGAAAGAAACCCAGGAATTTAAGTTCTGGGATTAAAATTTAACTAATGAAGTTAATAGATTGAGATGGTATAAATAAATAAATTGAAATTTAACTTGAACTAGGTTAAATAAAATTGAATTGGATTAGAGATAATCTAGAATGGAACTAAATTGATAAGTCAATAATTTGGAATTTGATATTGGGGTTCGAATGAAATTCAATTTGGATTTGAGGATATGAACTGATTGGAATTTAATTGAGATAACACTGGTGTATGCTGAGTTGATAGCATATGGAAGTGATAGTGTTGATATGCCCAACAAAAAGGTACAAATTTATATTCGATATAAGCATGAGATTTATGAGCCGAATTGGCAAGCCGCTTGGCTGTTTGATTTTCTTTTGGGTTGGAGAAGGCCTAGAGAGGCGAGTTGGAGTTTTACCGATAGGGCTGTACAAAGGGGGTTATAGCGAAATTTTCCGAAAATTTAAAGTGTTAGAAAATTTTCAGAATTTTTGAAAATTTTAGTTAGTCTGAATGAATAAATATTTTAGTCGATATTAATTGGTTCAGTTGAAATCACAAATAAGGGGTAAACAAATCTTAGGAATTCCAATACATAGGGTCGTCCTCTAACTTAGCAATTTCGAGGACGAAATTATTTTAAGTGGGGAAGATTGTAATGACCCGCATTGGCAGAGGTATTATAATTAATTTATTTAATTATTTAAAAGGTAATTAAAAGAATTTATGGGTCGAGGAATTAAATAATGGTGAATATTTAATTTAAAATAATAAATTAAATAATATATTTAATTCTGAAATAATCAAAATTGGCTGAAATGACGATATGGTGTAAACCAGATCATCTGTGATATATAATTCAGTTTAGAATTGAATTTGAATAACAAATATATTCAATCGACGTCAGTTTGAATGTATAATTATAATATAATTAAAATAGAGCTTGTAATAGCGCGACAGTTCGCTAATTGGCGATTCGAACTTCAACTGAATGTACAGGATTCATTTTAAATCGGATTTCTGTGAAACAAGAAACGTGTGGAGCTGGTGGAGTATATCTTTCTAGTGGAAGAGAAAAATCGGGATTTCGTGGTGTAGATTATGATGTACGTCCAAATCAAATTTCAGAAAAGTCACTGTGGAATTCCTTTATAATTTGCAACGCTTTATTTACGTTATAAAAGGATTTTCGATATAAATTGAATATCGATTAATCTAAAATCTGAAATATCAAACTGAAAATTCTGATATGATATTCTGGAGTGGTACGATATCATATGTAAAGATATACAATAATATTAATTTATTAATATTTAATTTAATTATATTTAAATATATTTATATATTTAAATGGTCTATTCAACGCTTTAAAAATAGTCAGTTTTGCAAACGACCTCAGAATTCAGTGAAACTAATTTTGTTGGATCCGTAATATCAAATTATTGTTAGATGTCCAGTTCCGTGATTTTTGAAGTCAGTATGTGGTCGTACCGATTTTTAAGGTGAAAAACAGTCGATATTCTGATAGTTAAAATACGTTGTGTGAGCATACGGAGTCGGAACTCGACGAAACCAGTTTCGTTGGGACCGTAATGTTGAACTCTACCTACATGTCCAGTTTCGTGATTTTTAGGTAACGTGTGTGATCACATGGATTTTTAGAGTGCAGAAACGGATATAAAACGATATAATAAAATACCTAAAAATATCTAGAAAAATATCTAGATATTTTTCTAACAGTATAAATACCCCCACAAACATTCCTAAACCTAATTTAAAGTCCACGTCTCCTCTTATTCAAGCCGTCAGTGTTTATCTCCACAAAAACCCAAAACGCAAGCAAAATAAATCAAAAACAAATCAAATAAAATGTTATAAATCCCGATTTATGTATGAATGGGTTACGGTGGAGATTGTCTTCGATCTGGTATCTGTTATGAGAGGCGCGATTCGACTTTTCTGATGTTGGGCATTCGAACAGTAAATTAGGGTTGGGCGATTTGGGGTCTGTGGTGTATCGATTGGCTTTTTGATGCCATATTTGGGTTCGGGATTGATTTTGGGTTTCGGTGGGGGTAGTCGTGTGAAACTCCGTTCGTTCTGGGGGTGGTCGATTCGTTGGGAAGCCTGGACTGGCGGCGGGAAAGGGGATACCGAGTTGAACTCGATGGAGTTAGGGATGGTGAGGGATTGAAGAGAAGTTCAATGATGATGTCGGTTTTAGGATCGGTGGAAAAATGAAGGCTGTTGTGGTGGATGAATAATCGGCCATGGGTTTTGTGTGGTGGAGCAAGCTACAGAGACAAGAAGAAGAAAGGGACGGGTCTGGGCTGTAGAATGTGGTGAATGGGCCTTGTTCAAGTGGTAAGCCCAATAATGGTTTAGAACTTAAGTTTATTTAAAATTCAAATGAGTGTATTAAATTGAAATTGTGATATCTCATCCATACGAGGTCGGAATCGAGAACCGTAAGTTGCGTAAGGATCGTATGGACGGTGGCTACACATTGAAGCTGACTGGGAGTGGAGTGGAGCTCGTTTGGATTTATGGAAAAATAAATTGTTTGATTCAAATCAAATAACAGTTTATCGTTCTTTAACCATGAACTGCCAAAGTGAGTAAAACTCACCAACTCTGAACAGTTATATTTTTATAACGTATTTTTAGAATTGTTAATCATCTGTTGATTGCTGTGTGTTGGTTGATTGATTGAACTGCTAGTCAGTTAGTTGAAAATATATATAAACCGTTATATATATTGATGTTGTTTAACAGAACATTTCATATTGAAATGAAGTTGATGTTAATTATATGGTTTAACATCTGTGATGCAGGGAAACAGGTTGGAGGGACCCAACTGGGTTCCTCAATATTTATATTACTGTTCTATTCATATATTGTAATATATGATGTGATATATAATCTGTTGTCGATTATATGTGGTTGGACGATATTGATCATCGTTATTTGATATGTTAAGTACCATAACATAACGGAATGTTGAAAAGGGTATTTTCAAAATGAATATTGAAAATAGATTATTTATAAAATCAAGGGATTTTAAAAAGGAAAAAAATATTTATAAAATCAAAGATGATTTTATAAAAGGAATTATATATAAATGGAATATTTATAAATAGAAATTTAATTATAAATGGATTATTTATAAATAGGAAATACTTAGAAATAAAACACAAAAGGGATTTTTTGCAAACCATTTGCAAACAGATTAGAAAGAGAAAGGTTTGAAAACCATTTTCAAACCAAACAGAAAATAAATATAGTTAAAAAGGAAATATTTAGAAAATAAATAGAGTTAATAAAGAAGGGAATTTTTTTAGAGCGGAATAAGATGTTATAAAAAGGAAAACGTTATTAAAAGGAAATCCTTATAAGTGGGAAAACGTTACTAAAAGAACATTTATAAAGTGAAGAACCGTTACTAAAAAGTAAATCTTTATAAATGAATAAACGTTGTTAAAAGGGAATCTTTTTAAATGGAAAAAACGTTATCAAAAAGGAGAAATCAAATATGGTATTCGAAAGGAATTAATCGAATATGGTATTCGAAGTTAGTTAATCGAATATGGTATTCGAAAGGAGTTAATCGAATATGGTATTCGAAGTTAGTTAATCGAATATGGTATTCGAAGTTAGTTAATCGAATATGGTATTCGAATGTTAGTTAATCGAATATGTTATTCGAAAGTGGTTAGTCGAGTCAAGTTAGTTGAATAGAGTTGAACCGATAGAGTTAACCAGTTAGAGTTAACCAGTTAGAGTTAACCAGTTAGAGTCAACCAGTTAGAATTAATCAGTTAGAGTTAATCCAAATGAGATGCCATTTAGCACGACTGCTAGCGTAATTCGCAGGGCTGCTGATAGCCTAAGGCGGTTGGATGTTTCCTGAGGGAATCAGGCGTAACCATTGTGATCGCTAAGATCTAGAGTCAAGCGAATGGAGTTAAATCGAATATTAGCTATTCGAACTAAAGTTAAACAGGAATAGTAATTCGAATATAAGTTAATCGAATATTAGTTATTCGAATAGAGTTAAAGGAGTTAGTCGAATATTAGTTATTCGAATAGAGTTAAAGGAGTTAGTCGAATATAAGTTATTCGAATAGAGTTAAAGGAGTTAGTCGAATATTAGTTATTCGAAGAGAGTTAAAGGAGTTAGTCAAATATTAGTTATTCGAATAGAGTTAAAGGAGTTAGTCGAATATTTGTTATTTGAATAGAGTAAAGAAGTTAGTCGAATATTAGTTATTTGAATAGAGTAAAGGAGTTAGTCGAATATAGTTTATTCGAATATAGTTAAAGGAAAGGAGTTATCGATTATAGTTTAATCAAAATGAGTTATCGATTTATAGTTTAATCGAAAGGAGTTATCGATTATAGTTTAATCGAAAGGAGTTATCGATTATAGTTTAATCGAAAGGGGTTATCGATTAGTTAATCGAAAGGAGATTATCGAATATAGCGTATTCGAAAGAAAGAGATCGAATATAGTTTGTTCGAAAGATAGAGAATTCGAATATAAGTTATTCGAAGAGAGATAATCGAATATAGGTTATTCGAAGAAGAGTTAATCAAATAGAGATTACTCGGAAGAGAATTATACGTCGAATTCAATTATATCGAATTCGGGAAAGTAATATTTACTTTCCGGTTTTTAAATCAAAAGTATACACTAATAAATTAGGGTTAGGTTTAATTATTCGAATTAAAGAATAAAGGTTATAATTGAAGTTAGATATTGCAGAAGTAGGGATTATAACGTTATCGTTATAATCAATGTTTTCAATAAAGAAGTGGATTCGTAAATTGAATCCGAGAGTTACGTAAAGAAGTTGTTAAAGGTTTAAAAGATAAACTGTTACTATTTTGAAGTTATAACGTTGTTCAGTTAAGGTCTGAGAGGTAATTATACCCCAACTTGATTGACTTCCTTCTTAACTAAGGAATGGTAAGGTTTGATAGTGAATGATGGTTAAGTGAATTTAATAAGTGGTTTGAGTTGGCATAGCGATGTTTTATTTAAACATCTGTTTATATCCAATGAAGGAACTTTGGAAATGTTTTCCAAATAAAAAATCAGAAATGTTTTCTATATAGAAAACAGGAAAAGGGAAATGTTTTCCATTGTTAATAAAGTATATTTAAAAAAAATGTTGAATATAGGGAAACAGGAGATAAGTAACTAATGAACTAAAGAGATAAATGTTAAATGATGATTGATTGATATAATTTCCATCTGGAAATAATATCGTTGTTTGCACACGAGTTTTTCTTTGATAGTTAAGTCACAGACTATCAATGTTTGACCATTTTACGTTGTTAATATGGAGAGACCGGTTGGATTATTATCCAAAGAACCACTCTGTATTGGCATAAGCGTTGCGAATCATATATGCCAAGAAGACGGAGTAAAGTGCAAGGGTTGTTGTATAAGTCTTAGATAACAGTGACTAAGATGGATATACTGAATAGTGCCTTCGGTTTGTCCAGTCCCAGGACAACGTGTATTGACGAAGGTCTGACAGAGTATATCCAATGGATCGCATAAGTTGATCTCTTCAAACGTATATACGTTGTGGCGGAGGAATTCATTTCTCTTAGTTGTATACCCGTTGTATTTTGAGGAAATCAATTTTTGATTTGGCGGGTATGACGATGTGACTTTCTAAGTGAATGAGGATGACTTGTATGGATGAATGTCTGACAGAGTATTTCCAGAAAGGTCACGTACATTGATTTCTTCAACCGTACCAAGAGTGGAAGCGGAGAAGGGCACTTCTTTAGCTAACACGTAATGTACTGTTGTAGACGTCAATTAGTGATTTTCGATGGATCTGACAATGTGGCATTCGAAGTGAATCTGATGTGATGGTAACGCGTAACTTCTAGCCTCATCATCCGGTAAATGACAGAAATCGGGCAGGCGGCATGGCTAAGTCGGTCGCACCGAAGTAGGGTGTATAATCACCTATCTAGAGAATATTCATTTGCTTCTTTTAATCTATCAATGTTGTCCCATATATATACGGGAAACGGTTGCTGATCCCAACCGTTGGTGATGTACATTCGATACACTCAAGCAAAATAAGTGGTCGGTCATGTGTGGCTGAGTTACAAGATGTTCTTGTTGAACTCCAGTGTATCGTTCCTAGAGTACACTGATCGGAAGGTGGTTCCATACCTTGTCATAGTTGGAAATCCATTACCCAATACGTGCTTGCGGTTTTGATTGTATACTATATAGTAGAACGTGAGATGAAAGCGTTTCTGCTAGATTGATATCTATTTGTACTTAGACATTATTATAATATCAGAATGATATTGCTTTACAAAATTGTTTGGATTTTCATAAGGGAAAACCCGTTCCGTTTTCACGGCGTGGTCTTATGATATATCCGTTATTAAACCAAGTGTTAGGAGTTTTACTCGTACCAGTCCCATGACTGACCCGAAGTTTATTTGTTTTGTTTCCCTAAACTCTTGGGTGCCTAAATTTATACGGGCAGTCAAGTAGTCGGGATTTTTCAGATACACTTGGAGAGCTTGGAGCAGGAGGCTTCAGGATTCTATAGCTATTATTATTTCCGCTGTTGTTGTAAGTGCTGTACTATGATAAGTGCTATTGAATATATAACTGTTGTATTTCAGAAGTTATGTTATATTTTATTCGTTCCGCTGTGAGATTCGTGTTTACTCTGATGATGATGTTCTTCTTCTTCTATTCTATTAGCTCTACCTTATCTATCCTCACCCTCTAATTTCTTTCATTAACTGTTCGGTTATTTTCGATCCTTGGATGTTCGATATGTGTTGTATATCGGATAACCAAGATCGCATTTTTCCGGGTCGTTACAAATATAAAGCAGTTGTCATTTTTTTCTTAAAAAATCCAGAAATAATATTATTTCTATCAGAAAGATAACTAAATGTTACATGATAAATAAGTAAGAATGATAACATATTTGAAGGAAACATTTCCTACCTTACATATGATATGTACAAATATTTCACAATGAGTGTTTCAAGAAATTTATTTCGGCAGCTTCAACCGGTTTAAAAGCAAAAGAAAATGGTACTTTGGTTCCTAATAAACAAATGCAACAATAGGTCCTTCTATGATTAACTGCAAAAATAAATGTAATGCTAACATAAACACTTGGAAAACATTCAACTATTATGCAAACTACAATCAGTACAGAGGTTTACCACACCAAATTCTCCAGGTAATCACAAGATCCCTATCAACGCACCTAGGGTTTTGAAAACTAGGATCAGCTATCTTTCTTTGTCCCTAATACCTAGCAATCTGGATTTAAAAGGGAAACGGTAAAATATAATGGGTGTAACTATATAAGCAACAATATTATGATCAGTACAAAGGTTTACCACACCAAGTTCTTAAGGTATAATACCCTTATGAAGGAGCTGATACTGTTGCATAGAAAGTAATCTGAAAATTTTGAATATCCAAATTTGTGAGAGTTCTTATTAGGTATGCTTGAAGAAAATTATTAAAATGGACTATATGTATATTAATTTCACAAATTGACATGGAGGATAAACAACAAGCATTAGATGCAAAAGGAGAAAATACAATCGAAAAAAGGGCATTTTTATTTTGGTTTTAGGAAAATTGAATTTGAATAATAATAATAGTAAGCAAACCTCTCTAGCGGCTGGTTTGATAATTTACAACCCAATAAGTCTCATATATTATACCATTTTTCTTTTTTTTAAAGATCCAATGAAGATTCCATGGCTACTGTGCCAAGACACAAATTATATTAATATTTCTTTTTTCAATAACCCTTCAAGTACAGTTTCTACAATCAGTGATCGATGTGTCAAAGCTCAAACTCCATTTGAATATTCCTTAGATCTTTAAAAAACTAATTTAATTTGAACCTCCAGTGCTTATTAAACAATTGATTTAATCACCATTACTAGGAAGGTTTTAAGAGAAATACATCATTAACTCACTTCATTGTTGAAATATGAAACTCATATGTCTGATTATAACTTGAGATCATTGACTATTTTATAAACCATACTTCAAATTTTTAAGGCAACATATCCATCATTATTACAAGAAAAATGGTGAATTCGCATATTGCTAAACTGTAAATTATACTTCAAACCTTATTTTGTTATAAAAGTGTTGAAAATATGTTGTTTTAATCAAATATTCTTGAGGTAAATAGTTAAACTTTTAGTGAAACATTGTTTTAATTAGTTAGAAATTAATGTAATGTTTGATAAAACATAGAAATATAAAAATGTCGATTATATAAGCAGCAAAGGCGAAGCACCGACAAAAAGGAAAAGTTGGAGCTTCAAGAATGAGAGATTCAATGCTAAAGATGTGCAACGATTTGGTAGAGTGAAATCATCATGACTGTTAACTCATAGAATGTATTTAAGAAAATAATAAGCATATTTGGGTAGTTCCATAATTTTAGGTCGATAGGTTCTTTAGATCGTCCAGACTCCGCTAGCACATTGATCTTTTCAGTTTGCTAAAGTGTCCTAGGTCATTACAGTATGTTGAGGTCAGTCATACAATTTGGGGGCGTTCAGGAAGCTTTAGCTCATTTGGGGCGTGTTGGATCACTATGACGACCTAGCTCGTACAAGATCTTTGGGCCGATAAACGCTCTTAAAGCGTTGGGGTCCTTAGCTCTTCGAAAAGCTTCTGCCAGTGGGACCTCTCGGCGTGCCAAGCTCCAGCCCATGAAATCTTTGGGTCGTCAGCTTTTCAAATCGCTAGCCCACTAAAATATTTAGGTCACTTCATCAAGGTTTAAGCCGCTTCATTCTGATTCAACCCGATTCAAGTGTGCATGGGTCGCCCAGTTTCATGATAGCTCGCGCTGCCATGGTGCATGCGTTCCTGATCCGTTCCATATTTCTTAGCTCGTAGCCATCGTGCCTCATTTGGCTCTGGTCCGTGCCACGTCCTTTAGCCCGTTCTGCCTTCATAGCCCGTGCCGCAGAAGATTTAGATCGCTCCGCATTATGTAGACCGGGCCGTTGTACTTCAGTAGCATTTAGCCCGCCCGACGGCCTAAAAAGAGGTTCAGGGAAATTACAGGATTGCCACCTGGTCTGAAAATCACCTATAAATACCCCCTCACTTCTTCATTAAGGAGGGGGAGTTTTTCTATGACCACGAAGTGCTGCTGGAATTTTCTTTCAACCATTCCTAAGAGTTCCAACATTCATCAATCCGTTAATCAATCATGATCTCCATCAAATCCATCTAAGAGATCGAAGACTTGAAGATTCGGAATCCAAGTTCAAGCATCTAGAGGGAACCTTCCAATTCTTCTCTACTCACGCTGCATCTCCACTGAATGTTCTACTCCTTCATCATATTTGAAGAGTCCGAATGAAATCTTTGAGTGAGAGAGTGATTGGATTTGTTGTAAGAGTGAAGCTTATCTTGTAAACAACATGTTGATAATGGAATCTCATATGAAAGTGGATGTAGATCCTCGTTGGATCGAACCACTATAAAAAAAGTTTGTGTTCTTGCTTTTATACTTTTAGTACATCTTTGATTGTGGCCTCACATTACTTTTCCTTACCGAAGAGGTGAAGTGCATTCTATGCACCGTTGGTGATGAAGCGAAATTTTGACTTCAACATTTGGTGCCCACCATGGGGCCGATTCAATTTTCTATCCTCTCGCACTCTTACACGAGGTTCGGGGCCTTGCATTAAGAGTCTACGTCCATCCCGCAACGATTTAATTCAAGTCTTCGCCTAAAGCTATGGGTAAACCAGGAAGACCATCGAAGAAGGTCATGAGTTCAAATGTCGAGCACGATGACAATGCCGCCAACAAAGAGAACACTCCTCCCACAAGCCAATTTGAGCGAGGAGAAACTTCTAAGGCTGGAGAAGTGGTGACGAGGAGGGAGCTTGATGAAGTAGCGATCGGTTTAGCAAGTCAAATGGACGTCGCAAATAAAACCATGATGAAGAAGCTCGAAGCATTGTTCGCCAAGCAAGCTACTACGGCCAAAATCACCCATGGAACAGCATGAGCTAAGTATGTCTGTAACGACCCGTATTTTTACGGATAATAAATAATTTATTTAATTATTTAAATAATTGTTTGGTAAATTAAAATGAACAAAATTAAATAATATTGAATATTTAATTAATATAAATAATAGAATAATATATTTAATTTCCAGAATATGTGGAGAATAGTAGAATTCACAATATTGTGTGAATTGGATTATTTATAATACTTAATTCTGTTTGGAATTGAATTATGATAACGAATATACTATTTAAAAGTATAATTTATACTATAATTATAATCGAGCTCGAAATGGCGTGGCAGTTCGTAATTTGGCGATTCAAGCTTTAAACGAATATACATAATCCGTTTTAAGTCCGAAATCTGTGAAATAAAAAATGTTGGAATATGTTGAACTGTATTTTTCTAATGAAGGTGAAAAATGGAGATTTTTCTTTATAAATTATAAGTTATGTCCAAATCAAATTTGCAAATAATCGCTATGAAGTCGCTTATAAGCCATAATTGTTATTTAATTTTAATTAAATATCGGTTTCGAATTTGGACAAATCCTTTTAGATGTAGTTATAATTTAATTTTTAGAATTTTATTGTAATTTTTATTTTGAAGCATAAGCACTTCTATGCTAAGTATAATTTATAATACTTTATTGTAATTTTTATTTTGAAACATTTAAATGTATATTTCCATACCTTCTATGCTAAGTAATCGTACATACCGACCAATCCTTTCCAAATCAAATCAGAAGAAGTGAAAACTCAGCCTATCCTACCTATACAATTACTTAAGTGTTAAGTCCCCCCTCCTCTATAAATATGGTTTCACTTCTATTACAATAAATCCTTTTGGCGAAGGATAACATCCATCACCGAATGTTTCATGGATTCAAAAATTAAAACAAAACTTATACTCCCCAATAATAATGAGATCATTCTTTATTTTGAGCAACAGCTCATGGTAGAACGACGCACCGTACTGGGTGGCAACGAGTGGAAGAGTATGGTAATATTGGCGGAGTGGTCACGAGTGGAGTTTAACAGTTCGCATTTCTTTTGGGTAGTAGAGAACCACTGAAGTGGTGATAAGTGATGGGGAGTGCGAACTGGAATTCACGAGGGTAAGGTGAAGGTGGCGAAGTACTCATGGGTGAGGGAGAATTGAGTAAGTAGATGCGTATGGATGGGCTGAGCTTGGCCTGAGCTGTGCAAGGTGGAGAGCTCGGGAAGACGTGAGCTATGTTGTTTGTGGCATGGGAGACATGGAAGAAGTTGAAAACGCACACATAGGGTAGCTAATAGCTGTTGGGGCATAATGCAACGACCCCAGATTCCGCCCAACCCGATCGATCGGTAGATCGACCAAGACCGTTCAAAACCCGAATACATTAACTCTGGGAATACAACAATATCAGAATAGTAACAACAGACTTTTATTACATCATAATAACGTAACATCAGAGTACAGAATATCAGAGTACATCGAAATAAAATTACAGCGGAAGATATATTTTTCAATGAATTATAATACAATACAGTGCAGCGGAAATAAAATAACTAAGGCAGCGGAAGAGAACTATGCTCTGGACACAGCTTTAAGCTTCAATCCAGAATCCTGCTCGAGATGAAGACCTGTAGACAAACTACTCGACTGCCCATGTGGAAAAGAGGGCACCCGAGTTTGCAAAGGTGGAAACAAACAACGGGTCAGTCATGGGACTGGTGTGAGAATTCTTAGCTAATTTAACTAAAAGTATTAAGGAAAATCCAAGGACCACGCCGCTAACACGGAACGGGTTTATTCCAATGGATTACCGTGCATAATATAAAGTGAATCGTCAAAACAACGCAATGCTTTTGAAAAAAAATGGAATCACCATAAGACTCAAGTCCCATCACACAATGCAACGCAAACCAGTGGATAGAGTTTTACCTTATGATGATTAAACATGCTTGGTACAATAAAAACAAATTTGATATTATTATTATTAGTGTATATATGTTTCAAAAACATTTCAAAGTAAATGTATCAATCCTAGGAAGCATAACTACCGTATACTATGCCTCCATACTAGTAATACAATCAAAACCGTAGGGTCGTATTTGGAATTTGGTTTCCATCATGAGTCAAGGCTAGGGAGGAGCTCCTTACCGATTCGAGACACTCTAGCTAATGTCTCAGGATCCCCCGCAATGAACCCTTGGATCCTGCAGGGTCGGTCCACACATACAGCTTCGTGGATTGGCAATTCCTGAACACACGTTTCCCGATCCTATAGGACCTATCATCCGAGGCGCGCCACATTCCATCATCCACATAAGTAAATATTAG
Source organism: Allium sativum (assembly GCA_030737875.1). Lineage (NCBI taxonomy): Eukaryota > Viridiplantae > Streptophyta > Magnoliopsida > Asparagales > Amaryllidaceae > Allium > Allium sativum. The sequence continues at coordinate 972,383,042 of CM060920.1, forward strand.
CCAGTTTAAGCACTGACACCACTTCTAGCTAGAAAGAAACGTGCTGCTCTCCCTGCGTTCCCTTCTCCCGTTTTAGACTCAACCGGGTTGTGAGGTTCGCAAAGTAACGTTATAACCACAAGGCCTGCTTTTCAACAAAGCCTTGATCATCTTCATCTTAACGTGCCACGTTGACAATTCGCGCCATGTGATTGATAACTATTAATACACAACCTCTAAGGGTGTTGAGCAAGAGAATAAATTCTCCGCCACCAACGGTCATATATTAATAGAAATCAATTTACATAGAACAAAATTCAACGTCAGACACACATTCCATTTATAAACTTATGCTCTGGGTCTGAGTGAAATCCAAATCCGTACAAATCAGCACTACGTCCGGATAACTACCATCTTAGCCCCGTCTTGGGAGCAAATCAATCAAGGGCCTCAACACTAGTTACCCATTCGATGTGAAGATCGTCGGTCTTCAATCGCCATCTTCAATTCATCCATTTAAAACGTCGTATGATTATTTGAAATGAGTATAACTCGGTCTTTTCAAATAATCTTCGCATAATTATCATTTAAATTATTTCATAACGTTATTACTTATCACTATTTTTATTTTGATAAAAATAGATATAAATCATTCTATGTAGTCATTAACATATAAGGGCAACTAATCAACCAAACAAACAGCGCACAATCATGTTCATAAATCATATCAAGGTATTATGTTCAATGAACATTTCAATTCCATTCCCACATTTATTTCTTAATAAACAACAACTAAAATGTAACTTTCAGTTCATTTAATAGAAAATGTCATTTAAAAACATTTCTTTTTCTTATTTATTTACACTATATGTAAATAAGTTTACTTTTTCATTATTCTTATTTATTTACCTAAATGTAAATAAATGTTATCTTTCACTTCTACATATCCTATTTACATGAAAATGTAAATGAAAGTGTCATCTAAAATAATTCTTTTTATTTACATAAGCAAATGTAAATTTCTATTTCATATTTTATTTACATTCTTTAATTACTTTGAAAATGTAATATTTTATTTCTTTCTCTCATTTTATTGAAAATGTAATATTTTCTTCTTATTCTTTACACTATGGAAGAATGTGAATTCTCCTTTATAAAAATGAACACTTTCCTAGTTTCCTATTTTTCATAAAAAAATGGGATTTTAATGTCAACATATTTTATTTCAAAAATATGGTCATTTTTCTATATTCTAACTTTACATTAAAAATGAGATTCTTAATGTTAACATATTTTTAAAAAATATGATCATTTTCCTATACATTAAAAATGAGATTTTTAATGCCGGCATATTTTTAATTTAAAAGTATGATCTTTTCCCTTCATTTAAGACTTGCATTAAAAATATATTCTTTTCTACCTAAAAAGAAGGTATTCTTTACTTTATTCTCTTTTATTACATTATAAAGAATGTAATTCTTCTAACTTCTTTTATTACAAAAAAAATGTAATTTTCTTCTGTTAATCACATTGAGGAAAAGGTGATTTTTTTTCCCTTTACAAAATATGTAACCTTCATTACGACGGTAAATTCTTATCTTATAATTACATTAACAAAATGTAACTTCCCTTTTATAAAACATGGAGGTGAAAATATTCATTTCATTATTAACACATAACAGTGTGAAAATAATGTCAATTTCTAATTTAACTCATAACGGTGTAAATAATGTCCATTTTCCATTTAACCGTTTATATTTTTAATATGGGCCAGACCTCTCACATTAGGCCTGCAACTTGTGGATGCTGGATAGGCCGGTCGGTTCCGGGAAAAATTATCCCATAAGTTGGGCTTAACCTCGTATCTTAGCCCAATTTGTATTTGCGCACTTGGACCTCTCACATTAGGCCCAACATTTTGTGGCTGCTGGATATGCCGGTCGGGTACGGGCAGACATCCACCACAAATGTGACCTAACCTCGTGTCCAAGTACAATTTTAATTAATCATTATAATTGTTCTACTAAAAATATTATTTTAAACTGTTTCTCATTTCAAAATATCTTAATTTTGGAATATTCTATATTTCCAAAATTACTTGATTTCAAATACTATAACTTACCTTTTCAAATCTTAATAAAACTTGGGACTTTCTCAATTATTATATTAATAATAATACCTTTCGAAATGTTTAATTCTGAATCTAATCTTCTTATCTTAATATATTGACAGTAAAAATAGAATCTTTTTAATTGAATCCCTTTTTATTTATGACTCATATTTCATTTACATTAAAAATGCAAATTCTTATGTTAACAAAATTTCATTCTTCCTTATATACTTTAATGATTCATTTTTATGTTAACACAATTCCATTCTAACTTGAATATTTTAATGGATTCCTATTGTAACATTTTTAAAGCAAAAATGCTATTCCTTTCTAATGCAACATTTTATACTAAAATGTACCTTTACTTCTAATGTAGCATTTTTTAACTAAAATATATCTTTATTTCTAATGCAGCATTTTTAACTAAAATGTAACTTTATTTCTAATGCAGCATTTTTAACTAAAATGTAACTTTATTTCTAATGCCGCATTTTTAACTTATGACATTCTTTAAATTCACATGATATAATTCTAACATACATGTTCTTTCAAATTTCTAACATAAATGTTCTTTTTAATTCTAACATAAATGTTCTTTCAAATTTCTAACATAAATGTTCTTTTAATTCTAACATAAATGTTCTTTCAAATTTCTAACAAAATGATCTTTTTATTCTAATTCAACATGTCTAACAAAATGATCTTTTTATTCCAATTCAACATGTCTAACAAAATGATCTTTTCATTCTAATTCTAATTCTAATTCAACCAAATGATAAAAATGGTTCTTTTCGTTTTGTTGAAAAATCTAATACAACAAAACGCTAAAAAAATATGGTTCTTTCGTTTTGTTGCAAATTCTAATACAATACAACGATAAAAATAAGGTTCTTTCATTTCAATTCTTTTTATTGTAACTAATGACAATAACATATATGTTCTTTTGTTTCTACTCACCTAATTAACAAAATGACACTTTTGTTTATTCTATTCCAAATAACAAAAATGATGATTTTTGGTTTCAATCTTTTCGTCACAACAAAATGATATATTTGTTTCCGAAAATTTTTGTAACAAAGGTGACATATTTGTTTTCATCAATTTTATAATAACAAATTGACATATTTCTAATTCAACTAATCTAATGAACAAAAATATAACTTTTTGATTCAACTATAATCTAATTAACAAAATGTTAATCTTTGTTTAATCATAATCTAATTAACAAACATGTTGATTTCAACACAACGTATACTGACAAAATGAAAGTTTTATTTTGTCAATTTTGATTTAACATAAATGACATGACTATTTTGTCAATTCTAATATGACAAAAATATTTCATCAAGTTAACAGATCAACAAGCATCATCAACAATTTTACATCCAATCACGAACATTCAGCAAATTATTACAGCGCATGTGTAAGACTAAAATTATGATTAGCAAATTATATTTATAAAAATAAAGGAATAGAATTTCTCACATCGGGGTTTTGAATTATTCAAAATTCTAGATTACTCCTTTTTGGATCTGGTCTGTTTCATCGCGAAGCCCTCATTTTTCTGATTCCAACGCAACTGAGTTTGTTGAATTTGGATCTCGTATGAAATAGTAATGATGTTACAAACATTTTACATTAACTAAAATGATTAAACGATAATTAAATTCAATAATTACATCATTACTTCATGTTAATTCATCTTCCACATCGTTCGTTACTCCAGACATTGGCCCCTTTTCAAACCCAACTTCGACCTTGCCATACCCAGAACGCACGCCAACAGGAGCCACTTGAACCCGATCCACCATCGCCAATTAGAAGCATCTCATTTAGACAAAGATTTTCGCAGTTATTTGTGTTTGGAAATATTGGGTGAGGGAGAAGGAATTTTTGGATTTGTTTTGGAAGATAATGGCCATTGAAGAAGGTAAGTGGCGGCGGCTCATGATATGAATTAGGGTTTTGTAAATGTGTTATTTATAGTATAATATTTTTTTGAAATTCTTTTATTTAAAAAAAAGGACTATTTATCCTTATGTGGTATGTTATAAATAAATTAAATTGTTGACTAAGGCTGAGGTGGCATCTTATTACTCATTTAAATTTCAAAAGCAAATGGCTGAAAGAAATGAATGCGTCATTAATTTTTTAGCGCTAATGGTTAGAATGTTTGTGTGTGTCTTTTTAAATTTCAAACATAAATATCCAATATCATAATTAAGGGAATATATTAAATTGTACTACCAAGAATAAAAGAGAAAAAATGGTTAGAGGTATGCATGATTTTTATTTATTTACTATATATAGTCACATATTTTCTTAAATAACGTCCATTGAAATAATTGTTCTATGAACCATAAAGTTTGAGGTTGTACCAAAATTGGTAAAATAAAATTAATTAAGTGTCAATAATATCATATTTGTTTCGGCAATCATCCCTCTGTTAAAGTTGGCATGCCTTAGCTTGTTGTATTCTATAAACCATATATTGCATTTTTACTACTTAAATCTTTTTAGAATTTATGGTATCCCAATCAAGTCAAACCATAAACTCATAAATACATATTGGCACAAATAAAATTATTGATTGAAAATTGACATACTTAATAAATGAAATTATTGATTGAAAATTTACATACTTAATTATGAATAAAGGTGCAATGCTTTCAACACATGCAAGTAAACTTTTGTTTCATAAGCTTCTTTGAGTCGTTGTCACCATATTCTTTTATATCCATTTGAATATATGTCAAAATGTATTGGAACGGAAATAAGGGAAAATACTAATTGCATTCAAACTTATAGGAAATATATCAAATTTTGGGGAATAAAAGGAAGAAATAAGAATTTGTATATGCCTATAAAAATTAGAAGGTAGGAATAGCCTTGTTTGGTTATTTAGGCAAAAAGGAATATATTTTCATAGTTTGCTTTGTGAGAGAAAAAAAATTGAATGCACAAACGCAAGCATAAAAAGAAATAAATGCATGGACTAATATTAAATAGGGATTTAGCCGTATTGCGCACTTTCCAATAAAATGTATATCTTACTACTATTGGTTTCTATAACTGCAATTGTCTTAAATTATGAATTTGTATTATTATGCGATTCAAATAAGAAGTAAATAGGTACATACCTATCTTACATAATTTTATTTAGAGCTCTTTTTAAATTCAATAATTTAATTTAAAAATGGAATTTTTAAATTCTGGCGCATTTTCTAACAAAATTTCTTAAAATAAAAATTTTAAATTGGTTCCAAAATTCCGGGTTATTACACATAAGGCATTTCATGGGTGAAGTGAGTGCAAACGTGAGCATTTAGAGAAGGAAGAAACCATGCATGCTGGTACTAAACAAAATGGAAATATAAAACAACAAAAGGGAAGAGAGTATAGACGGGGGAAAAGCGAAGAAGGGGGGCGAACTGTTCGGAAATTGTCTGGAAGCTGGAGAGAATACAGCTGAGGAGATACTGTAACCGTGATTCAGAGATGACAGTGCAAGCTTGTGAAAATCATATTGGTTGATGGAGATTTCAAAGGAGAGGTTTGTGCTGATTCTTTTTTGAAGATAATGGTGAAATGAGGTAGAACGTGGAGTGAATGTTATTCGGAATGTCCATAAGAGTCTCGAATATCTGAAGGAAGAAGATGGATTAAGCAGGTAAACCGAGGATTAAAGGAAATACTGTGTGTGGGTTTGCTAACGGGTCCGTTTTAAAAAGTGAGTGGGCCGGTAAATAATTAGTGAGCCCATTTTGATTTAAACAATATAAGTTTTAGTTAATAATAATACGTATATAACTTGTAAAATCAATAACTATCTCATACATTATCGAAATTCAGCAAAACAAGATCCATTGGGATCGTATGGACGAGCGCCACAGATTGGAACTGATTGGGAATGAATTGGAGCTCGTTACAATTTATCGCGAAATAAATTGTCTACTTGAATCAAGCAACAATTATCGTTATTTAATGATGATCGTCCAATGTGAGTAAATCTCACTAACTCTATACAGTTTATATTTTTATAAATATAATCTAGTATTGATAAATGATGATTGATTGTTATGTGTTGATTGTTTGGTTGAATTGCTGATTAATTGGTTGAAATTGTAGATAACGATATATATGAATCGTTAATCAAATATTGATTCTTTTTATCAGAATATTTCATATTGAAATGAAATCGATGTTATTTATATTGTTTAACATCTGTGAATGAAGGAAAACAGGTTGGAGGGATCCAACTGGATTCCTCAATATTATAATACCGTTTGTTTTCATATATTGTGATATATGATGTGATATATAATCAGTGATTGAATATAATGACACTGGTCATGTTATTTGGTATTTTAAATACCATATGAAATATTGGAATGTAAAAAGGAAAATTTCATAGTGAATATTAAAAATGAAATATTTATATATGAAATAAATAGGATATTATAAAAGGTAATATTTAAAAAACAAATATTGGAAAATAAAATCAAGGAAATGTTTGGGGAATAAATAGAATTATATAAAAGGATTTATATAAAATGAATAGAATTATATAAAATGATTTATATAGAATAAATAGAATTATATAAAAGGATTTATATAGAATAAATAGAATTATATAAAGGGAATTATAAATGAGGTCTAAATGTTGGAAATGAAACAAAATTTGTATGGATAATTCTACAAATAATCTATAAATAGAAGTTGGAGTTGAGATATTGTTTTTAAATACGAAATCAAACTATTTTGATTATATAAAGAAATATTATTCATATTTTATGTGAAAATTAGATGAAAGTAAATATTTTGCAAATAAAATATTATAAAGGAATTTGGGGTTTGAATTAGGAATTCAAATTGAATTACTGAAATTAGAAACTGACTGGAAATTAGTTGAGTTGAATGGTTTTCTGGGTATCGATCTGATGTTGGTTTCGGCCTTCGGGTTTTATGCTTGGGAAGTTGTTCTCTTACTAGTTTACAGTTAGAGACAGATATAGGTGGGAAGATATAGATGCGTGAATCAGAAGTGGAAACGTTTTCCAAAGTTAATAACGTATATTTTCTAATTTTAGAAAATAAGGAATTTATGAATATATGGAAACGATAAATGGGAAACTGGGAAATGAAATGATGATTGATCGGTAAGATTTCCATTTGGTAATACGACCGTTGTTTGTACATATGTTTTCCTTTGATAGTTAAATCACCGACTATCAAAGATTTTGACCATTTCCGTTGTCAATACGGGGAGACCGGGATCAGATATATTATCTGAAAACCACTCCGTATGGCATTAGCGTTGCAAATCAAATATGATGAAGATAATTGAAGATGGAATTATGCAAGGGTTGTTCAGTAAATCCTAGGTAGAAATTGCCTAATATGGATTTACAGAATAGTACCTTCGGTTTGTCCAGTCTCAGGGCGACCTGTATGGAAGAATGTCTGACGAAGTATATTTAATAGATCGCGTAAGTTGATCTTTCAAACGTATTTACGTTTGGTGGCGGAGGAATTCTTTCTCTTAGCTGTATACCTGTAGTATGTTTGGGGAAATCAATTTGTGATTGGGGGGTATGACGATGTGACATTCAAAGTAAATAAAGGTGTGATCTATACGTTATGGCCTCTAGCCTCACAACAAGGAAATGGTATAAAATCGGGTAGGTCGCATGGCTAAGTGGTTAGCTGCCAAGTAGGGTGTGTTATCACCTGATCTAGAGTTTCGTTTACTTTTATAATCTATTTTGATGTTGTCCCTTTCAGGAAACGGTTGTTGATCCTAACCGTTGGTGATAATACATTCGGTACACTCAAGCGAAATGAGTGACCGGTCATGTTTAGCCTGGGTTGCAAGATGTTCTTGTTGAACCCGGTGTATTCCTCTCTAGAGATACCCTGTCGGAAGGTGGTCCTATACCTTGCCAGTTGGAATTCATTAACCAATAAGCGCCCACAGTTTTTGATTGTATATTATATATGTGGAACGTGAGATGAAATCGTTCCACTAGATTGCTATTTATTTGATTTAGACATTATTATAGTATCAGAAGAGTATGGATTTTAAAAAGTTAAAAAAATGATTGGAGTTTACTCACACCAGTCACATGATTGACCCATATTTTATTTTGTTTTGTTTTCCCTAAACTCTTGGGTGCCCAATTTTGTACGGACAGTCAAGTAGTCAGGATTTTATAGATATACTTGGAGAGCTTGGAGCAGGAGGCTTCAGGAATATATAGCTATTGTTTAATTCCGATGTGTTGTAAGTGTTATACTCTAATAATGTTACTGTATACATATATTGATTTTATTTCAAAGATATGTCATCTATTATATGTTGTTTGTTCCGCCGCGAGATTCGTGTTACCCTGATGTTGTATGTTCTTCTTCTTCTATCCTAAGTTTCTATCTTATCTATTCTCACCCTCTATTTTCTTTCATTAACTATCTGGTATTTCCGATGCTTGAATAGTCGACATTGAGTTTATGCCGGTTACTCAGGATCACGAAAACGCCGGGTCGTTACACTGTCCAAGTAGGTCACATAGAGGACGCAGCTTCCTCTTCCTCTAGTCCAAATCGAGGAAGTTCCATCCAAGAGATCCCAGATCCCAATGGTCCTCGAAAGGAAACAAAACCTCAGACTCGCGACCGCTCCAATAAAGCAACTTCTCGACAAGCGCTCGGTGCCACCAAAGGAGCACCTCCCCAAGAGGGAAGCGAAGGGCCCCGGATTCCAGGTTGTGACAGTTTGCTTGGGCAAACATCCGTCAGGGAGGAAGGCGCCCGCTCCGTGGCCCGACTCAACGAAGAAGAACGCTTAACGGACATGGTGTGCAGGATTATGGAAAAGACCTCAAAGAAGCCGGATGATGACAAAGATTGGGGATTCTCTCCCACCAAAACCCCACTTACAGAAAGGATAAAGACGGCACCATATCCTAACAAATTCAAACCACCAGCAATTCAAGCCTATAGTGGCACAAGTGACCCCAACATATTCCTATTCAAATATGACCAGCATATGGACGGGGCACGTGCCACTGATGAGTTGAAGTGTTTGTACTTTCCAACATATCTCGAAGGTGTGGCATTGCTTTAGTTCACAAACTACCTCCCAGATCTGTAGATGACTTTGCTACCCTTGCCAAGTTATTTCGAGAGCAATTCAGGCTCCAGGCAACGAAGGTGCGAGATGTCATGAAATTGAATGAACTTGAGCAAAGGCCAAGGGAACCAATTAGGGCCTTTCTCACTCGCTTCAATGCTGCCGCTGCTGAGGTAGGCAATCATGAGCCTCATCTAGCCTTAATGGCCTTAAAAGGGGCTATAAGCAAAAAGAGCAAGCTTGGACGGTGGATCAAAAAGAAGAAGCCAAGTACACTGGAGGAGTTGTTTGATAAAGCGGAAGAATATATAGGCGTGGACGAAGATCCAGCCTATACCATGGACAACTCGAAAAGCGGCACTCAACCTGAAAAGAAGAACAATGATACAGAAAATGGCCAGAAAAACTCCAGGAATCAAAAAAGGGGCAATGAAGGAAAAAACAACCGAATTAATAAGTGGTTTCGTTTCTATGAAAACTCAGAATTGACTCCGTTAAATGATACAGTAGAGAACATTTTCATGGCCACCAAAGAGACTGAGGAATACCCAGTCCCGAAGCATATAAGGGTAGGAGACGCCGCAATCAAATCCGGAAAATTTTGTCGATTTCATAACCAACCAGGGCATAGCACAAACAAGTGTAGGCATCTGAAAAGCCTAATCAAGGAACTAATAAGGAAGAACATACTTCAGCAGTACACAAAGAATCCTCAAAATACTCAAGCTCCTCAAAACCAAGGAGTTTCCACCGGACAACCGAGGCAAAATGAGAATGCTGCAAATAATGTCATGCCAAAGTTGATCATTAACACCATCTCCGGGGGTCCACACCCAACCGGAAGGAGTTGGGGGAACATTGTGAAATACGCCAACGAGATGAAGAACCCCCCAAAAGGAAAAGAGCTCATGATTATGGATGAAGCTTTTTCATCAAAAATTCCAAGGTCTCTTTGGGATGATATTGTCTTCAAAGATCGAGACTCAGAAGGTTTGATAACTCTAACTGTGGATCCAATGGTGATAACCATAGGTTTGGGTCCTACTATCATCAGAAGGGTTCTAGTTGATAGTGGAGCTTCTGTCAATGTCCTCTTCATTAATGCCTTTCATAGGATGAAGATCTCCATGGAAGATGTGAAGGCATGCCAGAACAAAATCCACGGATTCAAAGGACAGGCTATTCAGCCAATTGGGATCATTAACTTGCTCGTTCAGCTTGGAGAAGGGGAGCAGAAAGCTGCGCAAAAGCAAGATTTTGTTATAATCGATGAGTTGTCTGCTTATAACGCCTTCCTTGGAAGACCAACCCTCACGTCGTTCAGAATAACAATGGCTCTGTGGTGTCTAACGATGAAATTTCCTACCGAAAACGGAGTTGGCATGGTAAAAGGCGACCAGCGGGCAGCAAGAGAATGTTACCTAGATGAACTTGCGGAGGCAAGGAAAAAAGAAGTGAGAAAGGATGTCGGGCAGCCACCCTACATCCAAGAATCCCCTTTATAGCAACTAAGGCAGGACGCCCATACTGGAGAGCATAGTGGAGCCCATAGGGAAATCAATCCGAGAAAAACTAGCATGGGGGAAAACAGAGCGGCGTCGGCTGAGGACACGACTCTTGTTCCAGTGCACGATAAAGATCTTGACCGACTCCTCAAGATAGGTTCTCAGTTGTGCCCAAGATTGCGAAATGAGTTAGTATCGTTTTTAAAAGAAAACTTAGACGTGTTTGGATGGACGCATTCTGACATGTGCGGGATATCGCCAGATGTAATCGTCACAAGTTGAATATCAATTCTAGTTTAACTCCTGTGAAACAAAAAAGACGAATGCAAGGACCTGAAAGATTTGTGGAGCTAAAGGAAGAAGTTGACAGGTTGTTTAAAAACAATTTCATATGAGAATCTACGTATCCCGATTGGGTCTCCAATCCAGTCCTTGTCAAAAAATCCAAAGGTAAATGGAGAGTGTGCATAGATTACTCGAATCTTAACAAAGCGTGTCCCAAAGATAGCTTTCCATTACCAAGAATTGACCAACTAGTTGACGCGACAGCAGGGCACGAGCTGTTGTCTTTTTTGGATGCATACTTTGGGTAAATAAAATCATGATGCATAAACCAGACGAAGAAAATACGAGCTTCATTATCGACAGAGGTTTATATTTCTACAGAGTTATGCCATTTGGATTGAAGAATGCGGGAGCAACCTACCAGCGCCTGTTAAATTCCATGTTCAAAACCCAAATTGGGAAGACTATGGAGGTTTATGTAGATGATATGCTAGTTCAATCTAGGAAAGCATAGGATCATCTTGAGAATTTAGCTGAGATGTTTCACATTCTTAGAAAGTACGGTATGAAGTTGAATCCACTGAAGTGTTCATTTGGAGTCTCATCGGGGATGTTTCTCGGATTCATAGTTAATGCTAGGGGTATTGAAGCAAACCCCTCACAAGTCACAACGTTACGGGAAATTCGAGCCCCAAGGACGAAGAAAGAGCTTCAAAGCCTGAACGGAAAGGTTGTTTCCCTTAATCATTTCATCTCCAAAGCGACCGATCGGTGTATTCCGCTCTTCGATGCTTTGAAAAAGGGGAGGAAAGACTTCCAGTGGACTTCAGAATGCCAAATGGCCTTTGATGAATTAATTAAACACATGGAGTCACCCCCAATGCTTTCTAAGCCTAGAGATGGGGAAGTGCTTTTCCTATATCTAGCTGTCTCCTCACATGCCTTCAGAGCAGCACTCGTCCGAGAGGATGCTAAAGTCCAGTGGCCAGTTTATTACATTAGTAAGTGACTCGCCGGAGCAGAGTTAAATTATCAAAAGTTAGAGAAGCTTGCGTACTGTCTACTCATTGCATCTAAAAAGTTGAGACCATATTTCCAATCTCATCCAATAAGAGTCCTCACTAATCAACCGCTAAGGCAAGTTTTATTTCACCCAGAGACATCGGGAAGGTAATTAAAATGGAACATTGAGCTCAGCCAATACGACATCACATATCACCCCCGAAGAGCTATTAATAGGCAAGCCTTGGCAGATTTCATCGCGGAATTCATTGACAGAGGAGAGGAGGTTAAAGAACAGGCAGAGACAGTCACGAACTGGAAGTTGTACTTCGACGGATCCAGAAATGATTATTGCTCAGGGGGCGGAATTGTCTTAGAAACCCCAGATGGTCATTCTCTATGTTATGCTGTGATACTAGAATTCCCATTAACAAACAATGAGGCCAAATACGAAGCGCTAATAAGAGGGCTGAAGTTAGCAAAGGAACCGGGTCTAAAAGCTTTGCAAATCTTCAGCGATTCATAGCTAGTGGTATGTCAGGTCATAGGAGAATTCCAAAATAAACTCGGAAACCTCCCTTATTATCTCATCAAAACCATGGAACTTCTCAACAATCTTGACCACTACACCATATCTCACATTCCGAGGGAAGAAAATTCAAAGGCAGACTCTCTTGCCAAGTATGCTAGCTTTTCAGATGCACAGTTGTTGGGTCTTATTCCTATTGAAGTCCTTTCATCTCCCGCTATCGAGGAAGCAGATGTTGATTGGATTATGGAAATGGAAGAAGACCCGTGTCGTGGATGACTCCAATCAAGGAATACATCCTTAAGGGAACACTCCCTGAAGATCCAAAAAAGCGAAGGAAAATATTACACAAGGCTCCGTTATATCTCATTCAAGATGGAAAATTATACAGGCAAGGATTTTCTATGCCATTGCTTCGATGTGTAATGAAGGAAGAATCTAAAGCAATCTTAGCACAGTTGCATGAAGGAGAATGTGGGGGTCACATAGGCGGCCAAACACTAGCCAAGAAAATTCTACGATACGGCTATTTTTGGCCTGATGTGAACCTAGATGCGATGACTTATGTTAAGAAATGTGATAGATGCTAGAGGTTTGCAAAAATTCCAAGAGCATCCCCTACTAAATTGACTCAAATGGTTAGTCCCTGGCCATTCGCTGTTTGGGGCATAGATTTGATCGGAGCGTTACCCACAGCCAAATCAAATATGAAGTACGCAATAGTGGCAGTTGATTATTTCACTAAATGGGCTGAAGCTGAACCACTAGCCACTATTACTTCAAAGAAGGTGATTAATTTTGTCCTGAAGAATATCATCTACAGATTCGGTGTGCCACAGAAAATAGTCACCGACAATGGAACACAATTTAAGAGTAGAGAATTTATGGATTTTTGTGCTAGATACAAGATCAAGAAGAGTTTTGCAGCTATCGCCCATCCACAGGCCAATATGCAAGTTGAAGCAATCAACAAAATCTTAAAGTCGACTATTATGAAGCGATTGGAAAAAGCTAAGGGCGCCTGGGTGGATGAACTTCCGCTTGCACTGTGGGCGTACCGTACCACTCATAAAACTGCAACCGGACATACTCTGTTCTCACTTGCGTTTGGATCTGAAGCTATGATTCCGGTAGAGCTTGAGGTTCCGACTCATAGAAGAATCTAGTTTAACCAAGAAGAAAATGAGAAATTTCAGCTCAAAGTGCTTTATTTTCTCGAGGAAAAGAGAAGAGAAGCGGAACTCAGAGTCCTAGCACATCATAGAAGAATAGCTTGTCATTTCAATGCAAGAGTAAAATACTAAACCTTCCAAGTTGAGGACCTTGTCCTGAAGAGGATCATGACAAGAACTGGGGTATTTGAACCCAACTGGGAGGGGGCCTATGTGATTAGATAGAAATTTTCTGTTGGGACTTTTGAATTAAGAACGATGGATGGGCACCAACTTCCGAGAGCGTGGAATGCCATACACCTCCGCCACTACTTCATCTAATAATTCCTTCATGTGATTTGACAAAGTTGTAAATATTATGCATTGTAAATACCATGAAATATCATTTCAAGCTTTGTACATACTAGTGAAAGAAATTATTTTACTTGCCTAAATCGTATGGTTTGCAAACAATCTGCTAAAATTCAATTTTGATCGCAGGTCCATTAAGAGAGCATTAATGCATTTTCAGCTTGATAAAATCGGGTGATAGCCAAAGCACACCAAGGTTGGGATAGCTCGAACACCCATTGCTTAGTGCTTAAAATATCATTGATGTGTAGCATACGAGTGCAAGAAAACAACACCAGGGATTGAATGGTTAAACAGCACGACACTCAAAGCTATAAGTAAAATTGCCAACTTCACCAAAGGGGCACCTTCTTAATTGCAAGGTCACTGGCCCTAGTTCTAACAAATCGGAGCAAATCCCGATGAATGAACCAGTGTATGCCCCATGGAGTAATGAAACCTAAAACCAAAGACCTCCATGAGGGGCACCTAGTTCATTGCCGATGCCATTCATACATGGCTGGATAGCAATACAAACACCGGGTTTTAAAACCAAAGACCTCCCCGAGGGGCACCTGGTTCATCGTCGATGCCATTCATACATGGCTGGATAGCGATACAAACACTAGGCTTTTAAAACCAAAGACCTCCCCGAGGGGCACCCAGTCGATCGTCAATACCATGATTACACAGTGCGATTACGATGAACACTGGGCTTTTAAACCAAAGACCTCCCCGAGGGGCATCCATTCAATCGTCAGTACCATGATTACATGGTCCGATTACGACAAATATTGGACTTATAAACCCAAGACCTCCCAGAGGGGCACTCGGTCCATCGTCGACGCCATTAATACATGGCAGGATAACGATATAAACTCTGATTTCTAAAAGACCTCTTGCGAGGAATCCAATCAGATGTTGAATCTTCCAAATTCATCTATTGATTCTGGGCCTTCAGAATTCAGTTACTGACAGATCTTAAAAGACCCCTACCAGGGGATCCGATCATATGCCGAGTCTTCCAAATTCGATTAATGACGGACCCAAAGACCTCCTCGGAGGCGCCCCACAAATTCTATAAGTGGCTGAGTTGTTCAGTCACAACGAATAATGGGTTTACAAGTACCTCTTTAGAGGAACAATATAAGACCTCTCAAGCAGGGGCACAAAAATGGAAATACATCTCCATGAAAAGATGTAAGATCGACAGACTATATTGGAAACTTCTAGCTATGGTCAAATCAAGGAATTTCAACGGTAAAACTGGCTAAGTAAACCCAGTTAACAAAGATTCGTAGCTACAGCACAAACCCGGTTTACTAAAAAGCGCCATGAAGGTATAAACATTGCCAAAAAACTCGTGAGATATAGAGTTCGCGATGTAAATATGAAAAGAAAACAGGTGTTAAAGCGAAACAGAAAGCCCGATCAAGCAGCGCGAGGTATACACGTCCAAAAACTGCTTCATCCATGAAGCAGGACAACACAAGTTCAAGTACATGAGACAGAGTCATAAGCGAGGACTAGTACTCGCATAGAACAATCCAGTCTAGTAATTTACATACATAAAATTACAAACCAAAAAGGTAGAACGAGAAAGTCGCAGTTTCTGCCGATCACAAAGGTACTCGCTAGGTGGAATGAGAGGAAGGCGGACCCATCTTCCCCTCTTGACCCAAGAGTTCGGAAATGAGCCTATCACTGGACTTCAGAGCCTGAACAAGCATGGTCTTATCGTCCTCCAAAATTATCTCCAATAAATAAGTTTGAAGCCACAAAGAGGGACCATTACAGGTGGCAACATTATCACCAAACATGTGATGAAATTGCAACCAATGACAAACACACAAAATTCAAAAGAATCAGGTTCAATTCTAAATGTATGAGCAACAAAGAGAAGATTTAGAGTCAAACCTGATTCTTAGTGTTGAAGAGTTATGGATTTGATTGGAAGTCTGTAGGACTTATTGTTTGAAGGCCGCCACTAATGAGTTTTTAGTTTAATGGAGGTTAAAGAGAAATGATGGTTTAAAGAAAGAATAAAAGAAGGGTTTAATAAATAAACCTAGCATGAAGGGCCTTTCAGCGACCTGATGTCAGGGAGAATATTAACAAATGCGACCCAGGGAGACAGACGACCTACGAATCAAAATGGTTTAGGAATTTGCGCGGTTTGGAGATCCGAACAACTAAAATCTCAAATGGCATGTGAAAGGTTACCTAGTTCGATGCCCATATTATTTCTATAATGACCCGGATTCTTATGGGTTAATTTTAAATATTTAATACGGATTTAAATATTGGGTGGATAATATAAATGGATTTTTATATTAAATTATCGATTTAATAATCGATTTCGATTTAATATCGAATATATTAAATTGACGAATACGAGAAAAAAAAATCGAAGTTAAAACTGAATCGAAATGATTCAGATAATAAGTGTCAGTTCTGTTTGAATTAGAATAATAATATTAAATTGTTATCGAAGAATTTAAATGGTTTGAACTTTAATTTAATGATTTAAATTAATATCTATTCCGGATGATCGAACTTAGGGCTGTTATGGTAACGGTTACCGTTACCGTTATGCAAATACCGTTACCGTACCGTTTTCTTCGGTAAATCAAAAATGCTTACCATTACCGTTACCGATACGTCGGTAACCGTTCTGTCGGTATACCGGTACAACGGTAACCGTTTTGTCGGTAATGGTAAATTACCGTTTTCTAAACTTTCCTAATATAAGTTAATTATAAAATTTACTTGAACTGTAGTACTTTTAATAATGAATTTAAGAAAGTTAAATAAAAAGTTCGCAACACTTATATGCAAGCACAACTTTGCTAGTAAAACAAGTCCGACTGAAGTTACAATTGACCAATCTTCTCATCCTTTTTTTAATGTACGTAGACTAGAAGAATATGCGAAGTAATAAATTTTTAAAAACTTATAAGAAGATGGATTTTGAGTGTTCAGAACAGACATTGAACATTGCAATAAGGCTGTAGCATAAACATAACCAAATTTGCTGTGACATAGAAGCGAGTTTAACAGTATGAATTTTAGATGCTATCTTCACGGGATATAAAATGGTAAAAGCTTGGAAATAACAACTGAATGATACCTAGATCTCGATTATCTAGTTTACCATTAATAATTATATTAATCTCTTCTTTCTGTTAATGAGAACAGGTGTGCAGAAATGCAAATATATCTGAGATTCAGATTGGAAAATCGAAAGAAAAAAAATTGGTAAAAGCAAAAAAAATTGGCAAGTTGCAAAAAACATACGAAAGCCAAAAAAAAAGTATAGTTCTTCTCTAATCAAAGATTCATATAGGAAAATCGAAAAAAACAGAAGAAATTGAAATCCAGCCCAAAATTTTGGAAACGAAAAAAGTCAAAATCATGGAAGAAATAAAAAAAAACGAAAAAAAGTGTAGTTCTTCTCTAATCATCAATTTACAATTAATAATTCACCAGCCCAAAAATTTGGAAGAAATTGAAATCACGGTGGAAGAAAAATTGAAAAAACTGAACTCAATCAGAAATTCAAACAGAAAAATTTACCAATTTGCAGAGTGTAGTACTTTTCTAAGTTCCTAAATCCAAATTAATCAAGCTGACGGCTGAGCATATTTAAAAATTTGAATTGAATTGGGCGAGGGAACCCTAATCGACAATAGAGGAAATTAATAAATTATACAGCGTAAACAAAAGGAAAAGTATCGGTTGGCTGTAGGAAGACAAGGGAGAAACCTAATTTTCTAAACAACTTGCAGCGTTAGATTCAAATCCAATGGATGAAAATACAGAACATATTAGTTTGCCGGTAATTTACCGTTACTATCGGAATAATTATTTTTTTATCCATACTTTACCGCTAATAACGGTAAAATTACTGTTACCGTACCAAATGTATCGGTATACCATTTAATTTTGTATACGGTTACCGATTTATCGGTAATGGTACGATAATGGTAAATTTACCGTTACCATAACAGCCCTAATCGAACTGGACTTCGTGACATATCCCAGTGTGTCCGAAAAAGTGGTGTAACCCTAGGAACGTCAGCTGTTGGGTTCGGAAAGGAGTTCAGATTCAAGGGGCATTTTGATTAAAGGATACCAATTTTAAAGGTAAATAAATGGACACCTCCCTCTCTATTAATCACCACTCCTTTCCTTCTGCTCAAAATAAACCACGTCTCCCTCTTTATCTCCACAAATCAAATGGCCACGCAGTTAAAGGAAGAACCGCACCTTTCCCTGTATAAGTCGCTACTACCTTCCTCTTCCATTGATTGGAAATGAAATCCAAGCTTCAGCTAAAAGAAATCAAATGGAAATCGCTCCATTCGAAACCAATCCAAAGCTCGACGTACTCGCGAAATCAAGGATCGCGATTCGAAGCCATAGAGAATCATCGGAAGCCCTAGAAGATCTAAAACTCGATCGAACACTGCAACTTCTGGAGAACGACTATGGAATCACGATTACTAACGCGAGGTTCGTGAGTTCGATTTCGTGAGGAGATTCAACTGTGTTGAGGGGTACGAGTTGAAGTGCGTGCTACTGGTTCAGTTACTCGAAGTCGCGTTGCTTGTTGGGTTTGCGTGGACTGTAGGATGGATGGGAGGACAGTGCGATGGAGGTAGCAGGGTGATCGTTGGGGAAACTCGATCTCAGAAATGTTCGCTCCTTCCTGTAGCTGAGCAATGGACTTTGGGGTCACGACCTACCTATGGCAGTGGGATTCGATTTTGGTTCGAGTGGCTACGGTAAGCTGATTTATATACAGTGATGTTCTTCTTGGTTGTGAAGCAGTATGAAGGTATTCTGATGTTAAGGCATGGGCTATTGGGAGCAACAGTGGTTGAGGCGAGTCCTTGTGATGGTGGTTGTGTCCAGCCTGAGATGATCAGGGATATTCGTTTTCAATATAAAAAGGGGAAGGATTTAGAAAATAAACAACAATATTAAAGGTAATTTCTTGATTTAGAAATATAATAAGTGATCCAAGTTTCAATTAATTTCATGTATATTATAAAGTGGTACCTCACTCATTTTAGGTCTGAATCCGACAAGACCAATCATGTTAGATTCATAGCGATGAAATCTATGTTATAGAGTTGATTTGGCTCAAAATAGAGCTATTGGGATTTTTATTCAAAAAAAAGGGGAAAACAGAACCGTCAATGGAAATTAATGTGAGTAAATCTCACTCACCTTTTAGTTAGAATTATTTTTAATCGTTAATAATAATTATTTGTTGCTTGTTTGAATGCTATCTAGTTGATTTAAATATATATAGTTATTTAGGCTTGACTATTATATATATATATATATATATTGGGTTGATGGTTGGATTTATTCCCGCAGTCTCATTAGTGGATGCCCGCAGTTTCATTAGCGGATGATTACCCTATGCGCCCCACGCTATGATAGTGGATGACCTTCATACCGCGATATCCTGCCTCAAACCAGGATGGGTATTACTATGTTGACTAACGTCTGTGGATGCAGGAAAAACAGGTTGGAGGAATCCAACTGGATTCCTAAAAATTATATTATCTGTTTGTTTATTTGTTTGCATATATACTGTCATATATGATATGTTATAAAACCTGAAATAAATAATTGGTTGTTTGTTGTATAAATATCACTGGGCCTAGGTGATAACTTATAAAAATATCCTAAAAGGGATAATTGAGATTTAAAAGGGCTATTTTTTTCTAAAATAGAATTTGAATTTTTAAATAGATTTGAAATATTAACTTGTTTAAAAGAAATGAAACAAGTAGTTCCTTTATAAACGACGTTTATAAATAGTTTTTTATAAACGAAGTTTATAAATGAAGTGAAAAGAATTATCATTGGATAATTCAGAAATAAAAATACAAGTGTGAAATTAAAAAGGAAAAACTATTTTCCAAAAGTAGAAATATCGATTTCAAAAGGAATTGAAACCGAGACTTGTTTAAAGAATGAATAAAGAAAGTTTGAGAATAGAAATTGAATATAGAAATTCAAATATGGAATTTGAATATAGAAAATATAAAGGAATTAAAAATATAGAATTTGAATATATAGAATTTGAATATAGAAATTCAAATGGGATTTATAATATAGAATTTGAATAATAGAAGTGAAATAGAATTTGAATTGTAGAAGTGAAATAGATTTGAATAATAGAAGTGATATAAAATTTGAATAGAATTAACTAAGTCGAAGAGGAATTAGTTAATCGAGTTTTGAATTTGAAGTTGAACTTTGAAAGGTGAAGTTGATTTGTAAATGTATATTCAAAATCGAATATAGAACTTAAATTGAAATTTGAATTCAATTAGTTAATAAGCAAGTTAAAATATATTTGAACATGTCATGTTCAAATATAAAAGTGAAATAGACTAAAGAGTTAATTAACAGATTAATTAACGAGTTGAGTTAAAACGATCGGGTATGGTTGAAATAAATTGGACAGGTATAGACATACAGGAGACAGGTATGGGATAAGGTATGAAGGTATATAAATAGAATGCTCGACAAAAAGGTACGTATTTAATTCATATATGAGATTTTATGCGCCATATCGGCAAGCCGCTTGGCTTTTTCTTTTTCTTTTGGACTGGTGAGGGCCATGGGAGGCTATTTGAAATACACCGATGCTCCCGGTACAATGGAGGTTATGGCGAATTTTTCCGAGAATTTAATGAGTTAGAATATTTTTAAGAAGTTTGATAACGAGGATCTATATATCAATATATATAGAAGTCGATAAGGAAACGAACTTAGAAACAGAATAGTATAATCAAAAAGGAAGTATAAGAATAAAATCTAGTAAGAATAGAAAGAGGTGTATACGTGTTTAAAAGTGAATAAGTAGTTGTATGGTATTGATTATTCGATTAAGTAGTCATATCTATTTTGACGTTATAAATGTTATTCAGTCAAGGTCTGAGAGGTAGTTATACCCCAACTTGATTGATTTCATTATTAACAAATAAATAGTAAGATTCCAGGCTTGAAGATCAATGTTGGATAAGAGTTAGTTGAATATAGTATTTGGGTTGTCGTAACGATGTTTTACACATCCGTTTTAACCCAAATAAATGTAAGCTTGGAAATAGAATAATAAATATTTCCTAAGTATAGAAATAAACGGGATCGGAAAAGAGATAAGTAATTGGAATATTTCCCAATTATAAATAGCATATATTTTCTAAAGTTTAGAAAATAAAGGAAGGCGATATATGGAAATGTTTTTCCAAATAACGTATAAGGCCAATATAGTTATTGAAAATATTTGGTTAACAAATATTGATAAAGAAATGGAGAAGTGATTAAATTAATGAAATATTAATTAAGGGCTCAGGAATTGTTTGATATTGGATGAACACTTGTTTTTCTTCGATAGTTAAATCATCGACTATCGAAACACTTGTTTTTATTCGATAGTTAAATCACAGACTATCGAAGTTATGACCATCGTTGTCAATATGGAGAGACCGGTTGGATTATTATCCAAAGAACCACTCTGTATTGGCATAAGCGTTGTGAATCATATATGCCAAAGATAATTGAAGACAGAGTAAAGTGCAAGGACTGTTGTATAAATCTTAGATAACAGTGCCTAAGATGGATATACTGAATAGTACCTTCAGTTCATCCTATTCCTGGATGACTTGTATGGATGAATGTCTGACAGAGTATTTCCAGAAAGGTCACGTACATTGATTTCTTCAACCGTACCAAGAGTGGAAGCGGAGAAGGAAACTTCTTTTAGCTAAAATATAATGTATGGTTGTAGACGTCAAAATAGTGTTTTTTGATGGATCTGACAATGTGGCATTTGAAGTGAATCTGATGTGATGATAAAGCGTAACCTCAAGCCTCATCGACAGGTAAATGACAAAAATCGGACAGGTAGCATGGCTATGTAGGTCGCACCTATTTGGGTGTATAATCACCCGATCTAGAGTTTCATTTACTTCTAAAAATCTATTGTCGATGCTGTCCCATTCGGGAAACGGTTGCTGATCCCAACCGTTGGTGATATACATTCGATACACTCAAGCGAAATGAGTGGTCGGTCATGTGTGGCTGAGTTGCAAGATGTTCTTGTTGAACTCGGTGTATTCTCCTCTAGAGATACACCAGCGACAGGTGGTTCCACACCTTGTCATAGTTGGAAATCCATTACCCAATAAGTGCTTCCGGTTTTGAATGTATATTATTATGTGGAACGTGAGATGCAAACGTTCCACTAGATTGCTATTTACTTGATTTAGACATTATTATAATATCAAAAGAGTTTTGATATAAAGATTATCGTTCCTTTCAAAGGGATTTTGAAAGTTAAATCAAGTGTTTGGATTCTCATAAGGGAAAAACCCGTTCCGTGTTATACGGCGTGGTCTTATGAGATATCATTTAGTTTTCTGAAACTGTTTTAAAGTGTTTACTCATACCAGTCCCATGACTGACCCGGAGTTTATTTGTTTGTTTTCCCTAAACTCTTGGGTGCCTAAATTTGTACGGGCAGTCAAGTAGTTCAGGATTTTACAGATCTATCTAAAGGAGCTTGGAGTAGGAGGCTTCAGCATTAGTTATATAGAGTTTTGTTCCGCTCTGTTGTAAGTGTTGTACTCTGATAAGTGTATGTTATACAATTGAAATTTTCTATTTCAAAAGTTATGATATATTATATTTTGTTCCGCTGCGATGTGAGATTCTGTGTTCTTATTTTTGTTCTTCTTCTACCTTTTTCTTCTAAAAAAAATGTTTTGTATTTTCGTGATATTTGGGTTGGACGTATGATGTATATAGTCAACTCTGATGTTATGGATTTGCGGGTCATTACAGTTGGTATCAGAGCTTAGGTTGAGCGAATACCTAAGCTTTGTGGAATTGTGCTCATTAGAGATAAGGTCAGTAGTACCCTAGAATGAGTTGAGTGTGTGTGTGTGTGTGTGTATATATATATATATATATATATATACGAGAGTGCGTATTTGTTAATTTGATTAAAACCAATGATTTATATTGTGTTGGCTAGTCTGTTGAGTGGATTATAAATTTTGGTCGAATCGTGGGATGCCACGAAGTCGATAGGAATTTATAAACACTTGAATAGAGAATTCGACAAGATATTGTTTTAAAATGGGTAGATGAAATAATTTTATACAAAATTCTATTTTGATAGAAAAGGAATAATTTTCTGAAATTATTATATATGGATGAGTTGGTTGCTATATATTATAATCAGATAAGATTATAAGAACTGAAATGGTTATATATAACCAAATGGAATTTGTATATGATTAAAAATATATACAAATGAGGTGAATTAAAATTGAATTCCAACCAGAATTCAGAATTTAAAATCCTGGGAAGTTGGAAAATATTTTCCGAATTTTATTAAAATAATGTAGCTTTATTTTGGAAGGATTTTTGAATAAAAATCATTTGAATGGATTTTGAATATGATACAGCACTGGACTCACTTCAGTGGCTGGGAAATAATTCTGATGATGACTCTAACATCATCAGTGTTTATTTTCGAGTTTCTAAGTGATGAATTGCTGCCTTAGAAAAGTTTTTGATGGAAAAATTGTTTGAAAGGAAAACAAGTTGTTTGAAAATTCAAATGTTTTGAATTTGAGATGGATATAAATATATGTATATATTTATATTACTTCAAAGGAGATTTGAAATAAAACCCTGGGAATTTGAATGATTGAAATTAAATTTAACTTAAGTAAGTTAAATGGATCAAAATGAATAAATTGAGTAAAATCAATGTGAATGAAACATGAATTGGGTGTGAATAAAGGAAAAACCAAAAGAGTTAAAAAGAAAATATATTTGTAAAACAAATATAAAGGAAATATATTTGTAAAACAAATACAAAGGAAGTTATGTGCAAACAAATAGAAGGAGAAATATTTGTAAAAACATTTACAAATAGAATTTAAAAGGAAATATTTGTAAAACATTTACAAATAGATTAAATGGAAATATTTATTTATAGAAAATAAATAGAATGTTATAAATGAGATATTTATTTGTTAAATAAATAGAATTAAATCAAAGGAATATTTAGAAGATGAATAGAAAATGGAAATCTGTTTTTAACAGATAAATAGAAAAGATTAATTTAAAAATAACAGTTTATAAATTAAATTAAATATTTATCATTCGATAAATGGAATATATAAGTCTGAACTTATATAGAGAAGAGATATTGGTTTTTAACACCGATAGTTTTAAATAGAAGGGGTACACAACACTTGAATAAGTGAAGTAACGTTATTAAAGAGAACATTTATAAAGTGAAGAACAGTTACTAAAAGTAAATCTTTATAAATGAATAAACGTTATCCAATAGGAGTTATTCGAATAGAAGAAGTCGATTAGAGTTAGAAATAATCGATTAGAGTTAGAAATAATCGATTAGAGTTAGAATAAATCGATTAGAGTAAGAATTAACCAGTTAGAGTTAATCAGTTAGGGTTAATCCGTAGAGTTAATTGAATATTAGTTATTCAATTAGAATTCATCGAATATTTGTTATTCAAATTTAGAGTTAACCAGATAGAGTTAATTAAACATAGTTAATCGAATTAGGATTTAATTGAATGTTAGTTATTCAATTAAAGTTGATCAAATATAGTTATTGAAATAGAGTTAGTCAAACATAGTTACTCATGATAAGTTGCCATTTCGTACGACTGCTAGCATAATTCGCAGGGCTGTAGATAGCCTAGGGCGGTCGGATGTTTCCTGAGGGAATCAGGCGTAACCATTGTGATCGCTGCGATCTAGAGTCAAGCGAATGGAGTTAAATCAAATATTAGTTATTCGAATAAAGTTAAAAGGAGTTATCGAATATAGTTATTTGAATAGAATTAAAGGAGTTAATCGAATACAGTTATTCGAATAAAGTTAAAGGAGTTATCGAATATAGCTTATTCGGAAGGAGTTAAGTGAAAAGGGCTGATCAAATAGGGTTAATCGATAAGAGTTAAATCAAATAGGGTTAATCGATAAGAGCTAAATCAAATAGAGTAAATTGAATAGAGTAAATCGAATATAGTTTTGTAACGTCCCGCATTTTTGTCAGTTTGTATTTAAATATTTAAATCAGTTTAAATATCGAATTCGTAATATGAATGGATTTATATATTAATTAAAACAAAGTTGAACGTATAAAAATATATATTTAATATAATCGAGCCCGTAATATCGCGGCAGTTCGTAAATTAACGTTCTTAACTTCAAGTGAGTGTACCAGACTTGTTTTGAATCGGATTTCTTCAAAACAAGAAACGTTGGAATCTGTTGAACTGTATCTTTCTAACAGAAGTGAAAAATCAAGATTTCGGCATATAGATTGCAAGATATGTCAAAACAAATATTCAGAAAGTCGCTATGAAATCGTATATCGACCGTAACGGTTTATTTGAAATAACTAGATATCGAATTCGAATTTGAACAGGGTTCTTTTGAGACATAGCTAGAATTTTACTGTAATTTTTAATAAATTAAATAAACAACTTTTTATCTGGAGTATTTCGCACCCTGTATCGATATTTCGGGGTTTCAAAATATGAGTCAATCTACCGGTATTATTATATTTTTGGGATCGTGGCACCTCGCTGGACACGATCGTAATTTTACTTCTGTCTGCAGCAGCTCGGACACGAACAAAACTTTACGTAACATGGTACGCTTAAATGTTAAAATATGAAATATAAATGTTTCCCTTCCCTGATAAGCATCATACTTCTTTTCACCCTAGCATTTCATTGAACACAGCAAACCTATGGCTCTCATGGAAGGAAAAGAAACAATAACAATGAGTATTGTGAACAGAGTATCAATATAAATCTCTACCTTACCTTGGCTACGAATTCGTACTATCCCATTTTCCCAAACGAAG
Organism: Allium sativum; assembly: GCA_030737875.1. Classification (NCBI taxonomy): domain Eukaryota; kingdom Viridiplantae; phylum Streptophyta; class Magnoliopsida; order Asparagales; family Amaryllidaceae; genus Allium; species Allium sativum. The sequence goes on from CM060920.1 coordinate 972,409,033, forward strand.
CAAGACATAACAGTATACTATAGAAGCTATGACAGGAAAGGATTAATAATACACACATATTTCAATTCCTTCCTATTGAAGCAAACGAGCCATACCCTAAACCATACTTCGAACCATACTGCTACCAGCTAACTAAGCCCATACCCTATATAATGTCACACGTCATATTTACCTTAGCCTGTAAGTAAGGAAATATATATACCAATATTGTACTGCCTCTCTACCTAAAAACGCAGACAATAAATGAAGACCATTACCTACCTAAGACCCATAACCTATACCAGGTACATATACCCTGCACCTTTCATTAAGTAAAGCATACTTCATTCCTTGGCCATTAAGCAAATTTGTCTACATATATATATATCGAATGAAAGCAGCGTTTATTTAAAAAGGAAATTCAAAACCAAGTTTTTAATGGCATTCAAAAGAACAAAATAAATAAAAAGAAAGGGTCGCAGTCCTGAAGCAAGAACGGAGCAGCCCTGAAGTGATGAAGCATTTGGGTCTTGATGAAGGAGTAGATGGTGTTAACAGTTTGGGAATGGTGAAGTTAGTGAGATGGAAAGAGTGGCGTGAAGGTTGCCGGCGTGTAGAGGAACAATAGATGCGACAGATGGAAGAATGACCGGAGGAGAGATGGTTATGTCCTTTGTTTTGGAAGTGGATGTTGTCTCGAGGAGCGTTGGTGGTGGGGGAACTGGGGCTGGTGTGGGGCGTCATTACCGACGACGAGATCTGGTGAGGAGGGTTGTCCTTGTGGAGGGATCTTACGTGGAGGATGTGAGGCGTCATAATGGATTGCGGTAGGAAGGGAGAAGCTTTATGGGGGTACAGGAGGACATGCAGACGTGAAAAGAAGTAAGGGAGGAAACAGTTGAAGTGCGCATGCATATGAAGTGTATTAAGGAAGAAATGGGAAGTGCTTTGAAGGATGGTGCGGAAGTGCATGAAATTGGGTGTACAGGAGCTATGGCTGTTCATATTTTACAAAAGGGGGATGGCATGCACATGCGAGAAGCTCGCATGTAATTAAGGGACATGAGGTTGTTATGTTTTGAGTACAAGCAAGGGGTTAAGTGAGCTTTTATGAGAAGAGAGCATGGACTTTCATTGTACAGGGGTTTTAATTGGTGACTGGTGTGCGGGGACGCTTCAGTGTGCATGGAGCAAATGGGTTTTAATGTAAACAAAGAAGACAATGGTGAATGGGGACGTGAGGTAGTGGGATCAGTATGAAAAGCATGGCGCTAGTACTTCTAATGCTGGAGAACGTTCTGCTCCAGTATCTGCTAATATTGGTGGGTTAGCAAGATCAAACTAGTGGTTTAACATGAATGCTGGTCATTTACCATTGACATTACGAATGCCTCCAGCTGAGAAGAGTAGTTTGAAGAAGGAGATTGGGAGTGGGTGCATACAATAATAAAGGAAATACTCTTGCATGCGTTTGAATATGGGAGAATTAGTGCGGCACTTTGTTAGATGAAATAGCAAGTTGTGATTTTGCTCCAAGGTAGAAAATGAAGTGTTGTTTCACATAAATAATGACAGGCCGACCTTAAGTGGGTAAAACCCAAGCTTTTATATATATGGTCTACAGGAGGAGGGTTTAATCTTTTACCGGATTTTAAATAGTTGGGTAAAATGGAGATGGGAAAGACATATGAAGGAGGAGGAGTCTGCTTTGTTTCATGGAAGGCTGGTCGAGTTGGTTATTGTGAATACGAGTATGGAGTATGGAGGAACGCAACATGGGGGGGTCGTCGAGTTAAACAAGTGTCAAGTATAGAAAAGAGGCGTGATGACCATTAACGGGAAAAAAGAGCCATCGTAAAGATACGTGATGAGCAGGAGAATCGAATGCAAATCGGATTCGTTGGAATCGTACAAAAGCTGGTTATGCTATGAAACTGGTGGAGCCCGTTACAGTTTTAAACAGAATTAAACGCCTGATCAAATTTACTGACGCAAATCGTTATTTAACGGTTAACGCGCAAAGGTGAGTAAAATCATTAACTCTGATCTATTTTAAATTATTTTAATATATTTTAATGTTGTTTGAATGTTGTGTGATGGTCGATTAGGTAGATTACAATTAATTTGGTTAAATATTATATATCGTTGCATATGTACATATCATCGGTTGGACACTGATTCCATCGATTAGAATATTCCCTAGTATAGAGTTAACGTTAATTGTGTTGACTAACATCTGTGGATGCGGAAACCGGTTGGAGTAATCCAACCGGATTCCTCGATATTTATATGTACTGTTTGTTTTGTATGCACTGTTTGAACCCGAATTTACATTTAAAATCTGTGTGAATAATTGATGTTGAATGAAAATTCAGCATTTGCTTCGATAAATAAATAAACGATATTGATTAAGAAAGTGGTAACAGTCGACTGTAAACCATCGTTTTGTTAAGAAGTTGATTGGCCGTCAGGCAAATTAACGAAGTTAATTATAAAAATTATATTTTTATAATTAAAGTGAAGTTTTAAATTATAATAGAAGTTCTATTATAAACCAGTATTTTAGAGTTTGTTTTTATAAAGTAAATAAAAACGATTATTAGATTAACCGGGTCCTTGTACATAAGTTATAAATAGAAATGTGGAATGAAGTTAAAGCGAAAAGTTAATGTTTAAAATAAATAATCATAAACAACGAAGATTTCAAAGTATGAATATGGTGTTATAAAACCATTTTGCAAAATAAAACAAGGAAATACAATTTAATGGATATTATAAGTAATAAGGGATTAGAATACAGACTTATATCTGTTCTAAGATAAGAACGTTGTCGATCAAGGTCTGAGAGGTAAATAGAATACCCCAACTTGAACGGCTTCACTATTATCGAGGAACGATATCAGTTTGTAACGGAAAGAGATGTCAAGATTTTTTTTAATAGAAAGAGTTGTCAAGATTTTTGTAATAGAAAGAGATGTCAAGATTTTTGTAATGGAAAAAGACGTCGATATTAGTTATAAAGATGCATATAGCAGCGTATTGCAAGTTTTGAACTATAGCGATAAAATAAACGCTGTCGACTAGGCTTAAGCGTGACTGTTATGTCGAGATTAGTTATAACGGAGAATATTACAGCGTATGACAAGTTTGAACTATAATGATAAAATAACGCTGTTGACAAGGTAAGTGTGACTGAAATGTTGAGATTAGTTATAAAGAGAACATCACAGCGTATTGCAAGTTTTTACTGTAGCAATAAATTAACGCTGTTAACCAAAACTTAAGCGTGATTTTTATATATAGCAGCACTTCCTAGGAAATGAAACAGTTTGATCTGAAATCCACTTATTCTAAAAGTAATAGGTAACGGTGTTTGTCCAAAGGGAATATAAGAATAAGTTTAGAAAGAGAAATTAGAGGATCGTGTTTGAAAACGATGACAGCATTTCGATGTTCGAAATGTGATTAGAATTAAACCATTAGGATTTACGATTTTAATTCGACGATGTTGAATGTATTAAAGTAAATCAGTTTTAGGAATTTGAAATCTGATAGGATAATTAACATTTAGTTTTAAACAAATAAATGTTAATAGTGTAGGAATCAGTATTTAGTTATAAACTTGATATTGATTCGATAAGAAGTTGACTTAGAAACAGAGTTTATAAAGTGGAATAGGAATATAAAAGTATGAAAGAGATTTTGGTAAACAAGATAAGGGAAATTATTAAGTGAATAAAGAGTTATATGTTAATGATGTTCAGATTTCTATAATAAGGGATGATATTCACATTTCAAAGTGAAAAGTGTTTTACAAGTAAACGTTGGGCCGATTAAAAGGGTAAAATGAAATTGGAAATATTTTCCAATGTAAATAGGGTAGATTATCCAAGTATAGAAATAAAGATTATGAAAATAATGGATCGAACGTTGATAACGTATATTTTCTGGAACACGGGATAATAAGAACTATAATAACTAGGGAATGTTTTCTACGATGTGTGAAAAGGGTTAAAACGAGGTTTTGAGAAATATCTGGTAAGATATAGGAATTCGAATAATAAAAACGTATGTTAAATAAAAAGTGCCCGTGTTTGTGTAGTTATACATTTGAATGAATGTTTGTTTTTACTTCGATAGTAAAATAACCGACTATCGAAGTGTTTTGACCATCGTTGTCAATGTGGAGAGACCGGTTGGAGTTATTATCCGAAAACCACTCCGTATAGGCATAAGCGCTACGAATTAGATATGCTGAAGATAATTGAAGACGGAGTTAAATGCAAGGGTCGTCCAGTTCTAGAATGGTGTTTTTGTTCGTCCAGTCCCAGGACAACTTGTATGGACGAGTGTCTGACAGAGTATTTCCAACGGTCACACCGTTGATTTTTACGAATATACCAAGGTGGTGGGGAGAAGGTAACTTCTCTTTATTCTACACCCAGGGTGCATTTGTGTAATCAATATGTGATTACGGATTTGACGATGTGGCATTCAAAGTGAATGGTGATCAGATGTTCTGAAGATAGACGTAGTCTCTAGCCTCACAATTAGGAAGTGACAAAAGTTGGGCTAGGCAGCATGGCTAGTTGGGTCAACCCCAAGCAGGGTGTATTGTCACCGATCTAGAGAAAATTCATATTTTGTTCTTCTTTTCGATTCTGTATCTTCGGATGACGGTTGGATGGTCTACAACCGTGGTGGCAATATATTCGCGACACTCAAGCTAAATGAGTGGGCGGTCATGTGTGGCCGGGTTGCAAGATGTTCTTGTTGAACCCTGAGTGTATCCCCTCTAGAGTATACTGATCAGAAGGTGCTCCCATACCTTATCTGTTGGAATCCAATCTCCAATAAGCGCCCTACGGTTTATGATTTTATACTATATATATGTGGAGCGTGAGATGCAAGCGTTCTGCTACTTGGATATTTATTTGTTTAGACATTATCATAATATCATTGGATTTTGATATCAAAGTATTTTGGGTAATAGTAAGGTAAAAACCATCCATGTTTATATGTGGGCTAGTCTTACTATTATCCTTTTGTTTCAAAAGGATTTGAAAAAGTTAAATAGTATGGTTGGAATTTACTCACACCAGTCCCATGACTGACCCAGAGTTTATTTTGTTTGTTTTCCCTAAACTCTTGGGTGCCCAAATTTTTACGGGCAGTCAAGTGTTTCAGGCTTTTACAGATTCACTTGGAGGAGCTCAAAGCAGGAAGCTTCACCATTTGTTATTTAGATATTTATTTCCACTGTGATATGATGTATTGTATTCTGATAATGGTATGTATATACAATACAGTTTTGTATTTCAAAGTTATGTTATAATACATACTACTTGTTCCGCTGTGAGATTCGTGTTTACTCTGATTTTGTTCTTCTTCTATTCTATTAGTTCTATCTTATCTTTCTCATCCTCTGAATTCTTCTAATAATGTTCCGGTATTTTCGATGCTCGAGTAATTGACAATGTATTTATGTTGATTTTCTGGGTCGAAAATCCGTCGGCCGTTACAAGTTTATTCGAAGAAAGGTTTTCGAATCTAGTTATTCAAAAGAGAGATTATCAAATATAGTTATTCGAAGGGAGGAGTTATCGAATAGGGATTTATTCGAAAGAGAGTTACGTAGGGAAGTTTGAAATGTTGAGTATCAACATAAATAAGTTTTGAAAAAAATAAATGGGTTTGTAGCACTTTTTCTACCTTAGCAATTTCGAGGACGAAATTATTTTAAGTAGGGAAGATTGTAATGACCCGGATTCTTATGGGTTAATTTTAAATATTTAATACGGATTTAAATGTTAGGTGGATAATATAAATGGATTTCTATATTAAATTATCGATTTAATAATCGATTTCGATTTAATATCGAATATATTAAATTGACGAATACGAAAAAATAAATAAATTCGAAGTTAAAACTGAATCGAAATGATTCAGATAATCAGTGTCAGTTCTGTTTGAATTAGAATAATAATATTAAATTATTATCGAATAATTTAAATGGTTTGAACTTTAATTTAATGATTTAAATTAATATCTGTTCCGGATGATCGAACTGACTTCGTGACCTATCCCAGTGTGTCTGAAACATTGGTGTAACCCTAGGAACGTCAGCTGTTGGGTTCAGAAAGGAGTTCGGATTCAAGGGGCATTTTGATTAAAGGATACCAATTTTAAAGGTAAATAAATGGACCCCTCCCTCTCTGTTAATCACCACTCCTTTCCTCCTACTCAAAAGAAACCACGTCTCCCTCTTTATCTCCACAAATCAAATGGCTACGCAGTTAAAGGAAGAACTGCACCTTTCCCTGTATAATTCGCTACTACCTTCCTCTTCCATTGATTGGAAATGAAATCCAAGCTTCAGCTAAAAGAAATCAAATGGAAAACGCTCCATTTGAAACCAATCTAAAGCTCGACATACTCACGAAATCAAGGATCGCGATTCGAAGCCATAGAGAATCATTGGAAGCCCTAGAAGATCTAAAACTCGATCGAACACTGCAACTTCTGGAGCACGACTTTGGAATCGCGATTACTAACGCTAGTTTCGTGAGTTCGATTTCGTGAGGAGATACAACTGTGTTGAGGGGTACGAGTTGAAGTGCGTGCTACTTGTTCAGTTACTCGAAGTTGCGTTGCTTGTTGGGTTCGCGTGGACTGTAGGATGGACGGGAGGACAGTGCGATGGAGGTAGCAGGGTGATCGTTGGGGAAACTCGATCTCAGAAATGTTCGCTCCTTCCTGTAGCTGAGCAATGGACTTTGGGGTCACGACCTACCTATGGCAGTGGGATTCGATTTTGGTTCGAGTGGCTACGGTAAGCTGATTTATATACAGTGATGTTCTTCTTGGTTGTGAAGCAGTATGAAGGTGTTCTGATGTTAAGGCATTGGCTATTGGGAGCGTCAGTGGTTGAGGCGAGTCCTTGTGATGGTGGTTTTGTCCAACCTGAGATGATCAAGGATATTCATTTTCAATATAAAAAGGGGCAGGATTTAGAAAATAAACAACAATATTAAAGGTAATTTCTTGATTTAGAAATATAATTGGTGATCCAAGTTTCAATTAATTTCATGTATATTATAAAGTGGTACCTCACTCGTTTTAGGTCTGAATCCGACACGACCAATCATGTTAGATTCATAGCGATGAAATCTACGTTATAGAGTTGATTTGGCTTAGAATAGAGCTATTGGAATTTTTATTCAAAAAAAAGGGAAAAACAGAACCGTCAATGGAAATTAATGTGAGTAAATCTCACTCACCTTTTAGTTATAATTATTTTTAATCGTTAAAAATAATTATTTGTTGCTTGTTTGAATGTTATCTAGTTGATTTAAATATATATAGTTATTTAGGCTTGACTATTATATATATATATTGGGTTGATGGTTGGATTTATTCCCGCAGTCTCATTAGCGGATGCCCGCAGTTTCATTAACGGATGATTACCCAATGTGCCCCACGCTATGATAGTGGATGACCTTCATACCGCGATATCCTGCCTCGAAGCAGGATGGGTATTACTATGTTGACTAACGTCTGTGGATGCAGGAAAAACAGGTTGGAGGAATCCAACTAGATTCCTCAAAATTATATTATTTGTTTGTTTATTTGTTTGCATATATACTGTCATATATGATATGTTATAAAACCTGAAATAAATAATTGGTTGTTTGGTGTATAAATATCACTGGGCCTAAGTGATAATTTATAAAAAATATCCTGAAAGGGATAATTGAGAATTAAAAGGGCAATTTTTTTCTAAAATAGAATTTGAATTTTTAAATAGATTTGAAATATTAACTTGTTTAAAAGAAATGAAATAAGTAGTTCCTTTATAAACGAAGTTTATAAATAGTTATTTATAAACGAAGTTTATAAATGAAGTGAAAAGAATTATCATTGGATAATTCAAAAATAAAAATACAAGTGTGAAATTAAAAAGGAAAATCTATTTTCCAAAAGTAGAAATATCGATTTCAAAAGGAATTGAAACCGAGACTTGTTTAAAGAATGAATAAAGAAAGTTTGAGAAGAGAAATTGAATATAGAAATTCAAATATGGAATTTGAATATAGAAAATATAAAGGAATTAAAAATATAGAATTTGAAGAGAATTTGAATATATAGAATTTGAATATAGAAATTCAAATGGGATTTATAATATAGAGTTTGAATAATAGAAGTGAAATAGAATTTGAATTGTAGAAGTGAAATAGATTTGAATAATAGAAGTGATATAAAATTTGAATAGAAATTGAATAGAATTAACTAAGTCGAAGAGGAATTAGTTAATCGAGTTTTGAATTTGAAGCTGAACTTTGAAAGGTGAAGTTGATTTGTAAATGTATATTCGAAATGGAATATAGAACTTAAATTGAAATTTGAATTCAAATAGTTAATAAGCAAGTTAAAATATATTTGAACATGTCATGTTCAAATATAAAAGTGAAATAGACTAAAGAGTTAATTAACAAATTAATTAATGAGTTGAGTTAAAACGATCGGGTATGGTTGAAATAAATTGGATAGGTATAGACATACAAGAGACAAGTATGTGATAAGGTGTGAAGGTATATAAATACTCGACAAAAAGGTACGTATTTAATTCATATATGAGATTTTATGCGCCGTATCGGCAAGCTGCTTGGCTTTTTCTTTTTCTTTTGGGTTGGTGAGGGCCATGTGAGGCTATTTGAAATATCCCGATGCTCCTGGTACAAAGGAGGTTATGGCGAATTTTTCCGGAAATTTAAGGAGTTAGAATATTTTTAAGAAGTTTGATATCTAGGATCTATATATCAATATATATAGAAGTCGATAAGGAAACGAACTTAGAAATAGAATAGTATAATCAAAAAGGAAGTATAAGAATAAAATCTAGTAAGAATAGAAAGAGAAGGTGTATACGTGTTTAAAAGTGAAAAAGTAGTTGTATGGTGTTGATTATTCGAGTAAGTAGTCTTATCTGTTTTGACGTTATAAATGTTATTCAGTCAAGGTCTGAGAGGTAGTTATACCCCAACTTGATTGATTTCATTATTAACAAATAAATAGTAAGATTCCAGGCTCGAAGATCAATGTTGGATAAGAGTTAGTTGAATATAGTATTTGGGTTGTCGTAACGATGTTTAACACAACATCCGTTTTAACCCAAATAAATGTAAGCTTGGAAATAGAATAATAAATATTTCCTAAGTATAGAAATAAACGGGATTGGAAAAGAGATAAGTAATTGGAATATTTCCCAATTATAAATAGCATATATTTTCTAAAGTTTAGAAAATAAAGGAAGGCGATATATGGAAATGTTTTTCCAAATAACGTATAAGGCCAATATAGTTATTGAAAATATTTGGTTAACAAATATTGGTAAAGAAATGGAGAGGTGATTAAATTAATGACATATTAATTAAGGGCTCAGGGATTGTTTGATATTGGATGAACACTTGTTTTTCTTCGATAGTTAAATCATCGACTATCGAAACACTTGTTTTTATTCGATAGTTAAATCACAGACTATCGGAGTTTTGACCATCGTTGTCAATATGGAGAGACCGGTTGGATTATTATCCAAAGAACCACTCTGTATGGGCATAAGCGTTGCGAATCATATATGCCAAAGATAATTGAAGACAGAGTAAAGTGCAAGGGCTGTTGTATAAATCTTAGATAACAGTGCCTAAGATGGATATACTGAATAGTACCTTCAGTTCATCCTGTTCCTGGATGACTTGTATGGATGAATGTCTGACAGAGTATTTCCAGAAAGGTCACGTACATTGATTTCTTCAACCGTACCAAGAGTGGAAGCGGAGAAGGAAACTTCTTTTAGCTGACACGTAATGTATGGTTGTAGACGTCAAATTAGTGATTTTTGATGGATCTGACAATGTGGCATTCAAAGTGAATCTGATGTGATGATAAAGCGTAACCTCAAGCCTCATCGACCGGTAAATGACAAAAATCGGGTAGGCAGCAAGGCTATGTAGGTCACACCTATTTGGGTTATAATCACCTGATCTAGAGTTTCATTTACTTCTAAAAATCTATTGTCGATGTTGTCCCATTCGGGAAACGGTTGCTGATCCCAACCGTTGGTGATATACATTCGATACACTCAAGCGAAATGAGTGGTCGGTCATGTGTGGCTGAGTTGCAAGATGTTCTTGTTGAACACGGTGTATTCTCCTCTAGAGATACACCAGCGGCAGGTGGTTCCATACCTTGTCATAGTTGGAAATCCATTACCCAATAAGTGCTTGCGGTTTTGAATGTATATTATTATGTGGAACGTGAGATGCAAATGTTCCACTAGATTGTTATTTACTTGATTTAGACATTATTATAATATCAAAAGAGTTTTGATATAAAGATTATCGTTCCTTTCAAAGGGATTTTGAAAGTTAAATCAAGTGTTTGGATTCTCATATGGGAAAAACCTGTTCTGTGTTATACGGCGTGGTCTTATGAGATATCATTTAGTTTTCTGAAACTGTTTTAAAGTGTTTACTCATACCAGTCCCATGACCGACCCAGAGTTTATTTGTTTGTTTTCCCTAAACTCTTGGGTGCCTAAATTTGTACGGGCAGTCAAGTAGTTTAGGATTTTACAGATCAATCTAAAGGAGCTTGGAGCAGGAGGCTTCAGCGTTAGTTATATAGAGTTTTGTTCCGCTGTGTTGTAAGTGTTGTACTCTGATAAGTGTATGTTATACAATTGAAATTTTGTATTTCAAAAGTTATGATATATTATATTTTGTTCCGCTGCGATGTGAGATTCTGTGTTGTTATTTCTATTCTTCTTCTACCTTTTTCTTCTAAAAAACAAAATGTTTCGTATTTTCGTGATATTTGGGTTGAACGTATGATGTATATAGTCAACTCTGATGTTATGGATTTGCGGGTCATTACAATTTCCAATAAATACAAACTTCGATGGGCAAATGTTAACTCATAGAATGTATTTAAGAAAATAATAAGCATATTTGGGTCATTCCATGATTTTAGGTCGATAGGTTCTTTTGATCGTCCAGACTCTGCTATCACATTGATCTTTTCAATTCGCTAAAGTGTCCTAGGTCGTTACAGTATGTTGAGGTCAGTCATACAATTTTAGAGCATTCAGGAAGCTTTGGCTCATTTGGGGCATGTTGGATCACTATGACAACCTAGCTCGTAGGGCTCTTTCGGCCGATAAACGCCATTAAAGCGTTGGGGTCCTTAGCTCTTCAAAAAGCTTCTGGCAGTGGGACCTCTCGGCGTGCCAAGCTCCAGCCCGTGAAATCGTTGGGTCATCAGCTTTTCAAATCTCTAGCCCACTAAAAGATTTAGATCACTTCATTAAGGTTTAAGCCGCTTCATTCTGATTCAAACCGATTCAAGTGTGCATAGGTCGCCCAGTTTCATGATAGCTCGCGCCACCATGGTGCATGCGTTCCTGATCTGTTCCGCACTCCTTAGCTCGTGGCCATCTTGCCTCGTTTGGCTCTGGTCTATCCCGCGTCCTTTAGCCCGCTCTGCCTTCATAGCCCGTGCCACATAAGATTTAGATCGCTCTGCACTATGTAGATCGCGTTGCTGTACTTCAGTAGCATTTAGCCCGCCCGACGGCCTAAAAAGAGGTTCAAGGAAATTACAGGATTGCCGCCTGGTCTGAAAATCACCTATAAATACCCCCTCACTTCTTCATTAAGGGGGGGGGGTTTCCATGATCATGACGTGCTGCTGGAATTTTATTTCATCCATTCCTAAGAGTTTCAACATTTATCAAACCGTTAATCAAACATGATCTCCATCAAATCCATCTAAAAGATCGAAGACTTGAAGACTCGCCATCCAAGTTCAAGCATCTAGAGGGAACCTTCCAATTCTTCTCCACTCACGCCGCATCTCCACTGAATATTCTATTCCTTCATCATATTTGAAGAGTCCGAATGAAATCTTTGAGTGAGAGAGTGATTGGATTTGTTGTAAGAGTGAAGCTTATCTTGTAAACAACATGTTGATAATGGAATCTCATATGAAAGTGGATGTAGATCCTCATTGGATCAAACCACTATAAAAACTTTGTGTTCTTGCTTTTATACTTTTAATACATCTTTGATTGCGGCCTCACATTATTTTTTCTTACCGAAGAGGTGAAGTGCATTCCATGCACCGTTGGTGTTGAAGCCAAATTTCGACTTCAACAGTGATGAGGATTGAGGATATTCTTTTATTCTTTGATGTATTCATATGATGTTACATAATATGAAGTTATTACTGTATTTTTTAATATGAAAACATTTGTGATGTTGGTTTGATTTTGTAAGATGAACGAGATATTTGAACTTGATCAAATAATTAATGGTGATTGATGTGATACAAACAGCCTAACATTCCCATGAATATGCTAAAATGTAATGAATGCATCAATAATGATTGTGATTGAATATGCGTGTACAACAAATAATATTGCTGAGAGACTTAATGATTGTGCTTGACCCTAGAAAAAGAAAGCTTAACTAGTCATAAAACAGAAGTTGAATCCTACAACACTGAGCAAAAGCAAGTAGTAATACATAAAGCTGAAACAAACTTTCTTCCTTATGAACATCGCTATGCAATTTCAATTAAAATGTTCCACTGCTATCCTCGTAACGAGGAGAACCATACTAATGCAGAGGGTCATACATTCACATATATGACTTTAAACAAGTTATTGCCTATATCAAGTTTTAGTAATAGTGTCAAATTTTCTATTATCCAAGTCAATATATTCTTGAAATTGAAGCTTTAGGGAATTACACTTACTATTTTTCTTATATACATTGAGTTTTTATTGCAATTAAATCCTAACACGAATGACCATGGATATAGATAAAGTCATTAAAATTATTAGCCAATCTTTTCATTCAAAGATAGTCCGATAATTTAATGATTTATCCTTCCATTTCTATATGTAACCTACAAAAACAGGCCATGATAACCAAAGAAGTGCATTGCTGGAACCAATATGAAGCAATACATGGTCCGGGCTTGGTTTTCATACGTGGGTAAAGTGGTAAACAAGTGAAATGATAAACTGTAACAGACAGTTTTTTTAGTAATTTTGATGACTTGGACTAATTCAAACTATAGTTTGGTTTAGATGTCTAATCTGAAGTTTCATAAATACACGTGAAACGCCAACTTTGACTTGGTCAAATTTCCACTAAATCTGCAAGTGGACATATAAACCATGTATTGACCTTGCAAACCAAAATTAATACATGCGCCAACATAACTTTTTAAATTGTCAACCGACTCAACTGTAAGCCTAAGAATTAAGGAATCTGATAATTTCTAAAATAATAGGCACATTTTATGTACAAACGATGTGAAACATACCTTTTCAGAGGTAATCATTCTGATTATGCTTAAATGAATGGATTGTCTTAGTAATTGATAATTTTCATGTAAATTAAGTAACTTGTGCATCAGTTTATCAATGCAACAATAATTTTCGTAGGCTTTATAAACCGAAGAACTCAAAAGTATAAACAAAATACTAAGAAAAACTTACCTCTTCTTGTGCATCTTTCTGAATATTGGATTTTTCTTGCAGTTTCGCATTTTTCACAACAACGTGAAGACTGGAAAAGGTTTTAAGGAAAATATGCTATTAATAATAATAAGCATGTACTAGTATTAGTCTAACCTGAAGGTCCCAATTATACTAGTAATCAGTATCAACTAAATAGTGTTGCTAAAAGCACCTAAAAAAGTGCTTTCTGACACCATTACTATAAAGCACCATAAGATTTTAGGTTCGACACTTCTTAATACCAAACATTTTAAAGGTTACAAACTCCTTATTTTCAATTTTTTTCATACGGCGAACAACCGCCGATCAACACCATTCTTTGCGGTGATCAACCACCAAATAACATTAGTTTGTTGGTTAATGACCATGAAAAACGATGTTGGTTGACAGTTGTTCGCCGTGAGAAACAGTTTCACGATGGTTGATTGATGTATGAAATAATTTTGGTATTTGGATGTACATAAAATTTATTGGATTGATTATTTTTATCTGTGATATTAGGAAACACTTTCCTGGATGCTTTTAGCAACACACATTAAATATTACTTTAAAGTTTGATTGTTCTCATTGCCTTTACAAGCTAATAATTATCGGTTCACTTGAAATTAAAAGTTTACTTTCGATACTGGTCCTTCCAGGATTTCAACATAGCCTGAGCAGATTCCACTTCATCTTCAGTAGGAAGTTATTGGGAAAGAAGATCGAATTTAAATGGCAAAGATCCAAGTTTCGCCATTATCTCATTACATCCAGGAAGCAAATTTATTTCATCTGTCCCTTTTTCAGACATCCAAAACAAATTCGATGGTAATTTGAAAATGATTGAAAAAAGCTAATGATTTGAAAATATGGAAAAAAGGTTATAAGTTAAGGTTTTTAAGTTGGAAATGCTAGAGGTTTGGAGTAGTGGTTATCAGTAAATTACCAGAATTCATCAAAGAATCCCAATGTTGATACAGAGTTGTTAAGGGGAAGCATGTCGGCGCATGTTGTGCCGAAGTTGTTGAAATAATGATCATTGATTTGTGTTCGAAGAGAAGAAAAGTTAGGGCAGAGAAATTTGAATGAATTAGAAGCCTGGAAAGGGGGGATTGAAAAATTTAGGAAACAGAGAAGAATATGGAAAAAGGGGAAACGATTGTGCATGGAGTAGTGAACAAAAATTAGAGGAGTCAAAAAGAGACGAATTTGGAGATGCCAAGGAGATGGAAACGAGAGAAAATTTACGTGAAAATGTACGTCTAGGAAAACCTACTTAATGTCGATTTGATGTCGATTTGATTAAACAATTAGAAGTGATTGTTGGGGATTTTGCGGTTTGAGGATATTGGAGGATTATGAATGCCGTTCTTTAGACTTTAAGGATCTATTGTATAGATTCTTTCACACATTAGTTCAATCCACCAGGTACAAACGGGTTATCAGACCATCGACTTTAAGGATTCAATAAAGCCTTAAAACAGGGAAATCGGATTCAAAGTTTGTACATCTTTGATCCGATCGAGACCACTTTGTAAATTGATCTCTAATGATGCAAGTAGATAGAAGAAATATGAAGAGAAGAACAGTTCTGCAACGCCTCTCAGACGTTACAAATTCGAAAATTTGCAAAGCCTTAACAATGCGACAATGGCAGAACTTAAGAGGAAAAAATTAAAAGTTAGAAGTTAAAAGTCCATTCATGAATTGTTGTGACTGTTAGCAACAGTTATCTCCGTTCAAATTCCAACAATGTGTCTTTTCGTTTCGCAACAGCCAAATAGCGTCGCAAAATTCAAATGTCGCGCCTCCTTCTCTAACGTTCTGAAACATTTCAAAATTCTTGCCTCCATTCAAATTTTCTTTCGAGTTCATGGGATGAAATTCGGCCCGTTTACTGTTTGAATTTTCGGTCAAAAATATTTGTTATTTGACCCGAAACCAGTACCTGGCCCGGCCCGGTTCAGTTGGACGGACAGCGGCGACACACATGTGTGCGGTAGAGTAATGCATGGTCTCCCTGTTTACAACAAAGTAAATATTTGGGTTCCCCAAGGCCCCAACATACTTGTGGGAAAGCCTATTATGTAGTGGCATACCTACATAATCCATGATGTGGGACAAATCCCCTCACTCTCTTCTTGCTTTCATCCTTCCTTTTCTTCACAAATAAAAGACCCAAACCCAAAGCATTTGATTTGAAAATTTACAACAATCTCCACCAATTTTCAAATAAATAAACAAATAAAATGGACGGCTGAATCACTAGTGTGACTTCCTACATACCCAAGTGGGATCAAGACTATGTAGTTCTAAGATCAAGTTTTGCATCATCATGGAAACAACACATAAATAAAAGGTATCTTTTGGATTTCAACTTTTACTTAGTGTAAACCATTCAAAGTTCTATCGAGATTCTACGGTGAACGAATCTTGAACCAAGTACCCATTAATGATAAAACCGGAACAATCACACATGTTGAATTCCTTAGTTAGAGTGTTCTGTATTGCTCAACACATTAATGGCCATGTGCTTTAATTGTAATGACCCGCCTTTTCGACCATCAAATGTCGACACTAATACATACACGATATTCACGTGCCGAGCACCCAAGTGTCGGAAAGACGAAAAGTTAGGGTGAAATAAAATAAATAGAAATAGATTAAGGAAGAAGAGGACACGATATCAGAATCTCACAACGGAACAATAACATATAATATAAAGAATGATCTTTAAAAAATAAAAGTGCATGATTACAACTATCAGAGAAGACTAACCTATCATTAACTTGGACAGTTATAACAACCTGTCCTCATAAACGTTGATGTACAGCATAGAATGCAACGGATATAAAAAGTACGGTAAGATGAACTCCAACTCTCTTCCAAAAGCTCCAAGGCATCCAGAGTAAAACCTGCCATACTCAGCCTACTCGAAGGAGTACGTGATGATTTTAAGGAAAAACAAAAACCAAGCGTCAGACATCAGTCTGGTATGAGAAACTCAAGATACACATTGCATGTAACAACACTAAGGGGACTGTGCAGATAACCACTCCGGTTTTCCTATCAATTGAAACCAACCATTTATTAGGAGAATTATAGTTGTATTATAAATAATGTCTAGGGTGTAGAATATAAATAAATTCACATAGAAGGAATGGTTACATTGGTTACATTCGACAACTATTAATTGTACAAACAAAACCAATAAGGCACGTTCGCATATTGGATTTTCCCATCGGAGATCTCTCAATACAGATCCGAACTCCATGCACAAGGGTCAGAAAGTACCTCCGAGTGTCGTATATCTCTAGATAAAATATACCATAAGGTAAACACAACTGGCCCACGCACGAAAACACCGGAGTGCACCACGTAGAACCAAATATACCCAACTCCCACGCGCAACTTCGAGGAGCTCCCGCACGATTCGATAATAAGCATACACTAGATATGGAGTCAATATATCCTGCCATAGGTTAGCAAAATCCCAAATTGTGCTCCTACTCTGTTTTTAGCCATTTCCGATGTCGAGGTTTCGTTCGGCATCTTTCACACGAGTCTTCATCACTCGAACAGAACAAGAATTCCCAGTTGGAATCCCACAGGTCAATAGATCTCGGAATCACATATGGATTCCTTCACAGATCTCGGAATCACACATGGATTCCAATACATCAACATATCTTGGAATCACACATAGATTCTTTCACAGACCTTAGAATCACTATATGTGTTCGAGCATCTCAATAGATCTCGAATCCCCATATAGACTTTACTTCCCAGTCGCTTCCAAAACATAGAACCCGTATACTAGTTTTGAAGTGGTTTTCGATAAGTAGAACACTTACCAATCCCAGTCTCCTCAAAACATCGCTAAATTTAAGGTCAAGTTCTATAGTCAATTAATCGACTATCAATTCACATAATAGACATTTGTACATGGAAAACAACCTCTCTTAATTTCCATAACAAACGACTAAGCATCCAAAGCACTATCTAGTCACAAAGCATGATAAACAATCAAATCACTATCAAGTCACATAGCATGGTAAACTATCAAATCACTATCAAGTCACATAGCATGATAATAGCCAAAGAACGATTAACTCATATAAACGGCTTCTAATTCCTTTTCTATTTAATTAATCTTTCATTAATTAATACTCCTTTATTAGTAAACTTCTTTTATCTAATAAAACTTCATTTGTCTAACAAGACTTCCTTATTAATCAATAACTCATAGTCGATTAATATTCCTTTATTAGTAAACTTCTTTTATCTAATAAAACTTCATTTGTCTAACTAGACTTCCTTATTAATCAATAACTCATACTCGATTAATATTCCTTTATATACTTGTGTATATATTCAACTTATACATATAAAAGGTGTATATGTATAAATTCTACTAATTTATCATTCCTTTATAGTCTTAATACTTAAAAAGGTTTTAATATACTTAACCCTCTGGTATAAGTATAATCACAATTCATTTCTAAGATTTCCTTTATAACTTCAATACTTCAAAACGTATTCATATACTTATCCCTCCGGTATAAGTATATCCATAATTCATTTCTAAGATTTCCTTTATAACTTCAATAAACGTACTCATATACTCATCCCTCCGGTATAAGCATATCTACAATTCAATTTCAAGATTTCCTTAAAATATAATCAAAGAGGTTAAAACCATTGTTTAATAAAGAACCTCTTCTCTTTTATAAGTTAAACATCTTATTCAATATCTTTATCCTGAAAGATTCCTATACTTGTTTCTATCTTTAAAATCAGTTATTAAAGATCTAAGTATATTCAAAATCATTAAACCATATATTCCAGTTTAAATACAATCCAAGGGTATAAAAACAAGTGTTGCTAAAACACTGTTTACAACAAACCCAAAACACTTACTTTTATAATTATCTTTAAACATTCGTTTAAAGATTCAATTATATTAACTTCGATGATATAACCCGAGTGGGTTAAAGACGAATGTAATTAACACATTGTCACGACAAACCCAAAACCATTTTATGCTTATAGAAATCACAGTTCGTACATTTAACTCGTTTCCGACATTATCAACTTAACTATCCCTCGGTCAAGAGTGAGGCCAGGTAAGTTAGAGCACTGGTTGCATATCACCCCTTGCCTAGACACCCCATTCTTGACACTCACAGATAGATAAGCCTACTCGTCGGCTTATTAGGATTAAGCATAGTAATTATGATATTCAATAAACAAGTAAGTAATTCAACATTAATATGATAAGATAATTACTAAAGATATCATTACAAAGTTCCACACAAAGTGTTGAAAAAACAACAATTCAAACTACATCTATAGGGACTATCGCTATAGGTGCACTTTCAAGTTCAAGTCCATAATATGTCAATTACCTACTAATACTTATGTGCTTTGTTTCAAGTCCATTGCACTTGTTATACAAGTAAATTCTAGTCCAAGTATAAGTCCATTAAAGTCCATTGCAATCCAATAACATGGATCACATATGTCTCTTACTTTTAAGGTAAGAATCAAGTTAACATTTTTAACATAAGTTACCAACATTCAAGCAACTTTAAGCATAGTTAAATACATGCAAAAGGGTTTATGTTTGTTGTCCAAAATAGTGAGTAAACTCACCTTAATCCTTCGCAAATCCGAGAACCAAGAATAAGAATAAAGATCCAAGAATAAGAACAAAGATCCAAGCTAGCAACCTCCTTCCTTTCCTTGCTTTCCCTCCTTATAAAGCTCATGGCCAAAGATGGAAAATAGAGAAGGACTTGGAATTTTCAACTTCTAACTTGCTAGAAGGTTTTATAATGGCATAAGAAGGCTACACTCAAAGTTTGAGTTGATTTGGAGGTGGTTTGAGTATAGTTTGAGAAAGGTAGTAAGGAAGAGGAAGAAGATGAAGAGAAACCATTAAAAGCTTCACTTTTGCTTAGGAATTTTGTGTAAGAAAGAAGGAGGTATACCACTCCTTATATAGGAAAAGGAAGGTGGATGGGAAAAGACCAAAATGCCCTTAAATCCCTAATAGTAATTATGGTAGATGGGATGGTGTGTAAGGGAAGCGAAAAGTGTGTAAGAGAAGTGAAAGGTGTGTAAAAGATGGTAAGTTTGCTTTTTAAGATGTAAGAATTCATTTGTATACATATAAGAAGCTTGTATACATACACTTAGGATATTTTCTAAACCCTTGATGTGACTAATTATGCTTACATTTATACTTGTATACTTATGTATATTCATGTGTATATATGTATCAACCAACGTTGCAACGATATGAAACAACTTCTGTTCAACGATGGGTTGTAAATCTGAAAGTTGAATCCCGGTCATATTTTTAGTTCTTTATCAAATTATTAATTTAAGTAAACAAAACTTGGAAATAAATTACTTACCTTATTTAAATAATTAAACAAGCATATACAAATTGTAAATCACTTATTTGAATATTTGAATAACCAAAATACAAAAACTTTCCTTAAATGCTCATTTTTGAAAATGATGACATCATCAAAATAGTTAACCATAAATATGAAAAATACTTTTATTAGCTAATTACTTTCCTAATGATTAATTAGACATTCACTAAAATTTTGAACAACTTTTATTGAGAAAATAGCCATTTATCGATAAAACGATTTTCAAATATTTTTGACATTTTCCCAAAAGATATATTTTTGAAATCATTTTTCCAAAATGAGTCTAGTATCATTAATTATTAATTAAATGATATTTACAAAGGTTATAAAATCATATTTATACCATATAACAATATTCCAAATTGTTACAATATTCGGAGATTAAGTGTTCGATTTTTCCGGGTTTTACATTCTCCCCCACTTAAAATATTTCGTCCTCGAAATTGCAACACGAGCAACCACTAAAGCTATAAACATCAATACTTAACTGTATCACACTACTAGCATACAAATCCCATGGTTTTCTCAAGATCAAACCCTCTCATCGTGCAAGGATGATAAACAACCAACTAGGCGTTCCTTACGCTCAACAGTCTTAGGGATTTCTCAGTCGATAATTCACAATACCTCATAACAAATCAAAGAATCATTTTCCAAACCCTCCACTAGCTACCAAACATACTAAATCCCATATGATGTTAATAAACCATCCGTACACATTGTTTGATCATATCACTTTCCCGATCATAAGACTTTGTTTCCGAACTAGTATACCACACTTGACATATCTAGTGCGTACTCCGATCTAGTTCCTTGACCATAAACTTTCATCTTCCTTACATAGCCATACACTATGATAGAAAACTTCAGGATCATATCAAAAATCCATATCAAGTACGCACTATCAAAGTCAAGAACCCTTGTTCGGACTAGTGTAAATCACCTTCAAACTCATGTACTCGAATCTGTACCAAGATCAACTATGCGAATAAAACGATCTACGTACAACTCACGTATTTTATCCTATTGGTTTATAAACTACCAATATCCTTTATTAATTCTTCTATATGTATAGTATGCCATTTTATTCTAATATCCTTCCTCTTTTTTCGACAGTCAATTACCACTTAGTATTTATTTATTAATACTAAAACCACTTATGAATCATTTCATAAAATTTTACTTCAAGTTATTAAACACTGTATAACTTAAGTTTGTACACATATAATACTCTAATACATTCTATGAGTATATCCAAATGTCAAATTAACTGAGATGCAAATCACATAATTCCATCATATAGACTACATGTGAAACGACCCGCAAATCCGTGCTATCTGAGTTGACTAAATACAACACACGTCCAACCCAAATAACACAGAAATACGAACCATTAATAGAAAGAAGTTAGAAGATGAGGAATAGAAAGAAAGAAATATTAGAATAGAAGAAAAAACGAAGATCACAAACTCACAGCGGAACGAATAAAATATATATTATATAACATAACTTTTGAAATACAAATCCGTAACTTTATATACATACCATCATCAGAGCACAACAGTTATTTTCTGGAACAGTTATAAACACCTGTTTCCAGAAACAAACAAGGTCCACAGCGGAATATATGATAGCCTATAGCTAACCGGTGAAGCCTCCTGCTTCCAGCTCCTTCAAATGAATCTGTGAAATCCTGACTACTTGACTGCCCGTACAAATTTGGGCACCCAAGAGTTTAGGGAAAACAAAACAAAATAAACTCTGGGTCAGTCATTGGACTGGTGTGAGTAAACTCCAACCACTTGCTTAACTTTTAAAAATCCTTTCGAAAGAAAAGATAATAGTAAGACCAGCCCACACATAAACATGGACGGTTTTTACCTTACAATACCCAAAACACTTTGATATCAAATCCAGTGATATTATAATAATGTCTACATCAAATAAATAACCAAATAGCAGAACGCTTGCATCTCACGCTCCACATATATATTATAAAAAAATCAAAAACCGCATGGCGCTTATTGGAGATTGGATTTCCAACGTGACAAGGTATGGAACCACCTTCCGCTAGTGTATCTCTAGAGGCGAATACACCAGGGTTCAACAAGAACGTCTTGCAACCCGGCCCACACATGACCGACCACTCATTTCGCTTGAGTGTATCGAATGTATATCACCAACGGTTGGACTCAAACCATTGTTTCCCGAATGGGCAGAATCGATAGATTTAGAAACAAAAGGAATTTCTCTAGATAGGTGATTATACACCCTAATGGGTGCGACCCACATAGCCATGCTACCTGCCCGATTTTTGTCCTTTCCCGGTTGTTGAGGCCTGAGGCTACGAATACTTACCATTCATTGATAGCACAATCACTTTGAATGCCACATTGTCAGATCCGTTAATCACTAGTTGCTTTGCACAAATATTCTGGATATTATGCTAAGGGATAAATCCGTTGCAACCATATATATTCATACAGACCAACCCATTTGATCATTGGAAATACTCTGTCAGACATCCGTCCATATATGTTCGTTCTGGGATTGAACGAAACCGAAGGCACTATTTCTATAAATAGAAAAGCCCTTGCACTTTACTTCGTCTTCAATATATTCAGCATACTGGGTTCGCAACGCTTATGCCGATACGGAGTGGTTCTTCGGATGATAATCCAACCGGTCTCTCCATATTGACAACGATGGTCAAAAACTTCGATAGTCTGTGATTTAACTATCGAATAAAAACAAGTGTTCACCCAAACATATCAAACAAATCACTGGACTCTTTAATTAATGTTTCATTAATTAAACCTCTTCTCTATTTCCTTATCAATATTTGTTGACCAAATATTTTCAATAACCATATTGGTCCTTTACGCTATTTGGAAAACATTTCCCAATATCAACTTCTTTTATTTTCTATATATTAGAAAATATCTCTATTTGCAATTGAAAACAATTTCAATCCCTTATCTCTATCCCTTTTTGTTTACAATATTCGATTTTTATATTCACTTACCTATCGAATTCAATACGTTGATACAATGATTTCTAATTATCAAAATATCTTAAAAATATTCTAACTCCTTAAATTTCCGGAAAATTTCGCCATAACCTCTCCTGTATCGGGGGCATCGGGAAATTTCAAATAGCTTCCCGGTATCTTCCTCAATCAAAAAGAAAAAGGAAAAGCCAAGCGGCTTGCCGATACGGCGCATAAAATCTCATATATGAATTAAACATGTACCTTTTTGTCGAGCACATAAATTTAAAATCTTCATATACTTCATCCCATATCTGTTTAACACATGTTCACCTGTTTCCAATTCAATTCAACACCATCTAATCGTTTGAATTCAGTTTCGCCCATTTATTCTTTAATTAGTCATTTTGCCTATTTCACTTCTTTGTTGAACATAACATGTTCAAACAAAATATTTAACTCGTTCATAACCAAATTGAATTTCAATTTCAATTCTAGTTCTCTTTTCCATTTCGAATATAAATTTCAAATCGAATTTACTCATTCAAACCCCAATATCCATTTGAAATCTCATTAACTAATTCCATTTTAGTTAATTCTATTCAATAAATCAAAAATCTGGTTTCTGTTTCAAAAATCATATTCATTTACACAACTTGAATTCGCATATATTTTGCAACTCAACTCGGAGATTTTCTAAATAGAAAATTCGGATTTTTTTTCTCCTTAAAATCCTTTTATAACATTAAATAAACCATTATGGTTTTAAAACGATTCTGGCGCTGCTTTTCTGAAAATTTGAGTTTGACATAACTCAAAATCTATACGACGAAATTCATATTTTTCTCTTTCATTAGAAAAATATTATCAAACCGGTCCTGACGTTCTTGTTTCAAAGAGTTTCGACTTCAATTGAGTCCTGTATACTCGATTGAAGTTCGAATCGCTATTTTACGAACTACAGCGCTGCGGCGAGTTCGTTTTAATTATATTTATATATATAAACCTTTAAACTCCTTTAAAATGAATTCAACTCCATTTTAACTCTATTTGAATTCCTTGATTCAAATTCCAATCTCACTTTTGAATTCTATATTTCAAATCCCAATTCCTTTGCTATCTGATATTCAAATTCAATATTTGAATTTCTATTTGAATTCCCTATATTCAAATTCCATACTTGAATTCATTTGAATTCTCTTATTCAAAATCTATATTTAAATTCCATTTGAACTTCTATATTCCAATTTCTATATTTGAATTCTATTGGAATTCAAATATTCAAACTCCTTTTTAAACTCTATATTCAAAATTCCATAGTTTAAAACCCATTTGAATTTCATATTCAAATTCCATAGATTAAATCTTATTTGAATTCAATTTGAATTTCTTATATTCAAATTTCATTTTCCATTTCCATTTGAATTATAATATTCAAATTCATTTCCAGCCCCATTTGAATTCTAATATTCAAACTTATTTTTAACACCATTTGGATTTCTTCACTCAAATCCATTTGAATTCCCTTGAATTCAAATTCCATTTCAAAACCATTTGGATTTCCTATTTTGAAATCCTATTTGAAATTCTATTTCCAATTCTACTTTAAAAATCCTATTTTTCAAAGCTTATTTCTAATTCTATTTTGAAATTCTACATGCAAATCTCTATTTGAATTTCTTTATTCGAATTCCTTTGAATTCAAATTTTATTTTAATTCCTTGAATTCAAATTCTATTTTTTTATTCTAATTTCGTTTATTCAAATTCTATTTGAACTTCTATTTGAATTTCTAATATTCAATCTCCTTTTAAAATTCAAATATTTAAACTCCTTTTAAAATTCAAATGTTATACTCAAATTTCATTTGAGTTATATATTTAAAAATTTTATTTCACATCCTATTTTGAAATTTCATTTCAAATTCCAATTTCACGCTTATATTTCTATTTCTGAATTATCAAATGATAATTCTTTTCGCTTCATTTATAACTTCGTTATAAAAGAACTATTTATAAACTTCGTTTATAAAGAAACTACTTGTTTTTTTTTTCAAAAACAAGTTTATATTTTTATTTCCATAAAAATTCAAATTCTATTTAAAAATAGAATTTTTCACTTTTTATATCTCAAATATCCTTTCACGATATTTTAAATAAATCAATATTCAAGCCCAGTGATATTTAAAACAATCAAATCACCCAATTTTCAATCATTTGATTTTTAACACATCATATATGAATATATATGAAATCAAACAAACAACAAACAGATAATATATTTTTGAGGAATCCTATTGGATTCCTCCAACCTGTTTCCCTGCATCCACAGACGTTAGCACTTAAATAATACCAATTCTGCTTCGTGGCAGAATATCGCGGTATAGAAGGTCATCCACTAATCATAGCGTGGGGCGTATAGGGTAATCATCCGCTATGAAACTGCGGGCATCCGCTAATGAGACTGCGGGAATCCAACCAACTAATCAACCCAATATATATATAATAGCCTAAATAACTAATATATATAAACAAGCAGAAAAATCCAAACCAGCAACAACAATTATTTTTACGAAATAAAAATAATTATAAATAAAAGGTGAGTGAGATTTACTCACCAGGGTGTCTATTTACGCTGAATACCCGATGAAGACTATTATGTAGATTGTACAGTGGTTCCTCCATTTCACTGTTTTTCAATGTAAAACAAAAAAAATCTCAATTACTGAAGTATACTAATTTAATTAACTTCTCAGATATAACAAATTTCGAATTTAACCTTAACCTTTCTCGAATGATTAGTCTACCCATTTTATTTCTTTATTAACTAATTTCCTTTATAACCACTAATTATATCAACTAATTTATTTTAATCAAATACCAATTATATAAAATAATTTCCATGTATTAAATTAAAATCATTTTACAGTAGTAAAATGTCTAAGTTAATTTCCTGTTTGGAAATAAATTTCGTACCTAAATCACTTGAATTAAGTAATTTAATTACACTTTACTAAGCCTAAAATTTCTTGACTGAAATAAATAAATAACTAAATTAACTGAATTAAGATAATTACCTTAATAACCAAATTAAATCCATTTATCATTCTCGGTCCTTCAGTGCTTCACAGAAGTTCGCGGCCCCCTCCCCCAAATCAACATCTCGACACCCCGAGACCCCATCGCGAGATAAGGTAAATTATCATGACGCCATAAAGATCGTCATGCCTTCTCATAGTTCGCCTATAGGCGCGTCACACTACCACGAATCCAACGGAGTCATCGTGCCATGCCTCAGCTCCTTCCAGCGACGGTATACTCAAGCCCTTAGTCGCTGTTTAAAATCCAAGCTCCCTGAACTTCCACCGCACCCTTCGATCCAATTTGAATTCGCGATTTTTTTTTTCTAAATGGTGAATAAAAAAAACAAAGGGGGAAAGAAGTCTCAGAAGGATTTCGTGGTTTTAGAATGAATAAAAACAGTACTGGTATGGCCTAATTTATAACTGCGAGAAGAGATAAAGAGGACGAGTCCATTAAGTATTTGTCTGCTTGATATGGGAGGCGCGAGACATGAATGGAAAGGAATGCAGTTAGACACATAGGTAGGTATGCAGATAGGTCGGATGAAGGATTGAAAACATTTTGATTTGAATTTTCTTTAATTAAAAACTAAACTATATCGCGGTCCTTTAATTTAAAACCCCGAACCACAATTTCAGCAAAACGACTGATGTTCCCAACATTATTCACTATTCTGAATTCAACGAAACTGATTATATAATTTAATTTGAATGTAATATAAAATAACCATATTAAATCAATTTAAATTCAAAACAAATAAATTTAACAAATAATTTCAATTATCATTGTTCATATTTAAATCGTATATATACATTGATCATCTAAACTGTTTCGATTCAATTTTACCTTTGAATTAAATTGTTTAGTTCTCGTATTTTGATAATTATCAAATTAAATCGTATTTCGATTATTTAATCGATAATCGAATAAAATACCATTTATATTATAAATTCAATATTTAAAACTATATTAAATATTTAAAATTAATCGACGAAAAATCTGGGTCGTTACATTCTTCCCCCCTTAAAATAATTTCGTCCTCGAAATTGCTAAGGTAGGAAAAATGGTACAAATCTATTACTTTTCAAAAATTCACTTATGTTGAAACTCACCTCTTCATATTTCAACAAATTAGCTCCAACCAAAACTTTTGGTCTTCACCCATTTAATTCAAATGATCTACGATTAATCCATTTATATCCAATCTATATTTCAATAAACCTATTCAAATTGATTCTAATCAATTCATTCACTTCGACCCATTTAACTTGCTTAAGTTAAATTTAAATTCCAGAATTCAAATCCCTGGGTTTTCATTTCAACTCCTTTGAAATACATAAATGTATACTTATATTGATTTTCATCTCAATTCAAAACATTTGAATTTTCAATCTACTTGTTTTCTTTCAAAACAAATTTCCATCAAAAACTTTCTAAGGTAGCAATCCATCACTTAGGAACTCGAAAATGAACACTGATGATGTCGCGACTATCATCAGAATTATTTCCCAGCCACCGAAGTGAGTTCAGTGCTTTATTATTTCAAAATTCATCTAAAATGATTTTCTTTCAAATCCTTCTAAACAAATCTATATTATTTTAATATACTTTGAAAAATATTTCCAACTTCCCAGGATTTTGAATTCTTAATCCTGGTTTGAATTTAATTCCAGTTCCTCTCTTTTGTATGTATTTCATTCATATACAAATTTTATTTGGTTATAAATAACCATTCCAATTTTATAATCTCGTCTGATTATAATGATATCAATCAACACATCCATATAACATAATAATTTCAAAAATTACTCTTTCTATATCAAAATATAATTTTGGGTAAAATTATTTCATCTACCCACTTGAAAACAATATCATGTTCAATCTTCTGTTCAAGTGTTTAGAAATTCCTATCGACTTCGTGGTGTCCCACTATTCGATCAGAATTCATAAACCACTCAACAGACTAGCCAACACAATATAGAACAGCTTTTATATCAAATTACAAATACGCTCAACTCATTCTAGGGTACTACTGACCCTATCTCTAATGAGCACATGCCACACAAGCCTATGTGTTCGCTCAACCTAAGCTCTGATACCAACTGAAACGACCCGCAAATCCGTGCTATCTGAGTTGACTAAATACAACACACGTCCAACCCAAATAACACAGAAATACGAACCATTAATAGAAAGAAGTTAGAAGATGAGGAATAGAAAGAAAGAAATATTAGAATAGAAGAAAAAACGAAGATCACAAACTCACAGCGGAACGAATAAAATATATATTATATAACATAACTTTTGAAATACAAATCCGTAACTTTATATACATACCATCATCAGAGCACAACAGTTATTTTCTGGAACATTTATAAACACCTGTTTCCAGATACAAACAAGGTCCACAGCGGAATATATGATAGCCTATAGCTAACCGGTGAAGCCTCCTGCTTCCAGCTCCTTCAAATGAATCTGTGAAATCCTGACTACTTGACTGCCCGTACAAATTTGGGCACCCAAGAGTTTAGGGAAAACAGAACAAAATAAACTCTGGGTCAGTCATGGGACTGGTGTGAGTAAACTCCAACCACTTGCTTAACTTTTAAAAATCCTTTCGAAAGAAAAGATAATAGTAAGACCAGCCCACACATAAACATGGACGGTTTTTACCTTACTATAACCCAAAACACTTTGATATCAAATCCAGTGATATTATAATAATGTCTACATCAAATAAATAACCAAATAGCAGAACGCTTGCATCTCACGCTCCACATATATATTATAAAAAAAATCAAAAACCGCATGGCGCTTATTGGAGATTGGATTTCCAACGTGACAAGGTATGGAACCACCTTCCGCTAGTGTATCTCTAGAGGCGAATACACCTGGGTTCAACAAGAACGTCTTGCAACCCAGCCCACACATGACCGACCACTCATTTCGCTTGAGTGTATCGAATGTATATCACCAACGGTTGGACTCAAACCACCGTTTCCCGAATGGGAAGAATCGATAGATTTAGAAACAAAAGGAATTTCTCTAGATAGGTGATTATACACCCTAATGGGTGCGACCCACATAGCCATGCTGCCTGCCCGATTTTTGTCCTTTCCCGGTTGTTGAGGCCTGAGGCTACGAATACTTACCATTCATTGATAGCACAATCACTTTGAATGCCACATTGTCAGATCCGTTAATCACTAGTTGCTTTGCACAAATATTCTGGATATTATGCTAAGGGATAAATCCGTTGCAACCATATATATTCATACAGACCAACCCATTTGATCATTGGAAATACTCTGTCAGACATCCGTCCATATATGTTCGTTCTGGGATTGAACGAAACCGAAGGCACTATTTCTATAAATAGAAAAGCCCTTGCACTTTACTCCGTCTTCAATATATTCAGCATACTGGGTTCGCAACGCTTATGCCGATACGGAGTGGTTCTTCGGATGATAATCCAACCGGTCTCTCCATATTGACAACGATGGTCAAAAACTTCGATAGTCTGTGATTTAACTATCGAATAAAAACAAGTGTTCACCCAAACATATCAAACAAATCACTGGACTCTTTAATTAATGTTTCATTAATTAAACCTCTTCTCTATTTCCTTATCAATATTTGTTGACCAAATATTTTCAATAACCATATTGGTCCTTTACGCTATTTGGAAAACATTTCCCAATATCAACTTCTTTTATTTTCTATATATTAGAAAATATCTCTATTTGCAATTGAAAACAATTTCAATCCCTTATCTCTATCCCTTTTTGTTTACAATATTCGATTTTTATATTCACTTACCTATCGAATTCAATACGTTGATACAATGATTTCTAATTATCAAAATATCTTAAAAATATTCTAACTCCTTAAATTTCCGGAAAATTTCGCCATAACCTCTCCTGTATCGGGGGCATCGGGAAATTTCAAATAGCTTCCCGGTATCTTCCTCAATCAAAAAGAAAAAGGAAAAGCCAAGCGGCTTGCCGATACGGCGCATAAAATCTCATATATGAATTAAACATGTACCTTTTTGTCGAGCACATAAATTTAAAATCTTCATATACTTCATTCCATATCTGTTTAACACCTGTTCACCTGTTTCCAATTCAATTCAACACCATCTAATCGTTTGAATTCAGTTTCGCCCATTTATTCTTTAATTAGTCATTTTGCCTATTTCACTTCTTTGTTGAACATAACATGTTCAAACAAAATATTTAACTCGTTCATAACCAAATTGAATTTCAATTTCAATTCTAGTTCTCTTTTCCATTTCGAATATAAATTTCAAATCGAATTTACTCATTCAAACCCCAATATCCATTTGAAATCTCATTAACTAATTCCATTTTAGTTAATTCTATTCAATAAATCAAAAATCTGGTTTCTGTTTCAAAAATCATATTCATTTACACAACTTGAATTCGCATATATTTTGCAACTCAACTCGGAGATTTTCTAAATAGAAAATTCGGATATTTTTTTCCTTAAAATTCTTTTATAACATTAAATAAACCATTATGGTTTTAAAATGATTCTGGCGCTGCTTTTCTGAAAATTTGAGTTTGACATAACTCAAAATCTATACGACGAAATTCATATTTTTCTCTTTCATTAGAAAACTATTATCAAACTGGTCCTGACGTTCTTGTTTCAAAGAGTTTCGACTTCAATTGAGTCCTGTATACTCGATTGAAGTTCGAATCGCTATTTTACGAACTGCAGCGCTGCGGCGAGTTCGTTTTAATTATATTTATATATATAAACCTTTAAACTCCTTTAAAATGAATTCAACTCCATTTTAACTCTATTTGAATTCCTTGATTCAAATTCCAATCTCACTTTTGAATTCTATATTTCAAATCCCAATTCCTTTGCTATTTGATATTCAAATTCAATATTTGAATTTCTATTTGAATTCCCTATATTCAAATTCCATACTTGAATTCATTTGAATTCTCTTATTCAAACTCTATATTTAAATTCCATTTGAACTTCTATATTCCAATTTCTATATTTGAATTCTATTGGAATTCAAATATTCAAACTCCTTTTTAAACTCTATATTCAAAATTCCATAGTTTAAAACCCATTTGAATTTCATATTCAAATTCCATAGAATAAATCCTATTTGAATTCAATTTGAATTTCTTATATTCAAATTTCATTTTCCATTTCCATTTGAATTCTAATATTCAAATTCATTTCCAGCCCCATTTGAATTCTAATATTCAAACTTATTTTTAACACCATTTGGATTTCTTCACTCAAATCCATTTGAATTCCCTTGAATTCAAATTCCATTTCAAAACCATTTGGATTTCCTATTTTGAAATCCTATTTGAAATTCTATTTCCAATTCTACTTTGAAAATCCTATTTTTCAAAGCTTATTTCAAATTCTATTTTGAAATTCTACATGCAAATCTCTATTTGAATTTCTTTATTCGAATTCCTTTGAATTCAAATTTTATTTTAATTCCTTGAATTCAAATTCTATTTTTTTATTCTAATTTCGTTTATTCAAATTCTATTTGAACTTCTATTTGAATTTCTAATATTCAATCTCCTTTTAAAATTCAAATATTTAAACTCCTTTTAAAATTCAAATGTTATACTCAAATTTCATTTGAGTTATATATTTAAAATTTTTATTTCACATCCTATTTTGAAATTTCATTTCAAATTCCAATTTCACGCTTATATTTCTATTTCTGAATTATCAAATGATAATTCTTTTCGCTTCATTTATAACTTCGTTATAAAAGAACTATTTATAAACTTCGTTTATAAAGAAACTACTTGTTTTTTTTTTTCAAAAACAAGTTTATATTTTTATTTCCATAAAAATTCAAATTCTATTTAAAAATAGAATTTTTTCCTTTTTATATCTCAAATATCCTTTCATGATATTTTAAATAAATCAATATTCAAGCCCAGTGATATTTAAAACAATCAAATTACCCAATTTTCAATCATTTGATTTTTAACACATCATATATGAATATATATGAAATCAAACAAACAACAAACAGATAATATATTTTTGAGGAATCCTGTTGGATTCCTCCAACCTGTTTCCCTGCATCCACAGACGTTAGCACATAAATAATACCAATTCTGCTTCGTGGCAGAATATCGCGGTATAGAAGGTCATCCACTAATCATAGCGTGGGGCGTATAGGGTAATCATCCGCTATGAAACTGCGGGCATCCGCTAATGAGACTGCGGGAATCCAACCAACCAATCAACCCAATATATATATATATATATATAATAGCCTAAACAACTTATATATATAAACAAGCAGAAAAATCCAAACCAGCAACAACAATTATTTTTACGAAATAAAAATAATTATAAATAAAAGGTGAGTGAGATTTACTCACCAGGGTGTCTATTTACGCTGAATACCCGATGAAGACTATTATGTAGATTGTACAGTGGTTCCTCCATTTCACTGTTTTTCAATGTAAAACAAAAAAAATCTCAATTACTGAAGTATACTAATTTAATTAACTTCTCAGATATAACAAATTTCGAATTTAACCTTAACCTTTCTCGAATGATTAGTCTACCCATTTTATTTCTTTATTAACTAATTTCCTTTATAACCACTAATTATATCAACTAATTTATTTTAATCAAATACCAATTATATAAAATAATTTCCATGTATTAAATTAAAATCATTTTACAGTAGTAAAATGCCTAAGTTAATTTCCTGTCTGGAAATAAATTTCGTACCTAAATCACTTGAATTAAGTAATTT
Organism: Allium sativum; assembly: GCA_030737875.1. Taxonomy (NCBI): domain Eukaryota; kingdom Viridiplantae; phylum Streptophyta; class Magnoliopsida; order Asparagales; family Amaryllidaceae; genus Allium; species Allium sativum. The sequence continues at coordinate 972,441,887 of CM060920.1, forward strand.
AATTACACTTTACTAAGCCTAAAATTTCTTGACTGAAATAAATAAATAACTAAATTAACTGAATTAAGATAATTACCTTAATAACCAAATTAAATCCATTTATCATTCTCGGTCCTTCAGTGCTTCACAACAGTTCGCGACCCCCTCCCCCAAATCAACATCTCGACACCCCGAGACCCCATCGCGAGATAAGGTAAATTATCATGACGCCATAAAGATCGTCATGCCTTCTCATAGTTCGCCTATAGGCGCGTCACACTACCACGAATCCAATGGAGTCATCGTGCCATGCCTCAGCTCCTTCCAGCGACGGTATACTCAAGCCCTTAGTCGCTGTTTAAAATCCAAGCTCCCTGAACTTCCACCGCACCCTTCGATCCAATTTGAATTCGCGATTTTTTTTTTATTTCTAAACGGTGAATAAAAAAAACAAAGGGGGAAAGAAGTCTCAGAAGGATTTCGTGGTTTTAGAATGAATAAAAACAGTACTGGTATGGCCTAATTTATAACTGCGAGAAGAGATAAAGAGGACGAGTCCATTAAGTATTTGTCTTCTTGATATGGGAGGCGCGAGACATGAATGGAAAGGAATGCAGTTAGACACATAGGTAGGTATGCAGATAGGTCGGCTGAAGGATTGAAAACATTTTGATTTGAATTTTCTTTAATTAAAAACTAAACTATATCGCGGTCCTTTAATTTAAAACCCCGAACCACAATTTCAACAAAACGACTGATGTTCCCAACATTATTCACTATTCTGAATTCAACGAAACTGATTATATAATTTAATTTGAATGTAATATAAAATAACCATATTAAATCAATTTAAATTCAAAACAAATAAATTTAACAAATAATTTCAATTATCATTGTTCATATTTAAATCGTATATATACATTGATCATCAAAACTGTTTCGATTCAATTTTACCTTTGAATTAAATTGTTTAGTTCTCGTATTTTGATAATTATCAAATTAAATCGTATTTCGATTATTTAATCGATAATCGAATAAAATACCATTTATATTATAAATTCAATATTTAAAACTATATTAAATATTTAAAATTAATCGACGAAAAATCTGGGTCGTTACAACATGCATCCATATATAACTTAGGTGAAAACTTTAGAATTGGACTTCCGGATTTTATACTTCAAATAATCTGAATTCAAAATAGAAATCTATTCCAATCCAAACTATTATCCATGGTAGCAAGTTCTTACTTAGAAACTCGAAAATGAATCTTGATGATGCTGCAGTCATCATCAACATTATTTTCCAGTGACTTGAGTAGGATCAATGCTTTCAAAAATCTTTTAAAATCCTTATAAACACTTCCAATAAATCTCAATATTCCTTTTGAGCTTTGAAAATCATTTTCAAATTTATCGAAATTCCAAATCCTTTCGTTTTCAACTTGAATCCATTTCATATTTATAAATCTTGTTTATAAATTACACTTGCACATTTCTGGTTTAAATTCGTTTTAAAACATTCACATTCAAATTGAATACTTACCCAACATTAATACCGAAAGCCTTATAGTCAAATCGTGAAACTAAATTCACAAGGTGTTCGTTCCTAATGTTCCCAAATTATAAATCTATCCATCCCATGCAAGCAAATGGATAAGATTACTCTTATCCAAACACAATAGTCAAAACCCATAAACTGGTCGGGTATAACTACAAATCAACCAATAATAGTCAACGTTCCTAAGTGAGCATGACCAATCAATCAATGAATGATAATAATTTAATATCATCATTCCCTAACAACTAACTCATCCATATAACTGATTTAGTTATGAAAACACTTCAATATATATATATATAATATATAAACCTTGGTAACTTATTTCATTTACCAAATTCGAAAACAATATTGTGTCGATTTTCCTTGTTTAAGTATTTAGAAATCCTTATCGATACCATGGCGTCCCATATATCGACCAGAATTCATAAACCACTCAACAGAATAACTAACACAACATAAAATATTTTTATAGCACTAACAAGTATGCGCTCTCGTATATATAATACACTCAACTCATGTTAGGGCATTCAATTACCCTATCTCTTGATGAGTCATGCCAAGGTGTTCGCTCAACCTTGTGCTCTGATACCAAATGTAACGACCCGCCTTTTCGACCATCAAATGTCGACACTAATACATACATGATATTCACGTTCCGAGCACCCAAGTGCCAGAAAGACGAAAAGTTAGGGTGAAATAAAATGAATAGAAATAGATTAAGGAAGAAGAGGACGTAATATCAGAATCTCACAACAGAACAATAACATATAATATAAAGAATGATCTTTACAAAATAAAATTGTATGATTACAACTATCAGAGAAGACTAACCTATCATCAACTTGGACAGTTATAACAACCCGTCCTCATAAATGTTGATATACAACATAGAATGCAGCGGATATAAAAAGTACGGTAAGATGAACTCCAACTCTCTTCCAAAAGCTCCATGGCATCCAGAGTAAAACCTGCCATACTCAGCTTACTCGAAGGAGTACGTGATGATTTTAAGGAAAAACAAAAACCAAGCGTCAGACATCAGTCTGGTATGAGAAACTCAAGGTACACATTGCATGTAACAACACTAAGGGGACTGTGCAGATAACCGCTCCGGTTTTCCTCTCAATTGAAACCAACCATTTATTAGGAGAAGTATAGTTGTATTATAAATAATGTCTAGGGTGTAGAATATAAATAAATTCACATAGAAGGAATGGTTACATTGGATACATTCGACAACTATTAATTGTACAAACAAAACTGATAAGGCACGTTCGCATATTGGATTTTCCCATCAGAGATCTCTCAATACAGATCCGAACTCCATGCACAAGGGTCAGAAAGTACCTCCGAGTGTCGTATATCTCTAGATAAAATATACCATAAGGTAAACACAACTGGCCCACGCACGAAAACACCAGAGTGCACCACGTAGAACCAAATATACCCAACTCCCACGAGCAACTTCGAGGAGCACCCGCACGATTCGATAATAAGAATACACTAGATATGGAGTCAATATATCCTGCAATAGGTTAGCAAAACCCCAAATTGTGCTCCTACTCTGTTTTTAGCCATTTCCGATGTTGAGGTTTCGTTTGGCATCTTTCACACGAGTCTTCATCACTCGAACAGAACAAAAATTCCCAGTTGGAATCCCACAGGTCAATAGATCTTGGAATCACACATAGATTCCTTCACAGATCTCGGAATCACACATGGATTCCAATACATCAAAAGATCTTGGAATCACACATAGATTCTTTCACAGACCTTAGAATCACTATATGTGTTCGAGCATCTCAATAGATCTCGAATCCCCATATAGACTTTACTTCCCAGCCGCTTCCAAAACATAGAACCCGTATACTAGTTTTGAAGTGGTTTTCGATAAGTAGAACACTTACCAATCCCAGTCTCTTCAAAACCAGTTGCTAAATTTAAGGTCAAGTTCTATAGTCAATTAATCGACTATCAATTCACATAATAGACATTTGTACATGGAAAACAACCTCTCTTAATTTCCATAACAAACGACTAAGCATCCAAAGCACTATCAAGTCACAAAGCATGATAAACAATCAAATCACTATCAAGTCACATAGCATGGTAAACTATCAAATCACTATCAAGTCACATAACATGATAATAGCCAAAGCATGATTAACTCATATAAACGGCTTCCAATTCTTTTTCTATTTAATTAATCTTTCATTAATTAATACTCCTTTATTAGTAAACTTCTTTTATCTAATAAAACTTCATTTGTCTAACAAGACTTCCTTATTAATCAATAACTCATAGTCGATTAATATTCCTTTATTAGTAAACTTCTTTTATCTAATAAAACTTCATTTGTCTAACTAGACTTCCTTATTAATCAATAACTCATACTCGATTAATATTCCTTTATATACTTGTGTATATATTCAACTTATACATATAAAAGGTGTATATATAAATATTCTACTAATTTGTCATTCCTTTATAGTCTTAATACTTAAAAAGGTTTTAATATACTTAACCCTCTGGTATAAGTATAATCACAATTCATTTCTAAGATTTCCTTTAAAACTTCAATACTTCAAAACGTATTCATATACTTATCCCTCCGGTATAAGTATATCCATAATTCATTTCTAAGATTTCCTTTATAACTTCAATAAAACGTACTCATATACTTATCCCTCCGGTATAAGCATATCTACAATTCAATTTCAAAATTTCCTTAAAATATAATCAAAGAGGTTAAAACCATTGTTTAATAAAGAACCTCTTCTCTTTTATAAGTTAAACATCTTATTCAATATCTTTATCCTGAAAGATTCCTATACTTGTTTCTATCTTTAAAATCAGTTATTAAAGATCTAAGTATATTCAAAATCATTAAACCATATATTTCAGTTTAAATACATTCCAAGGGTATAAAAACAAGTGTTGTTAAAACACTGTTTACAACAAACCCAAAACGCTTCCTTTTATAATTATCTTTAAACATTCGTTTAAAGATTCAATTATATTAACTTCGATGATATAATCCGAGTGGGTTAAAGACGAATGTAATTAACACATTGTCACCACAAACCCAAAACCATTTTATGCTTATAGAAATCACATTTCGTACACTTAACTCGTTTCCGACATTATCAACTTAACTATCCCTCGGTCAAGAGTGAGGCCAGGTAAGTTAGAGCACTGGTTGCATATCACCCCTTGCCTAGACACCCCATTCTTGACACTCACAGATAGATAAGCCTACTCGTCGGCTTATTAGGATTAAGCATAGTAATCATGATATTCAATAAACAAGTAAGTAATTCAACATTAATATGATAAGATAATTACTAAAGATGTCATTGCAAAGTTCCACACAAAGTGTTGAAAAAACAACAATTCAAACTACATCTATAGCGACTATCGCTATAGGTGCACTTTCAAGTTCAAGTCCATAATATGTCAATTACCTACTAATACTTATGTGCTTTGTTTCAAGTCCATTGCACTTGTTATACAAGTCAATTCTAGTCCAAGTACAAGTCCATTAAAGTCCATTCCAATCCAATAACATGGATCACATATGTCTCTTACTTTTAAGGGTAAGAATCAAGTTAACATTTTGAACATAAGTTACCAACATTCAAGCAACTTTAAGCATAGTTAAATACATGCAAAAGGGTTTATGTTCGCTGTCCAAAATAGTGAGTAAACTCACCTTAATCCTTCGCAAATCCGAGAACCAAGAATAAGAATAAAGATCCAAGAATAAGAACAAAGATCCAAGCTAGCAACCTCCTTCCTTTCCTTGCTTTCCCTCCTTATAAATCTCATGGCCAAAGATGGAAAATAGAGAAGGACTTGGAATTTTCAACTTCTAACTTGCTAGAAGGTTTTATAATGGCATAAGAAGGCTACACTCAAAGTTTGAGTTGATTTGGAGTTGGTTTGAGTATAGTTTGAGAAAGTTAGTAAGGAAGAGGAAGAAGATGAAGAGAAACCATTAAAAGCTTCACTTTTGCTTAGGAATTTTGTGTAAGAAAGAAGGAGGTATACCCCTCCTTATGTAGGAAAAGGAAGGTGGATGGGAAAAGACCAAAATGCCCTTAAAACCCTAATAGTAATTATGATAGATGGGATGGTGTGTAGGGGAAGTGAAAGGTGTGTAAGAGAAGTGAAAGGTGTGTAAAAGATGGTAAGTTTGCTTTTTAAGATGTAAGCATTCATTTGTATACATATAAGAAGCTTGTATACATACACTTAGGATATTTTCTAAACCCTTGATTTGACTAATTACGCTTACATTTATACTTGTATACTTATGTATATTCATGTGTATGTATGTATCAACCAACGTTGCAACGATATGAAACAACTTCTGTTCAACGATGGGTTGTAAATCTGAAAGTTGAATCCCGGTCATATTTTTAGTTCTTTATCAAATTATTAATTTAAGTAAACAAAACTTGGAAATAAATTACTTACCTTATTTAAATAATTAAACAAGCATATACAAATTATAAATCACTTATTTGAATATTTGAATACCAAAAATACAAAAACTTTCCTTAAATGCTCATTTTTGAAAATGATGACATCATCAAAATAGTAAACCATAAATATAAAAAATACTTTTATTAGCTAATTACTTTCCTAATGATTAATTAGACATTCACTAAAATTTTGAACAACTTTTATTGAGAAAATAGCCATTTATCGATAAAACGATTTTTAGTCATTTTTTCGACATTTTCCCAAAAGATATATTTTTGAAATCATTTTTCCAAAACGAATCTAGTATCATTAATTATTAATTAAATGATATTTACAAAGGTTCTAAAATCATATTTATACCATATAACAATATTCCAAATTGTTACAATATTCGGAGATTAAGTGTTCGATTTTTCCGGGTCTTTACATTAATCCTGGTTCATGAGTCTACTTTAGAAAGTGGTCTTACTTTCCTAGGAAACGACCTAATTTCCATACTCATATAGGTAAGTCTCTTAAGTTGTTTCTGCGATACACCTTTAAGGTTTCTAGACTTATTAAGGATATTATCCATCCTTTGTTCTTGCAGATTCCAAGACTAAATATTATGGGATTATCGATTTAGTGTTCCATAATCATACTCTTAACTTGTTGGTACCCATTGAACTTTGTCTATCCTTTTCAAGACATAAGTTGGGTTTCTCTTAAGGATGATCAATCTTCATTCACAGACCTTAGTCCCATTTCTTTTGACTTTATAGAAACCATAGCCTTTGGAAGACCCTTCGTAAGTGGGTTAGCCAAGTTTTTCTTTGTTTCTATGTAGTCAACAGTCATAACTCCGCTTTTGAGTAACTGTCTTACCATCTGATGTCTTAGACTCATATGTCTAGACTTTCTATTATATGTCTTATTAGAGACATTATATATCGTTGCTTGATTATCGCAGTTAATCAAGACTATTGGAGATGGCTTCTTCTAAAATGGGATTTCCATTAATAAATTCCTATGTCATTCTGCTTCCTTACATGCATCTGCTAATGCAATCAATCCTGACAACATAGTTGAATCAGATATATAGGTCTCCTTCTTGGAAGCCCAAGATACATCAACGCCTCCTAATTTAAATATCCAACCAGTCGTAGACTTGGAGTTGGATTCTACATTGTACCTGGTTGCATCACTATATCCTTCTATTACAGCAAGATATCCATTATAAGATAAACCATAGTTAATGTTTCCTTTCAAATATGCTAAAACTCTGGAAATCGCTTTTCAGTGTTTGAAACCTGGATTACTCGTAAATCGACACAATACACTTATAGCATGTGCGATGTCGGGTCTAGTGCAATGCATATCATATATAAGACTCCCAATAACACTAGAATATTCCAGTTGATAAATGGTGCGTCTAGTGTTATTTTCTAATTTGATACTTCGATATAAAAGAGTTGGTGCTGGTTTGTCATCATAATGACTATACTTCTTTAGGTATTTCTCAATGTAACGAGATTGGTTTAGTAATAACTCCCCCACTTTCCTAATGATTTTAATTCCAAGAATTACATCTGTAACGACCTTCCCTCTCGGTCGATCCAAATCGATCGTTAAACCGACTTAAATCGAACCAAAAAGGCGGATACGCTAACTTTGGGCGCACAACACATCAAACAAACAACATAAGACTTTTATAAATATCATAATAATGTTACATTAGAGTACAGAATATCAGAGTAACGAAAATAATATACAGCCGAAAATAAATTTATGATAAATGTAATACAATGCAGCAGAAACAAATAAACTAACACAGCGGAAGACTATAAATGCTCTGGACACAGCTTTAAGCTTCGATCCAGAATCCTGCTAAATGAAATAATCGGCAAAACCAAAACTACTAACTGCCTATGTGGAATATATGGGCACCCAGAGTTTAGGTGAAAACAATGAACTCCGAGTTGGTCATGGGAACGGTGTGAGAACTCAAAACAGTTATTAAACTTTACTTTAAAATAAGGTAAATCGTGGGACCACGCTGCATGTCACGGAACGGGTTTACCCCCATGAATACCAGTGCATAAACAACAACTAATAACAGTCATATGGATCTACAATGCATCATACAACGTGCAATTTCTCAATCTACCCATTTAGGCTTAATCCCAAATTTAGATTTTTTTTCCAATCCAATTCACTTTACAGAAATTATTCCTTTGGACTTCATTTCCCGATTTCTTATTTCAAATCATTTTGAAATACATATCTAGCTTTATATCAAAGTAGATTTCACTTAGGGATCTCGATCCAAAACCTTTGGAAATATGAATTCCAAAACATATCAATGCATACAAACAAGTATGCAATAAAATATCGGGCTCCCTTAGACAAGGCAAAGGGTACGTACTTTACCAACTCGATATATATGTGCACCACCCGCTATGGAGCAGGTACACTGACCACTCACCAATTAAGGCCATGGGTCTCTCTCACCAATACTTTTAGTCGTTTGAGTTTCTCAAATCTTTATCCACACACCAAATCATTTCATATCCTGAAGTGGGGAAAATCATTTCACAACGTGATAACCAGAAGTATTTTCCAAAATATAGTACTTTACATTAGCAATTCACACATATGATCAGTCACCATTAATCACATAATGTAATGACCCGCATTGGCAGAGGTATTATAATTAATTTATTTAACTATATAAATGGTGATATAGTGAATTAAATGGTGGTTTAATTAAATAATGGTGAATATTTAATTAAAATAATAAATTAAATAATATATATAATTCTGAAATAATCAGAATTGGCTGAAATGGCGATATGGTGTGAACTGGATCATCTGTGATATTTAATTCAGTTTAGAATTGAATTAGAATAACGAATATATTATATAAACGATAGTTTGAACGTATAATTATATTATAATTAAAATCGAGCTTGAAATGGCGCCGCAGTTCGTTAATTGGCGATTTGAACTTCAACTGAATGTACAGGATTCGTTTTAAGCCGGATTTCTGTGAAACGAGAAACGTGTGGAGCTGGTGGAGTATATCTTTCTAGTGGAAGAGAAAAATCTGGATTTCGTCGGATAGATTTTGATTTACGTCCAAATCAAATTTTAGAAAGTCGCTATGGAATTCCTTTATAATTTATAAAGGAATTATTTATATTTTAAAAAGGGATTTCAATATAAATCGAATATCGGGTTGACCCAGAAGTGAATATCGAGTTAGAAATTCATATAGGATTTTTCTAGAGCTGTATGGTACTCTACTATGAATATATACGATAATATAAATTTATTTATATTTAATTTAATTTAATTTAAATGGGTCATCCAGAGCTTTAAAAATAGCTGGTTTTGCAAACGAAGTCGGAATTCGACGAAACTAATTTTGTTGGATCCGCAATATTAAATTATTGCTAGAGTCCAGTTTCCGTGATTTTTGAAGTCAGTATGTGGCCGTACCGATTTTTAAAGTGAGAAACAGTCGATGTTTTGAAGGTTAAAAATACGTTGTGTGGGCATACAAAGTCGGAATTCGACGAAACTAATTTCGTTGGGACCGTAATGTCAACCTGTAGCTGCATGCCAATTTTCATGATTTTTGAATATTGTATGTGTTGATAGGAATTTTTATTCAAAAATACAAATAGAGATAGGATAAAATATAATATTAATTTCTTAACACTATAAATATACCCCTTTCTAACCTAATCCTATCTCCTTTCCATTCGTGGTCAACAACAATAATACGCCGCCATTTTTTTTCTTCCAACATCGTGAAATCTGATTCAAGAAAAATCAAAAGAATTCGTAGAAAAATCAATAAATCGAAATACTCGTATATTTAAGGTCCTCAGACCTTTTTCTTCGAATCCGTATACGTTTTCTGGCATTCGAAATGTTTTGGGTTCGTTGTCTGATGTTGTGTTCTTCTTCTTCTTTTATTCTAAGTTTCTATCTTATCTATTCTCACCCTCTAATTTCTTTCATAAATGACCGGTATTTTCGATCCTTGGATGTTCGATATGTGAGGTATATCGGATAACCAAGATCGCCAAAAACCCGGGTCATTACAGTTGGTACCAGAGCTTAAGCTAAGTTATTACCTTGGCTCTGTGGCGTGACTCGGTAGAGATAGGGTTAGTAATACCCTAGATTGAGTTTGAGTATATATATACGAGTGCGTATTTGTAATTTGATATAAATTTGTTTTATATTGTGGAGATTCATTGGTTGAGTTGTTTATGGGTTCTGGTCGATCAGTTTGATCCACTGTATCGGTAGGAGTTTATAAACACTCGAATACGATGGGTCGACACGATATGTTTTGAAAAGAGGGTAAATTAAAATAAGTTTACCCAAGGTATATCTTGATATAGGGAAGATATATATATCAAAATTTTATTATGGCGGATATATTGATTGTTATTATAATCGAGTAAGATTATAAATTAAACGGTTATATAAATAACCAATCAGAATTCATATAAGTGAAATGTGTGAAATCAGATGAGTAAAACCTGAAATTTAAACCAGAAATTGAATTAAAATTCTGGAAAATTGGATAAGTGTTTGTAAATGGATTTGGATTAAAAATAAGGAAAATTTAAGATCCTGGGAGATTTTAAATTTGTTTTACAAGCAGTGTGAATTATATTTTGAAATGAATTTCAAAGTGGAAATGTTTAGGAATGGTTTTATAGTATTGAACTCACTTCGATCGCTGGAAAATAGATTCTGATGAAGACAGCTGCATCATCAGTATTCATTTTCGAGTTTTAAGTGACGAATTACTACCAGAGAAACTGTTTTGAATTTGTTTTGGGAAAGACAAGTTGTGTTGAATTTCAAAATGGGATTTATTGTAACACCCCGCGAATTCTATAACTATGAAATTCACAAATTAAAGTATAATTAATTTGAAATCAAAGAACTAAGGGAAACGGGATACGCCATTGCGTTCATCTCGGAAAAATACGCGAAATAGAGTCCGAGTTTTCGAAAAACGGAGTCCGTATGAAGAAGATATGGCCTTCGGAAGTTTCTGAATTAAGTTTAAAATTCAAACAGAATAAAACAGTTTAAAATTCCAAAATGGGGCCCAATGGGCCAGGGCGGAAAAACACCCGCCTAACGCACCCAGGTCGACTGGGCTGTCGACCTGGCCTAACCAGGTCGACAGGGCTGTCGACAGGCATGTCGACCTGGTCCAGAGCCAGGTCGAACCCAGTCCAACCTGGCTGGCCTATTCTATGTTGGTCGATTTTCTGTGGTCTGCTTTGTCATTAGGGCTAGGTGGCAGGCTCTAATTGGTCTCTCCTTAGGATGAATGGCTACGATCAATCCAAGCAACATCAATGGCCCTAATCAGTTCATTACTCCTATAAAAAGGACCCTAGACTCAACCCTAATCTATTCATTCAAAAATAAAAACAAAGCCGCCATGTTGCTGAGGAACGACTAGGGGTAGCCACCAATTGGAGAGAGGGTTAGGAGGCAAATTCTAAGGCATAAAGCAACTCAATCAAATCAAACCGCATCTTCTTATCCCTAAATTTGAGAATTCGCCACACCATTGTAAGTAGAGTATTACTTTGGTATGAACAATTAACTGTGTTGGTTTGTATACTTGGTTGTGGTGATAAATAATTCATAATTTGTGCGTTACTATGGTTCTTATCGATTTGGAATATTGTATACGTTTGGATATTCTCGAATTATGTTATTCAGTTATGAAAAACTACATGCGGTAGTTTTATGCAAGTATACGTTTGGAATATTCGCAAATTATGTAATCCTTGTTGAAGCTACATGTATGTAGTTGTTTAATTGAAACTTATGCAAGTTTGGGGTTTTGCTACTATGCCATCATAATGTGTATTTTTATACAAACATCATTTTTGTGAAGTAATTGGAATAAGTTTAGGTTATCATAGTTCACATGAACTTATGTTGAAAATTTGGCATCATGATTTATGCATTAAGACATGCTTTTGTACTAGAAAACCTATTTGCAAACTTATGAATATGACTAGGCTATGATTGATATTTGGCATAATTGAAATCCATGTTAAGTATATATTATATGATGACATATGTGGTACATAGCTAGGTTAGATTCAAAATCCCTTTTTGCAAGTTTGCATGACTAAAGTAAAAATCATGATTTCATGTTAGAAATATTTATGCCATGGTTATGTGAACAAATTTAACTATACTTTTGTATTAGTCACAAAAGTAGACACCTTTGTAAACATGTAGTAGTCCTATGAACATGCTTTGCTTATGTTTGACATTATGCCTGAATAAAAATATAGGTTTATGTTGTAGTTAAAAGCCTATGTGTCGATAGTGATATTCTTAACTTAACTACATGTTTACATGGTTTGATTCATGTCACTTATGCTTTATGACCAAAGTATATGTCACTACTATGCAAGTACACCAATTTCTATTTTGTATTTCCAACGTCATATTGCAAGTTCATGCGTTCACATTCCCCCTCTTTTTGTGTATGTAATCTCGCTTTAAGCCTCCCCTTTTCGCATGGCTAAGTTGGGCTTAAAAAGGCTAAGCCCAACATATACATAATAAACGGACGTGTTAAACGGGGGGGGGGGGGGGAAATAACGTTGGGTTAAAATTACTAATGAATGAAAATATAAAATAGAAGGGCCCAAATTCAAGTATGGGTTGGGCCCATGATTGGTGTAACCTTTACACCATTAACTTAATAATGGGCCGCAAATATTTACATATAAGAAAATAAAGAAGAAAGACAAAATATGTAAATGTAGAACATACGATGTGTTTAACCCGAGGTTGGATTGAGTTGTGATGTAAACCTGCCCGGAACCGCCCGGCTGTCCAGTAGTCACAACAATACCTATCCAATGTGGGAGGTTAAACATGGAGCCCAATAAGGACCCGAGGTTAGACTGAGTTGTGGCGTAAGACTGCCAGGAACCAACCGGCAACAGGCAGCCACAACAATACCTGTCTAATGTGAGAGGTCAGGGCCTTAATAAGACAATTAAGGCTGAGTCAGGATTGTTAGGATTATGTGAACTAAAGACTTAATCAAAATGGAACATGCTAAACTAAACGGACTGGTGGGGGTTAGGTTAGAAAACACTTAACCAACTTAGCATGTTGGCTAGAGATAGAAAACCTAGTAACGGGGGACCCTTTTCAGCAGTAACCCTAGAAGGTGTATCAGGATACCCTGAAACTAGGCAGGGTGGGGCACGATTACTGGGCTGATTGTAAGAGGTCAAATCGACGGCGGTGGTGTAGCAGTGTAGGTTCTAACGGGGTGCGGGCGTGCACACACCCCGACGCAGAAAAATAAGGCACTGGGCACCAGTAGCATACCTGTTCATTCTAAGGTTGTGTCGGGCCGCCACCATGGGACTTGATACACCCCATGGTGGGACCAGCATAGGTAACTACAACATCGGGGGCCGTAAGACACATGTAACTATGCGAGTAGGAGCCGATCATCATAGAACGGATCACATCACCCTGATTTATGGGGTGCCAGTTGGAAACTAGTTTATATGGGTTCAGAGATTAACATGGGGTACGATAGTATATTCGACCCTAGACAACTTAACCAAGTTTATAGTGCTTTCCCACTTCTTGTTTATACTTATCATACCCAGTTCTTTATTCATAGACAGAGTAGTACTAGACTTACTCAGGCTTTATGTCTGACTCTACTTTTCTTTCGTCTTCTTTTCTTCCGTTCCCCCCCCCCCCAGGTCCACAGGGAGGGAACACTGCAGCTTGACCAACCTTAACATCTAGCTTGAAGAAGAGAAATGTATTGCTTGGACCTTTTCGTTTGAAACTATGGCTTTGGACAAACTCTATGGGGCTTTTGCAGTTTATCTATGTTTTATTTATGCTTCTTTAAATAATGAAATCAAGGCAGATTATGAAAGTGTTATGTTATGTTTTGGAAAAAGATGTAAGACAATTATGGTGATGTTGTTGTAGCACGTATTTGCTTTTATAAAATAAAAGTTGTTGATTTTCCGCTGTTTACAAATATGTGTTCTTATATCTGTCTTGTATATCTGTGACTTATACTTATAAACCTCTACCAAAATTAGGGCATTCCCTTTGAGAGTGACCCTAACGGAGGTGGGGTGTTTCACTTGGTATCAGAGCATAGGTTTACCAGATAAGATAAAAAGTTTTGAAAATTTATTTTCAAAAAGGTAATTTAAAGAAGCATTTTTAAAAGAAAAATATTATTTTATTTTAAAAAGGCAAAGTCCACTCCCCAAAGCCATAGGTACTATCTCTTATCCTTCGTTTTGAACCTATCCTTTTTGTTTCAGCATGTCTGAAGACCTTAACTTGCCAGAAGGGGTGCCAATACCTGGTTGGTTTAGACGGTTCTTAGAAGCAAGAGCCACTCAGCCAGGTCCTACCGTTCCTCCTCCCCCAGCTGCCGGAAATCATCCAGCTGCAGCGGCACCTTTTCCTCCACCTCCTCCGCGGGGAAACACTTTTGCTAAGATATGTAAAGACTTTAAAGCTATGGGAGGAAAGGATTTCCATGGAACTGAGTCCTTCGTGGCAGCTAGAAATTGGCTGAAAGAAACGGAGGACCTATTCATCATCTTTGAGGTAGAGGATAGACAAAAAGTACAATTGGCGGTGTGGCTATTGAAGGGCGAGGCTTCCTACTGGTGGGAAGTCACTAATGCCGAAAGACCAGTGGAGACATGGGAGGACTTTAGGGCAAGGTTTGAGACTAAATTTCTCTCAGATGCGGAAAGGAGTTTGCAGTTGGAAAGATTCTTATTTCTTAAGCAAGGGGACAAGACAGTCAAAGAGTATGTGAATCAGTTCGATGAGCTGGCTAGGTTTGGGCTTGACCTAGTCAATACCCCGCACAAGAAGGCTCTCCGTTTCGTCAAAGGATTGAATGAGCCATTACACAGTTTGGCCATGACCCATATACCCATGGGAGCCACGTACGAAAGATTGGTGCAAATGGCATTGCTGAATGAAGAGGACAAGGGCAAGAAGGAGACAAAGGCAGAAAGCTCTCAAGGGAAGAAAGAGGGTTTGCAGCCTAAGAAGACAGACTTTAAGAAGGGCGGGAAAGGCAACAAAGAGAAGACGAAGTGCAATTTCTGTGGCAAAGTGGGGCACTTAGTAAAGGACTGCCAGAAAAAGAAGGCCAAGGAGAATGGTGGGTGCTTTTCGTGCGGTGAGACAGGCCACAGGGCTAAGGACTGCCCAAAGAAACGAGGACAGGGGCAGAGGGCTGGATCCACCCCAGGGGCACAGGTTCATGTGCTGGAAGCGCCACCTCTGCAACAGCGAGGTATAGATACTTCTGTAGAAAGCGTAGTTTATCTTTATGATCACCCCGTTCGCACTTTATTTGACTCTGGCGCATCACACTCCTTTATCTCGTCTGCTTTAGTAGAATCTCTGCACCTAAAAACTAGTATGGTAAAGGACCCCTTAATTGTTTCAAACCCAATTGGGGGCCCAACTCATTTGTCTATGATCTGTTTGGGATTGAAAATTTCTATTCTAAGTGTAGAATTTCAATGTAGTGCCTTTGTTTTGGGCTTTTCGGGTTATGGTTTGATCTTGGGTATGGATTGGCTATCCAGTAATGGGGCCATCCTTGATTGTGAGAAAAGGGTTGTTAGGCTCCTAACCCAGCTCGGTAATACTTTGGAAATTTCTTGTAATCCCTCGTATGCGGTTATGCTTAGTTATCTTGAATCGCTAGATGCCTCTGTTGAAAATTTACAATCAGTTAGAGTGGTCCGGGAATATCCGGATGTCTTCGAAGAGGTGAAGGGCTTGCCTCCGAAGCGGGAAATAGACTTCCGCATATATCTTGTAGATAATGCAAAGCCCGTTGCGTTGCCCGTTAGACACATGGCTCCACGAGAAAGGAAAGAGCTCAGTAAACAGATTAAAGAGCTTCTAGAAAAGGGGTTCATTAGGAGGAGCATTTCAGAATGGGGCGCTCCAGTGGTATTTGCTACAAAGGCGGATGGTTCACTCCGTCTATGTGTTGACTATAGGGAGCTCAACAAGCTAACGAAAAAGAATAGGCACCCTCTCCCTAGAATTGACGATTTATTTGACCAGCTTGTAGGAGCGTCTGTTTTCTCCCAACTCGATTTAGCAACCGGTTTTCATCAGCTAAGGGTGGCTGAGGATAGCATCGATAAAACAACGTTCAGAACCCCAGACGGCTTCTTTGAATGGCTTGTCATGCCTTTCGGCTTGACAAATGCACCTGCTTACTTCGTGGACCTAATGAGTAGGGTATTTAGAGATTTCCTCAACAAATTCGTAGTGGTCTCCGTAGATGATATCCTTATCTTCTCAAAGAGTGAAGAGGAACATGCTCAACACTTAAGGGCAATCATGGAAACTTTGCGAGTCCATCAAATAAAAGCCAAATTCTCCAAATGCCACTTTTGGAGAGAAGAGGTGAGGTTCCTTGGGCACATAGCATCCAAACAAGGGTTAGCAGTGGACCCTGCGAAGGTAGTGGCGGTACAGGATTGGAAGACACCAAGGAATGCAACTGAGGTCCGAAGCTTTCTAGGACTAGCAGGTTTCTATCGAAAGTTTATAAGGGATTTTGCGAAAATCTCAGCTCCGCTCACGAAATTGACCAAGAAGAATCTAGTGTTCAATTGGGACTTGGATTGCGAGTTTTCTTTCCAACGACTGAAAAGGGCTCTCACAACAGCCCCAGTTTTGACGCTGCCAGATGGGAGCAAGATGTTCACTGTTTACACGGATGCATGTGGGACAGGGCTAGGCGCCGTCTTAATGCAAGAAGGAAGGGTAGTAGCTTATGGCGGGAGGCAGTTGAAGGTGCACGAAAAGAACTACCCAACCCACGATCTTGAGTTAGCCGCCATCGTCTTTGCACTCAAGTCTTGGCGACACTATCTCCTAGGTGAGAAGTTCGAACTTTACACTGACCATAAATCGTTGAAATATCTTTTCTCGTAGAAGGATCTTAACTTGAGGCAACAAAGATGGATGGAGTTTCTTGCCTCGTACGATTTCGAAATCTCCTACACTCCGGGCAAAGGCAACGTAGTGGCAGACGCGTTGAGCCGAAAAAAATTGACCCTAAGCCCGTTGTTTGTTGAAAGACAAAGCCTAGAGTTTATAGCCAGTTTCGACTTTAGGCCTTCCTCCGATTTCGTACCAGGCTTGCTAGCATCTCTCGAAGTGCGCCCAACTTTAGTGGATTCAGTAGGGACGGCACAACGCGAAGACCCTCAGCTTGTGGAAATAATTGATAGGTTAATTAGGGGTGAGACTTCAAGTCACCTCAACAGATACTCCGTCGACGATAAGGGGTTGCTAAGGCGAGACGGAAGACTATGCGTCCCACAGACAAAAGATTTAGTAAAGAAGGTTCTCGAGGAAGCACATCACTCCAAGATGACGATACACCCAGGCGGAGATAAAATGTACAAAGATATAAAAAGGACTTTCTTCTGGAACGGCATGAAAAAGGACGTGGCAGAATTCGTTTCTAAGTGTATGGTGTGCCAACAGGTTAAGGCGGAACAGAAAAAGCCTGGCGGACTGCTACATCCTCTAGAGGTCCCGTAGTGGAAGTGGGATAGCATCTCAATGGACTTCATCGATGGGCTGCCTAGGTCTAGGAGAGGCAACACTAGCATTTGGGTAATAGTGGATAGGCTTACTAAAAGCGCCCACTTTTTACCTGTCAAAAGTAAGAGAACTGCCTCATCCCTAGCATCACTTTACCTTAAGGAAATCGTTCGACTCCATGGAATACCATCTAGCATTGTTAGTGACCGAGACCCCATCTTCACCAGTGAGTTTTGGCGGAGTCTGCAAGAAGCAGTAGGAACGCAGTTATGCTTGAGCACAGCCTATCATCCCCAAACCGACGGCCAAACAGAGAGAGTGAACAGAGTTTTGGAAGACCTTTTAAGACTGTGCGTCCTTGACTTCGGAGGGACATGGGAAGACCACCTTCCTTTGGTGGAATTTGCCTACAACAATAGCTATCAAGCAACCATCGGAATGGCGCCCTTCGAAGCTTTATATGGAAGACCGTGCCGATCGCCCACTTGTTGGTGGGAGTCCACGGATAAGCTCATACTTGGACCAGACATGATCCGAGAGACTTCAGAGAAAGTAGACTTAATACGAAGAAGGATGAAGACGGCCCAAGACAGACAAAAGTCCTATGCCGACAAGAGAAGAACCGACCTTGAATTTGAGGTTGGAGACAGAGTTTTTCTCAAGGTATCACCACTAAGAAACGTTGTTCGTTTTGGAACCACAGGAAAGCTAGCACCAAGGTTCGTAGGGCCATTCCCTATCATCGAGAAAATTGGGAAAATGGCCTATAGATTAGAGCTACCCGAGAAGTTGGTTGGAGTCCACAACGTTTTTCACGTTTCACATCTCCGAAAATGTCTACATGAGTCTGCTGAAGTGGTAGAGCCAAATATCCTCGAAGAGGCCAAAGTGGAACGCGAAGCAACCATAAGAAAAGTTCCAACCCGCATATTAGGAACGGAAGTGAAGAAGCTACGCAACCGTGAAGTCAAGCTCGTCAAAGTTCAGTGGAGCGACGCCGAGGAAGACGCGACTTGGGAAACTGAAGCTAGAATCCGTACAGCCTACCCTTTTCTGTTCGAGGGTACATCCTTGATCTTTCCTTTTCCTTAAGTTGCGCTTTTATCTATCTTTTTAGGTATATTTCCTCGACCTTATCTTTTAGGTAGAAACCCTTTGGATGGAAAAATGTAATTGAAACATGTTATGGATGATGGTTGCAAGTGGTTGCAAGTGATTGCTAGTGGTTGCTCGTGGTTGCATATACACACACAATCTAGGGTTTAGATCGGCTCAATCACTTCATATTGCATATGCATATATGTTTGCATTCATATGTGGTTGAACTTTAATGTGTTGTCATGTGGATGTTGCATTTGTATTGAATGATTGTGCACTCATGTAGAATCAAGAATAGGAAAATTTGCATACATAATGGATTCATGGCACTTACATAATTCGCATTAAGGAGGTCAACTGAATCAGTAGACCGCCTGATTTTGCATTAGATAAGTACATGTACACACACACTTCGCATATGATCATGAAGCATTAGAAGTCTTTTAAGGACAATGGATGCTCGTGTTTGATGGATGAGTAGATGGATGATTGGATGTTAGGATATACATTCCTCCTAACTTGAAGATTTCGGGGACGAAATCCTTTTAAGTGGGGGAGAATGTAACACCCCGCGAATTCTATAACTATGAAATTCACAAATTAAAGTATAATTAATTTGAAATCAAAGAACTAAGGGAAACGGGATACGCCATTGCGTTCGTCTCGGAAAAATACGCGAAATAGAGTCTGAGTTTTCGAAAAACGGAGTCCGTATGAAGAAGATATGGCCTTCGGAAGTTTCTGAATTAAGTTTAAAATTCAAACAGAATAAAACAGTTTAAAATTCCAAAATGGGGCCCAATGGGCCAGGGCGGAAAAACACCCGCCTAACGCACCCAGGTCGACTGGGCTGTCGACCTGGCCTAACCAGGTCGACAGGGCTGTCGACAGGCATGTCGACCTGGTCCAGAGCCAGGTCGAACCCAGTCCAACCTGGCTGGCCTATTCTATGTTGGTCGATTTTCTGTGGTCTGCTTTGTCATTAGGGCTAGGTGGCAGGCTCTAATTGGTCTCTCCTTAGGATGAATGGCTACGATCAATCCAAGCAACATCAATGGCCCTAATCAGTTCATTACCCCTATAAAAAGGACCCTAGACTCAACCCTAATCTATTCATTCAAAAATAAAAACAAAGCCGCCATGTTGCTGAGGAACGACTAGGGGTAGCCACCAATTGGAGAGAGGGTTAGGAGGCAAATTCTAAGGCATAAAGCAACTCAATCAAATCAAACCGCATCTTCTTATCCCTAAATTTGAGAATTCGCCACACCATTGTAAGTAGAGTATTACTTTGGTATGAACAATTAACTGTGTTGGTTTGTATACTTGGTTGTGGTGATAAATAATTCATAATTTGTGCGTTACTATGGTTCTTATCGATTTGGAATATTGTATACGTTTGGATATTCTCGAATTATGTTATTCAGTTATGAAAAACTACATGCGGTAGTTTTATGCAAGTATACGTTTGGAATATTCGCAAATTATGTAATCCTTGTTGAAGCTACATGTATGTAGTTGTTTAATTGAAACTTATGCAAGTTTGGGGTTTTGCTACTATGCCATCATAATGTGTATTTTTATACAAACATCATTTTTGTGAAGTAATTGGAATAAGTTTAGGTTATCATAGTTCACATGAACTTATGTTGAAAATTTGGCATCATGATTTATGTATTATGACATGCTTTTGTACTAGAAAACCTATTTGCAAACTTATGAATATGACTAGGCTATGATTGATATTTGGCATAATTGAAATCCATGTTAAGTCTATATTATATGATGACATATGTGGTACATAGCTAGGTTAGATTCAAAATCCCTTTTTGCAAGTTTGCATGACTAAAGTAAAAATCATGATTTCATGTTAGAAATATTTATGCCATGGTTATGTGAACAAATTTAACTATACTTTTGTATTAGTCACAAAAGTAGACACCTTTGTAAACATGTAGTAGTCCTGTGAACATGCTTTGCTTATGTTTGACATTATGCCTGAATAAAAATATAGGTTTATGTTGTAGTTAAAAGCCTATGTGTCGATAGTGATATTCTTAACTTAACTACAAGTTTACATGGTTTGATTCATGTCACTTATGCTTTATGACCAAAGTATATGTCACTACTATGCAAGTACACCAATTTCTATTTTGTATTTCCAACGTCATATTGCAAGTTCATGCGTTCACATTCCCCCTCTTTTTGTGTATGTAATCTCGTTTTAAGCCTCCCCTTTTCGCATGGCTAAGTTGGGCTTAAAAAGGCTAAGCCCAACATATACATAATAAACGGACGTGTTAAACGGGGGGGGGGGGGAAATAACGTTGGGTTAAAATTACTAATGAATGAAAATATAAAATAGAAGGGCCCAAATTCAAGTATGGGTTGGGCCCATGATTGGTGTAACCTTTACACCATTAACTTAATAATGGGCCGCAAATATTTACATATAAGAAAATAAAGAAGAAAGACAAAATATGTAAATGTAGAACATACGATGTGTTTAACCCGAGGTTGGATTGAGTTGTGATGTAAACCTGCCCGGAACCGCCCGGCTGTCCAGTAGTCACAACAATACCTATCCAATGTGGAAGGTTAAACATGGAGCCCAATAAGGACCCGAGGTTAGACTGAGTTGTGGCGTAAGACTGCCCGGAACCAACCAGCAACAGGCAGCCACAACAATACCTGTCTAATGTGAGAGGTCAGGGCCTTAATAAGACAATTAAGGCTGAGTCAGGATTGTTAGGATTAAGTGAACTAAAGACTTAATCAAAATGGAACATGCTAAACTAAACGGACTGGTGGGGGTTAGGTTAGAAAACACTTAACCAACTTAGCATGTTGGCTAGAGATAGAAAACCTAGTAACGGGGGACCCTTTTCAGCAGTAACCCTAGAAGGTGTATCAGGATACCCTGAAACTAGGCAGGGTGGGGCACGATTACTGGGCTGATTGTAAGAGGTCAAATCGACGGCGGTGGTGTAGCAGTGTAGGTTCTAACGGGGTGCGGGCGTGCACACACCCCGGCGCAGAAAAATAAGGCACTGGGCACCAGTAGCATACCTGTGCATTCTAAGGTTGTGTCGGGCCGCCACCATGGGACTTGATACACCCCATGGTGGGACCAGCATAGGTAACTACAACATCGGGGGCCGTAAGACACATGTAACTATGCGAGTAGGAGCCGATCATCATAGAACGGATCACATCACCCTGATTTATGGGGTTCCAGTTGGAAACTAGTTTATATGGGTTCAGAGATTAACATGGGGTACGATAGTATATTCAACCCTAGACAACTTAACCAAGTTTATAGTGCTTTCCCACTTCTTGTTTATACTTATCATACCCAGTTCTTTATTCATAGACAGAGTAGTACTAGACTTACTCAGGCTTTATGTCTGACTCTACTTTTCTTTCGTCTTCTTTTCTTCCATTCCCCCCCTCCCCCCCCCCCCAGGTCCACAGGGAGGGAACACTGCAGCTTGACCAACCTTAACATCCAGCTTGAAGAAGAGAGATGTATTGCTTGGACCTTTTCGTTTGAAACTATGGCTTTGGACAAACTCTATGGGGCTTTTGCAGTTTATCTATGTTTTATTTATGCTTCTTTAAATAATGAAATCAAGGAAGATTATGAAAGTGTTATGTTATGTTTTGGAAAAAGATGTAAGACAATTATGGTGATGTTGTTGTAGCACGTATTTGCTTTTATGAAATAAAAGTTGTTGATTTTCCGCTGTTTACAAATATGTGTTCTTATATCTGTCTTGTATATCTGTGACTTATACTTATAAACCTCCACCAAAATTAGGGCATTCCCTTTGAGAGTGACCCTAACGGAGGTGGGGTGTTTCATTTATAATAATAGAAGTGATATAAAATTTGAATAGAAATTGAATAGAATTAACTAAGTCTAAGAGGAATAAGTTAATCGAGTTTTGAATTTGAAGTTGAACTTTGAAAGGTGGATTGGGGTTGTAAATGGATATTCGAAATCGAATATAGAACTTAAATTTGAAATTTAGATTCAAATTAGTTAATAAGCAAGTTAAAATATACTTGAACATGTCATGTTCAAATATAAAAGTGAAATAGACTAAAGAGTTAATTGACAAATTAATTAACGAATTGAGTTAAAACGATCAGGTATAGTTAAAATAGATTGGACAGGTATAAATATACATGAGATAGGTATGGATAATGTATGAAGGTATATAAATAAAATGCTCGACGAAAAGGTATGTATTTAATTCATATATGAGATTTTATGCGCCGTATCGGCTAGCCGCTTGGCTTTTTCTTTTTCTTTTGGATTGGTGAAGGTCATGGGAGGCTATTTGAAATATCCCGATGCTCCTGGTACAAAGGAGGTTATGGCAAAAAAATTCGGGAATTTAAGGAGTTAGAATATTTTTAAGAAAATCTGATAACTAGAATTCTATATATCAATATATATAGAAGTCGATAAGGAAACGAACTTAGAAATAGAATAGTAAAATCAAAAAGGAAGACTAAGAATAAAAATCTAGTAAGAATAGAAAGAGGCAGCGTATACGTGTTTAAAAGTGAATAAGTAGTTATATGGTATTGATTATTCGAGTAAGTAGTCATATCTGTTTTGACGTTATAAATGTTATTCTGTCAAGGTCTGAGAGGTAGTTATACCCCCAACTTGATTGATTTCAGTATTAACAAATAAATAGTAAAATTTCAGGCTCGAAGAGAAAAGTTGGATAAGAGTTAGTTGGATATAGTATTTGGGTTGTCGTAACGATGTTTTACACAACATCCGTTTTAACCCAAATAAGTGTAAACTTGGAAATAGAATAATAGACATTTCCTAAGTATAGAAATAAACGAGATCGGAAGAGAGATAAGTAATTGGAGTATTTTCCAATTATAAATAGCATATATTTTCTAAAGTTTAGAAAATAATGGAACGCGATATTCGGAAATGTTTTCCAAATAACATAAAAGGCCAATATGGTTATTGAAAATATTTGGTTAACAAATATTGATAAAGAAATAGAGAAGTGATTTAACTAATGGAATATTAATTAAGGGCTCAGTGACATGTTCAAAAGGAAAATTTGATTTTGAAAAGAGTAAACTGTTAAAAACTCCCAGGGAAAGACTATTTAAATTAAAAACAAATTTAACAGAAATCTGTGAAAGCAAAATTTGAATTAAAGTAAAGCCAGTAAAGTGGTAACTGAGAATGAATTAGAATGATATCAAGACAAATTGGATTGTGAGATTCAAATTTTGAAGTGTAATGTGATAATCAAGTTAAGAGTTGGGAATCGAATGAAACTCGAGTTTGAAATGATATTTGGCTCAGATATAAGCGAATGGTTGTGTAGTGGATAAAAGCAGATTGGAATTTGATTGGGATGACATTGGTATATGCTGAATTAGCAGCAGATGTAAATGATATCTTGATATGCCCAACAAAAAGGTACCATTTTATATTATATATGGGTTTGAGATGTTGATGAGCCAAATGGGAAAGCCGCTTGGCTGTTTGATTTTCTTTGGGTTGGAGATGGCCCAGAGAGGCGAGTGGTGGTTTGACGTATTGACCAGTACAAAGGAAGTGTTGTCGAATTTTTTCGAAAAGTAAGGTGTTAGAAAATTTTCAGGATTTTTGAAAATTTTCGGTGATAAGAATTAATTAATATATTAATTGAAATTAAATTGGTTCAGTTGAAACTGAAGTTAAGAAGTGAACGAATATGTTCTAACCAGTCGATAGAGTCGTCTTCTAGCTTTAGCAATTTCGAGGACGAAATTATTTCAAGTGGGGAAGAATGTAATGACCCGCATTGGCAGAGGTATTATAATTAATTTATTTAATTATATAAATGTTGATATAGTGAATTAAATGGTGATATAGTGAATTAAATGGTGGTTTAATTAAATAATGTTGAATATTTAATTAAAATAATAAATTAAATAATATATATAATTCTGAAATAATCAGAATTGGCTGAAATGGCGATATGGTGTGAACTGGATCATCTGTGATATTTAATTCAGTTTAGAATTGAATTAGAATAACGAATATATTATATAAATGACAGTTTGAATGTATAATTATATTATAATTATAATCGAGCTTGAAATGGCGCCGTAGTTCGTTAATTGGCGATTTGAACTTCAACAGAATGTACAGGATTCGTTTTAAGCCGGATTTTTGTGAAACAAGAAACGTGTGGAGCTGGTGGAGTATATCTTTCTAGTGGAAGAGAAAATTCTGGATTTCGTCGGATAGATTTTGATTTACGTCCAAATCAAATTTTAGAAAAGTCGTTGTGGAATTCCTTTATAATTTATAAAGGAATTATTTATATTTTAAAAAGGGATTTCAATATAAATCGAATATCGGGTTGACCCAGAAGTGAATATCGAGTTAGAAATTCATATAGGATTTTTCTAGAGCTGTATGGTACTCTACTGTGAATATATACGATAATATAAATTTATTTATATTTAAATTAATTTTATTTAAATATATTTATATATTTAAATGGGTCATCCAAAGCTTTAAAAATAGCCGGTTTTGCAAACGAAGTCGGAATTCGACAAAACAAATTTTGTTGGATCCGCAATATTAAATTATTGCTAGAGTCCAGTTTCCGTGATTTTTGAAGTCAGTATGTGGCCGTACCGATTTTTAAAGTGAGAAACAGTCGATGTTTTGAAGGTTAAAAATACGCTTTGTGGGCATACGAAGTCGGAATTCGACGAAACCAGTTTCATTGGGACCGTAATGTCAACCTGTAGCTGCATGCCAATTTTCATGATTTTTGAATATTGTATGTGTTGATAGGAATTTTTATTCAAAGATACAAATAGAGATAGGATAAAATAGAATAGAATATTAATTTCTTAACCCTATAAATATACCCCTTTCTAACCTAATCCTATCTCCTTTCCATTCGTGGTCAACAGCAATAACACGCCGCCATTTTTTTTCTTCCAACATCGTGAAATCTGATTCAAGAAAAATCAATAAATCGAAATACTCATATATTTAAGGTCCTCAGACCTTTTTCTTCGAATCCGTATACGTTTTCTGGCATTCGAAATGTTTTGGGTTTGCTGTCTGGTATTGTCGGAGACCTAGGGCTCGACGAAAGGAGCACCTGAGGGGGGGATTCAATGGAGCGTAGGGTAGCATGGTGTTTGCCTAAGCAAGGCGCACCTGTGAGAGGATTTTTGTGGTATTCGGTGATACTGGAGTTTGGTGATTGAAAGTAGCTGAGGCGTGAAGGCCTGGAGACGCAGCTGAGAAGGGAGATGGAGATCGCGATTCTGTTCTTAGGTCGAGATGGATGAGTGAAACTTTTCGAAAATATTGGAGGATTTACTGAAGCGTGGTTCTCGAATTGAAGAAGTGGGTCACTGTCTGGAGTGGACATGTTGTGGAGTTTAGTGGCAAACACGTGAATGTTGGTAGATGAGGGAACGGGACTGACGTTGTGAAGGAGGAAGAATAGTGGTGAACTTTGAGTCCAGTTTGTTTTCAAAGATAAAGGGCAGCAAGTAAACGTGAATTAAAGGATATTAAGTAATGAAATTATGACGTTGGGTTGTCTCATGAAGATGGATATTTGCGTTGGGGAAGACGGGGTCAAACAGGAATCGGGCTGATGGAATAAAAGGGTGAGAGGCCCAAATAGTTTGATAATTTGAAGTTTTAGTTTTATTAAATTTGTTCATGACTTATATATGTAATATCTCGGCTATACGACTTCAAAATATCAAATGATCGGATTCGTTGAAATTGTACGAAGACAGACACTACGTACATGAATTGGTTTGGAGAATTCTGGAGCTGGTTACAATTCATGGAAAAATCAAATGTTTGATCAGAATCGACAAATCGTTATTCGTTATTTAACGATTAACGGACTATGTGAGTAAATCTCACTAACTCTGAACAGTTTATAAATTCATGTTGTATTTTTAGAACTGTTAAATATTGGCTGATTGACTGTGTGTTGACTGTTTGATTGAACTGCTAGTCAGTTAGTTGAATTTCTATATTGATTCTGTTTAATAGAATATATCATATGGAACTGAAAGTGATGTTGATTTTATTGTGTAACATCTGTGGATGCAGGGAAACAGGTTGGAGGAATCCGACTGGATTCCTCAACAGTTATTTATTTGTTTTTATATATCGTGATGTATAATGTGATTTATAATCTGTGTTGAGTATGTGTGTTGAACGATATGGACCATCGTGGTTTGGTAAGTTAAAATACCATAAAATACCAGAATGATAAAAGGAGATTTTCAAAGTATATTTTGAAAATGATTTATTTATATAAAATCAATTGGATTTTATATATAAAAGGGAAAAGGATTTTATAAAGGAAAAAATTATAAAATCAAAAGAATATAAAGGAATATTTGCAAAACAGAATATAAAGGAAATATATTTGCAAAACAAATATAAAGGATATATATTTGTGAAAACAAATATAGAGGAAAAATATTTGCAAACCAATTAGAAAGAGGAAATATTTGTAGAACATTTACAAATAGGATTTAAAAGAAGATATTTGTAAAACAGTTACAAATAAATTAAATGGGATTATTTATTCATTTAGGAAATAAATAGAAAAGAAAAAGGAATATTTATTTGTTAATAAATAGATAAAGTTAAAAGGAAATATTTATTTGTTAAATAAATAGGGAAGGTAAAAGAAATATTTATTTATTAAGTAAATAGAATTGAGAAGGGAATAGTTATTTGTTAAGTAAACAAATAGAAAGGGTTAAATAAAAGGAGTTAATTCAAATGAGTTAATCAAATATTAGTTATTCGATTAGAGTTAATCGAAGAGAGTAAATGAGTTAGAGTTGACCAGTAGGGTAAATCAATTAGGGTTAACCAGTTAGAGTTAAATCGATAGGGTTAATTAAATAGAGTTAAAGGAAAGGAGTTATCGATTATAGTTTAATCGAAAAGAGTTATCGATTAGTTTAATCGAAGCGAGTAATCGAATATAGTTTATTCCAATAGATTTAGAGGAGTAATCGAATATAGTTTGTTCAAAAGGAGTAAAGTAAGGAGTTAGGTAAGGAGTAAGTGAAAAGAGTTAAATCGATTAGAGTTAAAAGACGAACTTACCCTGTTTCAAGATTTGAAATGTCGTTCAGTTAAGGTATGAGAGGTAGTTATACCCCAACTTGATTGACTTCGTTTTAAATTTAGAAATGGTTAAAGTTCGAGAGTGAAAGTGGTTAAAGTGAATTTAGTAAATAAGTATAGTGGTTTGAGTTGGCGTCGCGATGTTGATTTAAACATCTGTTTAAATCCAAGTATAAAAGATTTGGAAATGTTTTCCAAATAGAATCAGAAACGTGATCAAATATTGAAACAAGGAATATATATATATATAGATATATATATATATATATATGATTGATGATTGATCGATAGAATTTCCATCTGGAGATAATATCGTGTTTGCACACGTATTTTTCTTTGATAGTTAAATCACAGACTATCGAAGTTTTGACCATTTTAACGTTGTTAATATGGAGAGACCGGTTGGATTATTATCCAAAGAACCACTCTGTATTGGCATAAGTGTTGCGAATCATATATGCCAAAGATAATTGAAGACAGAGTAAAGTGCAAGGGCTGTTGTATAAATCTTAGATAACAGTGTCTAAGATGGATATACTGAATAGTACCTTCGGTTCATCCTGTTCCTGAATGACTTGTATGGACGGATGTCTGACAGAGTATTTCCAGACGATCACATATATTGATTTCTCCAACCGTACCAAGAGTGGAAGCGGAGAAGGAAACTTCTTTTAGCTAACACATAATGTATTGTTGAGGACGCAAATCGGTGATTTGATGGATTTGATGATGTGGCATTCAAAGTGAATCTGGTGTGATGATAAAGCGTAGCTTCTAGCCTCACATCCGGTAAATGACAGAAATCGGGCAGGCAGCATGGCTATGTAGGTCGCACCTATTAGGGTGTATAATCACCTGATCTAGAGTTTCATTTATTTCTAAAAATCTATTGTTGATGTTGTCCCATTCGGGAAACGTTTGCTGATCCCAACCGTAGGTGATATACATTCGATACACTCAAGCGAAATGAGTGGTCGGTCATGTATGGCCGGGTTGCAAGATGTTCTTGTTGAACCCAGTGTATTCCTCTCTAGAGGTACACTAGCGAAAGGTGGTTCCATACCTTGTCATAGTTGGAAATCCATTACCCAATACGTGCTTGCGGTTTTGATTGTATAATATATATGTAGAACGTGAGATGAAAGCGTTTCTGCTAGATGATTATTATATTGTGTTCGATAGACATTATTATAATATCAAAAGGTTTTTGATATAAAGATAATTTGGATTCTCATAAGGGAAAAACCCGTTCCGTTATACGGCGTGGTCTTATGAGATATCATTTACTTGTTCGAACTGTTTTAAACTGTTTTACTCATACCAGTCCCATGACTGACCCGGAGTTTATTTTGTTTTGTTTCCCTAAACTCTTGGGTGCCCAATTTTGTACGGGCAGTCAAGTAGACAGGATTTACAGATACTTGAAGAGCTGGAGAAGGAGGCTTCAGGATTATATATCTAATATTATTCCGCTGTGTTGTAAGTGTTGTACTTTGATAATGATGTATATTCAAGTACAGATGTATATTTCAAGTTATGTTATATATATTATATGTTATTCGTTCCGCTGTGAGGTTCGTGTTACTCTGATGTTGTGTTCTTCTTCTTCTTCTATTCTAAGTTTCTGTCTTATCTATTCTCACCCTCTAATTTCTTTCATAAATGACCGGTATTTTCGATCCTTGGATGTTCGATAGGTGAGGTATATTGGATAACCAAGATCGCCAAAAACCCGGGTCATTACACATAACCTTTAAGCTCGTACGTCTCAAAGAAGGGTGTTAAGCAAGAGAATAAATTCTCCGCCACCAAACAGGTATATCATCAATAGCAACTAATAGATTATGTGATGAACCACAATGTCAAACACATAATACATTTTGAAATCATTTCGACAATATCGGGTTTAGGCCTCGAAATCCTTTCTGTTTTATAAAACATTTTTATAAAACATTCCCTGTCCAAAATCGGGAATACATTTCTTTTCACTTAAAAAAAATATCATTTCAAAATCGTTCATTAAATTTTAAATGAACTCTACAACGTCGCTAAACATCTCATAGTCAAATCATGAAGTGTTTCACAAGATTTAGCATACAAATATTTCTACCCAACCCAATGCTAAATGTAAAAGCATATCTTGCTCATAAACTTGTCGAGTTCAAACAATCAATCCATCACAATCATGAATATCAACAACCAAGTAAATTTGGTTTATATTACATCTCATGTTTTGGCAAATTTAATTAACATTCATTCATTCCAATCTAATTATATCAATTTGAAGTTAATGGTCGAAATTCGCGAATGGTCGATGCGCGGCGCCTTCTATTCAAGCCATATAATATATATACCGTCGATTTCCATTTAAAACGTATCTTATAAATCGTTTATAAATTCTTTTTTAAAACGATTCCAACTTCCATTTCAATTTTAAATCAAAATTGAATATTCCATTACATGACAATTCTATATAGTGCATTTATATGTTAAAAATAATATTTTTAACAATCCAATAATTATTCCATTCACGACCATTTTATATATCTCATATATAAGCTAAAAATCATATTTTTAGCGAATAAAAATTTATTTCATCACATGACCATTTTATATATCGCATATATAAGCTAAAATTAATATTTTTAGTGAACAAATATTTATTCCATATCATGACCATTTTATATATCGCATATATAAGCTAAAAATAATATTTTTAGCGGACAAATATTTATTCTATAGCATGACAATTTTATATATTGCATATATAATTTTATACAACGTATATGTATAATTTACTTCACAATGCATATATATAATTTCACAACGCATTTATATTTTAATGCCACACATATGTATATTTTATTTCACAACGCATATATATATATATATATAATTTCACAATGCATTTATATTTTAATACAACGCATATATATATATATATATATATATTTTATTTCACAACATATATATATAATTTCACAATGCATATATATAATTTTCACAACGCATATTTTTTTATTATACAATGCATATATATATATATTACTCCATTTCATATCACAATCACAACACAATACAATCACATAAATCGTCCATGGTCTGTGGACGAGGGAGGTGAGCTAACAGGAAATGTATAAAACTTATGATTAAAAAATGATAAAAATCAATACCGGTAGTTCATATATCCAGTTATAAAATAAATAACTGTACAAGAATTTTAGTGAGAAGTTTTCACATTGGGTTCCACTCCGTCATTCTTTTATTTGAGGATTTAGTACCGTCTGAATTTTATTTTCGAATTAAATTAAACCGAGCGTTTAATTTAATTCTAAATCCCGACTAGCTCTGAATCCTTCCAAATCTGCTTCACTGCGTAGTATTCGTTTTTATGAACTCAATGGTACCATGTCTGTGCAATTCTGATTTAATATGGATGAGATATTAACATTTAAACTTTAACTATATTAATAGTTAATTAAATATAATTAATCAAAGTTAATTACATCTGATAAATTTGGGCCACCAGTTTTTGCTTCTCTCGTTATTTACTTCTAGGCTTCGGGAAAACTCGCACCGTCCATCACTAGAACGCGCCGCCTACATAGGCCTGGACCACGATCGGAGATGACCACCGGAAAGCCTCTTGCGCTGCCTATCTCCCCCAAGAACTTTGGCCCACTCGACGGCCACGGTGATCCCCAAAATCAACCACGAATGAGATGCCTTCTTGCCAAGATATCGCACGGAATTCCATACAGAAAATGATCATACCCATACCAATCGATAGCCCTTAGGATGCTCTACAGTTTTTGTGTTGATTATAGGATTTAATTTGTATCGGTTTGGAAGAAATTAAATGATGAAATCGAGATGATTTCGGTCGTAGGAATGAGGATGGCGGCGGACTGAATGATGGAGTTAGGGTTTCGTTCCTAGCCCCTTTATATTAATTATTTTATAATATTTTATTCAATTAATTATTTTGTTGTGAAAATTTGTGTCCGAACTCCAACGACTTTCGCCCCTAGCCAAATACCCCCATTTCGGACATAATTAGATATGTTTCGTAAGACAATTCGACTGTTTTGATCAGTTTTTATAAAAATTAAAATATAAATTAATATGTATTGAATTTAAATGTACATTTTAAATTACCGGGGCCTTATACAGACTCCAAAAATTACAAAAAAAATAAACCTAGCTATGTTTTGACGATACGGTCCTAACAAAACTAATTTCGTCGAATTTGGAGACCGTTTGAAAAATGGTAATTTTTCTAGTCGAATAAATTCAAGTGAAAATTAGGGTCACATCCCTAAAAGCACACTTAATTCACGCCACATCCCTCCCAAGTTTGAAATACAAACCCGCCCCCTATTTTTCTCTTCTGTCTGCTCTTTTCAAAAGTTCCGCCTTTTACAAATTTCAGCCAAAATTTTTGGCGCTACCACATTAAAAATATATATTCTAAAATCTAGAAATATTCCCGAAAGTCCACGCAAACAAAAAAAAAAGTTGCATACATGTATGCAACTTTTTCTTATAGTTGCATACATGTATGCAACTATTGCATACGCTGTTTTCTTCAGAAATTCTGGACTGAAACTTGCATACTTGTGTGCAACTAATTGGAATACCTGCACACATGTATGCAAGTATTTCATGCAGAAATCTGAACTGATATTTATGCATGTGAATTTATGCACACTTGTATGCCAAAATTATGCAGTACATGCATAGATGTATGCAAAAATATCAAATGTAGACGCATGAGATGTATGCAGGAAAATACAAATTTGTGCATACTATTATGCATTAAACTGCAATTTCGTTGTTTTTTCTGGTTTTTTGTTTTTTGACACCTTGTTTGATTGATTTTTTATCTGAATTTTTTTAGTGTTTACGTGTCTTCATTAATTATGAATTTACATATTTTTTTTATTTTTTTTATAATTTTTTTGTGAGTTTTCGAAAAATAGGGACTAAATTTACAATAAGTTTATGACCGGACCTGAGCCTAATTTAAATCCTTAACAGTGACCTGTAAAAAACGCACCCTAAATTCAAACTGAAACTGACAAAACACGTTTAAATTTACCACGCTCACGTATTAATTTCAAAAATTATGAAATTTTAAACTTAGTAATAATTTGACATTCCGAATCCAACAAAAGTGGATTCGTCGAAAAGGGAGGTCGTTTGCAAAATGGCTATTTTTAAGGGATATATATTATATTAAAATATATATAAATCCCATAGTGACTATTTTAAATTTTAAACCGGACATAACTTACAAATTATAAAGTGAAATCTCTGTTTCTTATATTCGTTAGAAATATATAGCTAAACAGATTCAAATATTTCTTGCTTCACTGAAATCCGATTTATTTTGAATCATATACATTCAGTTGAAATTAGAAGTCAAATTTTCAAACTATTACGCCATTTCAGGCTTGTTTCATAATTAAAGTAAATTTATACGTTCTAACTTTGATTTAAATAAATTTTTAGTCGTTATTATTTAAAATAAATCATTTTAAATAATCAAAATACATTAAAATAGCTAAAATAAAAATTTTAAATTGGTTTAAAAATTCCAGGTTGTTACAATCCCCCCATTTAAAATCTTTTCATCCTCGAAAAGGAATGTAGCTGAAAGTTGTTTAACTAACCAACTCAACTTTGACTCTGGCTTTCATTCTTCAACTTTTCAGTTTCTAAGAATTTTCTAATTTCTCAAAAATTTGACTAACCCCCTAAATTTTCGAAAAATTTCTCCATAACCTCCTTTGTACGGGCTAATCGGTAAAATCGCAACTTGCCTCACAGGGCCCTCATCATCCAAAAAGAAAAAGAAAATGCCAAGTGGCTTGCCAATCGGCTCATAAAATCATCAACCCAATGAATATAGTAAACATGTACCTATTTGTCGGGCATACAATTTTATTCCTCTTCTTAGCGTCCATGCTATGACTTGTTCATTATATACACATGTACATATATGCAATTTCAACAAGTTTTCAATTCAGTTCAATGTTTGATTCTATTTGGCTAATTTACCTTTGTACACTTATTAGTTTGACTAGTGCAATTAATAATCATCCATCACGACCAGCAATCAATTAGTTGATTAGCTTTTTCAAATATATAACTTTTATATACCCAAAAATCATATTTTTAAAACCAAATTATATATATAATCACAAATACGTTATTTATAAACATATCACTCTCAACTCTTTCTAGGGCATTTCTAACCCTATCTCTAATGAGTTTCTCATTCTAGGGTAGTACCGATCCTATCTCTAATGAGTTTTCTTTCATAGCTAATCCAATCTATGATGAGTCTTTTATTCTGTTCTAACGAGTTGCACCCCAAAGATTTGAGTTAACCAAAGCTCTGATACCATATGTAACGACCCTCCCTCTCGGTCGATACAAATCGATCGTTAAACCGACTTTAATCGAATCAAGAAGGCAGATACGCTAACTTTGCGTGCACAACACATTAGAACACACAGCAGAAGACTTTTATAAACATCATAATAATGTTACATCAGAGCACAAAATATCAGAGTATCGAAAATAATATACAGCAGAAAATAAATTTACAATAAATGTAATACAATGCAGCGGAAACAAATAAACTAACGCAACGGAGGACTATAAATGCTCTGGATACCGCTTTAAGCTTCAATCCAGAATCTTGCTAAATGGAATAATCTACAAAATCAAAACTACTGACTACCCATGTGGAAAATATGGGTACCCTGAGTTTAGGTGAAAACAATAAACTCCGAGTCAGTTATGGGAATGGTGTGAGAACTCAAAACAGTTATTAAACTTTATTATAAAATAAGGTAAATCACGGGACCACACCATATGTCACGGAATGGGTTTACCCCCATGAATACCAGTGCATAAACAACAACTAATAACAGTCATATGGATCTACAATGCATCATACAACATTCAATTCCTCAATCTACCCATTTAGGCTTAATCCCAAATATAGATTTTTCCCAATCCAATTCACTTTACAGAAATTATTCTTTTGGACTTCATTTCCCAATTTCTTATTTCAAATCATTTTGAAATACATATATAGCTTTATATCAAAGTAGATTTCACTTCGGGATCTCAAACCAAAATCTTTGGAAATATGAATTCGAAAACATAACAATGCATACAAACAAGTATGCAATCAAATATCGGGCTCCCCTTAGACAAGGAAAAGGGTACGTACGTTAACAACTCGATATATATATATATATATATATATATATATGTGTGTGTTTGTGTGTGTGCACCTCCCACTATGGAGCAGGCTACACTGACCACTCACCAATTAAGACCCTGGGTCTCTCTCGCCCATACTTTTAGTCGTCCAGGTTACTCGAATCTTTAGCCACATACAAAATCATTTCATATCCCGAAGTGGGAAAAATCATTTCACAACATAATAATCACAAGTTGTAATGGCCCGCAAATCCGTAATATCTGAGTTGACTACATACATCACACGTCCAATCCAAATATAACAAAAATACGAATCATTTTTTTAGAAGAAAAAGGTAGAAGAAGAACATAAATAACAACACAGAATCTCACATCGCAGCGGAAAAAATATAATATATCATATCTTTTGAAATACAAAAGTTTAACTGTATAACCTACACTTATCAGTGTACAACACTTACAACACAGCGGAAATGAAAACACTATAGATCTAACACTGAAGCCTCCTGCTCCAAGCTCCTTTAGATAGAACTATAAAATCCTGAACTACTTGACTACCCATACAAATTTGGCACACAAGAGTTAAGGTAAAACAAAACAAACTCTGGGTCAATCATGGGACTGGTATGAGTAAATAATTTAAAACAGTTTGAGAAACAACGATATCTCAAAAGACCACGCCATATAACACGGAACGGGGTTTTCCCCTATGATAATCCAAAACACTTGATTTAACTTTCAGTCTTTTCGAAAGAAACGGTAACCTTTATATCAAAACTCTTTTGATATTATAATAATGTCTAAATCAAATAAATAGAATCTAGTGGAATGCTTTCATCTCACGCTCCACATATATAATATACAATCAAAACCGCGAGCGCTTATTGGGTAATGAATTACCAACTATGACAAGGTATGGAACCGCCTTCTGATAGTGTATCTCTAGAGGAGAATACACTAGGTTCTACAAGAACATCTTGTAACCCGGCCACACATGACCGACCACTCATTTCGCTTGAGTGTATCGAATGTATACAACAACGGTTGGGATCAGCAACCTTTTTTCCCGAATGGGACAACATCGAATAGAATAAGGAATTAAATTAATTTATATAGATAGGCGATAATACACCCTAATGGAAGCTACCCACATAGCCATGATGCCTGCCCGATTTTTGTCATTTCCTGGTTGTTGAGGCCTGAGGCTACGATTACTTATCATTCATTGATAGCACAATCACTTCGAATGCCACATTGTCAGATCTGCTAATCACTAATTGATTGCATAGATATATTCTGGATATTATGCTAAGATAATAAATTTTCCGCCATTATATATATTTATACAAATCAACATATACGATCATTGGAAATACTCTGTCAGACACTCGTCCATATACGTTCGTTCTGGGATTGAAAAAAACCGAAGGCACAATTTCCAATAATAGAAAAAGCCCTTGCACTTTACTTCGTCTTTGATTATCTTCATATAATCTGATTCGTAACGCTACTGCCAATACGGAGTGGTTCTCGGATAATAGCCCAACCGGTCTCTCCATATTGACAACGATATTGGCAAACACTTCGATAGTCGATTATTTAACTATCGAAGAAAAACAAACATTCATTCAAAGCATCAAAGAAATCACTGGACCTTCTAATTAATATTTCATTTATTAAAACACTTCTCCATTTCCTTATCCATATTCGTTAACGTGATATTTTCGATAATTATCTTGGCCTCTTTCGCTATTTGGAAAACATTTCTATGTATCGCCTTCTTTTATTTTCTATACTTAGAAAATATATTCTACTTATAATTGGAAAACATTCCAATTACTTATCTCTTCCACGACCATTCATTTATTTCTATACTTAGGAAATATTTATTATTATATTTCCAAATTTCCACTTACTTGGGTTAAAACGAATGTTGTGTAAAACATAATTACAACAACCCAAAACAATGCATCCAACTAACTCTTATTCAAACATTTCTCTTCGAGACTGGATCTTGCTATTTATCGGTTAAAAACGAAATCAATTAAGTTGCGGTATAACTACCTCTCAGACCTTGACCGAAAACATCATTAACTTCAAAACAGACAAGACCACTTACCTCGAATAATCAACATCA
The DNA here is from genome assembly GCA_030737875.1 of Allium sativum. NCBI lineage: Eukaryota > Viridiplantae > Streptophyta > Magnoliopsida > Asparagales > Amaryllidaceae > Allium > Allium sativum. Next base: position 972,479,221 of record CM060920.1, read on the forward strand.
TAAATCCCATTATCCATTTCTAAACCCGTATATGTTTCGCTTTCTAATTTTACCAGATTAATTATAGATTTCCTTTTTGTTTATAGTATTCGATTTTCAAGTTCGTTTCCTTATCGAATTCTATATATATCGATACATTGATTTCTAACTATCAAAATTTCTTAAAAATATTCTAACTCCTTAAATTCCCAGAAAATTTCGCCATAACCTCCTTTGTACCGGTCGATAGTTCAAACCTCAACTCGCCTCTCTAGGCCCTTTCCATTCAAAAAGAAAATCAAAAAGCCAAGTGGCTTGCCGATTCGGCACATAAAACCTCATATGGAATTTAAAAATGTACCTTTTTGTCGGGCACTAAATTTATAAACTTCATTCTCTTCATTCCATACCTGTCTAACACATATACAACCCCTCCCAATTTATTCCAACTCAATCTGGTCAATTCTAACTCAATTCACTGATTATACTTTAGTTAACTCTTTTGCCTATTTCACCTTTTATTTGAACATATCACGTTCAAGTATAAATCAATTTGTTTATAAAACAATCGAATGCCATTTCTAATTCAAGTTTCATATTCGATTTCGAATATGAATTTACAAACCCCTTTTTCTGATCCAAAGTCCAAATTTTGATTTAACATTGCATTAACTAATTTTTCTTCAAATTAGTTAATTCTACTCAATAATTAAACATCTGATTTGATTTTGTTTCAAAAGTCATTTCATTACTCCACTCGAGTTCATATATTATTTATAACTCAAATCTGGATTTTTCCTAAATGAAATTCAGATTTTATTTACTTAAAATCTTTTTATTTATTTAAATAAACCGTTATGGTTTTATAATGGTTCTGGCGCTGCTTTTCTGAAAATTTGATTTTGACATAACTCAAAATCTTTAATATGAAATCCAGATTTTTCTCTTCCATTAGAAAACTATTATCAAATCGGTCCTGACGATTCTTGTTTCAAAGAATTCCGACTTAAAATGAGTTCTATATACTCAATTGAAGTTCGAAACGCCAATTTACGAAGTACCGTACCGCGGCGAGTTCGTTTAATTATAATTATATATATATATATATATATATATATATATATATGTTTAACGTCATTTATAAATAAATTTCAACTCCATTCTAATATATATTTAATATATATTAAATCCCGTTTTCAAATCCAACTTAATATTTCCGATTATTTCTAATCGTCAATTTTTCATTACTCAGTTATCAATTCCATTACAACTCCATTTCTATTATTGTTTTCTAATTCCGTTAGAAATAAATTAATTTATAAAATTCGATGAAATTGAATTTTAAATTATAATCCGTTGGATTTTTCTCAATTCAGTTTATATTTCGAATTCCGAAATAAAATCAATCGTCCCATTTCAAAACACTTTCCAATTCATCTTTAAATCCAAATTTGAATTTAAACTACTACATTATCTAGTGATAATTTATTTTCACCAGATTTATAAACATCGTTTATAAATTCAACTTCCTTATTTTACTTTTATTTTTTTAAAACAAGTTTCATTTCAAAATCTATTTGAAATCTGATTCATATTTTGGAATATTTTATTTTTATAACATATATATGAATATAGAATCTATTATCATATTTTTATTTCAGTTTCTATTTGATCCAATTTAAATATCCTATTGGGAAATAATTTCTTTCTATAAATCCAACATAGTCGAATTCAAACATAAATCCTATGGATTTATTCAATTCAATTTACATTCCGAATATCGGAATAAATTTCATCGTTTACTATTTAAAATGATTCTCCATTTTTGTTTTTAAATCCACATTTGAATTTAAATATTCAAACTATCAAATTGTAACAACCCGTATTTTAATAACGTGTTATAACCATAAATCAAGGCAGAATTAATTTTTAAAATAACAATCAAGGGCAACGGGTTATGCCATTACGTTCGTCTCGAAATTCTTCTTGGAAACGAGTCCGAGTTTTCGAGAATCGGAGTCCGTATGACCAAGTTATGACCCTTCAAAGTTTCAGAAATTTCAAGTTCAAAAACAACTAAGAATTCGAATTCAAAATTCGAATTCAAACCCCAGAACGGACTGGGCGGGAAATTTCCCGCCCAGAATCAGGTCGACCTGGGGGTCGACCATAGTGTCGACCTGCCCAGGACCAGGTCGACCATAGAGTCGACCTGGGGGTCGACAGTGACAGAACCCATTTTTGAGTCTGAGTTCGTTTTGATGTTTCTGGCCTCGTTTCTGTCTACATTCGTTGGCCTGACCCTATATAAACAGCCCCTAGCCCCTTTCTCTCTACACATATTCTCTCTGTCCTTATGCTGCTCAAATTCTGGTTGAGAAGTTAGAGAAAGGGACCACTTCTTCTACGTCGAAACTACGTTGAGAGATTTGCTGATTTGGGGATTTCTGTTAGGACTCGACTAAGCACATAAAGATTCAACATCGACTTTCTTTTTCTAATTCTCGAACCACGATCTGTAAGCCCCGGTTACTTTTAGATTTAAACTGTAAATGTAATATGAATATGTTGTAAATTGAAATTGGACATGTGTATGATGACTGTTTCACATCCATTCTTGTTCATCTTGGATCTTGACTTTTGGGTATATTACTATGACATTGATTTGAGGCCTATTCATGTTGTGAATCAAAAAACCCCTCATATTATCATGCCTGTAATGTTGAATCTGTTATTAGTCACAAGTTTATGACTATCACCTTATGTCAACCGTTACCATGACTATCACCTTATGTCAACTGTTATCATGACTAGTACCTTATTATGCTAGATTTGGAATCTTAATGTTTGAGGCCGATATTCCATATGCCAGTAATGTTGTAATCATTTATCTCAAGTTATACCAGGCTATGCTAGTAATCACTTTTGTCACCTTATACCCGTCCCTTTTATGTTATTCCCTAATTATATTTATTTGTATCGATTCGAGTTCACGTGCGATGGGAATACAATTTGGGTAGATTAGGTAAAACATGAATTGGCTATGAACTTGAACATGAACGTTGTTATAACTTGAACCTATATATGGACACGAACTTGACATGAAATTTACATGAAACCTAACATGAAATTCGACATGAATTTTGACACGAAACTTGAACTTGAACTTGGACATGACACTTAGAATAAACTTGAAAATGGCCAACTCGAGGTTGGGTTGAGTTTGTAGTATAAACCTGCCCGGAACCGCCCGGCAAATCCAGTAACTGCAAACAATAGGATCCAATGTGAGTAGTTGGTCATATCGCACTTAAAAACCCGAGGTTAGACTAGGTTGTGGTGTAAATCTGCCCGGAACCGCCCGGCATGTCCAGTAACCACAACTAGTCTAATGTGAGAGGTTGGGGTGCATTTAGTAAATGCCACAGGATAGGGTTAAGTCATGAACTTGAAGGACAACACTTAACCAACTTGACACATGATTTTATAGGGTTAAGTCACGAATTTAAATGACAACACTTAACCCATTAGAAATCCTAGTTACGCGGTCCATTTCAGCAGTAACCCACTTAGATGTATCATGATACCCTGGGGCTAGGCAGGGTGGGGCACGATTACTGGGCTGATTGTAAGCGACCAGAATGACGGCTGAGTAGGTGCGCAATTGTAGGTTCAGGCGGACTATGGTCATGCACTTAGTCCGGAGTTGAAAAAGTAGGCATTGGGCACCAGTAGGTTTACACTGTGCGTGCTTGATTCGTGTCAGTGGTTGGCACCCTAGGGCTTGATACACCCTATGGTGGACCTAGCACAGGTGACTACATTCGTGATAGGGTCGTATGACACAGACGCATGACGAGCTAGAACTGGTAGGGAGCCGATCGATTAGTGAATTGTTCCGTAGGACCCCGAATTGGGTCATTTCATGATATTGGGCCAAGGGATCATTTCATGGTTAATACTTGACATGGGTTAGGATACTAGTACAATTGGTGCAGCGAACGTTGAACATGCGATGCTATACTTGAGTTATCTTATTATCTTAGTTTATCATGCCAGACTTATCATCATCCTTATGTTTATTTTCAGTTTATACCTGTCTAGTTACCTTTACTAGTTTTTATACTGAAAGTCACTAGGACTTACCAGTCTTTATGACTGACCTGTTTTCTTTCGCCTCTTTTTCTTTCGTTCCCCCCCAGGTTCTCAGGGAGGAAACTCTAGCACTTAGCTTGGATTTCTCTTGCTTTCTGTTCAGCTCATGTACGGTTTGGTCTTGAGCTATGCTATGGCTGCTTTTCTGCTCTCTTTGGGGAATAAATTACTTTTGTTATTTCAAGTTTATGCTTCTTTATTTAAAACTTGTTGTAATGGAATAATGATAGTTGGTATTTTGGATGTAAGAGGTTTTGACTCTATTTTGAAATAATGAAAGTTGGTTTTTGATTCTTCCGCTGTTTTAAATTTATGTTTTGTCTTGTGATATTTCTGTGTTTGTTTACCTAGATAGCGCTCATCCAAAACTAGTGCATTCCCTTTGTGAGTGACACTAGCGGAGGTGGGGTGTTACATTTGGTAGCAGAGCAGAAGGTTACCAGACCGGGCAAAAGTTTTAAACCTTCTGAAACTATTTTCAAAACCATTTATAAAGAAGCATTTTTCAAGAAAAGTTTTGTTTTAAGAAAAGGTTATTCCCCAAAAGCCATTAGCACTTTCCTTTGTTTCCTCGTTTGAATCTTTTTCTTTTCATTTTCAGCATGTCTGATCTTAACCTTCCTGAGGGAGTACCCGTACCTGGATGGTTCCGAAGGTACTTAGAAGCTAGGGCCGATGGTGCGGGCCCGGCAGACATCCCTCCTCCTCCCCCAGTGGCTGCAGTTCCTCCTCCTCCTGGTAACGCCTTCGCAAAAAATATGCAAAGACTTTAAAGCGATGGGCGGCAAGAACTTCGTTGGAACTAAAACCTTCGTTGAGGCACGAAACTGGCTAAAGGAGACTGAAGACCTGTTTGTTATCTTCGATGTAGAGGATCATAGGAAAGTTCAGTTGGCAGCATGGTTGTTGAAAGAGGAAGCTACATTTTGGTGGGAAGTCACCAACGCTACCAGGCCAATTGAGACTTGGACTGACTTTAGAGGGAGGTTTGGGCTTAAGTTTCTATCGCCAGCAGAAGAGAGTCTTCAGATGGAGAGGTTCCTAGCACTAAAGCAAGGGGACATGACTGTTAGGGAGTACGTGAATAGGTTTAATCAGCTTGCTCAGTTCGGATTGGACTTGGTTAATACGGCTTAGAAAAAGGCTCTACGCTTTGCTCGAGGATTGAATGAGCCACTGCACGGTTTGGCCATGACTCATATACCCATGGGGGCGACCTTTGAGAGCTTGGTGGATATGGCCCTACTTCATGAGGATGATAAGAGTGGCAAGAAAGAGGTTAAGTCTAATGAGACTCGGAATAAGAAGGTGGACTTTAAGAAGGGAGGCAACAAGAATAACAAGGGCAACAACAATAATAACAAGGCTCGTGAGACAAGGAAGTGTAACTTTTGTGGTATTACGGGGCGTATAGCCAAGGATTGTAGAAGGAAGAAGAGAAAGTTGGGTGAATGCTTTTACTGTGGGGATACTGGACATATCTGCAAGGATTGCCCTAAGAAGCAAGGGCAGGGGCAAGGGCAAGCCCAGCGAGCAGGACCTTTTGGAGGGCAGTTGCATGCTCTCAACACCACTCCATCCCTTGACCAAGGTAGTAATATTTTTGTAGAAAGACTTGTTTACATTTCTGATTTTCCTATTCGAACCTTATTCGATTCTGGCGCATCGCATACTTTTATTTCTTCTGATATTGTTGAAAATCTGCACCTAAGTACTAGTCTAGTTGAGGATCCCGTTATAGTTTCAAATCCAATTGGGGGCTCCGCTCATTTATCTATGATTTGTGTGGATTTGAGGATTTCTATCTTAAGCGTAGAATTCACGTGTAATGCTTATGTTCTCGGATTTGTGGGATACGGATTGATTCTAGGCATGGATTGGTTGTCTAATTATGGAGCCATTCTTGATTGTGAACGAAGGGTAGTGAGGCTCGTGACTCGCCTTGGTAATACCCTTGAAATTTCCTGTAACCCTAAGGATCCGGTCATGTTGTGTTATGTAGAATCTCTTGACTCGTCCATCGACAATGTGCAATCTGTAAGAGTGGTCCGAGAATATCCAGATGTCTTTGATGAGGTGAAGGGGTTACCCCCTAAACCCGAGATAGACTTCTGAATTTATCTTGTTGATAATGCCAAGCCAGTTTCATTGCCCATTAGGCACATGGCCCCGCAAGAAAGAAGAGAGCTCAGTAAACAAGTTAAGGAGTTGCTTGAGAAAAATTTCATAAGACGAAGCATTTCTGAATGGGGTGCTCCGGTGGTATTCGCTACTAAGGCGGATGGTTCGCTTCGTCTATGCGTAGATTATCGTGAGTTAAACAAGCTAACTAAGCAAAATAGACACCTGCTACCAAGAATCGACGATTTGTTTGACCAACTTGTGGGATCATCTGTTTTCTCTCAACTCGATCTAGCCATAGGATTCCATCAGCTTAGAGTGGCTGAGGATAGCATTGACAAAACTGCGTTTAGGACTCCAGATGGGTTCTTCGAATGGCTCGTCATGCCGTTTGGGTTAACGAATGCACCCGCATACTTTGTGGATTTGATGAGTAGGGTGTTTCGGGAGTTCCTCAACAAGTTTGTGGTGGTATTCATGGACGATATTTTGATCTTCTCAAAAGATGAAGAAAAGCATGCTAGGCATCTCAAGGAAGTCATGGATACGCTTAGAGCACACAAGTTAAAGGATAAGTTCTCCAAATGCCATTTTTGGAGGAAGGAAGTTCGGTTTCTTGGGCATGTAGTTTCTAAGCAAGGCATATCTGTTGACCCCGCGAAGGTAGTTGCGGTGCAAGACTGGAAAATTCCTAAGAACGCAACGGAGGTGAGAAGCTTTCTTGGTTTGGCGGGCTACTATGGGAAGTTCGTTAAGGACTTCGCTAAAATTTCAGCCCCTCTTACTAAGTTAACAAAGAAAAACCTAGCGTTTGCATGGGACATAGAATGTGTGATTTCTTTTCAGAGGCTCAAGAGAGCCCTCACCACAGCTCCAGTTTTGGCATTACCCGACGGAGGTAAGATGTTTACGGTGTACATAGACGTTTGTGGCACGGGATTAGGCGCTGTCCTAATGCAAGAAGGGAAAGTGATATGCTATGGGGGTAGACAACTTAAAGTTCATGAGACGAACTATCCCACACATGACTTGGAGTTGGCAGCGATCGTTTTTGCACTTAAATCTTGGCGCCATTATCTCCTAGGGGAGAGGTTCGAGCTGTATACCGACCACAAATCGCTTAAGTACCTCTTCTCACAGAAAGATTTGAATCTGAGACAACAACGGTTGTAACACCCCGTGTATTCTATAACAGTAAAATTCACAAATTAAAGTATAATTAATTTCAAATCAAAGAATTAAGGGAAACGGGATACGCCATTGCGTTCGTCTCGGAATTTTGCTTGGGATAGAGTCCGAGTTTGTGTAAAACGGACTCCGTATGAAGAAGATATGGCCTCCGGAAGTTTCAGAATTCAGTTTAAAATTCAAACAGACGGAACAGCTCAGAACAAATTCAAATTTCAAAAAAAAAATGGACCAGAATAGGCTGGGCGGGAATTTTCCCGCCCAAGGCACCCAGGTCGACTGGGTAGTCGACCTGGGCCACCCAGGTCGACTACTAAGTCGACCTGGAGGTCGACTGGGGAGTCGACCTGACCCCTGAGCCAGGTCGAACCCAGCCCCCCTTGCTGGCCGGGTCTGTGCTTGGCCGAATTTCTGAGCCTTGCCTTGTCATTAGGGCTAGGTGTCAGCTCCTGATTGGTCTCTCCTTCAAATGAACGGCTATTATTAATCCAAGCTCCATCGACGGTTCTAATCAATTCACAAACTCTATAAAAAGGACCTAAGACTCCACCTAATTCATGCAAATAAAAATGAGAATAGGACTGTCATGCTGCTGAGGAAAGACTAGGAGTAGCCATCAAAATTGAGAGACGATTAGGAGACAATTCAAAAGCTTAAAGCAACGACAACTAAATCAAAACTACGCCTACAACAAAGGATAGCATCTCCAAATTCAGAATTCAGATTCCTAAATTGAAGATTCGTCATACGTTGTAAGTAGAGTGCTATTCCGATGTGAATGAATAATTGTGTTTTGATTTGTGTAAAATAAGAAATGGAATTGTACTTAATTTGTGGTGATAATAATTCATAATTTTATGTTGCTATGATTCTAATCGATTTGGGATGTTGTGGTATAACGATGTTAGACCTATTGGATATTTGCAAGTATGTGATTCATGTTGAAAGTTAACGACTATATGTTTGTGGTAGTTTATTTGAGATTCATGCAAGTATATGGTTCACTATTATGCCAACATGATGTATATTTTTTATAATCACTTTTAGTGTAGTTGGATCCATTTGGGTATTATGACTCATATGAATTTATGTTGGAATTGGCATCATGATTCAAGTGTAAAACCATACTTTTGTATTAGAGACAAAAGTAAGCATCTTTGTGAACTTGTGTTGACTCTATGAACATGACTAAACTTTGTTTGGTGTTATGCCTAATTGAAAACATGTTTTAGGCCTATGTTGTTATCAAAATCATATGATAATATATGTGACACATAATTAAGTTAGATTTACATTCCAATTGCAAGTTTACATGAATAGATTAAAAACCATGATTCATGTTTAGGTATGTTTATGCCATGATTATATGCTATTACAATGCAAGTTCACAAGTGCCTAATTCATGTTAATTAGATCGTTATGTTGCAATTTCATGCATTCACACTCCCCTTTTGATGTTACTTAGAATATATAAACACCATGTTCTAAGCCTCCCCTTTTTCATGTGGCTAAGTTGGGTTTAAATGTTAAACCCAACATATGTTATATTGTAGGGAACGTATAAAACGGGGGTAATGACGTTTGGGTTAAAATATAAAACATATGTGTTGGCATGTTTGACGCATGCCAACGACCTTGAAAACAATTAAGTGGTATAAATTAATTTTACCCAATAAAGATGAATTTGAATAATGGGCCGCAAATATTTACATATAAAAAGAAAAGAGACAAAATATGTAAATTTAGAAAATACGATGTATTTAACCCTTGGTTGGATTGCGTTGTGACATAAACCTGCCTGGAACCGCCCGGCTGTCCAATAGTCACAATAATACCTATCCAATGTGGGTTGTTAAACATTGAGCCCAATAAAGACCCGAGGTTAGACTGAGTTGTGATGTAAGACTGCCCGGAACCAACTGGCAACAGGATGTCAAAACAATACCTGTCTAATGTGAGAGGTCGAGGCTTTAATAAGACAATTAAGGCTGAGTCAGGATTGATAGGATTAAGTAAATTGAATTAATACTTAATCAAAATGGAACATGCTAAACTATACAGACTGATTGGGGGTTAGGTTTACAAAACACTTAACCAACTTAGCATGTTGGCTAGAAATAGAAAACCTAGTAGCGGGGGACCCTTTTCAGCAGTAACCCTACAAGGTGTATCAGGATACCCTGAACTAGGCAAGGTGGGGCACGATTACTGGGCTGACTGTAAGAGGTCAAATCGACGGCGGCGGTGCAGCAGTGTAGGTTCTAACGGGGTGCGGGCGTGCACACACTCCGGCGCAGAAAAATTAGGCACTGGGCACCAGTAGTATACCTGTGCATTCTAGAATTGTGTCGGGCCGCCACCATGGGACTTGATACACCCTATGGTGGGACCAGCATAGGTAACTACAACATCGGGGGCCGTAAGACACATGTAACTATGCGAGTAGGAGCCGATCATTAGAAATGGATCACTTCACCCTGATTATGGGGTGCCTGTTGGGAACTAGTTTATATGGATGCAGAGATTAATATGGGGTACGATAGTATATTCGACTCTAGACAACTTAACTTAGTTTATAGTGTTTTCCCATCTCCAGTTTATACCTATCATGCCCAATTCTTTATTCATAGACTGAATAGTCCTAGACTTACTCAGGCTTTATGTCTGACTCTACTTTTCTTTCGTCTTCTTTCCTTTCGTTCCCCCCCCCCAGGTCCATAGGGAGGGAATACCGCAGCTTGACCAGTTTTCACATCCAGCTTGAAGAGAAAGAATGTATTGCTTGGATCTCTTTCATTTTGGGCTATGGCTTTGGATAGCAACTATGGGGACTTATGCAGTTTACTTTTGTTTTTATGCTTCTTTAAATTATGAAATCAAGACAGTTATGGAAATGTAATGTTTTTTTTGAAATATTGTAATACAATTATGGCAGGGTTTGTGTAACACGTATTTTTGATGCAATAAAAGTTGTTGTTGTTTCCGCTGTTCAAAAATATGTGTATTTATATTTGTCTTGTGTATCTGTGACTTATACTTATAAACCTCCACCAAAATTAGGGCATTCCCTTTGAGAGTGACCCTAACGAAGGTGGGGTGTTTCACTTGGTATCAGAGCATAGGTTTACCAGATAAGATAAAAAGTTTTGAAAATTTATTTTCAAAAGAAAATTTAAAGAAGCATTTTTAAAGATAAAATGTTATTTTATTTTAAAAAAGGTATAGTCCCCCAAAGCCATAGGTACTATCTTTTATCCTTCGTTTTGAATCTATCCTTTTTGTTTCAGCATGTCCGAAGAACTTAACTTGCCAGAGGGTATACCAATACCTGGTTGGTTTAGACGATTCTTAGAAGCAAGGGCCACTCAGCCAGGTCCTACCGTTCCTCCTCCCCCAGCTGCAGGAAATCATCCAGCTGCAGCAGCACCTCTTCCTCCACCTCCTCCGCGTAGTAATACTTTTGCTAAGATATGTAAAGATTTTAAAGCTATGGGAGGAAAGGACTTTCATGGAACCGAGTCCTTCGTGGCAGCCAGGAATTGGCTGAAGGAAACCGAGGACTTATTCGTCATCTTTGAGGTAGAAGATAGTCTTCCTCCACCTCCTCCGCGTAGTAATACTTTTGCTAAGATATGTAAAGATTTTAAAGCTATGGGAGGAAAGGACTTTCATGGAACCGAGTGCTTCGTGGCAGCCAGGAATTGGCTGAAGGAAACCGAGGACTTATTCGTCATCTTTGAGGTAGAAGATAGGCAGAAGGTACAACTGGCAGTATGGCTACTTAAAGGCGAGGCTTCCTACTGGTGGGAAGTTACCGATGCAGAAAGACCAGTGAAAACATGGGAGGACTTTAGGGCAAGGTTTGAGGCTAAATTTCTCTCAGAAGCTGAAAGGAGCCTTCAATTGGAAAAATTCTTATTTCTTAAGCAAGGGAATATGACAGTCAAAGAGTATGTCAATCAGTTCGATCAGCTGGCTAGGTTTGGACTGGACCTAGTCAACACTCCGCACAAGAAGGCTCTTCGCTTTGTCAAAGGATTGAATGAGCCATTACACAGTTTGGCCATGACCCATATACCCATGGGAGCTACGTATGAAAGGTTGGTGCAGATGGCATTGCTGAACGAAGAGGATAAGGGCAAGAAGGAGACAAAGGAAGAAAGCTCTCAAGGGAAGGAAGAAAGCTCTCAATGGAAGAAAGAGGGTTTACAGCCTAAGAAGACAGACTTTAAGAAGGGCGGGAAAGACAACAAAGAGAAGAGGGAGTGTAATTTCTATGGCAAAGTGGGGCACTTAGTGAAAGATTGCCGGAAAAAGAAGGCCAAGATGAATGGTGGGTGCTTTTCTTGCGGTGAGACAGGCCACATGGCTAAGGATTGCCAAAAGAAACGAGGGCAGGGGCAGAGGGCTGGATCCACCTCAGGGGCACAGGTTCATGTGCTAGAAGCACCACCTCTGCAACAGCGAGGTATAAATACTTCTGTAGAAAGTGTAGTTTATCTTTATGATCACCCAGTTTGCACTTTATTTGATTCTGGCGCATCACACTTCTTTATCTCATCTGCTTTAGTAGAATCTCTGCACCTAGAAACTAGTATGGTAGAGGACCCCTTAATTTTTTCAAATCCAATCGGGGGCCCGGCTCATTTGTCTATGATCTGTGTGGGATTGAAAATTTCTATTCTAAGCGTAGAATTTAGATGTAGTGCCTTTGTTATGGGCTTCTCAGGATATGGTTTGATTTTGGGCATGGATTGGCTATCCAGTAATGGTGCCATCCTTGATTGTGAGAAAAGGGAGGTTAGGCTTCTGACCCAACTCGGTAACACTCTGGAAATTACTTGTAATCCCTCGTATGCGGTTATGCTTAGTTATCTTGAATCTCTATATGCTTCTGTTGAAAGTTTGCAATCGGTTAGAGTGGTCCGGGAATATCCGGATGTCTTCGAAGAGGTGAAGGGCTTACCTCTGAAGCGGGAGATAGACTTCCGCATATATCTTGTAGATAATGCAAAGCCCATTGCGTTTCCCGTTAGACACATGGCTCCACGGGAAAGGAAAGAACTCAGTAGACAGGTTAAAGAGCTTCTAGAGAAGGGGTTCATTAGAAGGAGCATTTCAGAATGGGGCGCTCCAGTGGTGTTCGCCACAAAGGCGGATGGTTCACTCCGTCTATGTTTTGACTATAGGGAGCTCAACAAACTAACGAAAAAGAATAGGCACCCTCTCCCCAGAATTGACGATCTGTTTGATCAGCTTGTAGGAGCGTTTGTTTTCTCCCAACTCGATTTAGCGACCGGATTTCATCAGCTAAGGGTGGCTGAAGATAGCATCGATAAGACAGCATTCAGAACCCCAGACGGCTTCTTTGAATGGCTTGTCATACCTTTTGGCTTGACAAACGCACCCGCTTACTTCGTGGACCTGATGAGTAGGGTGTTCAGAGAATTCCTCAACAAGTTCGTAGTGGTCTTCGTAGACGATATCTTGATCTTCTCAAAGAGTGAAGAGGAACATGCTCAGCACTTAAGGGCAATCATGGAAACTCTGCGAGTCCATCAGCTAAAAGCAAAATTCTCCAAATGCCGCTTTTGGAGAGAGGAAGTGAGGTTCCTTGGGCACATAATATCCAAAGAAGGGTTAGCTGTGGACCCTGCTAAGGTAGTTGCGGTACAGGATTGGAAGACACCAAGGAATGCAACAGAAGTCCGAAGCTTCCTCGGGCTAGCAGGCTTCTATCGGAAATTCATCAGAAACTTTGCAAAAATATCAGCTCCACTCACGAGGCTAACAAAGAAGAATCTAGTGTTCAATTGGGACTTGGATTGCGAGTTTGCTTTCCAACGACTAAAAAGGGCTCTTACAACAGCCCCAGTTCTGACGTTGCCAGATGGAAGCAAGATGTTCACAGTTTATACAGATGCATGTGGGACAGGACTAGGCGCTGTCTTAATGCAAGAAGGAAAGGTAGTAGCTTATGGTGGAAGGCAGTTGAAAGTTCATGAAAAGAACTACCAGACCCACGATCTTGAGTTAGCTGCCATCGTGTTTGCGCTTAAGTCTTGGCGCCACTATCTCCTAGGTGAGAAGTTCGAACTTTACACTGACCATAAATCGTTGAAATATCTCTTCTCGCAGAAGGACCTTAACTTGAGGCAACAGAGATGGATGGAGTTTCTTGCCTCGTACGATTTTGAGATCTCCTACACTCCGGGCAAAGGCAACGTAGTGGCAGACGCGTTGAGCCGAAAGAAACTGACCCTAAGCCCGCTGTTTGTTGAAAGGCAAAGCCTAGAATTTATAGCCAACTTTGACTTTAGGCCCTCCTACGATTTTGTACCGGGCTTGCTAGCATCTCTCGAAGTACGCCCGACTTTAGTGGACTCAATAGGGACAGCATAACGCGAAGACCCTCAGCTTGTGGAAACGATTGATAGGATAATTAGGGGTGAGACTTCAAGTCACCTCAACAGATACTCCATCGACGATAAGGGTTGGCTAAGGCGAGACGGAAGACTAAGCGTCCCACAGACAAGGGATTTAGTAAAGAAGGTCCTCGAGAAAGCACATCACTCCAAGATGACGATACATCCAGGCGGAGATAAAATGTACAAGGACATAGAGAGAAATTTCTTTTGGAGCGGCATGAAGAAAGACATGACAGAATTCGTTTCAAAGTGTATTGTTTGCCAACTGGTTAAGGCGGAGCAGAAGAAACCTGGCGGTTTGCTCCATCCTCTAGAGGTCCCACAGTGGAAGTGGGATAGCATCTCAATGGACTTCATGGATGGGCTGCATAGGTCTAGAAGAGGCAACACTAGCATTTGGGTAATAGTGGATAGGCTTACTAAAAGCGCCCACTTTTTACCTGTCAAGAGTAAAAGAACTGCCTCATCCCTAACATCTCTTTATCTCAAGGAAATCGTTCGACTCCATGGAATACCCTCCAGCATTGTTAGTGACCGAGACCCTATCTTCACAAGTGAGTTTTGGCGGAGTCTGCAAGAAGCGGTAGGCACACAGTTATGCTTGAGCACAACCTATCATCCCCAAACCGACGGCCAGACAGAAAGAGTGAACAGAGTTTTGGAGGACCTTTTAAGACTGTGTGTCCTTGACTTCGGAGGGACGTGGGAAGACCATCTTCCTTTGGTGGAATTTGCCTACAACAACAGCTACCAAGCCACCATCGGAATGGCGCCCTTCGAAGCTTTATATGGAAGACCGTGCCGATCGCCCACTTGTTGGTAGGAGTCTACTGACAAGCTCATACTTGGACCAGATATGATCCGAGAGACTTCAGAGAAAGTAGACTTAATACGGAGAAGAATGAAGACAGCCCAAGATAGACAAAAATCCTACGCCGACAAGAGGAGGACCAACCTTGAATTTGAGGTTGGAGACAGGGTTTCTCTTAAGGTATCTCCACTAAGGAACGTTGTTCGTTTTGGAACCACAGGGAAGCTAGCACCAAGATTCGTAGGGCCATTTCCTATTATCGAGAAAATTGGGAAAATGGCCTATAGATTAGAGCTACCTGAAAAACTAGCCGGAGTTCACAACGTTTTTCATGTTTCGCACCTCCGAAAATGTCTACATGAATCTGCTGAAGTGGTAGAGCCAAACATCCTAGAAGAAGCTGAAGTGGAACGCGAAGCAACCGTGAGGAAAGTTCCAACACGCATCTTAGGAACTGAAGTGAAAACGCGACGCAACCGCGAAGTCAAGCTCGTCAAAGTTCAGTGGAGCGACGCCGAGGAAGACGCGACTTGGGAAACTGAGGCTAGAATACGCGCAGCATACCCTTTTCTTTTCGAGGGTACATCTTAGATCTTTCTTTTTCCTTAAATTGCGCTTTTATCTATCTTTTTAGGTAAATCTCCTTGACCTTATCTTTTAGGTAGAAACCCTTTGGATGAAAACATGTAATTGAAACATGTTATGGATGATGGTTGCAAGTGGTTGCAAGTGATTGCTAGTGGTTGCTCGTGGTTGCATATACACACACAATCTAGGTTTTAGATCGGCTCAGTCACTTCATATTGCATATGCATATATGTATTTATATTCGTATATGGTTGAAGTTTAATGTGTTGTCATATGGATGTTGCATTTATATATGAATGATTGTGCACTCATGTAGAATCATGAATAGGAAAATTTGCATACATAATGGATTCATGACACTTACATAATTTGCATTAAGGAGGTCAACTGAATCAGTAGGCCGCCTGATTTTGCATTAGATAAGTACATGTACACACACTTCGCATATGATCAAGAAGCATTAGAAGTCTTTTAAGGACAATGGATGCTCGTGTTTGATGGATGAGTAGATGGACATTTGGATGTTAGGATATACATTCTTCCTAAACTTGAAGATTTCCGGGACGAAATCCTTTTAAGTGGGGGAGAATGTAACACCCCGTGTATTCTATAACAGTGAAATTCACAAATTAAAGTGTAATTAATTTCAAATCAAAGAATTAAGGGAAACGGGATACGCCATTGCGTTCGTCTCGGAATTCTGCTTGGGATAGAGTCCGAGTTTGCGTAAAACGGACTCCGTATGAAGAAGATATGGCCTCCGGAAGTTTCAGAATTCAGTTTAAAATTCAAACAGACAGAACAGCTCAGAACAAATTCAAATTTCAAAAAAAAAAAAAATGGGACCAGAATAGGCTGGGCGGGAATTTTCCCGCCCAAGGCACCCAGGTCGACTGGGTAGTCGACCTGGGCTACCCAGGTCGACTGGGTAGTCGACCTGGGGCACCCAGGTCGACTACCAAGTCGACCTGGGGGTCGACTGGGGAGTCGACCTGGCCCCTGAGCCAGGTCGAACCCAGCCCCCCTGGCTGGCCTGGTCTGTGCTTGGCCGAATTTCTGAGCCTTGTCACTAGGGCTAGGTATCAGCTCCTGATTGGTCTCTCCTTCAAATGAACGGCTATTATTAATCCAAGCTCCATCGACGGTTCTAATCAATTCACAAACTCTATAAATAGGACCTAAGACTCCACCTAATTCATACAAATAAAAATGAGAATGAGACCGTCATGCTGTTGAGGAAAGACTAGGAGTAGTCGTCAAAATTGAGAGACGATTAGGAGACAATTCAAAAGCTTAAAGCAACGACAACTAAATCAAAACAACGCCTACAACAAAGGATAGCATCTCCAAATTCAGAATTCAGATTCCTGAATTGAAGATTCGTCATACGTTGTAAGTAGAGTGCTATTCCGATGTGAATGGATAATTGTGTTTTGATTTGTGTAAAATAAGAAATGGAATTGTACTTAATTTGTGGTGATAATAATTCATAATTTTATGTTGCTATGATTCTAATCGATTTGGGATGTTGTGGTATAACGATGTTAGACCTATTGGATATTTGCAAGTATGTGATTCATGTTGAAAGTTAACGACTATATGTTTGTGGTAGTTTATTTGAGATTCATGCAAGTATATGGTTCACTATTATGCCAACATGATGTATATTTTTTATAATCACTTTTAGTGTAGTTGGATCCATTTGGGTATTATGACTCATATGAATTTATGTTGGAATTGGCATCATGATTCAAGTGTAAAACCATACTTTTGTATTAGAGACAAAAGTAAGCATCTTTGTGAACTTGTGTTGACTCTATGAACATGACTAAACTTTGTTTGGTGTTATGCCTAATTGAAAACATGTTTTAGGCCTATATTGTTATCAAAATCATATGATAATATATGTGACACATAATTAAGTTAGATTTACATTCCAATTGCAAGTTTACATGAATAGATTAAAAACCATGATTCATGTTTAGGTATGTTTATGCCATGATTATATGCTATTACAATGCAAGTTCACAAGTGCCTAATTCATGTTAATTAGATCGTTATGTTGCAATATCATGCATTCACACTCCCCTTTTGATGTTACTTAGAATATATAAACACCATGTTCTAAGCCTCCCCTTTTTCATGTGGCTAAGTTGGGTTTAAATGTTAAACCCAACATATGTTATATTGTAGGGAACGTATAAAACGGGGGTAATGACGTTTGGGTTAAAATATAAAACATATGTGTTGGCATGTTTGACGCATGCCAACGACCTTGAAAACAATTAAGTGGTATAAATTAATTTTACCCAATAAAGATGAATTTGAATAATGGGCCGCAAATATTTACATATAAAAAGAAAAGAGACAAAATATGTAAATTTAGAAAATACGATGTATTTAACCCGAGGTTGGATTGCGTTGTGACATAAACCTGCCTGGAACCGCCCGGCTGTCCAATAGTCACATTAATACCTATCCAATGTGGGTGGTTAAACATTGAGCCCAATAAAGACCCGAGGTTAGACTGAGTTGTGATGTAAGACTGCCCGGAACCAACTGGCAACAGGATGTCACAACAATACCTGTCTAATGTGAGAGGTCGAGGCTTTAATAAGACAATTAAGGCTGAGTCAGGATTGATAGGATTAAGTAAATTGAATTAATACTTAATCAAAATGGAACATGCTAAACTATACAGACTGATTGGGGGTTAGGTTTACAAAACACTTAACCAACTTAGCATGTTGGCTAGAAATAGAAAACCTAGTAGCGGGGGACCCTTTTCAGCAGTAACCCTACAAGGTGTATCAGGATACCCTGAACTAGGCAGGGTGGGGCACGATTACTGGGCTGACTGTAAGAGGTCAAATCGACGGCGGCGGTGCAGCAGTGTAGGTTCTAACGGGGTGCGGGCGTGCACACACTCCGGCGCAGAAAAATTAGGCACTGGGCACCAGTAGTATACCTGTGCATTCTAGAATTGTGTCGGGCCGCCACCATGGGACTTGATACACCCCATGGTGGGACCAGCATAGGTAACTACAACATCGGGGGCCGTAAGACACATGTAACTATGCGAGTAGGAGCCGATCATTAGAAATGGATCACTTCACCCTGATTATGGGGTGCCTGTTGGGAACTAGTTTATATGGATGCAGAGATTAATATGGGGTACGATAGTATATTCGACTCTAGACAACTTAACTTAGTTTATAGTGTTTTCCCATCTCCAGTTTATACTTATCATGTCCAATTCTTTATTCATAGACTGAATAGTCCTAGACTTACTCAGGCTTTATGTCTGACTCTACTTTTCTTTCGTCTTCTTTCCTTTTGTTCCCCCCCAGGTCCACAGGGAGGGAATACCGCAGCTTGACCAGTTTTCACATCCAGCTTGAAGAGAAAGAATGTATTGCTTGGATCTCTTACATTTTGGGCTATGGCTTTGGATAGAAACTATGGGGACTTATGTAGTTTACTTTTGTTTTTATGCTTCTTTAAATTATGAAATCAAGACAGTTATGGAAATGTAATGTTTTTTTGAAATATTGTAAGACAATTATGGCAGGGTTTGTGTAACACGTATTTTTGGTGAAATAAAAGTTGTTGTTGTTTCCGCTGTTCAAAAATATGTGTATTTATATCTGTCTTGTGTATCTGTGACTTATACTTATAAACCTTCACCAAAATTAGGGCATTCCCTTTGAGAGTGACCCTAACGGAGGTGGGGTGTTTCAACGGTGGATGGAATTCTTGGCATCATATGACTTCGATATAGCTTATACCCCTGGCAAGGGTAACGTGGTGGCAGATGCGCTAAGTAGGAAAAGGTTGACTTTGAGCCCCTTGTTTGTTGAAAGGAAAAGTCTAGAGTTTATAGCAACCTTTGATTTTACACCTGTTGTTGTGTCCTTGACTGTTACGTTAGCGTCTCTTGAATTAAGACCTACACTTCTAGACCAAGTAGGGACTTCACAGAAGGAAGACCCACAGATAGTCAAGATCATGGACAAGCTGATTAGCGGTGAGACGTCAAGTCACCTCGATAGGTATGCCATAGATGACAAGGGATGGCTAAGGCGCGATGGAAGGCTATGTGTCCCACAAGTGGGAGACTTAGTAAATAAAGTTCTCGAAGAGGCACATCACTCGAAGATGACCATACATCCCGGAGGGGATAAGATGTACAGAGATATGAAACACATTTTCTTTTGGGCTGGAATGAAAACGGACGTGGCAGAATTCGTTTCAAAGTGCATGGTGTGCCAACAAGTAAAGGTCGAGTCGAAGAAGCCCGGTGCGCTATTACATCCTTTGGAAGTTCCGCAATGTAAATGGGAGAGTATCTCGATGGATTTCGTGGATAGATTGCCTAGGTCAAGGAAGGGAAATACTAGCATATGGGTCATAGTAGATAGACTCACGAAAAGTGCTCACTTCATTCCTATGAAGAGCAAGAGGACCGCATCATGGCTAGCGTCTGTTTACCTTCGAGAGATAGTACGGTTGCACGGGGTTCCTTCTAGTATAGTTAGTGATCATGACCCGATTTTCACTAGCCAGTTTTGGAATAGTCTACAAGAAGCAATGGGTACACGACTAAGCTTAAGCACGGCCTATCACCCACAGACGGATGGACAAACCAAAAGGGTAAATAGGGTACTAGAGGATCTCCTGAGGCTATGCATTCTTGACTTTGGTGGTACTTGGGAAGACCATCTTCCCCTCGTGGAGTTTGCTTATAATAATAGTTATCAAGCTAGCATCGGAATGGCACCGTTCGAAGCCTTGTATGGAAGACCGTGCAAGTCACCAACTTGTTGGTGGGAGACGACAGACAAGCTTATACTTGGGCCTGACATGATAAGGGATACTTCTGAGAAGGTTGAGTTGATACGAAGACAGATGAAAACGGCCCAAGATAGACAGAAATCATATCCGGACAAGAGAAGGACTGACCTAAAGTTCGAAGTCAGAGACATGGTCTTTGTAAAAGTCTCTCCTTTACGCAATGTGGTTAGTTTTGGAGAGGTTGGAAAGTTAGCACTGAGGTTCGTAGGACCGTTCCCTATCATTGAGAAGATTGGACAGATGGCCTATAAGGTAGAGTTACCCGAGAGGCTGGCCGGAGTACACAATGTCTTTCACGTCTCGCATCTCCGGAAGTGCTTACATGAATCTGCCGAAGTGGTTGAGCCAAGCGTCCTTGAGGGTGTCGAAGTGGAAAGAGAAGCAACATTGAGGCGAGTTCCCGTTCGTATCTTAGGGACGGAGATCAAGAAGCTAAGGGATCGAGAAGTCAAGCTAGTTAAAGTACAGTGGAGTGAAGCCCAAGAAGATGCAACTTGGGAAACTGAAGAGAAGATACGCGCGTTGTACCCATTTCTTTCTAAGAGTACATTCTCGATCTCTTTTCCTATAAGTTTGTATACCTTTCATATCATGCTTTTGCTATCCATGTTTGTCTTGATTCCTATCTTGAGAACCTTAGGTAGAACCCTATGGATGTAAACATGTGATTGAAACATGTTATGGATGATGTTTGCAAATGGTTGCAAGTGTTTTCAAGTGGTTGTTAGTGGTTGCATGACACACATTAGGCACTAGATCAGCTCAGTCACATTTTCATGTTGCATATGCATGAGTGCTTATACTTGTACAAGGATGGAACTTGTTATGTTATCACTTGGATGTTGTATATGAATGAATGTTATGTGCACTCATGTAGAGATTATAAATTATGTTAGGAATTTTCATACATGTTGGACTCATTACACTAACATATTTTGCATTAAGGAGGTTTACTGAATCAGTAACCGCCTGATCTTTTGCATTAGATAAGTACAAATACACACACTTACTGCACATGTTCATACAACACTAGAAGTCTTTTAAGGACAATGGTTGCATGTGGATGATGTTTTGAGTAGATGGATGATTGGATGGTAGGACATATTCTTTCTAACTTAGAGATTTCGGGGACGAAATCCTTTAAGGAGGGGAGAATGTAACAACCCGTATTTTAATAACGTGTTATAACCATAAATCAAGGCAGAATTAATTTTTAAAATAAGAATCAAGGGCAACGGGTTACGCCATTATGTTCGTCTCGAAATTATGCTTGGAAACGAGTCCGAGTTTTCGAGAATCTGTGTCTGTATGACCAAGTTATGACCCTTCAAAGTTTCAAAAATTTCAAGTTCAAAAACAGCTCAGAATTCGAATTCAAATTTCGAATTCAAACCCTAGAACGGACTGGGCGGGAAATTTCCCGCCCAGGACAAGGTCGACCTAGGGGTCGACCATAGTGTTGACCTGCCCAGGACCAGGTCGACCATAGAGTCGACCTGGGGTCGACCTGGTGATAGAACCCATTTTTGAGTCTGAGTCGTTTTGATGTTTCTGGCCTCGTTTCTGTCTACATTCGTTGGCATGACCCTATATAAACAGCCCCTAGCCCCCTTCTCTCTACACATATTCTCTCTGGCCTTATGCTGCTCAAATTTTGGTTGAGAAGTTAGAGAAAGGGACCACTTCTTCTATGTCGAAACTACGTTGAGAGATTTGCTGATTTGGGGATTTCTGTTAGGACTCGACTAAGCACATATAGATTCAACATCGACTTTCTTTTTCTAATTCTCGAACCATGATCTGTAAGCCCCAGTTACTTTTAGATTTAAACTGTAAACGTAATATGAATATGTTGTAAATTGAAATTGGACCTGTGTATGATGACTGTTTCACATCCATTCTTATTCATCTTGGATCTTGACTTTTGGGTATATTACTATGACATTGATTTGGGGCCTATTCATGTTGTGAATCAAAAAACCCCTCATATGATCATGCCTGTAATGTTGAATCTGTTATTAGTCACAAGTTTATGACTATCACCTTATGTCAACCGTTACCATGACTATCACCTTATGTCAACTGTTATCATGACTAGTACCTTATTATGCTAGATTTGGAATCTTAATGTTTGAGGTCGATATTCCATATGCCAGTAATGTTGTAATCATTTATCTCAAGTTATACCAGGCTATGCTAGTAATCACTTTTGTCACCTTATACCCGTCCCTTTTATGTTATTCCCTAATTAGATTTATTTGTATCGATTCGAGTTCACGTGCGATGGGAATACGATTTGGGTAGATTAGGTAAAACATGAATTGGCTATGAACTTGAACATGAACGTTGTTAGAACTTGAACCTGTATATGGACACGAACTTGACATGAAATTAACATGAAACCTGACATGAAACTCGACATGAATTTTAACACAAAACTTGAACTTGAACTTGGACATGACGCTTTGAATAAACTTGAAAATGGCCAACTCGAGGTTGGGTTGAGTCTGCAGTATGAACCTGCCCGGAACCGCCCGACGAATCCAGTAACTGCAAACAATAGGATCCAATGTGAGTAGTTGGTCATATCGCACTTAAAAACCCGAGGTTAGACTAGGTTGTGGTGTAAATCTGCCCGGAACCGCCCGGCATGTCCAGTAACCACAACTAGTCTAATGTGAGAGGTTGGGGTGCACTTAGTAAATGCCACAGGATAGGGTTAAGTCATGAACTTGAAGGACAACACTTAACCAACTTGACACATGATTTGATAGGGTTAAGTCACGAATTTAAATGACAACACTTAACCCATTAGAAACCCTAGTTACGCGGTCTATTTCAGCAGTAACCCACTTAGATATATCATGATACCCTGGGGCTTGGCAGGGTAGGGCACGATTACTGGGCTGATTGTAAGCGACTAGAACGACGGCTGAGTAGGTGCACCAATGCAGGTTCAGGCGGACTATGGTCGTGCACTTAGTCCGGAGTTGAAAAAGTAGGCATTGGGCACTAGTAGGTTTACACTATGCGTGCTTGATTCGTGTTAGTGGTTGGCACCCTAGGGCTTGATACACCCTATGGTGGACCTAGCACAGGTGACTACATTCGTGATAGGGCCGTATGACACAAACACATGACGAGCTAGAACTTGTAGGGAGTCGATCGATTAGTGAATCATTCCGTAGGACCCCGAATTGGGTCATTTCATGATATTGGGCCAAGGGATCATTTCATGGTTAATACTTGACATAGGTTAGGATACTAGTACAATTGGTGCAGCGAACCTTGAACATGTGATACTATACTTGAGTTATCTTGTTATCTTAGTTTATCATGCCAGACTTATCATCATCCTTATGTTTATTTTCAGTTTATACATGTCTTGTTAATTTTACTAGTTTTTATACTGAAAGTCACTAGGACTTACCAGTCTTTATGACTGACCTGTTTTCTTTTGCCTCTTTTTCTTTCGTTCCCCCCCCCCCCTCAGGTTCTCAGGGAGGAAACTCTAGCACTTAGCTTGGATTTCTCTTGCTTTCTGTTCAGCTCATGTACGGTTTGGTCTTGAGCTATGCTATGGCTGCTTTTCTGCTCTCTTTGGGGAATAAATTACTTTTGTTATTTCAAGTTTATGCTTCTTTATTTAGAACTTGTTGTAATGGAATAATGATAGTTGGTCTTTTGGATGTAAGAGGTTTTGACTCTATTTTAAAATAATGAAAGTTGGTTTTTGATTCTTCCACTGTTTTAAATTTATGTTCTGTCTTGTGATATTTCTGTGTTTGTTTACCTAGATAGCGCTCCTCTAAAACTAGTACATTCCCTTTGTGAGTGACACTAGCGGAGGTGGGGTGTTACACAAATGATAATTTTTCCACTTCATTTATAAACACCGTTTATAAATTCATCTCAATTCCCTGATTATCCAATGAAAATCATTCCATTTTATTTATAGACACCATTTATAAATTTACTTCAATTTCCTGTATTATTTAATTTATAAACATCGTTTATAAATTTAATACTTGTTTTATTTATTCAAAACAAGTTAATATTTATTAGCCTATTCATATTCTATTTTTAGAAAAATAGATTTCCCCTTTTAAATCTAAAAATACCTTTTCACGATATTCTATAAATAAACATTTTTGGCCCAGTGATAATTAAACATCCAAACACCCAATTATTAATCACTTGTTATCTTACACATCATATATGAATTTATATATATATATATATATGGAAACAAACCAACAAACAAACAAGTAATACATTTTTGAGGAATCCAGTTGGATCCCTCCAACCTGTTTTCCTCCATCCAAATATATTGGCCAACATAAATAATACCCATCCTGCTTCAAGGCAGGATATCGCGGTATGAAGGTCATCCACTATCATAGCGTGGGGCGCATAGGGTAATCATCCACTAACGGTACCGCGGGCATCCGCGAATGATACTGCGGGAATTCAACCACCAATATATATATATATATATATATATATATATATATAATAACCACACCAACCAATCCTAAATAACTAATATATGTTTAATAGCCACAATAAATAATATTTCAATGCATGCAAACAATCAACGAACAATTATTTTTAACTAAATAAAAATAATTCTAAATAAATTTGAGTGAGATTTAATCACCAGCTTTTTCCATTGCTGAATATCCTGTTTAATTCTGTATCGTCGGCTACGAACCCACTCAAATGAAATTTATCGTGTACCTATGATAATTTTATTTAAATTTACTGATTAAACATTTATTCATTTAAATTAACTAATTAATCGAATAAATAATTTTCCTATATATTTTTCCTTCTTTGAATTAACCAAATTAAACATTAATTTGCATGCTCAAACTATTAGTCTACGGATTTTATTTTTATACCAATTAATTTCTTTATATAAACTAATTTACTTTAAATAAATTACCGATTATATAAATCAATTTCCATGTAATTTCTAATTTAAAAATAAAATAAAATTACCTTAATTCCATTTACTGCTAAAACCAATCCTCTTCACTGCCTTGTATTCACGATTTCCAAATCTATCTCCACTACCCAGCACTAACAATAAACTGTCACCATTCATCACCTTCTTTTAAAATTTCACGAGCCTCCTTCCATTTTTTGTACATGAACATGGCCACACTACCCCCTTCCAAGGTTTTTGTTTCTCCTGTTCAAAAAAAAATTCAACACCGTAGCCTTTTTCATAACCAAATATGAAATCGAACATCCCTAAATCATCATCTCATTATCTCGAGTTACACTCGAAGTCCAACCGGGATCGCAACCTGTTGTTTTAGGTTAACTGCTACAGATGTCGCGTTTTATAGTGGTTGATCGGAGCTCCTCCAAGTGGTGCCACGGCGTGCGCCTGCGAGCCAAGAACCACCCTAAGCTTCTCCAATTCGCCTGAACCAAATCCGCTCTATTGAAACCTAAAATCCCCAAATCGAGCCTTTTTGAAACTCTTCGCACCATAAATTAATAATAGAAGATTAGAGTTTTCGGTAAAACGAGGCTAAGGAATCAAAGATTATTTGGTTTCATGAGATATTAAATTTTATTTTGATTTTACAAGGTATTGAATCGAAGAAGGATTTCGATTTTCTCTTGTTGTTTTGTTCGTGGTTTTTAGAAGGAACAGGGATAGGGATTAAATAGAAGTGGTAGGCTTTCTAAGGAAGATTCTGAAGTGTGTCTAACATGCTATTAGTTTTATATATATTATATTTTCATGGAACGTACGGGTAAAGTAACACACTCAAATGAGCTCCAATCGTAGTGAAAATTTAGACACTATTATAGTTTGACGTTCTTAACTCAATACAATTGGTTTCGTCAAAAAACCGAGATCGTTTGTAAAATTATTATTTTCACGTACCAATTAAATTGATAAAATATACATTTTAAATTTAAAATAATCAGCCTCTTTGTTAATAATAACAATATTATTACCGTTTCTATTCAACTTGAATTTATATTGATAATTTGAATCGTTTTGATTTTGTTTTAAACTTCGAATTCAATTATTCTCATTGTCATATCACGATAAATATATATTTGAAATAAATCATATTTCGATTATTAAATCGATAACTTAATATAAAAATTCATTTATATTATCAACTCAATATTTAAAAAATATTAAATATTTGAAATAAATTGACCAAAAATTCGGGTCGTTACATTCTTCCCCCCCTTAAAAGAATTTCGTCCCCGAAATTACTAAGGCAAGAAAAATGCTACGAACCCATTAACTTTTTCAAACTTATACTAAAACTCAACTCTTCATATTTCAAAACTTTTATTTCCAACCAAACTTTTGGTTTCCATTCATATTGAATATCATATGTGCCTATATTCATTTTATCTTAGTGATTTACAATCAATTTATATTTCAGTCATAGGCATTCGATCTCATTCAAATTAATTCTAGTCAATTTATTTACTTTGATCCATTTAACTTTTTTGAGTTAAATTTAAATTCCCGGGTTTTGATTTCAAATCCTTTAGAAATTGTATAAATATAGACATATATTTATTTCCATTTCAAATTTAAAGCATCTGAATTTTCAAACCAACATGTTTTCTTTAAAACGAATCCTGATCAAAACTTTTCTAAGGTAGCAATTCATCACTTAGAAACTCGAAAATGAACACTAATGCTGCTGTAGTCATCATCAGAATTATTTTCCAGCCACTGAAGTGAGTTCACTGCTTAATCACTGTCCAAATCCATCAAAAAAAAATTATTCAAGAAAAACCCTTCTAAAAAAACTATATTATTTCAATATACTTTGGAAAATATTTGCCAAATCTCCCAGGATTTAAATTCTTAATTCAGATTCTGAATCCAATTCCAGTTTATCTTATTTATATATTTCATTCATATAAAAAAATTATTTGGTTTTATATAACCATTCCAATTTTTATAATCTAATTTGATTATAATATTAATATCCTAAACATCCATATATTATAATAATTTCAGAAAATTATTCTTTTTCTATCAAATATAGAACTTTTGGGTAAAATTATTTCATTTACCCACTTTAAAACAATATTATGTCAAATTTTTCTGTTCAAATGTTTATAAATTCCTATCGACTTCGTGGCGTCCCACACTTCGATAAGAATTCATAACTCACTCAACAGACTAGCCAACACAATATAAAACAATTTTTATATCAATTAACAAATACGCGCTCTCGTATATACACTCAACTCATTCTAGGGTACTACTGACCCTATCTCTAATGAGCACAACCCCACCAAAGCCTAGGTATTCGCCCAACCTAAGCTCTAATACCACTGTAATGTACCTAGGCTTTTCAACCATCGGTCACTAGGCTAACCTCCCAGCGTTGTTTTACAAGGGTACCTCAAAACTGCTTTTACAGTCAACCTCTCGACTCGACCAACCCTCTGCTATTTTCGAGGGACATGTAGGGGTAAGAGTCTCCTGCTCGCCACCAAACAGCCGAGCGAGAACCCCCATCATGCGTACCCAGCTCATAGTCAGCAAACAACTCTGGTACCACTGTAATGGCCCGCAAATCCGTAATATCTGAGTTGACTACATACATCACACGTCCAACCCAAATATCACAAAAGTACGAATCATTTTTTTTAGAAGAAAAAGGTAGAAGAAGAAAATAAATAACAACACAGAATCTCACATCGCAGCGGAACAAACTATAATATATCATATCTTTTGAAATACAAAAGTTTAACTATATAACAAATCCTGAACTACTTGACTGACCATACAAATTTGGGCACCCAAGAGTTAAGGTAAAACAAAACAAACTCGAGGTCAGTCATGGGACTGGTATGAGTAAACAATTTAAAACAGTTTGAGAAACAACGATATCTCATAAGACCAAGCCGTATAACACGGAACATGTTTTTCCCTTATGAGAATCCAAAACACTTGATTTAACTTTCAGTCTTTTCGAAAGAAACGGTAATCTTTATATCAAAACTCTTTTGATATTATAATAATGTCTAAATCAAATAAATAGAATCTAGTGGAACACTTTCATCTCACGCACCACATATATAATACACAATCAAAACCGCGAGCACTTATTGGGTAATGAATTTCCAACTATGACAAGGTATGGAACCACCTTCCGATAGTGTATCTCTAGAGGAGAATACACTGGGTTCTACAAGAACATCTTGTAACCCGACCACACATGACCGACCACTCATTTCGCTTGAGTGTATCGAATGTATGTCACCAACGGTTGGGATCAGCAACCGTTTTCCCGAATGAGACAGCATCCAATAGAATAAGGAATTAAATGAATTTATCTAGATAGGTGATAATACACCCTAATGGAAGCTACCCACATAGCCATGTTGCCTGCACGATTTTTGTCATTTCCCGGTTGTTGAGGCCTGAGGCTACGATTACTTATCATTCATTGATAGCACAATCACTTTGAATGCCACATTGTCAGATCCGCTAATCACTAATTGATTGCACAAATATATTCTAGATATTATGCTAAGAGAATAAATTCTCCACCACCATATATATTTATACAAATCAACATTTACGATCATTGGAAATACTCTGTCAGACACTCATCCATATACGTTCGTTCTGGGATTGAACAAAACCGAAGGCACAATTTCCATTAATAGAAAAAGCCCTTGCACTTTACTCCGTCTTCGATTATCTTCATATAATCTAACTCGCAACGCTACTGCCAATACGGAGTGGTTCTCGGATAATAACCCAACCGGTCTCTCCATATTGACAACGATATTGGCAAACACTTCGGTAGTCGGTTATTTAACTATCGAAGAAAAATAAACATTCATTCAAAGCATCAAACAAATCACTGGACCTTTTAATTAATATTTCATTAATTAAAACACTTCTCCATTTCCTTATCCATATTCGTTAACACGATATTTTCGATAATCATCTTGGCCTCTTACGCTATTTGGAAAACATTTCTATGTATCGCCTTCTTTTATTTTCTATACTTAGAAAATATATTCTATTTATAATTGGAAAACACTCCAATTACTTATCTCTTCCACGACCATTCATTTATTTCTATACTCAGGAAATATTTATTATTATATTTCCAAATTTCCACGGAATTGGGTTAAAACGAATGTTGTGTAAAACATCGTTACAACAACCCAAAACACTGCATCCAACTAACTCTTATTCAAACATTTCTCTTGGAGACTGGATCTTGCTATTTATCGGTTAAAAACGAAATCAATCAAGTTGGGGGTATAACTACCTCTCAAACCTTGACCGAAAACATATTTAACTTCAAAACAGACAAGACCACTTACCTCGAATAATCAACATCATAAAACCCATTATCCACTTCTAAACCCGTATACGTTTCGCTTTCTAATTTTACCAGATTTAATTATAGATTTCCTTTTTGTTTATAGTATTCTATTTTCAAGTTCGTTTCCTTATTGAAATCTGTATATATCGATACATTGATTTCTAACTATCAAAATTTCTTAAAAATATTCTAACTCCTTAAATTCTCGGAAAATTCCGCCATAACCTCCTTTGTACCAATTGATAGTTCAATCCTCAACTCACCTCTCTAGGCCCTTTCCATTCAAAAAGAAAATAAAAAAAGCCAAGTGGCTTGCCGATTCGACGCATAAAACCTCATATGGAATTTAAACACGTACCTTTTTGTCAGGCACTAAATTTATAAACTTCATTCTCTTCATTCCATACCTGTCTAACCCATATACATCCCCTCCTAATTTATTCCAACTCAATCTGGTCATTTCTAACTCAATTCGCTTATTTATACTTTAGTTAACTCATTTGCCTATTTCACCTTTTATTTGAACAAATCATGCTCAAGTATAAATCAATTTGTTTATAAAACAATCGAATTCCATTTCTAATTCAAGTTTCATATTCGATTTTGAATATGAATTTAGAAACCCCTATTTCTGATCCAAAGTCCAGATTTTGATTTAAAATTCCATTAACTAATTTTTTTTCAAATTAGTTAATTCTACTCAACAATTAAACATCTGATTTGATTTTGTTTCAAAAATTATTTCATTACTCCACTCGAGTTCAGATATTATTTATAACTCAAATCTGAATTTTTCCAAAATGAAATTCGGATTTTATTTACTTAAAATCTTTTTATTTATTTAAATAAACCGTTATGGTTTTATAATGGTTCTGGCGCTGCTTTTCTGAAAATTTGATTTTGACATAACTCAAAATCTATAAGATGAAATCCAGATTTTTCTCTTCCATTAGAAAAATATTATCAAATCGGTCCTGATGATTCATGTTTCAAAGAATTCCGACATAAATTGAGTTCTATATACTCGATTGAAGTTCAAAACGCCAATTTACGAACTACCACGCCGCGGCGAGTTCGCTTAATTATAATTATATATATAAACATTTATCATCGTTTATAAATAAATTTAAACTCCATTCTAATATATATTTAATATATATTAAATCTAGCTTTCAAATCCAACTTAATATTTCCGATCATTTCTAATCGTTGATTTCTCATTACTCAGTTATCAATTCCATTACAACTTCATTTCTGTTATTATTTTCTAATTCCATTAGAAGTAAATTAACTTATAAAATTCGATGAAATCGAATTTTAAATTATAATCCGTTGGATTTTTCTCAATTCAGTTTATATTTCGAATTCCGAAATAAAATCAATCGTCCCATTTCAAA
The DNA here is from genome assembly GCA_030737875.1 of Allium sativum. Classification (NCBI taxonomy): domain Eukaryota; kingdom Viridiplantae; phylum Streptophyta; class Magnoliopsida; order Asparagales; family Amaryllidaceae; genus Allium; species Allium sativum. Next base: position 972,510,098 of record CM060920.1, read on the forward strand.
ACACTTTTCAATTCATCTTTAAATACATATTTGAATTTAAACTGCTACATTATCTAATGATAATTTATTTTCACCAGATTTATAAACATCGTTTATAAATTCAACTTCCTTGTTTTATTTTAATTTTTTTAAAACAAGTTTCATTTCAAAATCTATTTGAAATCCGATTCATATTTTGGAATAGTTTATTTTTATAACATATATATGAATATAGAATCTATTATCGTATTTTTATTTCAGTTTCTATTTAATACAATTTAAATATCCTATTTGGAAATAATTTCTTTTTATAAATCCGACATAGTCGAATTCAATCATAAATCCTATGGATTTATTCAATTCAATTTACATTCCGAATATCGGAATAAATTTCATCGTTTAATATTTAAAACGATTCTCCATTTTCGTTTTTAAATCCACGTTTGAATTTAAATATTCAAACTATCAAATGTTAATTTTTCCACTTCATTTATAAACACCGTTTATAAATTCAACTCAATTCCCTGATTATCTGTGACGACCCCAAACCCCCGTACGACGGTGGCAAGGGTAATCTTTGGAATATAACACATAAACAGATAACAGGAGAATAAAAATATAGAAATACACCAGAAAATGAACATCATATTACAGTGGAAATAATATAATCAACATCAGAGTTACACAGTATAACAGGATCATACTTAGTGCAAAATACAGTTCAGCTATACATAAATGTCTACAGCAGAATCAAAACATAATATGTACAATAGGAGCTGAACAGCATAAAAAGAGATAAATGATAGAATCCATCTTTAGCTCCAGTTATCCAGAAAGAGCCTGCTAAAACCTGAATACAAGGTTGCCCGTGTAGAAATAGGGGGCACCCGAGTTTGCAAGTGAAACAAACTATGAGTCAGTCATGGGACTGGTATGAGAAATCTACTTAACTGGTTAAACAATAATAATACGGCAAATCATAGGACCACGCCACTTTCGCGGAACGGGTTTACTCCAGTGATTGTCAGTGCAGGTAACAAAGCAAATCTTTTTAAAACAACGCGATGATTTTTAGAAAGAATGAAGCCGATATAAGACTCAAGTCCCATCACACAATGCAACGCAAACCGGAGGATAGAGGTTTACCTTATATTGGCCAAAATATGTTTGATACGTATAAAACAAAGTCATTTGATATTATTACTAGTGTATAAATGTTTCAAAACGAATTCAATCATAAGTATCAATCATAGACGGCATAAGTGCCCCATACCACTATGTCGCCATATATAGGTATACAATCAAAACCGCACATGTCGTATTTGGAAATTGCATTTCCGTCATGAACCAAGGAAAAAGATAGTCCTTACTGAATTCGAGACTGTCTAGCCCGAGTCTCAGGCAAGCGCGCAGGCAAGCCTTAGATCGTCAGGTCCGGTCCACTCGATGTGGATTATTATGCCTGAACACTGCGTTTCCCCGCCCTTTGGGGCGTAAATAAGCCAAATGACTCCATATCCGAGGCGCCTCGCAACAGCAACAACCACACCGGTGAAAATAATATAAATGTCAGGGTTGGTAGGTCACAGACACCACCCTAGCTAGAAGGAAACGCATGTCCTCCCTGGGGTCCTCTCCCGTTTCTGGTTCATACCAGGATGTGAGGCTCGCAAATCAACGCTATACACAAAGCTATGCCACACAGGCGGTGCTTTGATCATCAACCACAAGACTTTGCTTTTCAACAAAAGCCTTGATCATTTGCCACTTAGGCGTGCCACACAGGCAATTACACCATGCGACTGATGTCTATCGATATACAACCTCTGATCTCGTACGTCTCAAAGAAGGGTGAAGTAAGAGAATGAATTCCCCTTCACCAGGCAGAGGTATATTTAATAGAGATCAGTCAACACAAAGCAAAATCCAATGTCGGACACACAGTCCATACAAGTTCGTTCTGGGTCTGAACGAAACCGGAGGCACCTTATACCTCGCATATCCATCGATCTCCAAGTACGTCTGAACGATCACCACTTATTATATATATCTTGGGATGCCTCCCAATCAAGACAACAGTAATCATCCAAACGATTTGAAGATCTCCGGTCTTCAACCACCGTCTTCATCATCGACTTCTTCTCGCCGATCAATTATTTGAAATGAGATTTAACTCGGCCTTTTCAAATAATTCACATATATTTAGGATTTAAATCAATTCATTTCAATGGTTAAATTATTCGACATCGATAATTCTGTTCTTTAATGTAATTTTCACGCCAAACACATTCAACCATCAAATATCCAATAAACCGGGTAAATTCGGTTTATTTCCATTCCATATTGTTTATACTGTTTTACAATGATTAATCGCTATTTTTATTCATTTAAAAATAGCCAATTCATTCAAACAACGCTTCAGGCCATAACGCGGCCATGGCGCTGTTTTTCTTCAGACTTGATTTACACATATCTGAAAATCCAACCATTGGAGCTTTACAAATTTTATATCATTAGAAAGTCTTTTCAAAACGAATCCAACGGTTCCAGTTTTGGGAAAATCCGACGGTCGGATCTCCCGGCACAATCGTTTGAAGTTACGATTTCAAAATACGAACTACAGCGTCGTTATTCGATTTATTTTAATTATATATATATATACAATCGATTCTGGCGCTGTTTTTCTTCAGATTTGAATTAAACATTTCAGACAATCCAACCGTTGGATCTTTACAAAGTTGGTGTCGCTGGAAAGATATTTCCAAAACGAACTCAACGGTTTCGGTTTCGGGAAAATCCGATGGTCGAATCTCCCGCAATAATTGTTTGAAATCATGGTTTCAAAATATGAATTGCAGCTTCGTTATTCGATTTATTTTAATTATATTTATTTATATATATATAATCCATTCTTCGATTTCAAAACCATATTCATTTCATATGTTTGATAAAAAAGATATTTTTAACCAACAGATATTTATTTCAACACATCACTATTTTTAACAATTCATATATATAATCAAAATGTGATTTACATTGTAAAACAATTTATTTCAAAACACGATTATTTTATATAGTTCATATAGATGATAAAAATGTGATTTTTATTGTAAAACAATTTATTTCAAAACACGGTTATTTTATATACTTCATATAGATGATAAAAATGTGATTTTTATTGTAAAACAATTTATTTCAAAACACGATTATTTTATATACTTCATATAGATGATAAAAATGTGATTTTTATTGTAAAACAATTTATTTCAAAACACGATTATTTTATATACTTCATATAGATGATAAAAATGTGATTTTTATTGTAAAGCAATTTATTTCAAAACACGATTATTTTATATACTTCATATATAAGGTAAAAATGTTATTTTTATTGTAAAAAAAATTATTTCAAAACACTATTATTTTATATACTTCATATATAAGGTAAAAATGTTATTTTTATCTTTCAATGAATTTATTCGATACATGAACGTCATTCAACACATGAATTTCTATTCAACATATGAACATAGTTTTCAACACATGAAAATAAACCAAACACCGAAAATAATTTAATACATGAATAAAAATCAAACACATGAATATTTCAGGAAATTTCGGCAGCATAACGGCAGGGTAGTTAAAACCGGCACCGTACCGATGTACGGCTCCTCGCTCTACCTTAAACCTTGCGGTTTTTGACAATGGGGATTTCATTTATCTAATTCGTACGCAGACGAGCATGTTTATTTTTCTTTTCCATAAACTAATCCTATGTAGTTTCAACCAAAATAATTCTCAACCACAAACGGGTATTTTTCAACCACAATCAGGTATTTTTCAACCATAATCAAACAATCTCAAACCACAAACAATCATATCAACCATTCGCATTATTCACCAAATTTCTCGCCAATCACAATCAATAAATATCGTCCATGGTTTGTGGACGAGGGGAGTATATATATATATATGTGTGTGTGTGTGTGTGTAAATATATTTCACTTCCATTTCAACTCATTTTCAACGCATATACAACTTATACAACGCATATATAACTTATACATCGCACATACAACTTATACAACGCTTATACATGAGGTGTACAACGCTTATATAACTCATACATCGATTATATAATCTATACATCGCCATTCCATATAGTTAATAATTCAAAAATCTCACATTGGTTTCCACTCCTCCAAAAATTGTAGAAGGCTCAGAAAAATATGCGGTCTCTTTTAGAATGTAGAAGACGTCCTCACGGTCCCGGTGTCTCTTGTTTCACTGAATTTCAACCACAAACGAAGATATGATTTTTAGATTAAAATCATAGTTTGCAACACTTTTAAACGTTATTTTCAGTTCAAATAATCAAGGCCGTATACCTCCTTTGAACGTTCAAATCTAGGGTTTCAATTTGCATTCAATCCGTTTATCTTGAAGCCAATCAGGTTATACACAATCGAAGAGCTACGGAAGGGCGTCCCGGCGCTGGTGGTTGCGCCTAGATCGGCGGTCCCGGGCGTCCTCGGCGGAGTCCGAAAGTCGCTGACTTTGGGGACTCGAATCTCACTCCACACTTGATGATAGCCGACAAATCTTAGATGGATTTAAAGAGGAGAGTTAGAGCTTCAAAATGATTCAAGAATCTCGCGATTTCATTGAGTGGTTGAGGAGAATTCGAAGAGAGAAGGTGGCCAGAGTTTTCCGTCGTGCGCTGGAGGGTATCGGGGAAGAAAAGCGGGGAGAGAGAAAGTGATGGGTTAATTTGATTGGCCCACTATTTTTATTTTAATTTTTAATTTAATTAATTCGGAAAATACCACTTTATCCATACGAACACCAATTCAAACCCAACGACTGTCGCCCCTAGCTAAATACCCTCATTCTGAACACAATGGGATATGTTTCGTAGGCCCATTATACTGTTTTAGTCGGTTTCTGTAATAACCCGCACCTCCGTTCATGCAAGATATTGTCCCCAACTTAGCCACCGTATAGGTGTGGGGTTTTGTTCCTCAAAAGGCCACGGCGTTAGTAAGAGATGGGCTCTACTATATAAGTACCCACTTCACACAGGCTTCCACGATGTGGGACTTAGGGGTGTTACATTCTCCCCTCCTATAGAGCCCAACGTCCCCGTTGGCTCACAAACACCTCACCCAGGCGCTGTGGTCCACACAGGAGCTACAATTCCGGCTGGGTATTGGCTCCGATACCACTGTAACAACCCGCACCTCCGTTCACGCAAGATATTGTCCCCAACTTAGCCACCGTATAGGTGTGGGTTTTGTTCCTCAAAAGGCCTCGGCGTTAGTAAGAGATGGGCTCTACTATATAAGTACCCACTTCACACAGGCTTCCACGATGTGGGACTTAGGGGTGTTACAGTTTCTCTTCAAATTAAAATATAAAACATTCAATATTTGATTTGAGCATACATTTCAATTTGCTGGGGCCACATACTGATCCCAAAAATTCCAAAAAATAAATCTAGCTATGTTTTAACGATACGGTCCCAACAAAACTAGTTTCGTCGAATTTTGAAACCATTTGAAAAATGGTCATTTTCTGGTCGATCCAATTTAACAAAAATTGACCAAACACATTTTCCTTCGCCAGGAACATATTAACTTCAAAAATTATGGAACTTGAAACCTAGCAATAATTGACATTCCGGATCCAACAAAAGTGGTTTCGTCGAAAATAGAGGTTGTTTGCAAAATGTCTATTTTCAAGGGCTAGATATTCTCTATAGCGACCTTTCTGAAAATTCATTTGGCCATAACTTTTGATTCCCACTATGAAACTTCGATTTTTCAGATTCGTTAGAAAGATAATCATAAACAGATTTAAATATTTTTGGTTTCACTAAAATATGTTTTATTTTCCACCCGGTACAGTCAGTCAAAGTTTGAATTCAAATTTTTAAACTACCGCGCCATTTCAGGCCTTGTTTATAATTAAAAATAATTATATTTATTTTCAAACATCGATTCAAGCATACCTTTCGTCGTTATTATTTAAAATAATTTATTTTAAACATTTATAATCCACTAAAATAGCCAGATTAAAATGAAACGACCCGAAATCCCCCTTGCGGGAAATCACGTATTGAGTTGAGGACAAGACGAATCAGAACACAAACAGAAGAACATTTCATTGCTTATTACAACTACTTCATCAGATTACAAGAATATACAGAGTAATGAATAAATATTTCACCTTATAAAATATCAGAGATTACAATACATTACATAGCAGTGGAAAATAATACAAAACACAACTGAAGTAGATATACGGATACAAAGCTTTCCGGATATCGTTCCAGCTGTAAACCAGGTTCCTGTGAAGATAAATCTGCAAAACCAAAACTACCAGTTGCCCGTGTTGAAATAGGGGCACCTAGAGTTTAGGTTAAAACAATAAACTCCAGGTCAGTCATGTGACTGGTGTGAGAACTAAAACAGTTATTAATCTTTATTTTAAAGTTCGGTAAATCAAGGGACCACGCCGTATGACACGGAACGGGTTTACTCCCAAGAATACCAGTGCATAAAACAACAGCGCAATGCTAAATAAAGAACAATGAAGCTATTATAAAACCCAGGTCCCATCACATAATGCAACACAAGCCGAAGGATAGGGTTTTACCTTATAATAGCCAAAGAATGCTTGATACGCTAAATTTCATCTTTTATTATTACTATAAGTGTATAGTGTCAAAACAATTTCAATCATAAGTATCAATCATAGACGGCATAAGTGCCCCATACCACTATGTCGCCATATGTAGGTTATACAATCAAAACCGCAAAGTCACGTATTGGAAGTTGGATTTCCATCTGTGAACCGAGGCAAGGGATCGTCCTCACCGCTTCGAGACAATCTAGCCTACCATGTCTCAGGATCAGAGCTCGAGTGACCCTTGGATCATCAGGTCCGGTCCACCGATGTGGATTAAAATGCCTGAACACTGCGTTCCCCCGCCCTATGGGGCGAAAATGAGCCAAATGACTCCATCGGACCCGGATCGTCCGATCTAACCGAGGCGCCCTGCTATCCATCATCCACATAAGTAAAATGTCAGGCCGTGTAAAACACTGACACCACTCCTAGCTAGAAGGAAACGCATGTCCTCCCTGAAGTCCTCTCCCGTTTCTGGTTCACAACCGGGGTGTGAGGCTCGCGAATTAATGCTACACAAAGCTACGCCACAAAGGTCGTGCTTTGATCATCAACCACAAGGCTTTGCTTTTCAACAGAAGCCTTGATCATTTGCATCTCAGCATGTCACACAGGAAATTCACGCTATGCAACCGATATCAATCACACAGAATGAAATCTGATGTCAGACACACAGTCCATAAAAGTTCGTTCTGGGTCTGAATGAAACCGGAGGAACCTTATTCCTCGCATATCCATCGATCTCCAAGTACGTCTGGACGATCACCAACTGATTCCCTCCTCTTGGGTGTACAGCCCAATCAAGATCATCAGTAATTATCCCAACGATGTGAAGACCTCCGGTCTTCAACCACCGTCTTCACCTTTGACTTATCGTCGTATCAGTTATTCAGAATGGGATAAACCCGGTCTTTCTGAATAACTCGCGTATTTAATAAACAAGTGTTACACAAACACAACATACGCCTCATTTCAATTCATCTGTCAATAACCGTAAATTAGTAAGAGAATAATTTCCCAAATATCAACCCCGAAGGCCGAAACCAACATCAGATCAATATCCAAGAAACCATTCAACTTAACTGATCCCCAGTTAGTTTCTAAATTTCACATTCTTAGGGAAAGGTTCCCATTAATTTTATCAAAGATAAATTCTTTTAAATTTATTCTTTAATCTTCCTTTGGATATCATTTCAAACCACGTTAAGGTTTTCCAAACTAGTCGAGATTAGCGAACCACACCGAAGTAATCATTTATTTTATTTCCCAATCCCAACCTATTCATCCCATGGAGCAAAACTGGTAATACTCCATATCTAACACCACAGTGTTATCGGTAAAATTAATTACCATTTCACGTTCAAATCTAATTAAAGATTTAACTATCGCTTGGAGCAAAACTGCTAATGCTCCATTCTCGATCATTTCAATCTATTTAAAGATTCATTAAAACTCCACTTAGTTTTAATCTTTAAATGGGTTAAAGAACCAATGTCATTTAAAATACGGTTCACGATAAACCCAAAATCACATTCTATTCCATCAGCCTTTAACCGTAAATTAGCAAGTGAACAATTCCCTAAGTAATAACCCCGAAGGCCGAAACCAACATCAGATCAATACCCAGGAAACCATTCAACTTAACTAAACTTCAGTTAATTTCTGATTTTCTTAACTCCGTTGGGTCTAAGAACAGTATTATTAAAGATACCCTTCAAGACAACCCACACATTCATTAATTATCGGGTTAAAGAACAAATGTTATTTAAAACACCGTTCACGATAAACCCAAAAATCAATTCCAATTAAATATTATTTAATTGGTACACTCCATTAAATCTAAATAAAAAGATTTAATCTTTTTCTCAACTGGGTTTAAGAACAGTGTTAATGAAGACACCATTCACGACAAACCCAAATCCCATTTGATATTAAATACAAGGCTCTGAATAGAAATTATATCGGCTTATATTCAATATCAAATTCTACGACCAACAAATATCGTGTCGGAAATAATGATATATATATATATCTTTCAAATTTCCATAACAATACCTGTATAATCACGACATTCAATATCGAAATATTTCGAAGATAATTTCGATTCAAATCCATTTCCAATTTATATATTGGAAATTCGGGTTATTTTCAAAACCATTTCAAATCCAATCTTTTTATTTTTCAAAATAATAGAATTATAATTCTAGTTCAAAACTAGTTCATTTCGATAAAAATCTATTTTTATCTTTTCAAATATGGAATTTTTCATCTCAATTCTTCTCAAATCATTTCTTATGATTTTACACTAATTGTTAATATTTTTAGTAATTTTATCAAGGCCCGTACAGTCGATTTCCATCCACGGCCATCGAACTACACTTACAGCGACCTTTTCCAAATTTAATTTGGACATAATTCCAAATCCAACCGTTAGATTCCTAATTTCTGACATTCATTAGAAAGCCCTTTTTTGTAATGCCCTGGTTTTTAGCTAGCTTTTGAAAATGATAAATAATGATTTAATGAGTAATTAAATCATAAAATATATTTACTTAACAAACTAAAACAATTAAATATATAGATAAATATGTAAAGTATATGTGTATACTAATATGCATATGAAGTTATGTTTGGAAACATAATATAAGTTGCCACTGAAACCTTAACCATTCACATACAAATGATATCATATGTGTATGGCATTTAACCCCTAAGCTAGTATGGACAACAAGAAGAAAATCTTGCAGCAAGTTTACACAAGAAAAACAAAGATCTATGTCATTGAACGTAAAGTATTTGTTAAATTACTCAGTAAAATATCAAAAGAAAATCCATGTACAAACAAAACTAAAGTAAGGAAATAAAGATAATACTCATAATATGATTTAACACCAAATAGTATGGCTAGGAGTAGGAAATATCTATCACCTAAGATCCTCAGCACAACTTGCAAGTAAAGAATTAATATTAGAGAAAATATCTAAAGACTTAAAAATTAAGTAACCCATTTTATATGACTACAAATCCAAGAATGCTTTCACAGCAATAAAGAGGTATGTTTGGAAAGATTTTGTTTCTAGAAGGTAGAATATAAGACAAGGAAAATAGTAAATATCTTAGATAAACAATTCATTACTTAATTCATAAGATTTCTAAACAAGTCGAATAGGTTTTAGGCAAGGGTGAAGGCTAATAGTTAATGCACACTGTAGCGCCTACAAACCTATAAAATATAAAACAGGCAAATAGTTTAATATCAGAACTTGGCTATAAAAGAGCACCTGAAACCATACATTTTTCTCACGAAAACATTAGAGATCAAGCAAACCCAGGAAGTGACTGGAAGCAACAAGGGAATGCTAAATTGTGAGTAAACCTCTGTTTTCTTTTAAAAATTATTCTAGAGTTAGATAGGGATTTGATCTTAGTATATGTGTTCTTTTATTTCTTCGGAGTGTATAATATTGTGTATACGTGCTGTCCATGTTTGCTTAAATCATTTGAACAAACTGAGAATTCATTTCAAGCATAGTATTTATTTTTGTGAACAAACACTTAAATTTCTTACTGATTATACATTGATTTTTAATGGATTCAAACCACTGGTGTATGGGTATGTGTAAATCATATAAACATGATTTGAATTTATTATAAATGATACGAGGCTATGGCCTTAGTAAACAATGATCACGAAAAAACTTAAGTTGAACTGTTAATAACGACAGCCCATTTTCTGGAAACAACGAGTGGCGCATGTATGGCTATTTGATATTCATGAATTGTAACACTGTCACGGCAACTATGGTCTCACTAAAATATGATAGTGTTAAGGTAAGCCGGTACCAGTAAATTGTTTGAAGGCATACTTTATTTCAACTGAAGGAAACAAGACTCACATGTCCTGTTTCGATGTTGGTACACAACTCCATCTCATAACTAAATCACACCTTGTCCTGCACTTGAATTTGGTGCTCTAATTATATTATCTTTGTAGACTTATACTTGTTAATTTAATATACTCGAAAAACCACTTCTATGAAAGAGTCAATACACCAGAATATCATGATACTATGTCAACTCAACCACACTTGGTAACATATCATGTTATAGTTCCTCTTTTTTACGGCACCATCAAGAATTAGACTGAGTATACAAAAATAGGAGAAAGGAAATAAAGAACGGAACGGTGACATATGGGGTTGGTTAAGGCTGAAGACTATCGAGTAAACGAGGTGTGCATATGCACATGTGCACATACATGCACTGGATACAAAAGGGAAAATGAGAGAAATTGTTACATACAAAGGAATGGTGTTGCTCTCATCTAGAATTATATTTATCAATGAAATGGGACATATCTTGTTTCATATTTCAGTAATCTATAGGATATGCCAAACCCAAGATGCACTAGTAATATCAATTATGTATTTAACATAGGGAAGCAGTAGTTCTTCCTGGGTATAAAGGACTTTTGAAAAATCAAGATAGTGTTGTTAATTAGGCACTGACATCTTCAAAACAGTGCTTGCTACTAGGACAGTGCATGTGAAATTTGTGTATACGGTGTGTGTTCCGGTGAGCAACAGTAAGGTGGAACATGAATAGAATTAAAATAACAGAGAATAGTGGTAAGATGGTGGGGGCGCAGCTCGTAATTAAAAGAAGAAGAAAACTAAAAGAATAGATAAGAAGTTTTGCTTGTTGATTGGATGAGGGCGGACGAGGTGGTTGTATTTGTGGTGAAGGCAGACTCTAGGGTCTTGTTTTCCGCATGGGTTAGAAGAAGTAGCGGTTGCTAGTGGTATATGCGGTAGAGTTTTAAATTGTGAGCTTGAAATTGGAGTTGGATAGTGATATATAGTTTGTGTGAATGATTTATATAGGATAGTATCTAGTGGGGCGCGTGTGCATGAATACTGTGTACTATTGTGCACTATGTATGTTCAAGTGTACATTTGGAAAAGGAAAATAAAGCATCTGCGGCATCAGCAAAAGAAGAAGAGGTATGCTTTGCGATGGCTGCTATTAGGTAAGGTATGGTTCGATATTTGTAACCATGTATTTTATTAAATAAAGAAAAGAGTAAAAAAAAAAGAAACCAAGAGACTAAACGTAGTAGAAGAGGGAGCATGTATAGTATTTGGGTATAGAGAGCGCAGCATGTAAAACTGAAGTGATCACCAAAGTTTTGTTACCAAATCATGTTTATACACTTGTCTTTACACCACCTGGAAACGAAAGAAGGAAAATAGAAAATGTGAAAATGTGGCTTAAAGTAATAATGTATGCATGGTGATGTAGAAGGGAAAGCACCAGGGAGTAGCATTTTGGGTGGTTGCGCATGTTTTGTTAAATAAGGAAGGACAGCCAGATAAAGGGGCGCGTGGACAAGGGGATTGTGCTAATGGGCTTAAATAAATATATTAGAAATAGAAAACGTTGAACTTATATTACATCACAACTGTTCATGTAAACTTTCTAGCTGTGTCCTAAAGGATCGATAACTTGTAGAGGCATAGCGAGCTGTTCAAGTGGAAGGAAGACAACAGAAGAAGATCGAAGTGCTGAAACTTGACGGTAGAAGTTCAACGAGTTTGAATATAGAGATAAAAGGAAATAATTAATTTAAATTATTAATTTAAATTATTTATGATTAAATATGAGTAAGAAAATAATTTACAAGGATAACGGAAGAATAAAACATCGTCTGAACAACGAAGATAAATGAAGCAAAATACCGTGTGCGACGTACGTGCTTTGTTTATCCGTTCTAAATAGTGGTCAAAACTGAATACAAATACCGTGTGCAACGCACACGCTTTAACTGTTCATTTATAAAAGATATTGATAATATCCAGATATGAACAAGATAAACATATACTGTTATGTTAACTGAAATCCATAAATACAGGACGTATAAACTGGATTTTAATCAGATTGAGCGGATAATTATTTATCGACTATAAAAGACATTTCGTACATCGTTTCGAAGAGTCCGGAATAAATATTCCACTTTGACTCGATTTATACGACGCATGTCAGAATACTGAAGACGACGATATACAAAGGCTATAGTATCTACGGTCTGTTCAATCCCAGGACAAACCCAAATGGACGAGTGTCTGACAACGTATATCAGTTAAATTCTACACATCGAATTTACGTAAGTATATTACGTTGGTGGCGGAGAAATTCACTTCTCCTAGCTTTATTGCCCGCAATATATTTGGGTAATCGAATGAGTGTTTCTGACGGATATGACGATGTGGCATTCAAAGTAATTGAAGAAATAATCTATCAGAAGAAAAACGTGACCTCAAGCCTCACAATCAGAAAGTAACAAAAGTTGGGCTGGGCAGCACGGCTAGTTGGATCATACCCAAGCAGGGTGTATTGTCACCGATCTAGAGAAAATTCATATTTGTTCTTCTTTTTGATTCTGTATCTTCAGATTTCGGTTGTACGGCCAACAACCATGGTGGCAATATATTCGATACCCTCAAGCTAAATGAGTGGTCGGTCATGTGTGGCCGGGTTGCAAGACGTTCTTGTTGAACCTGCAGTGTATACCCTCTAGAGTACGTTGATCAGTAGGTGCTCCCATACCTTGTCTGTTGGAATCCAATCTCCAATAAGCACTCTGCGGTTTTCTATTTTATACTATATACGTGAAAGTGAGATGCAAGCGTTTCACTAGATGATTATTTATTTGATAAAAACTATCGTAATATCAGACGTTTTGGTATAAAATACTTGGGTCATTATCCATATATTAGTTATGGATTGGTCTAAAGATTCTAAAGTAAATGAATCTGTCAATAGGGAAAACTTTATTCCTTATTCATTGTTACATCTTTTTAACTGTGTTTACTCACACCAGTCCCCCGACTGACCCAGAGTTTATTTTCTGTGTTTCCTAAACTCTTGGGTACTCATAATACTTATTATGAGTAGACAAGAAATTCAGGTAAGGCAAGTAGAACCTATGAAGTTCAAGTTCAAGACCAGTAGTATATCTGTACCTATGTATCCAGTTCATTTATCTGTATCATCTTAGTCATGATGTATAATTATGATGTATTATGATGATGTACTCTGATGTAACAAACTCTATTATATAATATATTATGTATTTTGTGGAATTCCACTGTGAGATTAATTCCGCTGTGTAATTCTGATGTCTTCTTATTCTTCTATCCCATAAGTTCTATCTTATCTTTCACATTCTCTTATTTCTTTCTATTAACAGTCAGGAGTTCAATACTTGGTTTTGTTTGACGAGTAATACAGGATTTCGTATTACTGTTGAAAATTCAAGTATCGAATTTTCCCGGCTGTTACATTTTTGATACGAACCCAACGGTTCCGGTTTTAGGAGAATCCGACGGTCGGATCTCCCGCAATGTCAATTCGAAGTCAATGGTCGAAATTCGCAAACTGCCGCAGCGCGGCGCGTTCTACTCAGGCCATTATATATATAATATATATGTATTATATATTTCGTTGATTTCCTTTTAAAATGTATTTTATAAATCGTTTTGAATTCGTTTTCAAAACGATTTCAACTTCCATCTCAAATTCAAATCAAAATTGGATTTTCCGATATTAATTCGCTTTAAATCCATTTCAAATCGATTTCAATTAAATTTCAATCTGTTTTAAATTCAATTCAAAACGATTTCAATTCTATTTCAATTTTATTCGAATTTCAAATCATTTCAATTTAATTTGAATTTCAATTTATTTCAATTTAATTCGAATTTCAATTCATTTCAATTTAATTCGAATTTCAACTCATTTCAATTTAATTCGAATTTCAATTCATTTCAGTTTAATTTGAATTGCAATTCATTTCAATTTAATTCGAATTTAAATTCATTTCAATTTAATTTGAATTACAATTCATTTCAATTTAATTCAAATTTCAATTCATTTCAAATTATCAGATTTTGAAATCACTTTCGATATTCATTGTAAAATGAATAAAATCAACAAAATTCCCATTCGTGTTAAATTGGCGTTTGACTACTTAACACGGCTTCACATTTCAATATTCATTGAATATTATTTTAAAATATTCGATAATTCTGAACTGGAATCAGACACAGCCAATTACCATATAATGTTGATTATATGGATTTCACACAACAATTGTGTATAACAAAAATGAAAATAGCAATCCATCATCCAAAGTGCATTCTACACTGTATAAGCATCAAATATAAATATTTAACGCTTACACAGTCTGTCAATCAATCGATCGACATACAGCTAATTATTGGGATTAGTGTATGTCCAATTTCATCCCAATACCCGTGTGGGGTTTCAATTAATCAAACACTGGTTTTATTTGTGTAGTTGGACGATGTGTAAAATTTATCGTCCCAATCAATATCAGTCAAATGTGTGTATATAAACAAATCGTTCGATTTGTTTATAAATATATATTTCATTTTATATACACGTTAAAAATTATATTTTTAACTATAAAATATTTTTAACTATGTAAACATTTCATTTCACATCACACAATCAATTTTCACAACAAAGTCGATTAAACAAACAAGCCGTCCATGGTCTGTGGACGACAGGTGTCGGGTGCTACTAAACACCGTCTGCATCCTAGTATATATTTTAACTAGAAAAAGAAGATTAAAGGTGAGAAGTTCTCACCGAGGATTCCACTCCGCCGTGCTTTACTTCTGAACTGTTGAACCGTCTGTATCTGTTTGAAATTCCGATGCAGTTCTTTTCACGTTGTTCAAATAAAAATCACATTTTTATTTCTAAGTTATATGGCTAAAAATCATATTTTTATATATTCAACATTGCTATAAAAATCATGTTTTTATTTCTACTTCATGTATATTTTTTCGACGCTTCATTCTATATAAAAATTATATTTTTATATTTCTACTTCTAATATAAAGATCGAATTTTTATTTCATCGCTATAAAAATCACATTTTTATTTCAACATATATATAATAAAAATCAGATTTTTATTTCGCTACATATATAAAGATCAAATTTTTATTCTCTATATAATATAAAAATCGTATCTTTATACTTTCTATACTATAAAATCATATTTTTAAACATCTCTTTCTTTGTAAAAATCACATCTTTAAGGTGATGAAAATCATCACTTTATATGTATAAAATCCCGACCTTTTCAACATATAAAAATCACGCCTTTAATTATATAAAAATCACGTCTTTGATTATTTAAAAATCTAATTTTTATTTCTCTATAAAAATCTCTCCTTTATAAAAATCATATTCTTTCATGTTGAAAATTCTAATATTTTTGTCATGAAAAATCCTATAAAAATCCTATTTTTATTTGATGTTATATTTTCTCAAAAACTGATTTTTATTAAACTAATTACACCTCATTAATAAATAAATAAGTAAAAAAAAGAGATAGAGGAGGACTTACAGTAGAAATCGAGAGGGGAAGGGGATGGTTCGCCGGCGTCAAGGCTGTGGGTAGTCGCAGGTGAGGGGTGGCGCAGGGTACGGCGGTCTCGCGGGTGTGGGGTGGTCTGGGCATCGCGGATTTGGGGGATGGGGTTCTCGGTTTGGGATTCGAGGGGGGTGACTGCGCGAGGTGGGTGGAGGAGGGGAGGAGGAAGAGGGGGTGATGCTCACGTCGTCATGCAAGGGGATTAGGGCACGGTGAAATCGAGAAGGGGGCTCGAGGAGGACACGGAGGAGAGAGGCGCGAGGGGGTTCGGCGCTGGGGAGGCCGGCGCAGGAGGAGCAACGGCGCCACAGGCGGAGGTCGGAGGAGAACAATGCAATTTTTTTTCCTTTTTTGATTTTGGGTTTGAAAGTCAACGAGGAAGAGAGGAAAGGATATAGGGGGGTTTAATTATAATTAATTTATATATTTTATTATTATTTTAAATTTCAAAAAGCAACTTTTTATTTCGAACTCGAAACGGGACCCACCGCCTGTCGTCCATAGCTAATTACCCCCATTTCGAACACAATGGGATATGTATCGTAAGCTGATTCGATCGTTTCGATCAGTTTTCATCAAAATCAAAATATAACTCTATATATTGAATTTGAACGCACATTTCAGTTTATTGGAGCCACATACGGACTCTAAAAATTCCTGAAAAATATTTTCTAGCTTTGTATTGACGATACGGTCCTAACAAAACTACATTCATCGAATTCCGAGACTGTTTGAAAAATGGCCATTTTCCAGTTGATTAAAATCAACTAAAACTAGTCAAACGCGTTTTCCTTTGCCACACTCACATATTGATTCGAAAAATTACGAATTTGGAATCTAGCAATAACTTGACACCACGGATCCAACAAAAGTGGTTTCGTCAAAAACCGAGGTCGTTTGCAAAATTTCCATTTTTAAGGGCCAGAATTCCATAGCGACTATTATGAATTTTCAACTGGACGTAACTTTTGATTCCCGCTATGAAATTTTGATTTTTTGGATTCGTTGGAAAGATATTCTCAAATAGATTCTAATATTTTTGGTTTCGCTAAAATCCGTTCTATTTTGAATCCTGTACACTCATTTGAACTTTGAAATCGAATTATCGAACTACCGCGCCATTTTCAATTCCTTTTATAATTAAAAATAATTATTTATATTCTAACGACGATCTATATAAATATATACGTTCGAATTCTATTCAAAATAAATTTCTCGTCATTATTATTTAAAATAATTCATTTTAAATATTCAAATTTATCAAAAGTGCCGAAATAAAAATTTTAAATTGGCTCAGAATTTCCGGGTTGTTACAATCTCCCCCACTTAAAACTTTTCGTCCCCGAGAAGGAACGAAGCTGAAATTTGTTTAACTAATCAACTCAACTTCCAATATTTTCATTATGGCTTAAGTTCTTCAAATTTTCAGTTTCTAAGAACTTTTCAAAATTTTCAAAAAATTGGCTAACACCCTAAATTTTCGAAAAATTTCGCCATAACCTCCCCTGCACCGGGGACTTCGGGATATTTCATATAGCCTCCCATGGCCTTCTTCAATCCA
The DNA here is from genome assembly GCA_030737875.1 of Allium sativum. NCBI lineage: Eukaryota > Viridiplantae > Streptophyta > Magnoliopsida > Asparagales > Amaryllidaceae > Allium > Allium sativum. The sequence continues at coordinate 972,527,796 of CM060920.1, forward strand.
AAAGAAAAGGCCAAGCGGCTAGCCAATCGGCTCATAAAATCATCCAAAACCCAAGAAATACGATAAATATGTACCTATTTATCGGGAAAACAATTTTATTCCTCTTCTCTAGCCTCCTTGCTATGACCTGTTCCATGGATACACATGTATATGTATGCAAATGCAACAAATTTTTAATATAATTCACTATTTGGTTCAATTTGGCTAATGGTTCAACATTTAATTATTCAAACAATAATCAAACAACACAACCAGCAATCAATTAGTGAATTATCATTTCAAATTCATAACTTTGATACATAGTCAAAAATCACATTTTTGATGCCAAATCACAACAATAGGCCCTATCTAGTTTGGTTCTCACACCAGTCAATTGGAAATATATAGAAATCCCACTTTCGTCACTCGAACATGAATGTTGATGACGACTAGTCAATCATCAGAACCATTTCCGGGCGACTAGAGTGTGATTCTATATCTATCCAGTATATTTGAGACTTCTATACACGTGGATCAGACGTATATGAAATCCCTATATACTGGATTGTCCAAATTCAATACAAATAAAGTATTCAAATACGTATATGGTTTATATTTTCAAAACAAAAGCGGTTTTCATTTTATAAATATACTCTTCACACTCGTTCTAGGATACTACTGATCCCATCTCTAACGAGTCATTCTCATTGGATATTACTCATCCAATCTCTGATGAATTCTTTCGTTTGGTTCTAGCGTGTCATGTTCTCGATCTTTGTAAACCAAAGCTCTGATACCACGATGAAACGACCCGAAATCTCCCTTATGGGAAATCATGGATTGAGTTGAGAACAAGACGAATCAGAACACAAACAGAAGAACATGTCATTGCTAATTACAACTACTTCATCAGATTACAAGAATATACAGAGTAATGAATAAATATTACACATTATAAAATTTTAGATACTACAATACATTACATAGCAGTGGAAAATAATACAAAACACAACTGAAGTAGATATACGGATACAAAGCTTTCCGGATATTGTTCCAGCTGTAAACCAGGTTCCTGTGAAGATAAATCTGCAAAACCAGAACTACCAGCTACCCGTGTCGAAAAAGGGGCACCCAGAGTTTAGGTTAAAACAATAAACTCCAGGTCAGTCATGTGACTAGTGTGAGAACTAAAACAGTTATTAATCTTTATTGTAAAGTTCGGTAAATCAAGGGACCATGCCGTATGACACGGAACGGGTTTACTCCTAAGAATACCAGTGCATAAAACAACAGCGCAATGCTAAATAAAGAACAATGAAGCTATTATAAGACCCAGGTCCCATCACACAATGCAACACAAGCCGGAGGATAGGGTTTTACCTTATAATAGCCAAAGAATGCTTGATACGCTAAATTTCATCTTTTATTATTACTATAAGTGTATAGTGTCAAAACAATTTCAATCATAAGTATCAATCATAGACGGCATAAGTGCCCCATACCACTATGTCTCCATATATAGGTTATACAATCAAAACCGCAAAGTCACGTATTGGAAGTTGGATTTCCATCTGTGAACCAAGGCAAGGGATCGTCCTCACCGCTTCGAGACAATCTAGCCTACCATGTCTCAAGATCAGAGCTCGAGTGACCCTTGGATCGTCAGGGCCGGTCCACCAATGTGGATTAAAATGCCTGAACACTGCGTTCCCCGCCCTATGGGGTGAAAATGAGCCAAATGACTCCATCGGACCCGGATCGTCCGATCTTACCGAGGCGCCCCGCTATCCATCAACCACATAAGTAAAATGTCAGACCATGTAAAACACTGACACCACTCCTAGCTAGAAGGAAACGCATGTCCTCCCTGAAGTCCTCTCCCGTTTCTGGTTTACAACCGGGGTGTGAGGCTCGCGAATTAACGCTACACAAAACTACGCCACAAAGGCCGTGCTTTGATCATCAATCACAAGGCTTTGCTTTTCAACAAAAGCCTTGATCATTTGCATCTCAGCATGCCACACAGGCAATTCACGCTATGCAACCGATATCAATCACACAGAATGAAATTCGATGTCAGACACACAGTCCATACAAGTTCGTTCTGGGTCTGAACGAAACTGGAGGAACCTTATTCCTCGCATATCCATCAATCTTCAAGTACGTCTGGATGATCACCAACTGATTCCCTCCTATTGGGTGTACAGCCCAATCAATATCATCAGTAATTATCCCAACGATGTGAAGACCTCCGGTCTTCAACCACCGTCTTCACCTTCGACTTATCGTCGTATCAATTATTCAGAAGGGATAAACCCGGTCTTTTTGAATAACTCGCGTATTTAATAAACAAGTGTTACACAAACACAACATACGCCTCATTCCAATTCATCAGTCACTAACCATAAATTAGTAAGAGAATAATTTCCCAAATATCAACCCCGAAGGCCGAAACCAACATCAGATCAATATCCAAGAAACCATTCAACTTAACTGATCCCCAGTTAGTTTCTAAATTTCACATTCTTAGGGAAAGGTTCCCATTAATTTTATCAAAGATAAATTCTTTTAAATTTATTCTTTAATCTTCCTTTGGATATCATTTCAAACCACGTTAAGGTTTTCCAAACTAGTCGAGATTAGCGAACCACACCGAAGTAATCATTTATTTTATTTCCCAATCCCAACCTATTCATCCCATGGAGCAAAACTGATAATACTCCATATCTAACACCACGGTGTTATCGGTAAAATTAATTACCATTTCAAGTTCAAATCTAATTAAAGATTTAACTATCGCTTGGAGCAAAACTGCTGATGCTCCATTCTTGATCATTTCAATCTATTTAAAGATTCATTAAAACTCCACTTAGTTTTAATCTTTAAATGGGTTAAAGAACCAATGTCATTTAAAATACGGTTCATGATGAACCCAAAATCACATTCTATTCCATCAGCCTTTAACCGTAAATTAGCAAGTGAACAATTCCCTAAGTAATAACCCCGAAGGCCGAAACCAACATCAGATCAATACCCGGGAAACCATTCAACTTAACTAAACTTCAGTTAATTTCTGATTTTCTTAACTCCGTTGGGTCTAAGAACAGTATTATTAAAGATACCCTTCAAGACAACCCACACATTCATTAATTATCGGGTTAGAGAACAAATGTTATTTAAAACACCGTTCACGATAAACCCAAAAATCAATTCCAATTAAATATTATTTAATTGGTACACTCCATTAAATCTAAATAAAAAGATTTAATCTTTTTCTCAATTGGGTTTAAGAACAGTGTTAATGAAGTCACCATTCACGACAAACCCAAATCCCATTTGATATTAAATACAAGGCTCTGAATAGAAATTATATCGGCTTATATTCAATATCAAATTCTACGACCAACAAATATCGTGTTGGAAATAACGATATATATATATATCTTTCAAATTTCCCTAACAATATCTGTATAATCACGACATTCAATATCGAAATATTCCGAAGATATTATCGATTCAAATCCATTTCCAATTTATATATTGGAAATTCAGGTTATTTTCAAAACCATTTCAAATCCAATCTATTTATTTTTCGAAATAATTGAATTATAATTCTAGTTCAAAACTAGTTCATTTCGATAAAAATCTATTTTTATCTTTTCAAATATGGAAATTTTCATCTCAATTCTTCTCAAATCATTTCTTATGATTTTACACTAATTGTTAATATTTTTAGTAATTTTATCAAGCCCGTACAGTCGATTTCCATCAACGGCCATCGAACTGCACTTACAGCAACCTTTTCCAAATTTGATTTGGACATAATTCCAAATCCACCCGTTAGATTCCTAATTTCTGACATTCGTTAGAAAGCTCTTTTCGATACGAACCCAACGGTTCTGGTTTTAGGAGAATCCGACGGTCGGATCTCCCGCAATGTCAATTCGAAGTCAATGGTCGAAATTCGCGAACTGCCGCAGCGCGGCGCATTCTATTCAGGCCATTATATATTTCATCAATTTCTTTTTAAAACGTATTTTATAAATCGTTTTAAATTCGTTTTCAAAACGATTTCAACTTCCATCTCAAATTCAAATCAAAATTGAATTTTCTGATATTAATTCGTTTTAAATCCATTTCAAATTGATTTCAATTCAATTTCAATCTGTTTTAAATTCAATTCAAAATGATTTCAATTCTATTTCAATTTAATTCGAATTTCAAATCATTTCAATTTAATTCGAATTTCAATTTATTTCAATTTAATTCGAATTTCAATTCATTTCAATTTAATTCGAATTTCAATTCATTTCAATATAATTCGAATTTCAATTCATTTCAATTTAATTCGGATTTCAATTCATTTCAATTTAATTTGAATTTCAATTCATTTCAATTTAATTGGAATTTCAATTCATTTCAATTTAATTCGAATTTCAATTCATTTCAATTTAATTCGAATTTCAATTCATTTCAAAATATCAGATTTTGAAATCACTTTCGATATTCATTGTAAAATGAATAAAATCGACAAAATTCCCGTTCGTGTTAAAATAGCGTTTAACTACTTAACACGGCTTCACATTTCAATATTCACTGAATATTATTTTAAAATATTCGATAATTCTGAACTGGAATCAGACAAAGTCAATTACCATATAATGTTGATTATATGGATTTCACACAACAAATGTGTATAACAACAATGAAAACAGCAATCCATCATTCTAAACTGTATAAGCATCAAATATAAATATTTAATGCTTACACAGTTTGTCAATCAATCGATCGACATACAGCTAATTATTGGGATTAGTGTATGTCCAATTTCATCCCAATACCCGTGTGGGGTTTCAATCAATCAAACACTGGTTTTATTTGTGTAGTTGGGCGATGTGTAAAATTTATCGTCCCAATCAATATCAGTCAAATGTGTGTGTATAAACAAATCATTCGATTTGTTTATAAATATATATTTCATTTTATATACACGTTAAAAATTATATTTTTAACTATAAAATATTTTTAACTATATAAACATTTCATTTCACATCACACAATCAATTTTCACAACAAAGTCAATTAAACAAACAAGCCGTCCATGGTCTGTGGACGACGGGTGTCGGGTGCTACTAAACACCGTCTACATCCTAGTATATATTTTAACTAGAAAAAGAAGATTAAAGGTGAGAAGTTCTCACCGAGGGTTCCACTCCGCCGTGCTTTACTTCTGAACTGTTGAACCGTCTGTATCTGTTTGAAATTCCGATGCAGTTCTTTTCAAGCTGTTCATATAAAAATCACATTTTTATTTCTAAATTATATGGCTAAAATCATATTTTTATATATTCAACATTGCTATAAAAATCATCTTTTTATTTCTACTTCATGTATATTTTTTCGACGCTTCATTCTATATAAAAATTATATTTTTATATTTCTACTTCTAATATAAAGATCGAATTTTTATTTCATCGCTATAAAAATCACATTTTTATTTCAACATATATATAATAAAAATCAGATTTTTATTTCGCTACATATATAAAGATCAAATTTTTTTCTCTATATAATATAAAAATCGTATCTTTATACTTTCTATACTATAAAAGTCATATTTTTAAACATCTCTTTCTTTGTAAAAATCACATCTTTAGGTGATAAAAATCATCACTTTATATGTATATTCCCGACCTTTTCTACATATAAAAATCACGCCTTTAATTACATAAAAATCACGTCTTTGATTATTTAAAAATATAATTTCTATTTCTCTATAAAAATCTCTCCTTTATAAAAATCATATTCTTTCATGTTGAAAATTCTAATCTTTTTGTCATGAAACATCCTATAAAAATCCTATTTTTATTTGATGTTATATTTTCTCAAAAACTGATTTTATTAAACTAATTACACCTCATTAATAAATAAATAAATAAGTAAAAAAAAAGAAAGAGGAGGACTTACAGTAGAAACCGAGAGGGGAAGGGGATGGTTCGCCGGCGTCAGGGTTGTGGGTAGTCGCAGGCGAGGGGTGGCGCGGGGTACGACGGTCTCGCGGGTGTAGGGTGGTATGGGCATCGCGGATTTGGGGGAGGGGGTTCCCGGTTTGGGATTCGAGGGGGGCGACTGCGTGAGGTGGGTAGAGGAGGGGAGGAGGAAGAGGGGGCGATGCTCATGTCGTCAGGCAAGGGGGTTAGGGCATGGTGAAATCGAGAAGGGGGCTCGAGGAGGACACGGAGGAGAGAGGCGCGAGGGGGTTCGACGCTCGGGAGGCCGGCGCCACAGGCGGAGGTCGGAGGAGAACAACGCAGTTTTTTTTCCTTTTCTGATTTCGGGTTTGAAAGTCAACGAGGAAGAGAGGAAAGGATATAGGGGGGTTTACTTATAATTAATTTATATATTTTATTTTATTTTAAATTTCAAAAAGCAACTTTTTATTTCGAACTAGAAACGGGACCCACCGCTTGTTGTCCATAGCTAATTACCCCCATTCCGAACACAGTGGGATATGTATCGTAAGCTGATTCGATCATTTCGATCAGTTTTCGTCAAAATCAAAATATAACTCTATATATTGAATTTGAACGCACATTTCAATTTTTAGGGGCCACATACGGACTCTAAAAATTCCCATAAAATATTTTCTAGCTTCGTATTGACGATAGGGTCCTAACAAAACTAATTTCGTCGAATTTCGAGACCGTTTGAAAAATGGATATTTTCCAGTCGATTAAAATCAATTGAAACTGGTCAAACGCGTTTTCCTTTGCCACACTCACATATTGATTCGAAAAATTACGAATTTTGGAATCTAGTAATAACTTGACACCACGGATCCAACAAAAGTGGTTTCGTCGAAAACCGAGGTCATTTGCAAAATTTCCATTTTTAAGGGCCAGAATTCCATAGCGACTATTCTGAATTTTCAACTGGACGTAACTTTTGATTCCAGCTATGAAATTTTGATTTTTTGGATTCGTTGGAAAGATATTCTCAAATAGATTCTAATATTTTTGGTTTCGCTAAAATCCGTTCTATTTTGAATCCTGTACACTCATTTGAACTTTGAAATCGAATTATCGAACTACCGCGCCATTTTCAATTCCTTTTATAATTAAAAATAATTATTTATATTCTAACGATGATCTATATAAATATAAACATTCGAATTCTATTCAAAATAAATTTCTCATCATTATTATTTAAAATAATTCATTTTAAATATTCAAAATTCATCAAAATTGCCGAAATAAAAATTTTAAATTGGCTCAGAATTTCCGGGTTGTTACATAAATTTTTTAAACTGGTTCAAATTTTCCGGGTTGTTACAGTCTCCCCCACTTAAGACTTTTCGTCCCCGAAAAGGAACGAAGTCGAAAGTTATTTAATTAACCTACTCAACTTTCCTTCTGGCTTTCATTCTTCAACTTTTCAGTTTCTAAGAATTTTCAAGTTCTTCAAAAATTTGGCTAACACCCTAAATTTTCGAAAAATTTCGCCATAACCTCCTTTGTACGGAGAGGGGTTTGGAAATTTATTGGGTCGTATTAGGTACCCAATAAATCCTAATAAGCATACACATATTTATAGTGATATATTCTAGTGTCCACGGGGGAGTGTGTATAGATAATAACTCCAGAGGATAAATTCTCGTCACCCCATAAATAGTTTTCATGCCTTAAAAGACTAGAGAGACATGTTTATTGTCATCTCTAGACCTGTGTGGGGTTTTTATTAATCTGGGAATTTATCGTTACATTTTATAGGGTCCATATCAGTCATCAGTTCAACCTATAAAATATAGTCATCGCCATACAAGCCTCTCGCTCGTATGGTAGATCTTCAACCTCGTCACACAAGCTCCAAATGCTTATGTGGTATATGATGAAGTATTCCTATCTTCAAGAAGTATGCCATGTAGTGTAGTTCAAAATTAATTGTTACTATCCTATGGCGACATTTATTAATTACACATAGAATATCCAGCACTCCGCATCCAATGGCATTCACAGGAGTTGATATAATAATAAAATTGCGCATCCTACTCATTAAGGTTTACCTATTTGTCGGGCACGCAAATAAATTCTGTACTCAGCAGCTAATCCATTTACCTGTTCAAACATATATAATGTACATGTATATCATTTCAGAAAAAGGAAGCTTCACATGCCCCCATTACACTACTTTGGTACTTTCTTTGAAGCCCGTTAATAAACCTCAGATTCTTCCTCTTCGGATTTTGAATTAGATGCGGGTCAAAATTAGAAAATTCATTGAATTTCTCATGATATTCTGGAATGGTCATATCTCCTTGTATCAAATAGGAGAATTCATCACATAACCGCTCAGTTGCTTCTCGAGGAATAAATCTTTCACTGAAAATCTCTTTAAATATATCCCAGGTAATATTACCTTCTGGATTATCCTTAATAATCGAATCCCACCAGAACAAAGCTTCTTCTTTGAGTTCCCAAGATGCCAGTAATCTTTTCTGGTCATCACTCAGCTTTAAACCTTCAAAGATTTTCTCAGTAGAACGAATCCAAGCTTGTGTTTCCATAATGGATTCTTTGCCCAAGAATGGCGATCCACCCAGATTTCGATACCTCTTTACTAGAGCTTCTACATCTATTTCAGGCTGAGGGAGAACAACTGGCTCATTAGCTTGCCAAGTCACAAGATTATTTCTTCTGTTTCTGCCACTCATTTTCTAGTACGTCTGCAAATGGCAGACAAAGTGTCAGGTCAACAGAAATAATATTGTAAAGCATAGAGACAAATACTTGAATGTAAATGTGTCTACCGGGGTGTATTTTTTTCTGCTATACTCATACTTGGATATTACTGATCCTATCTTTAATGAGTTATTCGCCCTAGAACACTTCTGGTTCTATCTTTGACGAGTTCGTTAATATGTTATATTCCAGAACTAAGCTTAACCAAAGCTCTGATACCATGTGTGACGACCCTAAACCCCTATACGACGGTGGCAAGGGTAATCTTTGGAATATAACACATAAACAGATAACAACAGAATAGAAATATAGAAATACACCAGAAAATGAACATCATATTACAGCGGAAATAATATAATCAACATCAGAGTTACACAGTATAACAGGATCATACTTAGTGCAAAATACAGTTCATCTATACATAAATGTCTACAGCGGAATCAAAACATAATATGTACAATAGAGCTGAACAGCATAAAAAGAGATAAATGATAGAATCCATCTTCAGCTCCAGCTATCCGGAAAGAGCCTGCTAAAACCTGAATACAGGGCTGCCCGTGTAGAAATAGGGGGCACCCGTGTTTGCAAGTGAAACAAACTACGAGTCAGTCATGGGACTCGTATGAGAAATCTACTTAACAGGTTAAACAATAATAATACGGCAAATCATAGGACCACGCCACTTTCACGGAACGGGTATACTCCAGTGATTGCCAATGCAGGTAACAAAGCAAATCTTTTTAAAACAACGCGATGATTTTTAGAAAGAAGGAAGCCGATATAAGACTCAAGTCCCATCACAAAATGCAATGCAAACCGGAGGATAGAGTTTTACCTTATATTGGCCAAAATATGTTTGATACGTATAAAACAAAGTCATTTGATATTATTACTAGTGTATAAATGTTTCAAAACAAATTCAATCATAAGTATCAATCATAGACGGCATAAGTGCCCCATACCACTATGGCGCCATATATAGGTATATAATCAAAACCGCACATGTCGTATTTGGAAATTGGATTTCCGTCATGAACCAAGGCAAAAGATAGTCCTTACCGAATTCGTGACTGTCTAGCCCGAGTCTCAGGAAAGCGCGCAGGCAAGCCTTGGATCGTCAGGGCCGGTCCACTCGATGTGGATTATTATGCCTGAACACTGCGTTTCCCCGTCCTTTAGGGCGTAAATGAGCCAAATGACTCCATATCTGAGGCGCCTCGCAACAGCAACAACCACATAGGTGAAAATAATATAAATGTCAGGGATGGTAGGTCACTAACACCACCCTAGCTAGAAGGAAACCCATGTCCTCCCTGAGGTCCTCTCCCGTTTATGGTTCATACCGGGGTGTGAGGCTGCGAATCAACGCTATACAAAAAGCTATGCCACACAAGCGGTGCTTTGATCATCAACCACAAGATTTTGCTTTTCAACAAAAGCCTTGATCATTTGCCACTTAGGCGTGCCACACAGGCAATTCACACCATGCGACTGATGTCTATCGATTTACAACCTCTGATCCCGTACGTCTCAGAGAAGGGTGAAGTAAGGGAATGGATTCCCCTTCACCAGGCAGAGGTATATTTAATAGAGATCAGTCAACACAGAGCAAAATCCAATGTCGGACACACAGTCCATACAAGTTCGTTTTGGGTCTGAACGAAACCGGAGGCACCTTATACCTCGCATATCCATCGATCTCCAAGTACGTCTGAACGATCACCACTTATTATCTATATCTTGGGATGCCTCCCAATCAAGACATCAGTAATCATCCAAACGATGTGAAGATCTCCGTTCTTCAACCACCGTCTTCATCATCGACTTCTTCTCGTCAATCAATTATTTGAAATGAGATTTAACTCGGCCTTTTCAAATAATTCACGTATATTTAGGATTTAAATCAATTCATTTCAATAATTAAATTATTCGACATTAATAATTCTGTTCTTTAATGTAATTTTCACGCCAAACACATTCAACCATCAAATATCCAATAAACCGGGTAAATTCGATTTATTTCCATTCCATATTGTTTATTCAGTTTTATAACGATTTATCACTATTTTTAATCATTTAAAAATAGCCAATTCATTCAAACGACGCTTCAGGCCATAACGCGGCCGTGGCGCTGTTTTTCTTCAGACTTGATTTACACATATCTGAAAATCCAATCGTTGGATCTTTACAAATTTTATATCATTAGAAAGATCTTTTCAAAACGAATCCAACGGTTCCAGTTTTCGGAAAATCCGATGGTCGGATCTCCTGGCATAATCGATTGAAGTTACGATTTCAAAATACGAACTACAACGTCGTTATTCGAATTATTTTAATTATATTTTTATATATATATATATAAATACAATCGATTCTGGCGCTGTTTTTCTTTAGATTTGAATTAAACATTCTAGATAATCCAACCGTTGGATCTTTACAAAGTTGGTGTCGCTGGAAGATATTTCCAAAGCGAACCCAACGGTTTCGGTTTCGGGAAAATCCGATGGTCGGATCTCCCGCAATAATTGTTTGAAATCACGGTTTCAAAATCCGAATTGCAGCTTCGTTATTCAATTTATTTTAATTATATTTATATATATATAATCCATTCTTCAATTTCAAAACCATATTCATTTCATATGTTTGATAAAAATGATATTTTTATCCAACAGATATTTATTTCAACACATCACTATTTTTAACAATTCACATATATAATCAAAATGTGATTTCCATTGTAAAACAATTTATTTCAAAACACGATTATTTTATATAGTTCATATAGATGATAAAAAAGTGATTTTTATTGTAAAACAATTTATTTCAAAACACGATTATTTTATATACTTCATATAGATGATAAAAATGTGATTTTTATTGTAAAACAATTTATTTCAAAACACGATTATTTTATATACTTCATATATAAGGTAAAAATGTTATTTTTATTGTAAAACAATTTATTTCAAAACATGATTATTTTATATACTTCATATATAAGGTAAAAATGTTATTTTTATCTTTCAAAGAATTTATTCGATACATGAACGTCATTCAACACATGGATTTCTACTCAACACATGAACATAGTTTTCAACACATGAAAATAAACCACACACCGAAAATAATTCAATACATGAATAAAAATCAAACACATGAATATTTTAGTAAATTTCGACAGCATAACGGCAGGGTAGTTAAAACCGGCACCGTATCGATGTACGGCTCCTCGCTCTACCTTAAAACCTTGCGGTTTTTGACAATGGGGATTTCATGCATCTAATGCGTACGCAGACGAGCATGTTTATTTTTCTTTTCCACAAACTAATCCTATGTGGTTTCAACCAAAATAATTCTCAACCACAAACGGGTATTTTTCAACCACAATCAGGTATTTTTCAACCATAATCAAACAATCTCAAACCACAAACAATCCTATCAACCATTCGCATTATTCACCAAATTTCACGCCAATCACAATCAATCAATATCGTCCATGGTTTGTGGACAAGGGGAGTATGTATATATATATATATATGTACATAAATATATTTCACTTCCATTTCAACTCATTTTCAACGCATATATAATTTTTACAACGCATATATAACTTATACATCGCACATACAACTTATACAACGCTTATACATGAGGTGTACAACGCTTATATAACTCATACATCGATTATATAATTTATACATCGCCATTCCATATCATTAATAATTCAGAAATCTCACATTGGGTTCCACTCCTCCAAAAATTGTAGAAGGCTCAGAAAAATATGCGGTCTCTTCTAGAATGTAGAAGACGTCCTCACGGTCCGGGTGTCTCTTGTTTCACTGAATTTCAACCACAAATGAAAAAGATATGATTTTCAGATTAAAATCATAGTTTGCAACACTTTCAAACGTTATTTTCAGTTCAAAATAATCAAGACCGTATACCTCCTTTGAACGTTCAAATCAAGGGTTGCAATTTGCATTCAATCCGTTGATCTTGAAGCCAATCAGGTTATACACCATCGAAGAGCTACGGAAGGGCGTCTTGGCGCTCGTGGTTGTGCCTAGATCGGTGGTCCCAAGCGTCCTCGGCGGCATTTGAAAGTCGCTGACTTTGGGGACTTGAATCTCACTCCACACTTGATGATAGCCGACAAATCTTAGATGGATTTAAAGAGGAGAGTTAGAGCTTCAAAATGATTCAAGAATCTCGCGATTTCATTGAGTGGTTGAGGAGAAATCGAAGAGATAAGGTGGCCATAGTTTTCCATCGTGCGCTGGAGGGTATCGGGGAAGAAAAGGGGGGAGAGAGAAAGTGATGGGTTAATTTGATTGGCCCACTATTTTTATTTTTATTTTTATTTTTATTTTTATTAATTCAGAAAATACCACTTTATCCATACGAACACCAATTCAAACCCAACGACTGTCGCTCCTAGCTAAATACCCCCATTCCGAACACAATGGGATATGTTTCATAGGCCCATTCGACTGTTTCAATCAGTTTCTCTTCAAATTAAAATATAAAACATTCAATATTTGATTTTGGCATACATTTCAATTTGCCATGGCCACATACTAATCCCAAAAATTCTAAAAAAATAAATCTTGCTATGTTTTAATGATACGGTCCCAACAAAACTAGTTTCATCGAATTCTGAGACATTGAAAAATGGCCATTTTCTGGTCGATCCAATTTAACAGAAATTGACCAAACACATTTTCCTTCGCCACGCTCACATATTAACTTCAAAAATTATGGAACTTGAAATCTAGCAATAATTTGACATCCCGGATCCAACAAAAGTGGTTTCGTCGAAAACAGAGGTCGTTTGCAAAATGTCTATTTTCAAGGGCTATATATTCTCTATAGCGACCTTTCTGAAAATTCATTTGGCCATAACTTTTGATTCCCGCTATGAAACTTCGATTTTTCAGATTCGTTAGATAGATAATCATAGACAGATTTAAATAATTTTGGTTTCACTAAAATCCGTTTTATTTTGCACCCGATACAGTCGGTCAAAGTTTGAATTCAAATTTTGAAACTGCCGCGCCATTTCAGGCCTTGTTTATAATTAAAAATAATTATATTTATTTTCAAACATCGATTCAAACATACCTTTCGTCGTTATTATTTAAAATAATTTATTTTAAACATTTATAATCCACTAAAATAGCCAGATTAAAATTTTTAAACTAGTTCAGATTTTCCGGGTTGTTACATTATCCAGTGAAAATCATTCCATTTTATTTATAGACACCGTTTATAAATTTACTTCAATTTCCTATATTACTTAATTTATAAACATCATTTACAAATTTAATACTTGTTTTATTTATTCAAAACAAGTTAATATTTCTTAGCCCATTCAAATTCTATCTTTAGAAAAACAGATTTCCCCTTTTAAATCTAAAAATACCTTTTCACGGTATTCTATAAATAAACATTTTTGGCCCAGCGATAATTAAACATCCAAACACCCAATTATAAATCACTTGTTATCTAACACATCATATATGAATTTATATATATAGGGAAACAAACCAACAAACAAACAAGTAATACATTTTTGAGGAATCCAGTTGGATTCCTCCAACCTGTTTTCCTACATCCAAATATATTAGCCAACATAAATAATACCCATCCTGCTTCGAGGCAGGATATAGCAGTATGAAGGTCATCCACTACCATAGCGTGGGGCGCATAGGGTAATCATCCGCTAATGGTACCGCGGGCATCCACTAATGGTACTGCGGGAATCCAACCACCAATATATATATAATAACCACACCAACCAATCCTAAATAACTAATATATATTTAATAGCCACAATAATATTTTAGTCCATGAAAACAATCAACGAACAAATATTTTTAACTAAATAAAAATAATTCTGAATAAATTTGAGTGAGATTTACTCAACAGCTTTTTCCATTGCTGAATATCCTGTTTAATTCTATATCGTCGGCTACGAACCCACTCAAATGAAATTTATCGTGTACCTACGATAATTTTATTTAAATTTACTGATTAAACATTTATTCATTTAAATTAACTATTTAATAGAATAAATAATTTTCCTATATAATTTTACTTCTTTTAATTAACCAAATTAAACATTAATTTGCATGCTCAAACTATTAGTCTACGGATTTTATTTTTACACCAATTAGTTTCTTTATATAAACTGATTATATAAACTAATTTACTTTAAATAAATTATCGATTATATAAATCAATTTCCATGTAAATTCTAATTTAAAAATTAAATTAAATTAAATTACCTTAATTCCATTTACTGCTAAAACCATTCCTCTTCACTGCCTTGTATTCACGATTTCCAAATCTATCTCCACTACCCAGCACTAACAATAAACTGTCACCATTCATCACCTTCTTTTAAAATTTCACGAGCCTCCTTCCACTTCCTGTACATGAACGTGGCCACACTGCCCCCTTCAAAGGTTTTCATTTCTCCTATTCAAAAAAGTTTTCAACACCGTAGCCTTTTTCATAACCAAATCTGAAATCGAACATCCCTAAATCATCATCTCGAGTTACACTCGAAGTCCAACCGGGATCGCAACCTGTTGTTTTAGGTTAACTGCTGCAGATGTCGTGTTTTATAGTGTTTGATCAGAGCTCCTCCAAGTGGTGCTACGGCTTGCGCCTGCGAGCCAAGAACCACCCTAAGCTTCTCCAATTCGCCTGAACCAAATCCGCTCTATCGGGACCTAAAATCCTCAAATCGAGCCTTTTTGAAAATCGTCGCACCCTAAATTAATAGTAGAAGATTGGAGTTTTCGGTAATACGAGGCTAAGGAATCAAAGATTATTTGGTTTCATGAGATATTCAATTTTATTTTGATTTTACAAGGTATTGAATCGAAGAAGGATTTTGATTTTCTCTTGTTGTTTTGTTCCTTGTTTTTAGAAGGAACAGGGATAGGGATTAAAAAGAAGTGGTAGGCTTTCTAAGGAAGATTTTGAAGTGTGTATAACAAGCTATTAGTTTATATATATATATATATATTATATTTTCACAAAACTTACGGTTAAAGTAACACGCTCAAATCAGCTCCAACCGCAGTGAAAATTTAGACACTGTTATAGTTTGACGTTCTGAACTCAATACAGTTGCTTTCGTCGAAAACCGAGATCGTTTGTAAATTTATTATTTTCACATACCAATTAAATTGATAAAATATATATTTTAAATTTAAAATAATCAACCTCTTTGTTAACAATATCAATATTATTACAGTTTCTATTCAACTAGAATTTATATTGATAATTTGAATTGTTTCGATTCAGTTTTAAACTTCAAATTCAATTATTCTCATTGTCATATCACGGTAAATATATATTCGAAATAAATCGTATTTCAATTATTAAATTGATAACTTAATATAAAAATTTATTAATATTATCAACTCAATATTTAAAACAATGTTAAATATTTGAAATAAATTGACCAAAAATCCGGGTCGTTACACAAGTACTTTCCAAAATATAGTACTTTACATTAGCAATTCACACATATGATCAATCACTATTAATCACATAACCTTTGAGCTCGTACGTCTCAAAGAAGGGTGTTAAGCAAGAGAATAAATTCTCCACCACCAAACAAATATATCATCAATAGCAACTAATCGGTTATGTGATGAACCACAATGTCAAACACATAATACATTTCAAAATCATTTCAACAATATCGGGTTTAGGCATCGAAATCCTTTCTGTTTTATAAAACATTTTTATAATTCCATGTCCAAAATCGGGAATACGTTTCTTTTCACTTAAGAAAAATATCATTTCAAAATCATTCATTAAATTTGAAATGAACTCAACAGCATCGCTAAACATCTCATAGTCAAATCGAGAAGTATATCAAAAGATGTTAGCATACAAATATTTCTACCTAACCTAATGCTAAATGTAAAAGCATATCTTGCTCATAAACTGGTCGAGCACAATTCAAATGATCAATCCATTACAATCATGAATATCAACAACCAAGTCAATTTGGTTTATATCACATCTCATGTTTTGGCAAATTTAATTAACATTCATTCATTCCAATCTAATTAAAGATTTATTAAAACTCCAATTCATTTTTAATCTCAAAAATCATTACTTGATGATTATTCAATTTTGTGGAAATTAATCCTACCTTTACTCGTGTTAAAGAACAAATGTTATTTAAAACACAATTCACGATAAACTCAAATCATCTTCCATTAGCTATGGAATCTTCACGGAAATCATAACAATATATAATCGATATAAATTTCTGTATCAAACTAATACTATAAACGGAATAACGGCTAGGCCTTTTAAATTCCATAAATAGTAATGATCTTCATTCATAGAAGCTCATCTCGATTATTATCAAATCGAATTCCATTCAATTCCAATTTCTTTTATTAAATTGGAAAACTTTACTTTGGAAAATTTCCATTAAACTTATTTAAACGATTATAAATTCAAAATCATATCTTCACTGTTAACTGGGTTAAAGAACGACTGTTATTTAAAACATTGTTCACTATAAACCCCAAAATCCAATTTGATATTAATTATAAGGCTCTGAATAGAAATAATATAGGCTTATATTCAACTTCAAATTCTGAAACCAACTGATATCGTATTGGGAATAACGATATCTATATCTTCGAAATTCCTCAACAATATTCGTATAATCACGGAATCCAATATCGAAATATTACTAAGATTATTTCCATTTAACTCCATTCCGATTCATACGTTGGAAAATTCTGGTTAAATCAAAACCATTTTCAATCTAATTTATTTATAAACATTGGATTATTATTCTAGTTAATAACTAGCTCATTTCGATAAAAATATATTTTTATCTTTCCAAACTTGGAATTTTTCATCCAAGATCTTTCCAAATCATTTATTAAGATTTTACACAATTTTTTCACATTTTTAATAATTTTGTTAAGGCCCATACGGTCAGTTTCCAATAACGGCCACCGAACAGCATTCATAGAGACCTTTTCTAAAATTGATTTGGTCATAATTCCAATTCTAATCATTCAAATTTAAATCTCATATATTCATTGGAAAAATCTTTTCGATATGAACCCAACGGTTCCGGTTTTAGGAGAATCCAAAAGTCAGATTTCCCGTTACATCAATTTGAAGTCAATGGTCGAAATTCGCGAACGGTTGCCGCGCGGCACGTTCTATTCAAGCCATATAATATGTATAATATATATATCGCCGATTTCCATTTAAAACGTATTTTATAAATTGTTTATAATTTTTTTTAAAATGATTCCAAATTCCATTTCAATTTTAAATCAAAATTGAATATTCCATTACATGACAATTCTATACAGTGCATATATATGTTAAAAATAATATTTTTAACAATCCAACAATTATTCCATTTTATGACCATTTTATATATATCATATACAAGCTAAAAATAATATTTTTAGCAACAAATATTTATTTCATTACATGACCATTTTATATATCGCATATATAAGCTGAAAATAATATTTTTAGCGAACAAATATTTATTCCATGTAATGACTATTTTATATATCGCATATATATGCTAAAAATAATATTTTTAGCGAACAAATATTTATTCTATAGCATGACGATTTTATATATTGCTAATATAATTTTATACAATGCATATGTATATTTTACTTCACAACGCATATATATAATTTCACAACGCATATGAATATTTTACTTCACAACGCATATATATATATATATATAATTTCACAGCGCATTTATATTTTAATACAACGCATATGTATATTTTATTTCACAACGCATATATATAATTTTCACAACGCATATTTTTTTATTATACAATGCGTATATATATTACTCCATTTCACATCACAATCACAACACAATGCAATCAATTAAATCGTTCATGGTCTGTGGACGAGGGAGGTGAGATAACAAGCACCGTATAAAATTTATAATTAAAAACTGTTAAAAATAAATACTGGCAGTTCATATATGCAGTTATAAAATAAATAACTATACAAGAATTTTAGTGAGAAGTTCTCACATTGGGTTCCACTCCATCATTCTTTTATTTGAGGATTTAGTACCGTCTGAATTATATTTTCAAACTAAATTAAACTGTGCATTTAATTTAATCCTAAACCCCGACTACCTCTAAACCTTCCAAATCTGCTTCACTGCGTAGTATTTGTTTTATGATCCCAACGGTACCATGTCTGTGAAATTCTGATTTAATATGGACGAGATATTAACATTTAAACTTTACCTATATTAATAATTAATTAAATGTAATTAATCAAAGTTAATTATATCTGATAAATTTGGGCCGCCCGTTTCTGCCTCTCTCATTACTTACTTCCAAGCTTCGGGAAAACTCGCACCGTCCATCACTTGAACGCGCCGCCTACAGGGGCCTGGACCACGATCGGAGATGACCACCGGAAAGCCGCTTGCGCCGCCGATCTCCCCCAAGAACTCTGGTCAACTTGACGGCCACGGCGACCCTGAAATCAACCACGACGAGCCGCCTTCTTGCCAAGATATCGCACGGTATTCCACATAGAAAATGATTATACCCATACCAATCGATAGCCCTTAGGATGCTCTATAGTTTTTGTGTTGATTATAAGATTTAATTTGTATCGATTTGGAAGAAATTAAATGATGAAATAGAGATGATTTCGGTCATAGGAATGAGGATGGCGGCAGACTAAGTGATGGAGATAGGGTTTTGTTCCTAGCCCCTTTATATTAATTATTTTATAATATTTTATTAACTATTTTTTTGTGAAAATTTATGCCCGAACTCCAATGACTGTCGCCCCTAGCCAAATACCCCTATTCCGGACACAATTAGATATGTTTCGTAAGCCAATTCGACTATTTTGATCATTTTTTATCAAATTTATAATATAAATTAATATATATTGAATTTAAACGTACATTTTAAATTACTGGGGCCATATATTGACTCCAAAAATTATAAAAAAATAAATCTAGCTATGATTTGATGATACGGTCCTAACAAAACTAATTTTGTCAAATTTGGAGACTGTTTGAAAAATGGCCATTTTTTCAGTCGATTAAATTCAAATTGACACTGACAAAACACGTTTGCCATACTCACATATTAATTCCAAAAATTATAAAATTATAAACTTAGCAATAATTTAACATTCCGCATCCAAAAAAAGTGGTTTCGTCGAAAACGGAGGTCATTTGTAAAATGGCTATTTTTAAGGGCTATATATTATATTAAAATATATATAAATTCCATAGCGACTATTTAAATTTTAAACTGGATATAACTTAAAAATTATAAAGTGAAATCTTAGTTTCTTACATTCATTAGAAAGATATAGCAAAACAGATTCAAATATCTCTTGTTTCACCGAAATACGATTTATTTTGAATCTTATACATTCAACTGAAATTAGAAATCGAATTTTCAAACTACCACGCCATTTTAGGCTCGTTTTATAATTAAAATAAATTTATACATTCTAACTTTGGTTTAAATAAATTTTTAGTCGTTATTATTTAAAATAAATCATTTTAAATATTCAAAATACATTAAAATAGCTAAAATAAAAATTTTAAATTGGTTCAAAAATTCCGGGTTGTTACAACATCAGCCTCTCCTAGATCTTTCATATCAAATCTAGAAGATAGAAACTTCTTAGTTTCATTCACACAAGATATGTTGGAACCAAATATTAGCATGTCATCAACGTATAAACATATTATAACATAACCGTTATTATCTGATTTTCTATAAATACATTTACAGAATCATTAACAATGAATCCAAATGACAGTGCAACTTTATCAAACTTCTCATGCCATTGCATGGGAGCTTGCTTCAGACCATAAAGAGATTTGACTAATTTACAAACTTTCTTTTCTTGGCCTGGGGTTATAAAACCTTCAGGTTCTTCCATGTATATCTCTTCTTCTAAATCTCCATTTAGAAAAGTTGTCTTTACACCATTTGATGCATGACCAAATTATGAATTGATTCAAGTGCTATTAAACAGCGTATGGAAGATATGTGAGCAACTGGGGCATATGTATCAAAATAATATACTCTTGTCTTTGCTTATATCCCTTAGCAACTAATCTGGCTTTAAACTTATCAATGGATCCATTTATATTCAATTTTTTCTAGAATATCCATTTAACATCCTATAGGTTTAGCACCAGGAGGTAAATCAATTAAAACCCAAGTTTGGTTTAACATTATGGAATTCATTTCATCATTGATAGCCTCTTTCCAGAAATTAGAATCTCTAGAACTCATAGCTTCAGAATAAGTTTTGGAATCATCATCGAAGTTCATTACATATCTTGTCACATTAAGGACTTCGGCCTTATTGTCTTCTACGAGATAAGTTATGAAGTCAGAACCATAGTCCTTCCCTATTCTCGCTCTTTTCCTTCTCATGTGTTCAGTACTATTATCTGGTACTGATACTTCCTTGCTGTTTTGAGCAGGAGCATATTCATCGTCATTGATATCATTAGTCACAGTTGGTTCCGGACTAGGTGATGTCAATGGATTCTCAGTAGTTTGATTTTCAAAAAAAATTACATCTACAGATTCTGTAACTTCTAAGGTATCAAGTGTAAGGAACCTATAAGTAATACTACTAAGAGAATATCCTATGAAAACACACTTAAATGCCCTATTACCTAACTTTGGTCGTTCGGGGTTAGGTTTTCTAACATATGCTAACAACCCCAAACTTTAAGTCTAGTGAGGTTAGGTTTTCTATTAAACCATAATTCATAAGAAGAAATATTATTCTTTTTAAGTGGTACCCTATTTAAAGTGTACCATGCAGATAACATAGCGTCACCCCATAGGTTATAAGGTAAATTAAAACTTATGAGCATGTTGTTAGCCATTTCTACTAAAGTTCTATTTTTCCTCTCAGCAACACCATTTTGTTGTGGTGTATACGGGGCGGTACTGAAACACCCCACCTCCATTAAGGTCACTCACGAAGGGAATGCCTTAACTTTTGGTGGAAGTTTATAGGTAAAAGTCACAGATAAAATACAAGACAGATATAAACACATATATATAAGCAGCGGAAAACAAACAGACTTTCATTTCATAAATATGTGTTCATACAAAACATTCCCATAATTGTCTCATAATAACTTTCAAAACATTACAACATCATTTCTGTCTTGATTATTGAATAAAGAAGCATAAAACATAATTAAAATTTCATAAATCCCCATAGGATGTGTCCAGAAGCCATAGTCAATGAAAGAGAGTCCAAACCATATATCTACTATCTTGAAGCTTGCAAAGAGTCTGACTAAGCTGGATTGTTTCCTCCCTGTGGACCTGGGGGGAACGGAAGAAAAGAAGACGAAAGAAAAACAGAGTCAGACATAAAGCCTGGTAAGTCTAGTGACTCTTCAGTATGTGAATAAGAAAAAGAGCATGGCAAGAATAAACTGGAAATAGGAAAGTATCATAAACTAAGGTAAAGTAGTTTAGAACCGAATATACTATCGCACCCCACACTATATCTATGCACCTACTCGTACTTATTCTGATTGGCACCTCATGATCAGGGTGAAGTGATCCCCTTTTTCTAAAGATCGGCTCCTACTCGCATAATCATATGTGTCATATGGCCCCCAATGATTTGTAGATACCTATGCTGGTCCCACCATGGGGTGTATCAAGTCCCGTGGTGGCGGCCTGACACAATTCAAGAATACATAGGTTATACTACTAATGCCCAGTGCCTTGTTTGTATGCTCCGAAGTGTGTGCACGCCCGCACTCCGTTAGAACCTACATTGCCGCACCAACCGCCGTCGTTTTTGATCGCTTATAATCAGCCCAGTAATCGTGCCCCACCCTGCCTAGTTTCAGGGTACCATGATACCTAATTGGGTTACTGCTGAAATGGGTCCCCGTTACTAGGGTTTTCTAGTCAAACATGTTAAGTGGTTAAGTGTATGTATTAACCTAACCCTACCCATCAGTTTCTGTTAACATGTTGAATTTGGTTAAGTGTTTTAGTTAACTTAACCCTACCATTCTGACTAGTCTGTCCTTAGCTTTAAATCAGTTAAAGCACCAACCACTCAGATTAGACAGGTGTTGTTACGGTTACTGGATGTGCCGGTCGGTTCTGGGCAGGTTTACACTGTAACTCAGTCTAACCTCGGGTCCTTATTGGGCTCAAAGCCTTAACCTCCCACATTGGATAGGTATTGTTGTGATTACTGGACAGCCGGGCGGATCCGGGCAGGTTTACATCACAACTCAATCCAACCTCGGGTTAAGCATACTCGTATTTTCTAAATTTACATATTTGTCTCTTTTACTTGTTATATGTAAATTTGTTAACCATTAAATGCTATAGCCCACTTTCCAAGTTCATCACTTTTAGGTATATAATTTATACCGTTTTATGCCATAAATTACCTAGGGGATTTTTCACCCATTTATGTCAAGTTTCCTATAATTACCAATTTTTCCCAACGTTA
Source organism: Allium sativum (assembly GCA_030737875.1). Lineage (NCBI taxonomy): Eukaryota > Viridiplantae > Streptophyta > Magnoliopsida > Asparagales > Amaryllidaceae > Allium > Allium sativum. The sequence goes on from CM060920.1 coordinate 972,551,062, forward strand.
CCCCGTCTAAATATTAGGCTAACAATCTTAGCCTAATTTTCCGTTCGCATGATTTTTGACATATAATGTTAGGCTAAAAACTTAGCCTAATTTAGCGTACAAAATTTGCATAAAGGAATCCATTAACATAAACATGTCATAGATGTAAACTTGGCATTTTTGGCATAGTCAATATGAACATAATAGGGGTGAACTTGCAAAATAGTCATCATGAATGTCATAGGTGTGAACTTGGCATTTTGGCATAGTCATTATGAACATAATAGGGGTGAACTTGCAAAATAGTCATCATAGATGTAATAGGTGTTAACTTGCAACGTAGATTGAACCACATACATATATGTGAATTTACAACACAGACTAGATCATCTTACATATATGTGAACTTGCAAATCAATCACAAACATATGAATAGGTGTGAACTTGCAATATGACATAGGTTTAATATATACACATAAACATGTAGAACTAATATTTGGTCACATATGTGATAGGATTTTATAACCTAAAACTTGCATAAACATAAGCCTAAACATATTTTTATCTAGGCATAACTTCAAACATAAACTAGCATGTGACAAAGTTAATATAAAAACATATAGGTGTAAATCCTAACTTTAACCATATACTTGTATGTGATGTTGCCTTCGTTCTAAATGCACAATAGGACCAACATCGTGTCAATTATACCACAAACATCCCAATACCATTCACAATACAATCATTGCAATACACATATACGAATTAACATCATCGTTATACAATAGTAAAATTCCATTTCCACTTTACAACGAATCAAGTCTTAATTTTATTCTCATCAGAAAAATCACTATACTTACTACAAACGACAATCTTGGTTTCTGGTTTCTGAGTTCTGAATTTGCAATGCTTTCCTTTAGGTAGATAAATGTTATTTGAATCTTGTTTTAGTTTAGTTTTGCTCGTCTCTAAGCTTTTCTACAAGTGGAGGCTTCTCTCAGTTTCCTGCCGACAGCATGGCGGCTCCGTCTCTAATTTTTATGTAAATTTAGGTTGGAGACTTACGTTGTTTATATAGAATTTCATATTGATTTAAGCCGTCAGATGATCATAGATGAATCTAGACCATTCACTTCGAGAGGAGCCAACCAGAATGTGACAAGTCAGCCCTAGTGACACACCAAAGCTCAAAAATTCGACCAGAACCCGACTAGGTCAGTCAGGACCTGACCAGGTCGACTGGGCAGGTCGACCCCTTGGTCGACCCCCAGGTCGACCACATGGTCGACCTGGTTACCTAGGTCGACCCCTTGGTCGACCTGGGTCCTGGGCAGGAATTTTCCCGCCCAGCCCAGTTTGGGTCTGTTTTTGAATTTCGAACTGAATTTTGAACTGTTTGAATTTTAAATCGAATTCTGAAACTTCCGGAGGTCGTAACTCCTTCATACGGAGTCCGATTTATGCAAACTCAGACTCTATCTCAAGCAGAATTCCGAGACTCACAACGGCGAAACCTGTTTCCCTTAATTCTTTCATTTTGAATTAATTATACTTTAATCTGTGAAACTTAATGTTATAGAATTTACGGGGTGTTACATTCTCCCCCTCTTAAAAGGATTTCGTCCCCGAAATCTTCAAGTTAGGAAGAATGTATATCCTACCATTCAATCGTCCATCTACTCAACCAACAAACACAGGCGTCCATTGTCCTTAAAGACTTCTAATGCTTTATGATCATATGCATAGTGTGTGTATATGTCCTTATCTAATGCAAAAATTAGGCGGTCTGCTGATTCAGTTGACCTCCTCAATGCGAATCATGTAAGTGTCATGAATCCATTATGTATGCAAATTTTTCCCTACTCATAATTCTACATGAGTGCACAACCATTCGTACAAATGCGACATCCATATGACAACATATCAAGTTTCAACCACATACAAATATGAATACATATATGCATATGCAATATGGAAGTGACTAAGCCGATCTAAAACCTAGGGTGTGTGTGTATATGCATCCACAAGAAACCACTAGCAATCACTAGCAACCACTTGCAGCCATCATCCATAACATGTTTTCAAATACAAGTTTGCATCCATTAGTTTTCTACCTAAGGAGTTAGGAAAAGGACCGAGAAGATATACCTAAAAAGATAGATACAAGCATAACTTAAGGAAAAAGAGAGATCAAAGATGTACCTTCAAAAAGAAAAGGGTAGGCCGTGCGTATTCTGTCCTCAGTTTCCCAAGTCGCGTCTTCCTCGGCGTCGCTCCATTGAACTTTAACGAGCTTGACTTCATGGTTGCATAGCTTTTTGATTTCAGTTCCCAAGATACGAGTTGGAACTTTCCTCACAGTTGTTTCTCATTCTATCTCAACTTCTTCTAGAATGCTTGGCTCCACCACTTCCGCAGACTCATGTAAACACTTTCGTAGGTGAGAAACATGAAAGACATTGTGGACTCCAGCCAACCTTTCGGGCAGCTCTACTCTATAAGCCATCTTCCCAATCTTCTCAATGATAGGGAACGGCCCTACAAATCTTGGTGCTAGCTTTCCTGGGGATTCAAAGCGAACGACGTTCCTTAAAGGAGATACCTTAAGGAAAACCGTGTCCCCAACCTCAAACTCAAGGTCGGTCCTTCTTTTGTCGGCATAGGATTTCTGTTTATCTTGGGCTGTCTACATCCTTCTTCGTATTAAGTCCACTTTCTCTGAAGTCTCTCTAATCATGTCTGGCCCAAGTATAAGCTTATCTGTAGACTCCCACCAACAAGTTGGTGATTGGCATGGTCTTCCATACAAGGCTTCGAAGGGTGCCATGCCTATAGTGGCTTGGTAGCCGTTGTTGTAGGCGAATTCCACTAAAGGAAGATGATCCTCCCATGTCCCTCCAATGTCAAGAACGCAAAGTCTCAAAAGATCCTCTAAAAATCTATTCACTCTTTCCGTCTGGCCATCGGTTTGGGGGTGATAGGCCGTGCTCAAGCATAACTGTGTGCCTACAGCTTCTTGCAGACTCCACCAAAACTCACTTGTAAAGATAGGGTCTCGGTCACTAACAATGCTGGAGGGTATCCCATGGAGTCGATCTATCTCTTTAAGATAAAGAGATGCAAGAGATAAGGCAGTCCTTCTACTCTTGACAGGTTAAAAGTGGGCGCTTTTTGTGAGCCTGTCCACTATTACCCAAATGCTAGTATTGCCCCTTCTTGACCTAGGCAGCCCATCAATGAAGTCCATTAAAATGCTATCCCACTTCCACTGTGGGACCTCTAGAGGATGAAGCAGTCCTCCAGGCTTCTTCTGTTCCGCCTTGACCTGTTGGCAGGTCATGCACTTAGAAACGAAATTTGCCACGTCCTTCTTCATGCCACTCCAAAAGAAAGTTATTTTTATATCCTTGTACATCTTATCTCCGCCAGGGTGTATAGTCATCTTGGAATGATGTGCTTCCTCGAGAACCTTCTTTATCAACTCCCTTACTTGTGGGATGCATAGTCTTCCATCCCGCCTCAGCCAACCCTTATCATCGATGGTGTATCTATTGAGGTGACTAGAAGTCTCACCCCTAATAAGTTTATCAATCACATCAACAAGCTGAGGGTCTTCACGTTGTGCAGTCCCTATTGAGTCCAAAAGAGTAGGGCGTACTTCAAGAGATGCTAACAAACCCGATACAAAATCAGAGGAGGGCCTAAAGTTAAAACTAGCTATATACTCCAAGCTTTGCCTTTCTACAAAGAGAGGGCTTAGGGTCAACTTCTTTCTACTCAAGGCGTCCGCTACTACATTGCCCTTGCCAGGAGTATAGGAAACCTCGAAATCATACGAGGCAAGAAAATCCATCCACCTTTGTTGCCTTAAGTTAAGATCTTTCTGCGAGAAAAGATAATTCAAAGATTTATGGTCAGTGTATAATTCGAACTTCTCACCTAGGAGATAATGGCGCCAAGACTTAAGTGCAAAGACGATGGCGGCCAACTCAAGATCGTGGGTTGGGTAGTTCTTTTCATGAACTTTCAATTGTCTTCCACCATAAGCTACTACCCTTCCTTCTTGCATTAGAATAGCGCCTAGTCCCGTTCCACATGCATCCGTGTATACTGTGAACATCTTGCTTCTGTCAGGCAAAGTTGGAACTGGGGCTGTTGTAAGAGTCCTTTTCAAGCGTTGGAAAGCAAACTCGCAATCCAAGTCCCAAGCGAAAGTCAAATTCTTCTTCGTCAGCCTTGTTAGAGGAGCTGAGATTTTTGCAAAGTCTCTGATGAACTTTCGGTAAAAGCCTGCTAGTCCAAGAAAACTTCGAACTTCGGTTGCGTTCCTTGGTGCCTTCCAATCTTGCACCGCAACTACTTTCGCGGGGTCCATGGCCAACCCCTCTTTGGACACTACATGCCTAAGAAACCTTACTTCTTCTCTCCAAAAGTGGCACTTGGAAAATTTTGCTTTTAGCTGATGTGCACGGAGAGTATCCATGATTTCTTTTAAATGCTGAGCATGCTCTTCCTCATTCTTTGAGAAGATCAAAATATCGTCTACGAAAACAACCACAAATTTGTTGAGGAACTCTCTGAACACCCTGCTCATTAGGTCTACGAAATAAGCGGGTGCGTTCGTCAAGCCGAAAGGCATGACAAGCCACTCGAAGAAACCTTCTAGGGTTGTGAACACCGATTTATCAATGCTATCTTCAGCTACTCTTAGCTGATGGAACCCAGTAGCCATATCAAGTTGAGAGAAAATCGACGCACCTACAAGCTAATCAAACAAATCATCGATTTTGGGAAGAGGGTGCCTATTTTTCTTGGTCAGCTTGTTTAGATCCCTATAGTCAATGCAAAGGAGAAGCGAACCGTCCGCTTTGGTTGCGAACACCATTGGAGCACCCCATTCCGAAATGCTCCGTCTAATGAACCTTTTCTCGAGAAGCTCTTTAACCTGCTTACTGAGCTCCTTTCTCTCCCTTGGAGCCATGTGTCTAATAGGTAAAGCTACGGGCTTTGCATTATCAACAAGATATATGCGGAAGTCTATTTCCCGCCTTGGAGGTAAGCCCTTCACCTCCTCAAAGACATCCGGATATTCCCGGACCACTCTAACCGACTGCAAATTCTCAACAGAAGCATCAAGTGAATCTAGATAACTAAGCATAACAGCATTCAAGGGATTGCAAGAAATTTCTAGAGTGTTACCGAGCCGAGTCAAGAGTCTGACCATTCTCTTCTCACAGTCAAGAATGGCACCGTTACTGGATAACTAGTCCATGCCTAAGATCAATCCATATCCCGAGAAACCCAAAAGAAAGGAACTACATCTAAATTCAACACTTAGAATAGAGATTTTCAAATCCAAACAAACCGTTGACAAATAATCTGAGCCCCCAATTGGATTTGAAACAACCAAGGGATCCTCTACCATTCCAGTGTCTAGGTGCAGAGATTCTACTAAAGCAGATGAAATAAAATAATGTGATGCGCCAGAATCAAAGAGAGTGCGAACTAGGTGATCATAAAGATAGACTACACTTTCTACAGAAATATTACTACCTCGTTCCTGTGGAGGTGCCACCAGTGCATGAACCTGTCCCCATGAAGTGGATCCAGTACTCTGTCCCTGCCCTCGCTTCTTTGGGAAGTCCTTAGCCAAGTGTCCAGTCTCTCCGCAATGGAAGCAACCACCACTCATCTTCGCCTTCTTCTTTCTGCATTCTTTCACTACATGTCCAACAATGCCACAGAAATTACACCTTCTCTTTTCACGGGACTTATTGTTCTTCCCGCCTTTCTTGAAGTCTGTTTTCTTAGCCTGTAAACCCTCTTTCTTTTCTTGAGGCATTTCCACCTTTGCCTCTTTCTTGCCGTTGTCTTCCTCGTGTAGCAATGCCATGTCCACCAAGCTTTCATAAGTCGCTCCCGTGGATACATGGGTCATAGCAAGGCTGTGTAGAGGCTCATTCAGACCTTTGACGAAGCGAAGAGCCTTCTTGTGTTGGGTGTTTACTAAATCCAGCTCAAATCTGGCCAACTGATTGATGTACTCCCTGATCGTCATGCTTCCTTGCTTAAGAGTTAGGAACTTCTCCATTTGTCGGCTTCTTTCAGCTTGGGAGAGGAATTTCATCTCAAACCTCATCCTGAAATCTTCCCATGTTTCCACTGGCCTCTCAGCATTGGTGATCTCCCACCAATAAGAAGCTTCATCTTTAAGCAACCACACTGCTAGCTGTATCTTTTTCCTGTCATCAACTTCGAAGATGACAAACAAATCTTTGGTCTCCTTTAGCCAGTTCCTTTCTACTACAAAGGATTCAGTTCCATAAAAGTCCTTTCCACCCATAGCCTTGAAGTCTCTACATGTAACACCCCACGTCCATTAATGTCACTCACAAAGGGAATGCATTAACTTCCATGGAGGTTTTAAGTGAATATAGAACAGTAAAATTACAACAAGACAGATATAAAATAGTACTTGGAAATTCAAAAACTTTATTTCATTGTAGCAGAAGTCAAAACATGTTTGATTACATCATAACACCATATTCAATGTCAAGTACAATATCTATCTTGATAAAACAAGTACATAATCCCATTACATGAATAGCCATTAAAAAGAAAGATAACAAGCTGGACTTTACTTCAGCAGTCCAAGCTTTCCAGAAGATAAGCGATCCAACTAGACTCCACTAGAACTTGGCCCAACCTGCGGACCTGAAGGGAGAAAAAGGATGGAAAAGAGGGGGTCAGACATAAAGTATGGTGAATATGATAATTCTACAATACTATTACCAAAATAACTGGACTAAGGCATAAGCTGGAAAACAAGAAAATGTCTATGAAGAGCAGATTAAGGACATAGACAATCGCTAAAGGCAACGTTATAGGCGCTCCTAAATACTAAAGGATAAACACTATACTGCACCACACCAGTCACCCTAAAGATTCATCCCACTTAGCTTCACTTAGAAACTTTCCCAATGGCTTTACGTACCCCTAGCTGACTACATAGGTGTCGCCTGCCCCTATCTCCACTAGGTGTACCCTACTTCCCATTATTCGATCGGCTCCCTAACTCGTAGATACCCGTGCTGGCCCCACAGTGGGGTGTATCACTCCCCTAAAGTGGCAACCTGATACAACGGACATGCACGGCTTATACCTACACGATGCAACAACGTCTTACCTACCAGCCCGGGTCCACACACGCATATGAAACCCGTTGGACTTGCGTTGCCACCGCTCCCTGTTTTGGCCTCTTATAGTCAAACCCAGTATGCGTGTCCCGTCCTCGACTTGGGTCGAGCCCACAAAGATACGTTTTGGGATACTGGTTGAAATGGGCCCCCACTATTTACCACAAGCATTCCACCTAAGCTTGTCCCCATTAGTCCATCCCACTTAACCCACTTAGTCATGTTCATTTACATGTGTGTTTGGTTAAGTCTAATCGTATTTCAAATGCCTCTAAAGGCAACCACCAGATTCCTCATGCCACCCAAGGCACCTACTTAACCCCCATGTCCCACCTTACATGATTATCTGGTTAAGTATTTCTTAGTTCATTAAGGCCATAACCTCATAAAGACCTCTCACATTAGACTGGCATTTATGGCAGCTGGATTTGCCGGGCGGGTCCGGGCAGTCTTACACCATAAAAGAGTCTAACCTCGTGTCTTTACAACTGTTATGCTTTAGTTTGGGCCTAGGACCTCTCACATTGGGCCGACATTTGTGACTACTGGATTTGCCGGGCGGGTCCGGGCAGGTTTACATCACAAACGGGTCCAACCTCGTGTCCTAAGCATTGATTATTAATAATAATCCACTTTCCCCCAATTTTAATAATTCCCTACTTGAATTATTAATTACTTCCAATTTTTAACAATGTCCATAATTGACTCAATTATGGACATCCATTCATGGTATGCAAAATCTTACAAAATTGCACCCAATTTATTAATTCCTAATATTACCCCTACCCCACGTTTGAACGTTTATTCGCAAAATATATGTTAGACTCGAATAGCCTAACTCATAGCATAAAAGAGATTATCATAATAACAACATGTATATGTGACCAAATGAATCATAATAAGGGGTGAAACTTGCATATGTCCAACTTGCATAGATTATACATGTCATGGACCTAAAGGTGTCAACTTGTTCAAAATTCACCTAATATGATCTCAATCAATTTTCATAAACTTACATATGAACATGTGTGAATCAACATCATCTAATTTTTTAACAACATGGTTTTATATGGGTACACCTAACTCAATAGGCAAATTCCCATAATCAAGTTTTATTTAATTATAGTTTCAAGTTTATGGGTACACCTAACCTAATAGGCAAATTCCCATAAACAAGATCCATTTAAATTAAGAAAAAAAACATAACTTTAAACATGATCCAACAACATCATGATTTTTCAACATAATATAGCATGATTTATAACATGGCATAGTATGATAGTATAACATAGCTTGACATGATTCTCAACATAGCACGACATAGCATAAGAGAATTTACAACATAGCATGACATAGCATATATAATTTACATCATACGACAACATAATAACATAATAAGAGATCCACAATATATAGAATTTACAATTACAAATCACATCACTTTCTTGTGATCCATTCATAACTGAGTCAAATTAGTTTGTAATAGTCTTGTGAGAATCATCATACTCACCAACAAAAGAAAAGAATTAGAGAAAGAGAGATCTTTTGATTTGATTTGTGTAGATTTAGTTGTAGATGATTAGGCTTCCTCTTCTTAATTTGTGACGGCTATGCTGAACTCCATGGCAGCAGCATGACGGTAGCTTCTCTAATTTTACAAGTGATTTAGGTCTAGGGTCTACCCACTTATTTATAGATTTTTAGAGTTCATTTAGGCCATTAGATTTAACCTAGAAATAACCGCAGCCGTTCAGACAAGATGGGGTTTATCTTGTTGACTCAGCAATGAGTCAGAAGTGACTCAGCAAACACTCAGCATATTAATAAACTTCTATTCATGTCATAAATATATATATATTTTCTACAATGTACATATTAGATACATCCCCCTTTACTTATTATTGTTTTTATATACATATTAGATACATCCCCTCTCTTACACACTTATTAATATTTTTTATATTCATATTAGATACATCCCCTCTCTTACATACTTATTAATATCTTTATATTCATATTAGATACATCCCCTCTCTTACATACTTATTAATATTTTTATATTCATATTAGATTCATCCCCTCTTCTACACACTTATTATTATTTTAGCAACTTTAGTGTTAATAGAAAATTCGGGGTGTTACATTCTCCCCTCCTTTTAGGATTTCGTCCCCGAAATCTTCAAGTCTGGAAGAATGTATATCCTACCATCCAAACGTCCATCTACTCATCCATCATACACAGGCATCCATTGTCCTTACAGACTTCTAATGCTTTCATGTTTAAATGCACAGTGTGTGTATATGTCCGTATCTAATGCAAAATCAGGCGGTCCACTGATTCAGTTGACCTCCTTAATGCAACTATGATCGTGCCATGCATCCATTATGTATGCAAAAGATTCTTAATGCTACATAATACTTCTATATGCGTGCACAACCATCATCTGAATGCAGCATCCACATGATAATACAACCATCGTTCATCCATTTTACTAAATACATCCATATATATGCAATATGCAATATGTAGTGACTAAGCCGATCTAGTGCCTAAAGTGTGTGTATATATGCATCCACGAGCAACCACTAGCAAACACTTGCATCCATTTTACATCCATCATACATAACATGTCTCAAACACATGTTTCAACCATAGGATTATCCTAACTAAAGGTCAAAGATACTAATGAGAGGACATACTAAAGATAAGATAAGATAAGCTAAGCGATAAAGGAGAAATTAAAAGACATACCCTCAAAAAGAAAAGGGTACAACGAACGCATCTTCTCTTCTGTCTCCCAAGTTGCGTTGCTCTCATCATCTCCCCATTGCACTTTAACCAGTCTGACCTCTCGATTCCTCAACTTTTTGATCTCCGACCCAAGAATGCATGTAGGAGCTCGTCTAATTGTTGCATCACGCTCTATTTCCACCTCTTTAAGCAAGCTCGGCTCTACCACCTCCGCGGTCTTGTGCAAACACTTCCTCAAATGTGATACATGGAATACGTCGTGTACTCCACTAAGTTTCTCAGGCAACTCCACCCTATATGCCATCTTCCCAATCCTGTCTTTTACAGGAAACGGCCCTACAAACCTTGGTGCTAATTTCCCCACGGACCCAAAGCGAACAACATTCTGTAACGGAGATACTTTGATAAAAACCATGTCCCCAATGTCAAACTCAAGATCTGTCCTCCTCTTATCAGCATACGATTTCTGCCTATCTTGTGCTGCTTTCATCCTCCTTCGAATCAACTCAATCTTCTCCGAGGTTTCCCTAACCATATCGGGCCCAAGTAGGATTTTATCGGTAGATTCCCACCAACATGTAGGCGAACGGCAAGGCCTTCCATAAAGAGCTTCGAAAGGTGCCATGCCAATACTAGACTGAAAGCTATTGTTATATGCGAATTCTACTAACGGAAGGTGCTCTTCCCATGTACCCCCAAAGTCTAGGATACAAAGCCTTAAAAGATCCTCTAGAATGCGATTCACCCTCTCGGTCTGGCCGTCTGTCTGAGGATGATATGCGGTGCTCAAACATAGCTGAGTCCCTACCGCCTCTTGTAAACTCTTCCAAAATTCGCTAGTAAAGATGGGGTCACGGTCGCTTACTATACTAGAAGGAATACCGTGCAAACGAACTATCTCCTTAATGTATACAGAAGCCAACCACGGAGCAGTCCTCTTACTTTTCACGGGAATAAAATGGGCGCTTTTAGTAAGTCTATCTACTATAACCCAAATCCCTGTGTTACCCTTCCTTGATCTTGGTAATCCATCCACAAAATCCATTGAGATGCTTTCCCATTTCCATAGTGGAACTTCTAATGGGTGAAGCAACCCACCGGGTTTCTTTTGTTCTGCTTTAACTCGTTGGCACACCAAGCATCTAGCGACGTACTCGGCCACATCCTTTTTCATACCGGCCCAAAAGAAAACCCGCTTCATATCTTTGTACATCTTATCCCCGCCGGGATGAATGGTCATTTTTGAGCGATGAGCATCATCAAGAATGGCCTTCCTTAAGTCTTCGTCTTGTGGTACACAAAGTCTATTATCCCTTCGTAACCAACCCTTATCGTCTAGGGTATACCTACGAAGATGGCTTGACGACTCCCCCCCTTTGAGCTTTTCTACTATCTCAACCAACTGTGGGTCGTCTCGCTGTGCCTCACCAACCCGTCCTAGAAGTGTAGGTCTAACCTCCAAGGATGCTAACAGACCGGGTACTAAGTCAACGGAGGGTCTAAAGTCAAACATAGAGATGAATTCTAAGCTTTGTCGTTCAACAAACAACGGACTCAAGGACAACCTTTTCCTTCTTAAGGCGTCTGCCACCACGTTACCCTTGCCCGGGGTATATGCTATTTCAAAATCGTAGGAGGCTAAGAATTCCATCCACCGTTGTTGCCTTAAATTCAAATCCTTCTGAGAGAATAAGTATTTTAATGATTTGTGGTCAGTGAACAGTTCGAATTTCTCACCAAGAAGATAGTGACGCCAAGACTTAAGCGAGAAAACAATTGCGGCTAGCTCTAAGTCATGCGTGGGGTAATTCTTTTCATGAACCCTCAACTGCCTTCCACCATAGGCTATTACTCTTCCCTCTTGCATGAGGACCGCGCCAAGTCCCGTCCCACAAGCATCAGTATAGATGGTAAACGGTTTATTCCCGTCTGGCAGCACTAAGACTGGGGCTGAAGTTAAGGCTCTCTTTAAACGTTGGAACGCATCATCGCAATCTTTGTCCCACGTAAAAACCAGGTTCTTCTTCGTTAACCGTGTTAATGGAGCTGATATTTTTGCGAAGTCTTTGATAAACTTCCTATAATAGCCAGCCAACCCCAAGAAACTTCTTACTTCGGTTGCATTTTTAGGGACCTTCCAATCTTGGATGGCCACCATCTTTGCGGGATCCACTGCTATCCCTTCTTTGGAAACCACGTGCCCTAAGAACCGTACTTCCTTCCTCCAGAAGTGACACTTAGAAAATTTTGCCTTAAGGTTATGCGCTCGAAGGGTTTCCAACACTTCCCTAAGATGTAGTGAGTGCTCTTCTTTATTCTTAGAAAAGACTAAGATGTCATCCACAAAGACTACCACGAATTTGTTAAGGTATTCCCTAAACACCCTACTCATCAAATCAACAAAATATGCAGGGGCGTTTGTCAAACCAAAGGGCATCACTAGCCATTCATAGAATCCGTCAGGAGTCCTAAAAGCAGTCTTATCTATACTATCCTCAGCCACTCTCAGTTGATGAAAGCCAGTGGCTAAGTCCAACTGCGAAAACACTGAGGCGCCAACTAACTGATCAAAGAGATCGTCAATCCTCGGCAGTGGGTGTCGGTTCTTTTTAGTAAGCTTGTTTAGTTCTCTATAGTCCATACAAAGTCTAAGAGACCCATCCGCCTTTGTGGCAAAAACTACTGGAGCACCCCACTCCGATATACTACGTCTTATGAACCCCTTCTCAAGCAACTCCTTTACTTGCTTATTGAGTTCCCTCCTTTCACGAGGAGCCATGTGGTGCACTGGCAAAGATACGGGTTTAGCATTATCCACAAGATAAATTCGAAAGTCTATCTCCCGCTTTGGAGGTAAGCCCTTCACCTCCTCAAACACATCCGGATATTCCCGGACCACTTCTACCGATCGCAGGTTCTCTACAGACGCGTCAAGCGATTCAAGATAACTTAGCATAACGGAATTTATTGGATTACAAAAGATGTCGAGAGCATTACCAAGGCGAGTCACAAGCCTAACTACTCTCCTTTCACAATCAAGAATGGCCCTATTTCTAGACAACCAATCCATTCCTAAAATTAGCCCATAGCCCGTGAAGCCCAATACATAAGCATCACATCTAAATTCAACGCTAAGTATAGAGATTTTCAAATCCAAACATATCATGGTCAAATGAGCCGAACCCCCAATTGGATTTGAAACGACCAAGGGATCCTCTACTAAACTGGTGTTCAAGTGCAGTGATTCAACTAATGATGCAGAGATAAACGAATGAGATGCGCCAGAATCGAATAAGGTACGGACAGGATGATCAAACAGAAAAACTAAGCTTTCAACAGAAATTGTTCTACCTCTTTCTTGCAGCGGTGGGGCCGCAATAGCCTGAACTTGCCCCCTTGCCTGCCCTGGTGCCATAAGAGCCTGCACCTGTCCTCCCGAGGTAGACCCTGCCCTCTGCCCCTTCTTTGGACAGTCCTTCACTAAATGTCCCGCATCTCCACAATGAAAACAACCAGTCTTCTTTTTCTTTCTACAATCTTTGCTGAGATGGCCAGGCGTCCCACAATTGAAGCATTTCTTCTTCCCTTTGCCATTATTGTTTTTACCACCCTTCTTATTTTGCTGTTGGGGTTTCTTCTGATCCCCTTTCTTTTCAACTGCCTTATCCTCATGCATAAGTGCCATTTCTACCAGCTTTTCAAAGGTGGCTCCCATAGGGATGTGGGTCATAGCCAACCCTTGCAACGGTTCATTCAAGCCTCTAACGAACCTCAAAGCTTTCTTCTCTGGCGTGTTCACCAACTCCAAGCCAAACCTTGCTAACTGATTAAATTTATTGACATATTCCTTTACTGATGAGCTCCCTTGCTTTAGTGCCAGGAATTTTTCCATATTTAAGTTCTCCTCTGCCCTTGAAAGAAACTTTGCCTCAAACCTTCGTCTGAAATCCGCCCATGAATCAACTGGACGTTCCCCGTTAGTGACCTCCCACCAAAACGAGGCCTCTCCCTTCATTAACCAAGCAGCTAAACGGACTTTCCTCCCATCTTCCACTTCAAAGATATCCAACAATTCCTCAGTCTCCTTAAGCCAATCTCTGGCCTCCACAAACGTCTCAGTCCCTTGAAAAGTTTTTCCTCCCATAGCCTTGAATTCCTTGCACGTCTTTGCAAAAGTGTCAACACGAGGAGGAGGAGGAGGAATGGGTGCAACTAGGGGTGGAGGAGTATCCGCTGGGCCTGCAGTGGTGGCCCTAGCCTCCAAGTATCTCCTAAACCACCCTGGAATCGTCACACCTTCTAGGAGATTAAGATCTTCAGCCATGCTGAAACGAAAAAGGAAAGATTCAAAATGGAGAATTCGAAAGATAAAGATAAGGATATGGCTATTTGGGATTATGTTTTTCATAAAAACTCTCTTTAAATAACATGTTTTTTTTTTTTGAAAGCACTTCTTCCAAAAATACTTTAGAAAGAAAATATTTTTCTAAAAAAAAAATTTTATCTGTTCTGGTAACCTTATGCTCTGATACCACGTGTAACACCCCACGTCCATTAATGTCACTCACAAAGGGAATGCATTAACTTCCATGGAGGTTTTAAGTGAATATAGAACAGTAAAATTACAACAAGACAGATATAAAATAGTACTTGGAAATTCAAAAACTTTATTTCATTGTAGCAGAAGTCAAAACATGTTTGATTACATCATAACACCATATTCAATGTCAAGTACAATATCTATCTTGATAAAACAAGTACATAATCCCATTACATGAATAGCCATTAAAAAGAAAGATAACAAGCTGGACTTTACTTCAGCAGTCCAAGCTTTCCAGAAGATAAGCGATCCAACTAGACTCCACTAGAACTTGGCCCAACCTGCGGACCTGAAGGGAGAAAAAGGATGGAAAAGAGGGGGTCAGACATAAAGTCTGGTGAATATGATAATTCTACAATACTATTACCAAAATAACTGGACTAAGGCATAAGCTGGAAAACAAGAAAATGTCTATGAAGAGCAGATTAAGGACATAGACAATCGCTAAAGGCAACGTTATAGGCGCTCCTAAATACTAAAGGATAAACACTATACTGCACCACACCAGTCACCCTAAAGATTCATCCCACTTAACTTCACTTAGAAACTTTCCCAATGGCTTTACGTACCCCTAGCTGACTACATAGGTGCCGCCTGCCCCTATCTCCACTAGGTGTACCCTACTTCCCATTATTCGATCGGCTCCCTAACTCGTAGATACCCGTGCTGGCCCCACAGTGGGGTGTATCACTCCCCTAAAGTGGCAACCTGATACAACGGACATGCACGGCTTATACCTACACGATGCAACAACGTCTTACCTACCAGCCCGGGTCCACACACGCATATGAAACCCGTTGGACTTGCGTTGCCACCGCTCCCTGTTTTGGCCTCTTATAGTCAAACCCAGTATGCGTGTCCCGTCCTCGACTTGGGTCGAGCCCACAAAGATACGTTTTGGGATACTGGTTGAAATGGGCCCCCACTATTTACCATAAGCATTCCACCTAAGCTTGTCCCCATTAGTCCATCCCACTTAACCCACTTAGTCATGTTCATTTACATGTGTGTTTGGTTAAGTCTAATCGTATTTCAAATGCCTCTAAAGGCAACCACCAGATTCCTCATGCCACCCAAGGCACCTACTTAACCCCCATGTCCCACCTTACATGATTATCTGGTTAAGTATTTCTTAGTTCATTAAGGCCATAACCTCATAAAGACCTCTCACATTAGACTGGCATTTATGGCAGCTGGATTTGCTGGGCGGGTCCGGGCAGTCTTACACCATAAAAGAGTCTAACCTCGTGTCTTTACAACTGTTATGCTTTAGTTTGGGCCTAGGACCTCTCACATTGGGCCGACATTTGTGACTACTGGATTTGCCGGGCGGGTCCGGGCAGGTTTACATCACAAACGGGTCCAACCTCGTGTCCTAAGCATTGATTATTAATAATAATCCACTTTCCCCCAATTTTAATAATTCCCTACTTGAATTATTAATTACTTCCAATTTTTAACAATGTCCATAATTGACTCAATTATGGATATCCATTCATGGTATGCAAAATCTTACAAAATTGCACCCAATTTATTAATTCCTAATATT
Source organism: Allium sativum (assembly GCA_030737875.1). NCBI lineage: Eukaryota > Viridiplantae > Streptophyta > Magnoliopsida > Asparagales > Amaryllidaceae > Allium > Allium sativum. Next base: position 972,567,138 of record CM060920.1, read on the forward strand.
ACCCCTACCCCACGTTTGAACGTTTATTCGCAAAATATATGTTAGACTCGAATAGCCTAACTCATAGCATAAAAGAGATTATCATAATAACAACATGTATATGTGACCAAATGAATCATAATAAGGGGTGAAACTTGCATATGTCCAACTTGCATAGATTATACATGTCATGGACCTAAAGGTGTCAACTTGTTCAAAATTCACCTAATATGATCTCAATCAATTTTCATAAACTTACATATGAACATGTGTGAATCAACATCATCTAATTTTTTAACAACATGGTTTTATATGGGTACACCTAACTCAATAGGCAAATTCCCATAATCAAGTTTTATTTAATTATAGTTTCAAGTTTATGGGTACACCTAACCTAATAGGCAAATTCCCATAAACAAGATCCATTTAAATTAAGAAAAAAAACATAACTTTAAGCATGATCCAACAACATCATGATTTTTCAACATAATATAGCATGATTTATAACATGGCATAGTATGATAGTATAACATAGCTTGACATGATTCTCAACATAGCACGACATAGCATAAGAGAATTTACAACATAGCATGACATAGCATATATAATTTACATCATACGACAACATAATAACATAATAAGAGATCCACAATATATAGAATTTACAATTACAAATCACATCACTTTCTTGTGATCCATTCATAACTGAGTCAAATTAGTTTGTAATAGTCTTGTGAGAATCATCATACTCACCAACAAAAGAAAAGAATTAGAGAAAGAGAGATCTTTTGATTTGATTTGTGTAGATTTAGTTGTAGATGATTAGGCTTCCTCTTCTTAATTTGTGACGGCTATGCTGAACTCCATGGCAGCAGCATGACGGTAGCTTCTCTAATTTTACAAGTGATTTAGGTCTAGGGTCTACCCACTTATTTATAGATTTTTAGAATTCATTTAGGCCATTAGATTTAACCTAGAAATAACCGCAGCCGTTCAGACAAGATGGGGTTTATCTTGTTGACTCAGCAATGAGTCAGAAGTGACTCAGCAAACACTCAGCATATTAATAAACTTCTATTCATGTCATAAATATATATATTTTTTCTACAATGTACATATTAGATACATCCCCCTTTACTTATTATTGTTTTTATATACATATTAGATACATCCCCTCTCTTACACACTTATTAATATTTTTTATATTCATATTAGATACATCCCCTCTCTTACATACTTATTAATATCTTTATATTCATATTAGATACATCCCCTCTCTTACATACTTATTAATATTTTTATATTCATATTAGATTCATCCCCTCTTCTACACACTTATTATTATTTTAGCAACTTTAGTGTTAATAGAAAATTCGGGGTGTTACACTACATGTCTTTGCGAAAGCATTTCCATGAGGAGGAGGAGGAGGAGGAACCGCTGCCACTGGAGGAGGAATGTCTGTTGGGCCCGTGCCATTGGCCCTAGCCTCTAGGTACCTCCTGAACCAGCCAGGTATCGGTACTCCTTCTGGAAGGTTAAGATCTCCAGACATGCTAGAAAAAAAAAGATTCAAAACGAAGGATAGAGAGATAGTGCATATGGCTTTGGGGGATTATGCCTTTTAAAATAACAACACTTTTTTTTCTTGAAAAAATGCTTCTTTAAACCTCTCTTTTGAAAATAATTTCAAAAACTTTTATCTGATCTGGTAAACCTATGTCTGATACCAAGTGAAACACCCCACCTCCATTAAGGTCACTCACCAAGGGAATGCCTTAACTTTGGTGGAGGTTTATAGGTAAAAGTCATAGATATAAACACATATATATAAGCAGTGGAAAACAAACAGACTTTCATTTCATAAATACGTGTTCATACAAAACATTCCCATAATTGTCTCACAATAACTTTCAAAACATTACAACATCATTTCTGTCTTGATTATTGAATAAAGAAGCATAAAACATAATTAAAACTGCATAAATCCCCATAGGATGTGTCCAAAAACCATAGCCAATGAAAGAGAGTCCAAACCATATATCTACTATCTTGAAGCTTGCAAAGAGTCTGACTAAGCTGGATTGTTTCCTCCCTGTGGACCTGGGGGGGAACAGAAGAAAAGAAAACGAAAGAAAAACAGAGTCAAACATAAAGCCTGGTAAGTCTAGTGACTCTTCAGTATGTGAATAAGAAAAAGAGCATGGCAGGAATAAACTGGAAATACGAAAGTATCATAAACTAAGGTAAAGTAGTTTAGAACCGAATATACTATCGCACCCCACACTATATCTCTGCACCTACTCGTACTTATTCTGATTGGCACCTCATGATCAGGGTGAAGTGATCCCCTTTTTCTAAAGATCGACTCCTATTCGCATAATCATATGTGTCATATGGGCCCCAATGATTTGTAGATACCTATGCTGGTCCCACCATGGGGTGTATCAAGTCCCGTGGTGGCGGCCTGACACAATTCTAGAATACATAGGTTATACTACTAATGCCCAGTGCCCTGTTTGTCTGCTCCGAAGTGTGTGCACGCCCGCACTCCGTTAGAACCTACACTGTCGCACCAACCGCCGTCGTTTTTGACCGCTGATAATCAGCCCAGTAATCGTGCCCCACCCTGCCTAGTTTCAAGGTACCATGATACCTAATTGGGTTACTACTGAAATGGGTCCCCGTTACTAGGGTTTTCTAGTCAAACATGTTAAGTGGTTAAGTGTATGTATTAACCTAACCCCACCCATCAGTTTCTGTTAACATGTTGAATTTGGTTAAGTGTTTTAGTTAACTTAACCCTACCATCCTGACTAGTCTGTCCTTAGCTTTAAATCAGTTAAAGCACCAACCACTCAGATTAGCAAGGTGTTGTTACGGTTATTGGATGTGCCGGTCGGTTCCGGGCAGGTTTACACCGTAACTCAGTCTAATCTCGGGTCCTTATTGGGCTCAATGCCTTAACCTCCCACATTGGATAGGTATTGTTGTGATTACTGGACAGCCGGGCGGGTCCGGGCAGGTTTACATCACAACTCAATCCAACCTCGGGTTAAGCATACTCGTATTTTATAAATTTACATATTTGTCTCTTTTACTTGTTATATGTAAATTTGTTAACCATTAAATGTTATGGCCCACTTTCCAAGTTCATCACTTTTAGGTATATAATTTATACCGTTTTATGCCGTAAATTACCTAGGGGATTTTTCACCCATTTATGTCAAGTTTCCTATAATTACCAATTTTTTCCAATGTTACCCCGTCTAAATATTAGGCTAACAATCTTAGCCTAATTTTCCGTTCGCATGATTTTTGACATATAATATTAGGCTAATAACTTAGCCTAATTTAGCGTACAAAATTTGCATAAAGGAATCCATTAACATAAACATGTCATAGGTGTAAACTGGGCATTTTTGGCATAGTCAATATGAACATAATAGGGGTGAACTTGCAAAATAGTCATCATGAATGTCATAGGTGTGAACTTGGCATTTTGGCATAGTCATTATGAACATAATAGGGGTGAACTTGCAAAATAGTCATCATAGATGTCATAGGTGTGAACTTGCAACGTAGATTGAACCACATACATATATGTGAATTTACAACACAGACTAGATCATCTTACATATATGTGAACATGCAAATCAATCACAAATATATGAATAGGTGTGAACTTGCAATAAGACGTAGGTTTAATATACACACATAAACATGTAGAACTAATATTTGGTCACATATGTGATAGGATTTTACAACCTAAAACTTGCATAAATATAAGCCTAAACATATTTTTATCTAGGCATAACTTCAAACACAAACTAGCATGTGACAAAGTTAATATAAAAACATATAGGTGTAAATCCTAACTTTAACCATATACTTGTATGTGATGTTGCCTTCGTTCTAAATGTACAATAGGACCAACATCATGTCAATTATACCACAAACATCCCAATACTATTCACAATACAATCATTGCAATACACAGATACGAATTAACATCATCGTTATACAATAGTAAAATTCCATTTCCACTTTACAACGAATCAAGTCTTAATTTTATTCTCATCGGAAAAATCACTATACTTATTACCAACGACGATCTTGGTTTCTAGTTTTTGAGTTCTGAATTTGCAATGCTTTCCTTTGGGTAGATAAACGTTGTTTGAATCTTGTTTTAGTTTAGTTTTGCTCGTCTCTAAGCTTTTCTACAAGTGGAGGCTTCTCTCAGTTTCCTCCCGACAGCATGGCGGCTCCGTCTCTAATTTTTATGTGAATTTAGGTTGGAGACTTAAGTTGTTTATATAGAATTTCAGATTGATTTGAGCCGTCGGATGATCATAGATGAATCTAGACCATTCACTTCGAGAGGAGCCAACCAAAATGTGACAAGTCAGCCCTAGTGACACACCAAAGCTCAGAAATTCGACCAGAAGCCGACCAGGCCAGTCAGGACCTGACCAGGTCGACTGGGCAGGTCGACCACATGGTCGACCTGGTTACCCAGGTCGACCCCCTGGTCGACCTGGGTCCTGGGCAGGAATTTTCCCGCCCAGCCCAGTTTGGGTCTGTTTTTGAATTTTGAACTGTTTGAATTTTAAATCGAATTCTGAAACTTTCGAAGGTCGTAACTCCTTCATACGGAGTCCGGTTTATGCAAACTCGGACTCTATCTCAAGCAGAATTCCGAGACGATCACAACGATGAAACTCGTTTCCCTTAATTCTTTCATTTTGAATTAATTATACTTTAATCTGTGAAACTTAATGTTATAGAATTTACGGGGTGTTACAGGTACACTGGTGAACAATACCATGTTGTTTACAAAACAAGGTAAATTCATTTGAAAAATATTCACCACCACGATTTGAATGTAACACTTTAATTTTAACTCCTAATTATGTTTCGACTTCTGCTTTGTAAATTTTGAATTTATCAAAGGTCTCATCTTTCGATTTCATTAGATATACATATGCATATCTAGTATAATCATCAATAAATGTTATATAGTATTGGTTACCACCATAAGTGACATGACTTTTTAAGTCACCCACATCACTATATGCCAAACCAAGCAAACCAGTTTTCCTCTCTACAGATTTAAAGGATTTCCGATGTATTTTTGCTTAAACACAAATTTCACATTTAGAGATAGAATCGAAATCACAATCAGAAATTAATCCTAATTTATGCATATTTCTAAGACAATTATAATTAACATGTCCTAGTCTACCATGCCATAAATTAACAGAATTAACAATATAAGCAGAAGATTTCTTTACTAGATTCAACTTAATCATGTCATTACAAAATATCCCTGTCCAATAAATTTGTTGTTCTTGGACAACACTAACATATCAGACTCATACACCATCTTGAATCCTCCTTTGTTAAGAAGGTTTTCAGAAACCAAATTCTTACACATATCGGATACATAAAATACGCTGACTAATGTAAGAACTTTCCCAGAGGTGAATGTAAATTCAATTGTGTTTTTTCCCAGAACTTTGCTTGCAACTTTGTTTGTGCCAGTAACTTCACTGGATTTCTCCATTATTTTCTTCGTAAGTCTTGAATAGATTACAGTCTTTGCAAACAAAATGATTGCTCCAATATCGAGCCACCAATCATTATAAATGCTACTTACGAGTTCGCCTCTTGTACAACAGGCACAAACTTTTCTTCGACCACATTCGCTTTTTGTCGTTTCTTCCGAAGACGACGGTCTAGGGCATAGTGGCCGGGTTTGTTACAATAGTAACAGACTCCCTTCTTTTTGTTCTTGGAATTATTATTATTTTTAAGCTGTGTCTCATTCTTAGGCTTCAATTTATCAGTAATTTCAACATTATTTGCCTAGGTTGAGACTCAGTTTGCGGATTATCATCTAATTCGCGTTTACGAGAATCCTCTTCAATACGAAGATGACGTTGTAAACCATCTAAATTATAATCCGTTTCCGCATGTTTCAATTTTTTCTTATAATCATTCCAAGAATTTGGGAATCTCGAAATAATAACTCCAACAACAAAAGATTCAGGGAGATCAATACCGACATCTTTAAGTTGATTCACCAACAGTAAGATTTCACTCACTTGTCCAACTATAGACTTGTTGGCGACCATTTTGAAATCCATAAATTACAAATAAGAAATTTTTTATTACTTGCCTAAGATATGCGATACTTGCTCTCCAATGCTGTCCAGAGGTCCTTTGCAGTTTCCTAGGTCCGGTGAGCATTGTAAATTGAAGTAGACAATGCGTTTAGAATATGCCCTCTGCATAGGAAATCATCCTCTTTGCGCTTTGCTCGTTTTGCCTTCAGAGCAGCATCCTCGCCAGCAGTTTCCTTCGGTATAACTTCTAGTCCGTCTTCCAAGATGTAGAACAATTTCACAGTGATCAAGAAGAACTTCATGGTCTTTTGCCAACGAGTGAAGTTTTCACCATCAAAACGCTCCAATTTCGTCAAATGTTGATTCCTCACTTGTAATGCGCTCAAACCTTTCATGATTGAAGATATCATCTGGTTTTTTTTTTTTGGGATTTTGCGGTTTGAGGCTATTAGAGGAGTATGAATGTCGTACTTCAGACTTTAAGGATATATTGTATAGATTCTTTTAAACAATAGTTCAATCCACCAGGTATAAACGGGTTATCGAACCATCGACTTTCAGGATTCAATAAAGCCTTGGAACAGCGAAATCGGATTCAAAGTTTGTACGTATTTGATCCAATCAAGAACATTATGTAAATTGATCTCTAATGATGCAAGTAGATAGAAGAAATATGAAGAGAAGAAGAACAGTTCTGCAACGCCTTTCAGACGTTACAAATTCAAAAATTTGCAACGCCTTAACAATGCGACAATGGCAGAACTTAAGAGGAAGAAGAAGAAGTTAAAAGTTTTCTGAAACGGTTCTGGGCGTCGCTATATATAGACTGTAAAGAGAAACATCCATTCATGAATTGCGATTGTTAGCAACAGTCATCCCCGTTCAAATTCAAACAATGTATCTTTTCGTTTCGCAACAGTCAAACAACGTCGCAAAATTCAAACATCGCGCCTCCTTTTCTAAGGTTTCAAAATTCCTGCCTCCATTCAAAGTAAACATGGTCTCCCTCCTCACAACTAAGTAAACATTTGGGTTCCTCAAGGCCCTAAAACACTTGTGAGAAAGCCCACTAAGTGGTGGCATACCTATGCATAATCCATGATATAGGACAAATCCCCTCACTCTCTTCTTCCTTTCATTCTTTTTTCTCTTACAAATAAAATACCCAAACCCAAAGCATTTGATTTGAACATTTACAACAATAAATGTTTGGTTGGTTCGGTTCATCATTTGATTTAACTGAACCGAAAAAGCAATTTAAATTTTATGTTTATAACATACGAGCGTTACGACATGCGTTTTGCATGTTATAATAGCACATGCTTTACGATAAAAGAATATTCTTCAAAACTACATGTGTTTAACATATTTGAAAGAAATAATTCATATTAATATTTATGTTTCTACACTAATTTATGTGTATTCAGTTTTAATCTTTTTCTCAAGTTGCAACATTTAGCTATAATATTATCGTAAATTGTTGTTTTTATTATTAATTGATAAACAGTGTAATTGCATATGAAGTATATTGGTTAAATCTTATTTTTAAGTTATATTAAATTTGCTATTGTATGCGAAATAACGTTTTGTATATGTTATAAAAAGTATATATTAGATCCTAATTTTAAGTCATGTTAACATTTGAATCTCTTTTAATCATATGTTTTTTTTCGAAATAAAACAATTTTTTAGTGAATGTATAAAGCAATATTTTGGAAGTTAGCGGTTGAACCGAAAATTTATGTGTTCAAGAGAACTATATATTAATAAAGATATATCTAACTCAGCTGGTTGTGTAAGAGTCTGTTTTGTCTTTAAGTCAAGACCTAAATTTTGATGAGCAACAATTTTTCAGCCCTCCTCCTATTTTGCTGCCCCCGCCTAGGACCGCCAAAGTGAGCCACCACCAATACATGTTAACTACGATATTCTTGCACGAGACTGTGCTATTAGATGCATGTACGTTATAACCAAGTGCCCAACTATCAACCATGGAAGTATTCATAATTCTAACATCATAGTGTGTTTAGCAACTTCAATTAGCTTTTACTTACCGAGTTTAGCCTTATTCAAACTATATAGCGATGAATACAAGTGACAAGTCAGACATCCCCGTATCAATCGATGAAAAAATGTAACACCACCATAAATAGTTAGTATAACAGTGGAAAAAACCGACCTTTGCATTCTCTAAATTAAAAATAAAAACTTCTTAAGATTTCTACACGAATTTCAGCAAACATCTACTGTTAGAACAAAAAAACAATTAGAAAAGTTCAATATTAAAACATATTAGAAAAAGAAAGGCATATTAGCACTTATTAAATAGGAAGTTAGAAAATTATGCTGGCTTAAGATAAAATGAGCAAAAAAAAAAAAACATATCAGCAGACACATACATGTATATATAATAAATCCATTCATAAAACAATTTTTTTTCAAGGTATAAGCCGAATTATCTGCATTCATCCATCCATTAAATAATACTTCCATGACCATAACATATCTCTCTAAACACAACGTGCAAAACAATCTTAAAACATAACAATGAGACATATATCCAAGAATTAACATCAATACAAAACAATCGTAAAACATAACAACAATGAGACATATATCCAAGTAAATCCATCCATCCACACACCAAATACATAATATAATGATCCTAAGCTGTTGGTTTCTCCCACTTGAGTGGCTTAACAATTTCCTAGCCCTCCCAGGTGAAGTCAGGGTCACCTCTTCCAAATTGTCCATAAACTGCAGTCTTCAAAAACCTTAATCAATGATATCATAAGAGAAAACTGCAAAAATCAAATGAAAATTTTGAAGATTTTCAAGCAATGTTTGAATTTTTAAGAAATAAATCCAATAAAACAACTATTAAAGGTTTAGTCGTAACTCTAATCACGTCAAGAAGTTATAACACAATTCTTAATCTTTTTAATGAAACTAATCATGCACATAGCTCTCCATCAATCTAGTATTTGAATTGTCTGTCATGCATGTGTGTAACATATATAGAAACACAAACAAATTTTCCACAAGTGCTAATAATGCGCTTTTAAAAGGTCAACAAAGAGAGCTACATTAATGATTATACAGAGCATTTCACAAGCCGTGAAAACTAAACCATTCAGCCTTCTAAAAGACCGTCCAAATTCGATGAGTGGATCGCCAATATCCTAATATTAAACTTAGACTATCATTCATTATGTCAACCACATCTCGTTGCAAGTAGATGTGTACATACGTACATACATACATATCTGCGTGTGCACTGACATCATTGTCGAAAATAATTTGATCAATTCTCCTATGTTATAATGTAAGCTGTACCTACTGATCACATTAAAGTGCGGATTCAAACATAATAAAATTGCAGCTATTTCACTGCTAAAAACAAGCAGGATAAGTTCTTAAGAATTTTGTGAATAGAAAGAAAGAACAAAAAAATTATGATTCCGTAGGGCCAGAGCAACTATTCTGTATGTAGGTAATAATATAAATTTTGCCATATCGTTTCTCTACTTCGACAAATTCATTTGGCCAAAAAAAGGTGATATGGATCTTAATAATGAAGAAGAGAACAATGCTGGTAGCCATTTAAATTGTTCTAAGAACAAAAAGTAACATTATCTTTTTCACAGAACCCCGCAAAAAGCTCTAAGGTTCAACTAATTTTTTTACCTTTTAAACTCTGCAACTTTTGAATCAACTCGAATGGACATGCAAATGTGGTGGAAGATGCTTGTTGATTAATCAGCATGGTAATACTTTATATTCCTTCCTGCAAATTCTTGAAAATGTGAAAATGCACTAAAATTTTGAAAAAGGGTTGCTCCTCACTTAGAGCAATATTGGAAGAAATGAGAAGAGTAAACTACTAAAAGACCCCTTCGGTACTGAAGTATTGATCAATATAAAGAAAGCCTCTTCAATATTGACAAAGAAATGAACAAGCAAAAATCAGATGGATACGTGAAGGTGACCAATGTTTCAAAAAAATTATGTAAAAATGACCAGCACAAGGAGAAAGAACATGATTAAACCCTCGATCGACATGTCAATCAGACTTTAGCGTTTCTCAGTTTTGTATCCACTTCAAAACAAATCCTGTTTCGACGGATTGCCTAACCATGTTCACTGAAAATTATATTTAGCTAAATCATTATCGTTTAATCGTTTAAGAAGATAAAACACATAAATACCTTACATAAACAAATTGATCTAGAAAGATAGTCTGCAATCAAAAAAGCCATCCATGCGTAACTATACTTCAAATCCAAATAAAAATATGAAATTTACTTAAGAATCTACATGACGATATCACATCTTATTGATACAGAATGTACACCTTAAACTTGGTAATTAGAGTTCTCAAGCACATACCAATAACTGATGCATCATATATAATAAATGCACTGATTGCAATTAAAGCGGGTTCAATATTCAACAAAACTTACTCCTTCCGCAATATTGTAGGCAGTTCCTGCTGTATCAGACTTGATGCAGGTGAAAGCTGTAACTCAAACAAATCATTTAAGCTATACTTCCTCCTCTCCTCTGTTAAAAAAAGCATAATAAGGTACTCACATATGTTCGCATAAAATAACACAAATGAATCCATGGCATATGCATATATCTTTGGTAGTTGGCTTAGAAACACAAAATTTTGATCCGAGCATGAACTTCGAAAGGTGTCCTTACATGTCTTTATCTTTGTATATCACTTAAAAAGATGATATACATTATATCAAGGAAAAGATACATGGAACAAACTCTGATTTGTCGAATTATATATACTTACTATCTACATAAGAATTATATATACTTAATCTCTACATAAGAGAGACGTCTGTATTACAACATTTACTCATTTACAAAAGTGTTAACTCACGTCAAGAATAACGAATTTAAATTCTATAAATGAGTGATGATCTTATTAGGCACCGGCTATGTACTAATATACAAGAATTAAATACAAAGTGGTTACACTCACATGTACATTAAGTCAAGGCATCTATAATTTGAACAGGCGTGTAAATTTGGCATAACTGTTCCACTTCCAACTAAAAGGTAAAACAAACTAAGGAAATTTGTTTAACAGCTGCACTTTATATGCAGATGAAACTTCCATTACTTTAAAACGAGAACTAATAATATAGAAGAAATTCAAGTAAAAGGAAATACCTATGGTTTCACTTAGCACAGAGATAAGGACTGAATCAATGACCATCATCTCTTCCTGCCACTGGTTTACACCTTTGCCACTTGCAACCATAAGCCAAATTAGGTGTTCTTTTTGCAGACAAATACCATGGCTCCTTATTTTTGCAAATACAAACTCCAAATCACGTGCCCTTTGTCCAGCATTTTTCTCCGCTTAGTAGCACTCGAAGATGTTGAAGTCGTTGCGAATGAGAGAATGGCACAGACCTTTACTGCATTGTTGTTCATTTAGACTCAGGTCGTTGTTCTTATTTGTGGTATTTGCTCCTGCAACTATCGTCATCGGCTTCACGTTTCTAACAATGCGCAAGAACGTAAAAACGACAATGACACATAATCCAAATTCGACAACTCCAAACATAAGGAATATGCTTCAACAAGGATAAAGAAACAAACATACTGAAAACATGCTAGCTATAAACCTAGCTTCAAATTACAACAAAGGATACCATTGGGTATTAGATTATTACGGAATCATTGGCAAAATATCATCCATTAGTTATGAGTTACCAAACTTTAAAAGTCCTTTCCCTACCCATTATTTCTGAGACAAACGGAACAATATGCGTCTCTCATTTTTATTTCTCAAAAAGTCTGTACAACCTGCCATTGATCAGCTTTTTTTTTTTTTTTTTTTTTTTGGTTTTATTAATTTTCTAAAACTGTTTCAGGAAGAGCAACAATAATGAATTTCTTACATATATCCACACAAAACCGGTACTCAAAATACTGTCCAGTTCAATGTTTCAGACCAGATTCATATCTTATAATCCACTAACACATGAATGCAAATTCAAAACATTAATTAAGCAACGATTACCCTTTATGCAAGCAATGATAGTGGATGCATGAGACTAAAAAATTGCTATACAAAGAAAATAAATAACCCATTCACTTATCTGGTATATTCTCAGGTCATGCTCCAAATCTTTAATATCAGAAAGGCGTGTGTACTAAACAAATATCTAGTATCCAAAAGAGGTTCAACAATGTGTTGCCAAATGATTTACAAATCACTCGACATTGTAATGTGTTGATCATATCTCTTTCGGAACAATCTTTGATTCATTTGGCAATACATTGCGAAATAATGTACGTATTGTCTATGTTATGAAAAGCGCGCTTAAGCGAATTTTGCAACTACATAGCTTAATTTTTTGAAAAGCGGAAGGCATTAAGCGATTAGCGCTTAAGCGCGCCTTTTTAGCACTTAATAACGCCTCGCTTAAATTTAAGCACTTGTATAGCAGTATTAAACGATGACTTATTTGTATAATAGTTAAGCACCGCTTAAGCGCCTTTAGTTATAGTTTTGTTGTGCACGGATCTAGCGCTTAGGCAACGCTTAAGCATCATTAAGCAAAGTGATCCCTTCATCGTCTCGCCTCGCTTAGCACTTAATATAACATAGCTCATTGTTAAGTAAAATAAATAACCAATTGCATTTTGTACGTGCAAAATGCAGTTACTATATATTATATTCTACCTCGCCGTTTTATTTTATTGTCTTCTGCAATTTTTTTTTATTAAATTGAATTTTCGCAACACCTCAGAAATTATTTTTCTACTTATATATTTAACCTACGCAATAACACATTAATATATATGGGTGTTGTATGAGTTGATTTGTGGAGTGTTTAGTGTGATTTGTACATATTTATCTATATGAGTGTCTTGTGAACTTCTTTAATTTCTTTATTGTGTACATCTTTTTTCTCTTCATGTGAGTGCCACTGAGTTTCGTTGTGTGCATTTGTGTGTGTGGCCTATGTAAATTTATTTGCACACAAACCTTGTTTGTCTACATGCATTAGTGTGTTTATTTACACTAGCAACTTCTAGCATCCATTAGAATAAATACATGTGTGTTGTTCTTTCTATGCAAGGTTTTAAATCTCGGATATCGGTCGTGTTTCGTCTCGGGGGTTTTATAGACTCAATCTCGTATCGGAGGAGATCTCGGACGAGATGAGTCTAACTGGGGAGTTCGTCTCGGATTTTCATCTCGGGTCTGAAAGTTCATATCGGAACAATCTCGGGGTACATGATATGCTAAAAATGATATTTTAACAAAATGATTTTTATGAATGTTATTAAAAACATAGTAACTTAAACTTAAAATGCAAAATAACCTTATTATTCTTTATTTTGTGAAAGATCATTCATACTCTAAATCGTAATATGCTTAAAACAGAAATATTGTTAGATAGAAAACATTAAAAGGATCCAAAACATTAAAAAATCCAGCATAAATAGACCATAAAATACATAATTTCATAAGTAACATGTATGTAAAAAGACGAATATGAAAATCATAAGCATTGTAAAACATATACGAACATACAATATAATCATTTAACATGCAAAGTGCAAAATAATAAAAGATTGATATGACTAGATTTGAGTTTCTTAATTAGTTTAGACACAAATTTAAATTTTAACCAAAAAAACTAAGATCTCGGACGATATTCCAGTATTTCGTCTCGATCGATATATCGTTCGATATTGCAATATCTCGAGCGATATATTCGAAAAGAGATTTAGAGTGATATTTGCTGTTTCGTTTCGGAAAGAGCCCAAAACGGGATCTCGGGCGAAATTTGCGAGATTTGAAACAGTGTTTCTATGTCAACCTATTTCGTACATTTTATTTTTTGTTTTTTCTCCAGGATTGCAACTTGCAAGAATAGTTCTGATTAAAAAAGAGATTGGGCCAAATCTCAATATTAGCAAATATATTGTGCAAGTATAGTTCTGGTTAAAAAAGAGATTTGGCCAAATCTCAATATTAGCAAATATATTGTGCAAGCAAAGCGAACAAAAGTTCACGTTAAACCTCATACAGTTACATTCAAAGATGATTCAAACTATACTTTGAAATATTCCATAATTAAAAAAGAGATCCTCATATTGGCTAACTAAAAAAACACTTTTAAAATATAAGACCAGCCCTAATGGTAGTTTTGTACACTTCACCATTTACTATCCTAAAAACTAAACAAAATAGCCCTTACACCCACAAGCAGCTTGGCATTTTATTTCAACGAATTAACAAATTGCTTAAACAAGGTAATCCAAAAACTCTGAAAGCTTGGAGAAGCAAAATATTTTTAAAATGTACTTATTTTTCCTTGGGCCTCCAGAATTGCTGTTTCAAAAGTAAAATAAAAATAGTCCTGTATGTCTTGTATGTTGACAGATAGAAAGCACAAATCAAACCTGTTCATATAGTTTGTTTTTTAATCAAAACAGTTTTTCACCATGCAGATTAAATGGGTAGTGAATTCAAAAAAATTGAAAAAATGGTACAATCATTCAATTTCATAATGGAATATTGAGCATTTCATATTCATGTTCTAACCAAAAACAAAACTCACCTTTCAAAGCCTCTTTAGGCGAGGTGGAAACAGCAATACACGATAATGAGAAGTTTCCCGAGCGATGAGAATAAGAGGCCACCACAGGATGAGACTGTCTCCGACCAACGAAACGTAGATCTGGTGAATCCGGTTTAGGCAAGAGGTGGTTGTGTGAATTCAATGGTAGGCTTAGAGATTTAGTAGCCGATTAGAATTTAGGGGAGACGAAAGGCTACAAAAGTGGGAATATACCGCGTTAAACAGAATGAAGCAGAGGCACAATCGCAAAAAAGGGAATATTTACAGAGAGAATTTTGGAAAGACGAAAGAAAGTGCAAAGTATATTTGCTATATTTTTGTTCCGTGTAAAATTGGCTTCAGAGAGATTGATTTAAGGTCACTTACAGTAGGGAAACCTCTCTAACGGTCGATTTGATAACAGTAGGGAAACCTCCCTAATGGTCGGTTTGATTACTTGTAAAACACAAGATGCCCTTATTACATGTTTGCATTCGTCTCAATAAATAAACATATGCACGACTTTTATCCTAGTCAATAGTTTAAACTGGAAACAAATACGATGTAGACGATACAAAAGTATGAACGCACAACTATAACCAGAAACGGAGAAGGAAAAGAAAATTCAATGGCGCTTATTCATTCCATTAGAGCATCTCCAGCAAATCGCTCGTTTTTGAGAGAAGAAAACCGAAAGGAAACGTTGCAAATCCCCCCTCGTTCATCAGTGAGTGGGGCGTTGTTGTTTTTTTAAAACCGAATAAACGGGAATCTAAAACACATTTATAGGGTTTAGCTTTATTTTATTTTTAATTTTTCATGCTATAGACGGTAAACACATTATCGTTTATAGCACAAACGACATATAAAATGCCGTTCAACCTATAAACGAAAATTTGTTTCCAGTTTAAAGATCGACACACAAAAATAGAGGAAAAACCCCTGTTTTATTTCATTCCTCACGCTCGAACTGCTGCTGTTAAAGCGTGGGGAGACGAATAAAATCGGAATTCCTCCATTTTAGAGATCTCCACACTGTTGGAGATGCTCTTATAATCTGAGACATTCTTAACGTTTTCCACTTTAGCCAGCATTTCATGAAAATTGCATGACAAATTAGGTGCCCCAGTTAAAGTAAAATTTAATCACCAATATCGGTCTCTTACATACAAAGGCAGTCCCGCACAGTTCAGCTGACCCAATCATTAAGTATGTTATCCTTCATAAGCAGTGTAACCTTCTCCACTTGTGCAAAACTGCATTCTTTAACAGTTACCTACTGTTTTGCACCTTTTTCCCTAGTTTATTCAACACACAGTTTTCGCCATTAATCAGACATATCATTCCAAAGAACCTCCTGCACTAGGTGACCTAAAAGTACAAGGTCTATTCACCCTACCAACAAACTACAACACTAAGTAACAGTGCATGTACGTGTGTGCACACGTACATTTGTATGCACCCCCTAGGACGTCTACCTTGGAAGCCTTGGGCGGACTAGGTCTGCTCACATCAAATTTAAGCATACATTAATATGCTGGATAAGCGTGAATGATGATAATTAACATGAATACTGTACTTACATATATAGCACTAAAGCTAACAAATTTGGTGGCCATTATTTCTGAAAAATAGACTCAAAACTTTCCACAACTACTTCCCAGGATCATGGGCAAAAGGAATGACACCATATTTTACAAACTGACCAGCCTTGAAGCTAATTTGATATCTAGCCTTTCCGTATATCATCTTGATACTATCTGGGTTATGAGTACATGACAATAAGCATCATATCAATCAGTTAAGTGAGTTCAATAACAAAATGAATGCCCAAATAAATAAATAAATAATCCACCACTTAATAACATAAATAATACCAAGAATACTTAGCATCAAATAAGTTAACAGAATTTCTCACAGGGCAAAGGAAGAAAAGAAAAAGCATGCACTGATCATTGAACTCGTATGCTGATCAATCTATTGAAGGATTTATTTGTTCTGAATGAACAATGAAACAAAAGCTGTCAGCAACGCCTTCAACTTTTTCAACCATGGGATAGGTTTTCAAACTTTTATCTTTAATGTCATAGCAGTAAAGCCCTTCGGTGATTCGGTCTTCGAATAGAATTCGTCTACCACCATAAATGTATAATGGAACAAGGGGGGATAGTTCCAAGACCGGTCTGTAAATTTCTAATATGTACCAGGGAGTCCAAATGGCATTGTTTTTGTTGTTGAAGTCATACTCTTGGAGCCTCCATAAGTTCATCTCCATTAACATATCAACGGGAGGAGTCATATCATAACAACACAACTTGCCTTCCAACGATGCAAAATGCCATCCGCTTCCATACACATCAACCCTCCACTTAACCGGTGACTGAATAATCCGCATCTCCTCGGTCCCCAAATCAAAAACAAGAACAGGAACGGGATCACCATCTGATGAAGGCCATATTTCCCAGAATAGCACTCCATCTACACATACTGGTGGCCCACGGAAATGGCCGACCACATATCCATTAGACACGTTGACGGTTCTCCAAGATGAACCATTGCGTGACACAGTGAGTATATGAATCGTCGAAATAGCTCTAGCTCTAATAATTATTTGAACGATTTTGTATCTTCTGCTTTCAGGGTCGAAATCAAAACCCAACTCATTGTACCGCCATGTTGTTGGTGTGGGTGCACAAGGTTTGTTTTTTATTTCGTATAGAAAAGGCTCAAGCAGATCTGGAAGTGGGATCATTTTCTCCTGAAGATGGATTGAACAAAGCTATTTTTTTGTTAACACTTCCGTGCAAACAAACCATGCCATAAGAAGATGGTATTGCATATTTGTATGAAGAGGTGGCGATGGTTTTCATATACGCATAGCCATCCATGCGCATGTTGAACAAGAGCAAATTTGACGCAGCGTCCCGACTTAGAAGATGGGAAGCTTTCATGTTGCGTCTTCTATGTTCTTCCATGAATCGAGGATCGTTTACAATTGAATTAAATTGTTTGGAAATAGATCTGAATCTGCATAGTGATTTGCAAGGAAGATTTAAGAAAATTTCACTTGCTAATTCAGGAGGGATATATCTGTTCACCGTCCTCTTCCTTTTTCTGAGATTCGCACCCATCGTGGTACTTGCTTCCTTCCTCCTATCTGATCTGATTGAAACAGCGGCAGAGAGAAAAACCCTAATGTCGAATTGCACATACATGCCCATGTCATATAATTTATATTACCCAAAGCGCTGTACACGAAAATGAAGCCTGTCAGTATGGTCCTGGGCCAGGGCCTGGACCTTTAATCGGCCTATACAACCTACGGCAGACTAACAGAGTATGGGTGCGTTCTTAACCAACGCGAGCGGGGTATTTGAGCGTGGCATTTGAGCGTGGTACTGTAGCAAACGGGAAATGTGTTTTTAGCTGCGAACGGGGTATTTGAGCGTGGCATTTGAGCGTGGTATTTAATTGTTAAATTAATGTTTTTGATTTAATTAAATTCTAATTGCATCAAACAAAATGACAACATATTTCATAAAATAAACGACAACGTTTTTCATAAAACATAAAGAACACAACGGTACTGAAATTAAAACAAGTACATGAAAATCTAAAATAAACGACGATGAGGTAACTGACTCAACTCAGCTGAAATAAACCCACATATGCCCTCATCGGTAAGCTCCCGAACAATATCCACATTCCGCTCATCATTGCGGAAAGTCGTCAAAATCTCCCAAAGGTCCACACGCGTACCCGATCTCTGAAGAAGCTCCAAGCAACGAGCAGCAAGCTGTCTCGTATCGACGGTCATAAACGAGCTGGCACGCGCTACCTGTCTGCGCCTATAGGGCTGACCAGAAGGGGGATCGCCCGAAGCCATCCAACCAGTATAGAAACCCGCGTCGGCAGGGGAGAAAGAAGCAGTTGGCACAGGAGCTGGTGGAGATGCTGGTGCAGTAGGAGGTGCACCGCAGGTATCGGATACGCACAAGTATCTTTCCGCAAACAACCCTCGAACATAATGTCCTGCTCTCGGAACTTCAAAGGCGAGTTCCTCCTGAACCGTCTGTAAGGTCTGCCACCGCCGGTACTCCAAAAATCATCTGGACCGTCCATATAATCGAACTCTGCATTCCATACACCGCTGGGTGTTCGTAGCAGTCTGTCCCAATCGCGAAAAGAGCGCTTCATGTTGTCCCATTTATTTTTGATCTGAGTTTCTGTGAACTCCAGATTATAACGGTCATTCCTTGTTGCCGCGACTGTTGAGTAGAACCCACTGACGCCTGTATCGCGAGCGGCTATAAACTCAACGCAAATATCTATAAAAGCGGACTCCCGGTCGTCCGTCCAGTTCGCAAATGGCTGTGAGGTAGCAGAGGTGGAAGATGAAGCCATCTGCATAACAAAAAAAATCAAAAAAAAAAAAAGAAATCGAAAAAACATATGTTATAGGAAATTGAAAAATATACACAACCGTATAAAAAAGTACCCTTTTTGAAGCTTGAAATTGCTTGAAAAAATTGAAAATCGGAGATTTTGAGGAGAGGAATCGGACTGAGGTGGGGAGGAAAGGGGGAGGGGGTGCAGTTTTATAGAGCACGAAAGGGAACGTTGGAAAATCAACCGTTGACGTCCGATGCGTCGGACGCCAACGGTTGATTTTCCAACGTTCGAGAGTCGCGCTATCTGGAAGGGAGAAAAGGTACTTGCGTCCGACGCGTCGGACGCAAAAAAAAAAATGAGCGTGCCTAATTTGACTGCGAACGCACCCTATGAAAGTTGCTCGTAATTAAAGAGTGAATTGCAAAGTTGAGAAAAATGTTGACATTATTGTTATATATATAAACAATAAGGTGCATCTGCTTTTTTATGTTCACGCCCACAATTCCCTTGTATATTAATAACAACGTATTCAAGCTCTACTTAAGTTTTTGTCACTAATAACAATATGTCTTTTCATTTACTCTCTAACTCATTTTTATTGCTTTTCTTAGTTTCATTTTCTCAACATCTTATATAGAATAAAATAGTTTCTGTTTCTACTGTTCAGAAATGTTCCAATCCCTTTTTCTCTTCTTACAGCAGTTTTATTAGTTTCATATCTAAAATAAATCATTAAATCAACAAATACCATCGCCATATTTCTGCCCTTTGGATCAAAGGGAAATATTTCTTTGTTTGTTGTAACCATAGAATTCCTTCTTTTATGCTTTATGAGATGCTTCATGCTTGTGGAAATATAATATTTTTTATTTTTTTGATTTTATAATGATTAATATAAATTAGAGTGTATTGGTCTTTGTTATAGATCATTGTTGGAAAAGTCAGATTTAACATAAATCACGCTTTCAAGAAGCTACTTTAATCTTCTTTTTTTCCGTTGCAAATAAGAGGTTTCGATTTTATTTCCATGATAACCCTGATAAGCAAATTTTGATCAGTCTTCTGAACTTTTTTATTCTATCTTGAACTTGATTTAATTCACCAATAGTTCTTAACTTTACAATGATATTAAATCACTTAAGCTTATATTAATATGTTGAATTGTATTTCTACTTTGCTTTTAACTATCATTGATCAAGGAAGCCCCAAAAACTCTAGGCTATCCAAAACCATAATGCTTTATTTAAAGGTTTGAATTGTATTTTGTTATCATACTTTTTATTTAATTTGATGTTGTATTTTTTGCGAGTTTAGTGCCTAAAGTCATGCCTTCTTATAACCTTTTTTCTGTTTGTTGGATTATGAGTTTGTTTATTTTTTGTAGCGCGATACTGAGGTTATAAATTCTATTTTGAGAATAATATCTTACTTTTATTACATATAATTTTTTATTTTATAAGTTTTCCTTTGTAACATTCTTATTTTCACATATAATAATCATGTGTTTATGGTTTATTTTTATTTACTAATAGTTCGTTTCCTCTTATCTTCATTTTCAATACAAAGGTAATTGTATTTACTTATTTGATTCCCCATGTTCAATAGTTTGAATAAAAGGATTCTTTTCAAAAATACTTTTGCCAAAGTTTCATTTACCTCTCTGATACTTACTAACCATTCTAAGCTCCAAACAGATTTTTTGCTGTATATTAATAATATTGTATCTTTTCTTTTTCTATTTCAATTACTTAAAGAAGTTCCATATTAATTTTTGTCCCTTACTTTCATTTCTCAACTTCTTATCTAAAATAAAATTTTGAATGCATGAATACTAATATATCCTATGTTTTTCCCCTTTGGGCTAGGTAGAAAATTTGCTCCATTGGTTGTAATCACAAAATTCTCTCTTTCATATTTTATGACATGCTTTACGCTTTTGGATATATAATATATTTTTATTTCATTTTATGTTGACAAACATGAATTAGAGTAACTTGGTGGTGGCACTAAAAAAGTTAAGTGTAAATAAAATATTTCTTAATCTTCAAGAAATGGTTTACTTTAAAGATCACGGTTGGAAAATAAGGTTAATAAAAATCAAACTTCTAAAAAATTACTCCAATCATCTCTTTTCGATTGTAAGCAAGAGATTTTGATTTTATTTCCATGACAACTCCAATAAAAAAGTTTTGATCGACCCTTTGAACTTTTTACTCTAACTAAAATTTGATTTAATTCACCAACAATTCTTAATTTTTTAATCATCTTAAATTACTTATGATTATATTGATGTATTGCACTTTATTTCTACATTTTTGGCAAAGGCAGTCGGGTTTTAAAGTGGACTGTACCACATTTTCATTATAGCAAGCAATGAGTATAAAGTATAACAAGAGGTAGGCTGAACGACTATCTACCACAGACATGATTGCCTTAACCAAGTCCTAAACTATTTTCTATCACCACGCAGGGTGAGATGAGTTATAGAATTAGTACAAGGCAGATACAATCTGTTCAGTTAATGCGCTCAGCCGATCCAATGCGATAAAGGTGCAAAAGAATTGTAGCGGGGATAATGCAAGGAAATAGCGGAATATTGTTGATGAGTCTATAATAGCATATAAAAAATATATTTATTGATTTTACAAATATATAAATGATAAATAAATGGAAAATTAACATTTAACTTAAGTATAATCAGTACGTTCTTAATTTTAAACAAAAGCATAAGCAAATATATGTAAATAAATGTAAAATTTTATGTAGCTTGATTACATTTAATAGAATATTATAGTATTATATATTCCAAAAAATATATGTTTAAAACTATCTTAAAAAATAATTTTATAATTTTTTTAATGTATAAATGTCATTTTAAACTCATTTCTTTTATAGAAGATATAGTGCAAATAGCGGAGTATAGCTGAAATAATGGAATATATCAGGAATATCAGAATATACCAGAGCTTAAAGTGGAAATGCTATTTCATAAACTATTTGGAAATAGTTTAGCGGTAGAAATCCGCCACACGATATAGCGGGGATATGGCGCAAAAATAGCGGGGCATTAACCACACAGGATACAATACAATGTGCTGCATTGCAGTCACAACAAACTAGGCTGCTAATAGCCGAATATGTAAATAACACAGCTTTACTTGATATCTTCTTTTCTCTAGGTTATTACCAGCTTCTAGATATTGGTATAAGGCATAAAAAGTAGTGATATAACAGTGAATTGAATCATAAATCATCGCAACAAACACCAGAAGTAGTAACAACTCAAATGAACCCTCTTTAGTCTACAATAGCCAAGTTTGCAAATATAAAGTAGAGCAAAATGTGCAGAAGGAGAGAGATACAATCCAAGAAGCTAATAGTTCAAACACAGACCAT
Organism: Allium sativum; assembly: GCA_030737875.1. Classification (NCBI taxonomy): domain Eukaryota; kingdom Viridiplantae; phylum Streptophyta; class Magnoliopsida; order Asparagales; family Amaryllidaceae; genus Allium; species Allium sativum. The sequence continues at coordinate 972,589,637 of CM060920.1, forward strand.
ATATACATAGCGAACCTAGTAAGTAGAGAGTAGAAATAGATTGTCTCAGATACTCAGTAAGCAGGAACTCCAAGCCAGACGTAAAGATTAAACACATGAATCCAAAAGGTAGAAGATTGAAGCAAATATTAGATTAAGCTCAGTGCAAAGTAAAGAAACAATGATGCAGAAATGAAGTTTACTCGGATTCACAACATGGCATAGGAAAAACAACTTCCACTGGCAAGCAACCTCAATGCCAGATTCAAATTAAATCACAGCAAACAACATCCAACCAAATGCCAATCACCATAGAAACACACTCCAATACCCAGAAAAGCTCCAAGATGACCCACTACAAATAGGTTCGACCACTCTCAAGGTACCAAAGACTAGAAACAACAAGACTCAACACTACAAATAATCCAAGCCAAAAAAAACTAAAGCCTTACCTAAGAAACAACAGCAACAATTCTTCTAGAAACGTCACCAACGATAGAGATGAACTGTAGGGGGGAGAAATACAGCTAAAGGAGGAGACAGTGGGGAGCGCTACTCCAACTAGAAAGACGTTAGCGTCAAGCTAGTCTGCAGGGGGTGCAGCCTAAGGAGCAACTTATACTATTACTAGAAAGGCAAGTGGTCAGAAGCCAGAGAAGGACTTGTAGAAGAAATTAGGGATTCTATATCTAAGGTTAAGAGAAAGGAGAGCGGCGAGAAGCTATTAAAAAAGGGGAATTCAAGGGAGAGATAGTCGTAGGTATCACTGAAAGATCGAAAGTCAGAGTTAAGCACAAGGTCAATCAGATCTGGAGGTAGAGCGTCTATACCAGATGGAAGAAAACTAGGGAATAGGAGGAGAGAGGAGGTGTAGAAGCAGAAGACAAAGTGGATTTTGAAGAAAAGGCTGAAAAGGATACAAGGAAGATGGTGATTACCTTAGTGGCCATGGAGTGATAGATCTCTCTGTATTTCTACATTTCTTTCAATGTTAGAAATTGAAAGAGCCCCAAAACTCTTAGTTGACTAGATTGATAATGATCAATTTAAAGGTTTGAATTATATTCTGTTATTTTTCATTTAATTTCGTGTTGAGTTTTTCTCTTTATTAAAACAACTTTTATTAAGGTTTTGTGCCTAAAGTCATGCTTTCTTTTGGTTTTTGCAACAACCCGCCTGGAATGGGCCTAAATCCCAACCCAAAAAAGGCCCATCATAACATAAAGCCATTCTAAACAGAATGTTGGTTCTTATAAGGAAATATTGAAAACATATATCATACTACGATCTAAACGAAATCAGCATCTCATACAGTGGAAGGGATAAATAAAATAACTTAGAATAGATGCACATTAAATTAAAACCATAATAAATGTTGGTTATCGCGTGTCTCAAGCAATCGTAAGAGGTACATCAACTAGTTATCCCAATAATGTAATAATACTGCCAAAAATAACTAAAAGCCTCCATAGTCGGGCTCCATCTCCAAAGCACCACTGATCATCACTGATCCCCAGCGTCCTCACCTGCTAACCTATTTATGTTATAAGGAGGTAGGTCAGAACATAAAGTTCAGGTGAATGAAAAACATATAAGTTTAGGAAAGACCATTTCCTATATTTGGCAGTGTAAATTTTTCATGCTATGTCTACACAAACAAACATACACAACTAAATATATGAGGCAGACATCCTTACAGTCACTTAAGGCCTACATGTAAATCTAAGGACATACTTTCTTACAGTCACTTAATACCCCACGAGGTGGGCTATACCTAGTCATTTAAGGACATTACCTAATTTTTATTAGGGAGGACTTCCATGTAGTTACTTAATACCCTTTGGAGGACCCCTAGCCACTTAAGACCTCGTCTCTAATGTCTATGTCATAAAATATACTATAGGGCGAAAAATGGTAACAGTCACTTACTACCAGGTTTAGGTAGGAACACAACTTCATTTAAGACCCTCTTGGTAGGCCCTCTTGTTACTATCTAGCTGTCCTTACGGATGAACTCCTAACAACTTAAAACTTCCCTTAGATGTTGTTTCCTTTAGGCCATACACACACACACACACCCCGTCCGTAGGTCAGCCCTCACTAACCCTTAGATAAGAAGCGAATATTACTTGCAGAACTACCTGACTCATACGCTATCGTCTATAAAGCCATTTAATACCTTATTGATTAAAAGGCGAACCAATAACCACTTAAAACCTCGAAGGGCGGGTCCCATGACTTAGGTCCAGAACCAAGGAGTGAACCTTAGGAACGGAACTGGTCCTAACCACTTAACACCCAACAGGAGGCAGGTCAGCAACTTAATACCTTTCCCAAGGCATGCCTACTTCACACACAAATGTGTGTGTGTGTATACACACACACACACTAGACAACTCGCATTAAACCGTCCACTTGTAGCTGCTAAATTTGCCCAGCGGTTCCTGGCAGGCTTTTACTACAAGTTGGAATCAACCTCGCATCTTAGTGTACTAATTATAATGGCCAATGATAATAAGAAATCTCATATTAACTAGTCTTACTTGTAGATGCTGGATATGCCGGTCGGTTCTGGGCAGGCTTCTACTACAAGTAATGCTTAGCATCGTGCATGTGTGTCATTAATTATAATTAAAGTCATTAACTCACACACTGCATATAATTCCTATGGGGACATTCGAATATATTTCCTAATTTAAAATGTATGTAGTACTCACTTGATACGCATTAATATTATGCTCAACTGCACTGTAAATATATACATGAATAGACATGAATTATGCGAACGAGAATAACGACCTAATCATGTTTGAAACGTCAATCCTAACAATCACAATTAAGGTACACAAGTTAATTTCAATTAACATGATCCAACATGTATACACACAATTAACGATAAAAACGGAAATAACAACACATATGAATAAAACATGCAACCTAGGCTTGAAAAGTTATGCAAATAATAGAAATATAGACACGATGCAATAAATCTAATTACATATGAAAAACCTTTCTTTTGGCGCTGCTTCACATTTATATTTATATTATCTACAAAAGCTTAAGATAATATATTGTAGATAATATGTTCGAACCAATCTATTTGAAATCAACGTTTAAAACCTATTAATTTACAATATACAAAACTCATGTTTTTAGCACACATATATATATATATGAACATAAAAATAAGAATCAAGTGAATCAGAACAAAAAACTAAGAATTTCACAATATCCTAAGTCTAAATTTCCATTTTCTAAATAATGCAAATCCAATTACATCACTTTTGAATAACCATTTTTGTGATAAATAAAATATAGGATTTAGAGGGTTTTAGCAATATATTATCAGCTTAATCTAATCTCACATAGGCATAATATTCCAAATCTAAACTACAAAAGATAACAAATAGAAACTTATAGGGTTTACACTCACAGTGCTGTAGGAATGCGGAACAACATAACCTTTGTAGAACCATATTTGGATCTAGCTTTCAAAGTCGTGCTCCAATCCTTCTATTAATATATATAAGAATCCAAAGAATCGGAATCTTATGTGTGTACATATATATATATATATATATATATATGTGTGTGTGTGTGTGTGTGTGTGTGTATGTATACAAACTAAATTCCATAACTCTAAAATCTATACTAATATTAGAATGAAGAGGAAAAAATTGAAGTAAAGAAATATAAGAGAAATCTAAACTTATCTCTGGAATTAGCAATGGCAGAAGGACAATATGGAGGTATAGAGGGAAATAAAAATAGGATCTGAAGTAAGGCTAGGGAGTCATATTTATAGTTGCAAGTGAAAGTGCGGACCATTGGATTATTTAGATTTGATCTGGACATCCTACCTAATGTAAAACTACATATAAGCCCCTACAAAGTTCAAGCCTCCCCACCCTAAATCATCAAGGGAGGTCGACCTCCCCACTAAAAGGGCGCTCGACCCCCTTGGGTCCAAATCGTCTAAAAGATTAATTCTTCTGGTTACTTTCCTGTTTTATTAATTACTCATTAATCGAATTGATTACTTTTCGTTTCTTGTTTATTATTTTCCTCATTTTCATATGAAAATATACACATAAATTCAAATCCTCTTGGAATATTCTTTTATGCTCATCTACAAATATACGTTTAAGATTTTGAATTCAACAAACGTGTTTGATTGTGAAGTGTAGAACTCCCCCTAATTATATGCTCCCCTATATGTGTGCATAAGAGTGAAGAAAAAAATGAACTGAATTTTCAATATTAAAATATTCATGAAATATGCACCCATTAATCAAAATCTTAGCCATTCTTCCCCTTTTGTTATCATCGAAAGGATATGGAAATCGAAATAATGATGAATATAGACTAGAAAAATAAATTCAAATCAAGAGATAGAATGAATATCATAAATCTCATTTAATCAAACAAAAATCATAATTTTCTTCAAACGAGCGGCAAATTTCACATTTTTGAATGATGGATTTTATATAATGGAGAAGGTTATAAAACATATGAATTCCAATAATTTTCAAATAAATTTTAAAAATTGAGTACAAAATAGTCCTGAATTTGGACTATAATTATAATTCAAATTAAGAGAAAAAAAATCGATTCATCGTAAATCCTAAAAACTATCAACCAAAAATCATAAAATAGTAACACGTTTTACAATTTAGAAAACGGACTAATAGGTTGGTTTTTACACAACAAGGAGGATTTCATATATATAAATTTTTACCCTTTTCTTTTCTTTCCATTTTGTATTTAAGAGCACACTAACCATGCATGACCATATCTAGGTTTTTTAAATGAGGTCAGTTGCAACTTAAATTATAAGCATTCTCTAACTATGCATGACCATATCTAGGTTTTTAAATAACACTTACTATATAAAATCTCCTTAGTATATAAAACCAAAATGAATGATAGAAATACGGTAGGAATAGAGATGGTTGTGAAATAAATTTCTAAATTAATTACATTATGAAATATGTTCAATGCATCAGGATTTTTGAAAATTTTCAGCTCTCTCTTATCCTAAAAAATAATCTAGTCACATTCCCATCACAAATTTTGAAATTGTACTTTCTTTAATGATGAAAAAAATTTAACTCCCCACATTAAATAAAACCATGATTAATGATTGAAAGATAGTTTAAAAAGAAGATGTTCGTGAAATAAGTACTAATTCAAAGATATTATAAAATCTGTCCAATCGTCATGAGAAATTAAATAATATTTCCTCTTGTTATGAAATATACTATAGTCACAACTCATCACAATTTCATAAATCTAATAATAATTTTGATGAGTTCCAAATATAGTTCAATTTGGCCAATAATTTCAATTTTTGAAATAAATAATAAAAAAAATGATTTTAAATCCGAAAATATCAATTTCAAGAGTGATTTTGAAAGAACTATACAAGTAGAAAATCAATTTCAAAAAATAATCAGTTGAAAGTGAAAATGTTTCAATACTTTTAAAACTGATATCACTTGTAGGTCTGGATGCCCATAATTACAATGAATCCAAGCCCAAAAAGGCAAATCTAACAATTCAATTTCCTTTATCAAAGTAGCAGAAAATCAGTTTCAAGGCAAGAATCACAAGAGAATTTTCAGAACATTTACAACAAGCGCAAGAGACAATTCACGAATCAAATCAAAAACAGGATCAGTCAAAAATATAAACTTCAAATGAATTGCAAATATTTACAATTTTAAGTTCAAAATATGGAAATCACAAAAACATGAAAGTTTTAGATAAATGAATCTAATTTCCAGAAAATCAAGAATTTGCAATTTGAAGTTCGAAAGCTTAAGATAAGTCAAAAAATACTGTGGCAATATCAAAATAGGATAAACAAAAAAGATGAGTAAAATGAGGAATAGAAGGAAGAATAAACAGAAGAATAGAAACAAAAAATGTGAGTTCAGAGATCATACCTGATTTGCCACTGACAATGTGGATCTCTAACTCATCACCCTTGGCTAAGAAACATATATGAAATAGCTTCAATTCAAATGTGGAACAATCTTTGATTCTTCTTGAAAGTCATTCCTTAGCCAAACTCCAGTACCAAAGCATTTAGGGAATCAAGTGGCCTAACAAAAATTGTAGAACCACTCCTAACTTTGTTCATGAATTTTGGTACCCAAACTTGTTTAAATAACAATCCATTTGAACATACCATTATGCCCTTAGGAACCAAAATTTGGCTAATTTTACTTACAACTGAATTTGTAAATTTTGGGAACCTCATTCGTTCAGACGAATCGTTTTTAAATCAATGTTTACTTTGATTAGATTTTCCACATATCAAACAATTTAAAGAATCCGAGAACTTATGAGAATTTTGTTTCAAAATCGTATTTTCATTTTTAAGCAATTTGATTTTATTCTTGAATTCAAAAATCTCAACTTCAAATTGTTTACGTTTTTCCATTTTGACTTTTTCAAACTCTTTAAGTTTTTCAATTCTTTTTCCATATCTAAGTTTTTGCTTAAAAACTCATTCCCGTTATTCCTCAAGGTTGAAAACTCATTTTTCATAGTCTAAAAATTAGTTGAAGATTCAATCAATTCTTGATTTAAGAAATTGCATCTTTCACATTCACGTTTTTGGACATTCATCCTTGGTTTCTGTTGACGTCAAAAGTTGGTCACTAGTGACGATCAACCCCCAATCGCGTGATCAACACACGACTAAAGATAAAAAATGCAGTGAAAAAGGTAAAAGAACGGGGAGCACACACAGAATATTTATAGTGGTTCGGCAAAGGCGATGCCTACGTCCACTTTATATATCATTTCTTTTTCTTTTGATTACAAGCACAATGTTTTTGTATTTGAAGAAAAGAAAGAAAATCATTATCTTCCTTTCTTCCTTTTGAGAGATTGAGATTCTAGAGAAGAGTAGAAATGAAAAGCTTATAGAAGCCGTCTGGCCAAAAGAAGTCTCCCCCTTTTTTCTTTAAGCTTGGAGGTATTTATAGGTGGAAAATGCAGCTTGGGCTGTTATGAAATGGTCCGGCCATTTCGGGAAGGCCCGGACACGTGGAGTCAATCCATTGGCTCGAGTTGCGGCTGGAAGACTAACTCCACTGTTCATAAATAGTATCTTCAGAAGTTGTGGCTGACGTGGCATCCATGAAGAGGTATAACAAAAGTAGAGCTTTGTCCACATACGGTTGACCGCCTTTATCTCCTTGGAAGTCGGGATATTAGGTGGACTGGCTCTGTAGAAGATTTCCACCCTAGCCCGAAATAATCGGTCGACTCACTCTGATAAACTCGATCGACTGGGAGGCCTATTCTTCCGGAGTGAGCTGTTATTTGTTGAATCTGGACATGGACTGATGTGTGACTGTTTTGGACCCATTATTGGCTGTTGGGCTTCCTGAAATGCGGCTTTGTATTTGACTACGCGTTTATACTTTATTTGTTGAGACTCTTGCCAAAAAGAGGGTTAACACTTTGCCCCTTAGAATGCATCTTCATCGACAGAGGGAGGTGTGTTCTGAAATCTGGACCGAAGTACAAACGCTCGAGCTGCTATGGTCGTGCCGGACCATATTAAAGCTAGAAAACCGACGGTCCGATGTTGTATTAAGACCAGAAAACCGACAACCATCGGAAACCGTATTAAGGCCAAGATGACGATTTCCATAAGAATTGGTTCCTGCAAATACAAAAAAAACCATTCTCGTTTGGAGAAGGGTGATGGGTCGAGCATTTTATTCCACTTGGCTTTAGAGGGTGGCGGGCATAAACCATGCTCGGCTTGGTGGCGAGCATAGACCATGCTCGGCTTGGTGGTGAGCATAAACCATGCTCGGCTTCGTGGCGAGCATAAACCATGCTCGGCTTAGTGGTGAGCATAAACCATGCTCGGCTTAGTGGCGAACGCCAATCTGGTTCGGCTTAGATAGGGCGAGTATTAACCATACTCGGCTTAGGGCAAGTGTTTATCATGCTCGACTCATGTTAGGTTAGTTAGTTTAACGAGCTATGCATGCTCGTGGTGTAAAGAAAGAGAGCATAATCCACACTGTGTTTAAGAAAATGTGACCTCACTCACTTGAAGGAGTAGGTATTTGAAGTGGTTGTGGGCTTTCGCGCTAACCACATAGGACCGGGGGGGGGGGGGGGGGGGGCGAGCATTAACCATGCTCGGCTTAGAAATTTTACAACACGATCTACTTTTACAAAAAGTAAAGTCCATTACTACTAAGCACTATTACAAATAAATTCTACGGGGACAACGATTGATTACAGAGCATTAAGGCGTCCTTGTTATTGAAAGAAATACATCGAAAGAAAAGATAAAGGATCTAATTAATGATAATTCTGCGAGTGCTAGTCTCAGGGTCCTTTCCATTTCTAGGAGCTCGCGGACCAACCTGAGGAGCTTGGGCAGAAGGTCGCGGCGGCATGGCCGGGGCGCGATCTTTAACATATTCAGCGAGTTCCCCTTTTCTGACTCGTCCTTCGATGAGATCACGCAGATGTCGACAATCATTTGTATTATGTCCAGCTACGTTGTGGAATATACAATGCTTGCCGGAATCAAGTTCCATCTGGGTCGGTTCTCGTCGAGGTGGCCTTGGAGTAGGGAAGGACTCACACATATTGAGATAGATATCGAGCAAGGAGGAACTGAGCTCGGTGTACAGATCATACTTGTTTTCATTTCGAGGTCGGACATCACGTTCACCCTTTTCCGAGACCTTTCCTCTTCCTTTATTCTGCCCATTGCCATTGAGGGGACCTTGTTGTTTGGCTACTAAAACTTCAAGGCTGGCATCCTCTTATCGGAGGAATCTCTCGGCCTCGGAGTAAAAATCATCTATATCTTTGGGAGGATCCCTGTTAAGGAGTTCGAGAATTCTGATCTCTTCTGAACTCCCGCGATGGCTGCCATCAGCACCATCGATGGCTCGGGACGATCGACAGATGCTACAGCTGCGTTGAACCTTTCGAGGAAGGATCTTAGCGTCTCTCCGGATCGTTGTTTGTGGTAGATAAAAACATGACACTTTTCGGTCGAGAGATATGCACCCGAAACTGCTCGATAAAGCGGGTGACCAGAGTATTCCAACTACTGATTGATTCTGTTGTTAGCTGCCGAAACCACATACCGGCTATATCTGTGAGAAAGAGAGGAAAGCACTTAGCCATGAAATTGGTTGATGCACCAAGTACTTCCATATGTCGCATGTATCGAATGAGATGAATGGTCGGGTCAGTGCGGTCGTTGTATGGCTCGATGGCTGGGAACCTAAAGTCCGGAGGATTTCGAAAATTTCTGATTTCTCTAGTGAAGGGGCTGCAGTTGACATTGTCTATGTCTTGCTGCGAAGAATTGCCCCGAATAAAGCGTCGGATGATGCTTGCGAGCTGACTCCCATCTCAGAGGAGTCGTTGCCATGAACTTAATTCTGCCTCTTGAGAAGGTTCTGCACGAGGATCCGGCAGGAGCATGCTCGGAATGGTGGCCGTTGGCTGGGCTCGACCTCCGAGATCTGGGTGAAGGTATGAGGGAAGGTGAGATCTGCCGGGTGGTTCTGGGTTGAATGGCCCCTCTGGAACCTGATGAGTCGTGGGTCGAGCCATACCCATAGCAAAGGGTCTAGGCTGATCCAGCATAGCATGTGATGTTCGGAGGCCAGGGTTGCCTCCGTTTGGAGCGAGGTTAGGAGGGTCTACGGTAGTGTTTTCTTTCGCCACAGTGGGGACCGGCATAGTAGGATGGCTTCCCTTGTTCGAAGGGAAGGTTGTGCCAGCTCTTTGCTGAGGGGAAAGAGTGGTTAGATTGGTTTGTAGTAAGATTCCGGATTGTAATGGGAATGGCATTGATTTTGATGGACCCGGGGGGAGCTCGACCGATTCAATAGGTCGAGATATTCCAAAGAGTGGAGGCATATTTGTCAGACGACCTAGATCTTGATCGCTCGCCTCTTGAGGTTCTATGGCCACAGCTGTGCTGGTCGCTGGAAGCGATATTCCCGGCTGGGATCAATCGGTTGGTGGGACCAAACCAGGATGAAATAAAGGTGTAGTCGGATCAATGGTCTGATTTCGCATAAAATGAAGGTCAGCTGCTGCCCCAGTCTCGGCTTGTGGAGGAATTGATGTTGAAGCGTTCAACCCCGTTTCCAATCGACCGAGAAGGTGATCCATCAACTGCTGCTGTCGTTCGAGGACTCTACCCTAAGATGGCATATGGTCTTTGAGTACGATCATGATTTTATCCATGTCGCCCCGGGTAAGGAATCGAGGCATGTCATCATGAGAGGAAACTTTGTGGCTTGCTTCTGCATCATCGATATCAGTTGCATCGGCGTTTGCGGGACGAGAGGATGTTGCGTCTTTCTTTCGTTTGTTCGCCATGACCTGAGATAAGCAGGAGCTCGACGGCAGCGTCAGAGCGCTTTTCCCCTTCCTGGCGCGCCAAAGTGTTAACGTCAAAAGTTGGTAACTAGTGACGATAAACCCTCAATCGCGTGATCAACACACGACTAAAGATAAAAAATGCAGTGAAAAAGGTAAAAGAACGGGGAGCACACACAGAATTTTTATAGTGGTTCGGCAAAGGCGATGCCTACGTCCACTTTATATATCATTTCTTTTTCTTTTGATTACAAGTACAATGTTTTTGTATTTGAAGAAAAGAAAGAAAATGATTATCTTGCTTTCTTCCTTTTGAGAGATTGAGATTCTGGAGAAGAGTAGAAATGAAAAGCTTATAGAAGCCGTCTGGCCAAAAGAAGTCTCCCCCTTTTTTTCTTTAAGCTTGGAGGTATTTATAGGTGGAAAATGCAGCTTGGGCTGTTGTGAAATGGTCCGGCCATTTCGGGAAGGCCCGGACACGTGGAGTCAATCCATTGGCTCGAGTTGCGGCTGGAAGACTAACTCCACTGTTCATAAATAGTATCCTCGGAAGTTGTGGCTGATGTGCCATCCATGAAGAGGTATATCAAAAGTAGAGCTTTGTCCGCATATGGTTGACCACCTTTATCTCCTTGGAAGTCAGGATATTAGGTGGACTGGCTCTGTAGAAGATTTCCACCCTGGCCCGAAATAATCGGTCGACTCACTCCGATAAACTCGGTCGACTGGGAGGCCTATTCTTCCGGAGTGAGCTGTTATTTGTTGAATCTGGACGTGGACCGATGTGTGACTGTTTTGGACCCATTATTAGCCGTTGGGCTTCCTAAAATGTGGCTTTGTATTTGACTGCGCGTTTGGACTTTGTTTGTTGAGACTCTTGCCAAAAAGAGGGTTAACAGTTTCCAACTGGTTATTTTCTTGAACTAACTTTAATCTATCAGACTTCAATTTCTTAACTTTTAGTTTAAGAGAATAAACAGTTTTTGTGAGGTCAAGACACATTAAAATTAGATCTTTGTAAGTATAGTTTTGTATCTCATTAGATTCGTCTTCACTGCTTTTCGAATCAGATTGTGCCATAAGAGACAAATTGTTCTTCCTCGTCATCACATGTAGCTGTAAAGGCAAGTCGAGATTCTTTCACTTAAGATGTTCCTTCATGAGTGACCTCCAAAGCATGCCAGATTTCCTATGCAGTATTACAATGAGAAATTCTGTTAAATTCGGTTTTTTCAAGAGCACAAATTAAAGCATTCATTGCTTTAGAATTAGTTGAAAACAATTTCTTATCATCTTCATCCCACTTACCCATTGATTTAGGAAATTTTTACATCATTACTGATCATAGTGGGAGTTTTGTGTCCTGTTTCAGTAATATCCAAAACATCGTAATCAACAGATATCAAATAAATCTTTATCCTAGCTTTTTAATAAGCATAATCATTACCATTGAACGTAGGTGGCCTAGCTATAGATTGTCCCTCAAAAAAAAATTATTTGAATTCATGACTCTAGGATTAATAAAAAATACCTACTCTGATACCACTTGTAGGATCTAGATTAATTTGTAGAAGGGGGGTGAATAGGGTTTATTGCAGTTTTGATGAATATAAAAATATCACAGCTCATATCACAGCAGAATAGATAAAGGCGTAAAATAAATGGCACAAATTTTACCTAGCTTCGGCAAACCCCTGCATGCTGCTGCATTCCCCAAGATTTCTATTAGAATTAAAACAATTTTCATGCTTACAATTCCTTGTAAGCTCGCGACACCCTCTCCCAACTGTTCTAATCCAACACTCAAAATCCTGCACTGATCTTTATCCCCAAGATCAGATTTTCCCTAAGTATAACTCCTATAGCTATAACCCCTAGTTTGAAGAAAACTATAAAATGATTACAAATAAAAAAACAACTTAAAATAAAAAATAAATAAAACCCCTTTAAATAGCTGGCACCTTTTTATTTTATTTGCTTTGTCTCTTCATAGAGATATCAGCTTCCTATTCGTTTCTTTGATGGTCGACCTAACCAAAATTAGAGTTTTGTGATTTGCCCAAATCGCGGTGCTTGGAATTGGATGAAAATGATCTTCTGATGCTTCAGTGCTTGTTGAACTCTGATCAAGGATTTGGCTTTGCTATTTTATCAAAAACACGAAAGTATGTGTGTATCTTTGTTCCTCTTTTTCTTTTGATTTGTTTGTGGTTTTCGATTATCAAATGCATGTGATGAATGGTGTGATTTATAGGGTTTCGAACCCATATATCTCTCTGATTTTGCAATAGACTCGTCTTTGATAATTGTGCAATTGATTGGTTGATGAAAAGCCATGAATCCCTGATTCGATTTCTGGAAACAAAGGTTTGGTTTTCTTTGCTCTAACATGGCACTTGTGAATTTATGGAATGTCTTTGAATCAGTGGAATTTTTCTTGCTAAAAATAAATTCTTTAACCATGTTGTTATTATCTTGCATGCTACATGCTTGATGAATTTATAGTGAATGCCCTATTTGAATTCTCTTCTTACCAAAGAGTTGCATGTGCCATTTTGTGGAAACATTTAAAAACGAGAATTCATACTTGCCAAAAATAACATTTGCCAAGATTGCAAATTTAATCTCTTTCCCATTTACTTGCATGCTGAAACATTCCATTTATACTGCACGAATTCAAAAACAATCTGCTGCCACTTATGTATGTGATTTTGGGCATTTCGGTTGCACCTACCTTGTGTTCATTGCATTTTGATGCCGCCATACATACATACATACATACATACGTATATACATATATACACACAAACGTGTGTATATATATGTGTGTTTGTATTGTATGTCTGCTTATTTGAAATGCATTTTTGTACACTGCCACATTTTTTTCACCACTGACCTGATCTCCTTGTTCCATTGCTCCACTCTTGACACTCATGTGCCATGCTATCATGCTCATAACTTTGACCTTCTACTTATTTCACCATGTTTATCATCATGCCTCTACATATGTATTGATGTGCTGCTAGTTTGGTTTGTTTGAATCTTCATGCGGACTGGGCTGATTTGTGTTACGTTGCTTTGTGCATGGTGCATGGTGCATCCTTGTTTGACCCTAAACCTGAACCTCTTTGTTGAACTTGTCTTTTGTACTTGCGCATACACATGCCGCTACCAGATTTGCTTTATGTATAGCTTCACCCTTGTCACTTGAAACTGCCCTTGTATATGTTGCTAAATTTGATCTCTCACTTTGCCATGTTCATGTGCTATTCCATGCACTGATTTGAACCAGACTTGATGTTGCTGGTTGTAAGATTGTATAAGCATGATTGTTATATGTCCATTCCATATGAACATCTGTGTTATTGTGCACCATTGATTTAACTCATGTGTATGCTACCATGTGAAAGCTGACTTGTACGTGTGCATTGGCTTGTTCATGTATACTGCATGTACACTATAGTTTCCTTTGTTTGGGCTTGAAATGTTTGAGACTTTAAATCATACCGATTGATGGATTGTTGTGCTCTTGACCATTTTTACTTCCATTGACCCATTTATGCACTCGAGTTTGTATAATATTATGTCCATTTGAACCTTCTGTGCACCTGATTATTTGCATGTCTTGAATGACATCATCTTGCTTGTTCACATGAGTTGCTAACTTGTTTTGGCTTGGAACCTGTTGTGTGCACTAGTGTGTATACTGCACTTGAAACTTTGTAGTTGCTCGACCCAGTTCTGTAGCTATTGTGCTTTCCTATTGCATTGTAAACTCTTCTTGTATCTTTCCATTTCTGGTTTGTGTAAATGTTGACTACATCATTCTAGTATGATTTGAACATGTCATGTTAACGTTGTTCTGAAAATGGTTGGACTGTTTTCTTGAACTGTCAGAATATTATGGTCATACACACGTGCATATATGTACGAGCGAGCTTTTGTACTACTTCACATATGATTGCTATACTTGAACCTGATCATTGATTTGATTTTGTACTTGTTCACTGAAAAATCACTGTATACAAGTGCAAACATATTTTTCTATTTAAATCAGCGGACTACTATATGATGTGTCGTGACTGGTTAATATCTGCAGGCTACGAATGTAAGTTGAGACTGGTTTTGATCAGTAGACCACTATAGCTGTATTGAGGTTAATCTACTGGCACTAGCATACAGTCTGTCTTGTGGTATTTATAGCGAATCACTGTGAATATCACAAGCAGTATAGACTCAAAAAATGTATGTACATATCAGATCAAGTCTAGAAATATGATGAGAAACACACCGAAATTTCAAGGCAAATAAAATATAAAATAAATTTATACTTGCTAGAAATAAAATCTATTTTGTCCCAATTTAGCGTGTGTTTTTCTGTGATGGGTATACAAGTGACAAGATTAGATCTGAAGCAGCTGAAGACTCAGTGTGAGTGTGTATGAGAACTGTATATGAAGGTGAATATGTACAGAGTGAACTGCGTGTAATGTAGTGAGGAACAATGTATAAGAAATTGAAAGTATTATATCACAGTGGAATATACAATAGTGGAGTGGGAAATATATACTAATTCAAATGCTGAAATAAAATATTTATTTAAATAAAAGCACTATTTGAATATTAAATTCTAGAAATAGTACTATATTCAATAAATATAGTACTATATTCAATAAATATTTATTTATGTATGTGATGTAGTATAGAACAATACAATTACAAACACATTTATAATATATATATATATATATATATGTGTGTGTGCGTTTTATATAATCAAACAAAAATCATATTGTTATATACAACACCAGTTACCTTATAAATCTCTAATTATAAACCCATTACCAAAGTCTACTTGGCTATGACCATCGCTACATATATATGTTTGTGGTGGATGAAATATTAATCCAAAATTGGATGAAACATAAATCCAAAATGTTATAAGCCGTGACAAGTTCTTTCCTATACCTACCATACCTTCATTTAGATTAATTAAAAGTGTTTTTCTGAGCATATATTAACTATTAGATAGACTTGTCGAGCTAAGTGAAGGTATTGAACCTGAGTTATTTTCTCTATTTGTTTAACTTTGAAATAGTTTGTTTACAAATTATCGGATCCCAAGGGTATTTCGTTCTTTTAATTGAACAATATTGCATAAATGTCATATGATTCTAAAATATAGTGTCTAGTCTTAAATTTATATAGGCAATGGTACTAGAAATCTAGTATGTAGAGGAATATGATGCCCTAGCACTTGCATTAAATTGAAGAATGATGTCACAAAAATACATATTCAAATGCTAAAAAAAAGTTTTTATAAAGAACCTTATCATTTTGCGTATAGGGTTATATTTGTGTTGTATGGTGTAGATGTCCGAAAGAATCAATATAGCATTGTATTATGCAATGCACTACCATTTCATGTAATTGGTATATTATATAGTTTATTGTAGTTCCATGTTAAAGTTCTATGTTATATCATTTTATATGAGTTTTTACATTTGTGTTGTATGATGCTTATGTCCAATGACTAAATGTGGCATAGTGTTATGTAGTGAACCATATTTTAATGTAGTCAATATATTTAAGCCTGTGTAATGTTGTTTCTTACGGAAAATATGTTATCTTGCTAATATTTTAGGGTCAGCCATGCTAAATAACTATTGTAGGTCCATTATAAAGACTTTTTTCTAAAATTATAAGTAAAAATAATGGTGAATACCTTCAAACAACGATCTCTGAAAGTGAAAATGTTGAATTGAACTTGGAATTAAATCCTCTACTAGCACCTCCACCATTTACATAATAAATTTTAATACTAAACAATTTCATGATGAGAAAGACCTGGTGTAACAACCCGTATTTTCAATAACCTGTTATAACGTAAATCGAGGCAGAATTTAATTCAAAAATCTGAATCAAGGGAAACGGGCTATGCCATTGCGTTTGTCTCGGAAAAATACGCGAAATAGGGTCCGAGTTTTCGAAAATCGAAGTCTGTATGACCCGATTAAGGCCCAACGAAGTTTTCAGAAAAATTCAAAGTAAAAACAGATTTCAAATTCAAGTTTGAATTTGAAAAATTAGGTCAGATTGGGCTAGGCGGGAAAGTTCCCGCCAGAGCACCCAAGTCGACAGCCCTGTCGACTTGGGAGTCGACTTGGTTGGACCCAAGTCGACAGCCCTGTCGACTTGGCTGTCGACTTGGTCCAGCCGGGCTGTTTAGCCTGGTGCACCATTTAGAGATTGTGTTGAGCTTGGGGACCAGATTCGGTTTTGAGGGCTGAGATTGGAACTAGGGTTTAATCCTAGGGTTGAAACTAGTCCTAATCTCTATAAATAAGGCCCTAACCTAACCCTAAATCATCATTATTCATTCATACAACTAAACTATGGCAAAATCAATCCTCTCATGGCCTCCACTCTCTTCACAAAATTCCTAAATAAATTTCTAAGTGATTTTTCATGCATACAAGTGTTTTCAAACTTGTATGAGCATCATTAGCTTGCATTCAAGTCAAGTTTCTATATTTGCATCATAAAGAAGGAGTTTTGATCATTTTGGCTCAAGGGTTTTTATGTTAGAGCTTGCATTTTGGGTCTATTTGATTGCATAAGGGCTTTGTCATATCTTTTGTGCCTTCATAAGTATTGTAAGCCCTATTCTACTTTCATACTTAAACTCTAAAGTTAAATGTATGATATGCAAGTTTGCCATGATATGCAAGTTTACTATGATGTGATATGCAAGTTTACCATGTATGTTATGCAAGTTTACTATGATGTGATATGCAAGTTTACTATGATGTGTTATGCAAGTTCATCAAGTTATGTTATGCAAGTTTGATATGCAAGTTTGTCATATGATATGCAAGTTATGTTATGCAAGTATATCATGTTATGATATGCAAGTTTATATGCAAGTTGCCATGTTATGATATGCAAGTTTATCATGTTATGATATACAAGTTTATATGCAAGTTTGCCATGTTATGTTATGCAAGTTTGCTATGTTATGATATGCAAGTTTATGTTAGCCTGCTTTGTGACCAGGCTACCCAAAGCAAATATCATGTTGACATACCTCTGGGTAAATGCTGTCTCGTATGGAATCTCTGGATAACATCGATCTCCGGCATTGGAAGCATCATCATAGGACACAAGGCAGTTTGGTCAAAATCACAACATCAGTATAAACTGGCCCGAAACCCCTATCGAATGACCTCATATGGGTCTATTCACCTTAAATACTCGTAGCCCTTTGAATTAGCTTCAGTTTGAGCTTTGGTTTGGCTCAATCGGCCTTACAATTTGAAAGTTATGTCCGTTTCCGTGAATGGGTGTAATCTAGCATCAAAGACTCAGGCCATCGCATCGGATCGCTCCCATCAGCTCGCCCTCGATCGGATCGCCCCCCTCGGATCGCCCCTCACGCGTCGCGATCTGACTCGTCACCACCCTGCTCGCTCCCTCCGACCACGACCCGTTCGTGGTGCGTACCGTGACCACGATCCAATCCCATTACCACGATCCGACCACCGAACCTACAGATAAGCGCACTGTTTTGACCTATTCTTAAGGCTATTCCTGCTCCTACTTTCATGGATCGCCTGCCACGTGTCCTACCATGACCCAGTCCTCCCAGGAGCTTTCCTACAGCTATAAATACACCTTCAGATGGCATTTTCAGGGGACTTTTTGGCATCTCAACTTCCATGGCTGCCATGGCCAACACTTCTCCATGAATAACCACCATCTTCCTCAATAAATTCAATGGATTCAGAGAGAATTATTCATTGAATTCAAGTGATTGAAAGACAACATTCATTGTAATTGTAATCTATGAGTGAAATGAGAAAATATGAAGTGGATGTAGGCTCGTTAACGCCGAACCACTGTAAAAATCTTGTTGTCTTTCCTTTTTCTCTATTTTTCGATTATTTCTTCATATCTTATGCTCAAAATACGACAATTTGGGTGTTAGAGCCATTTTTTGATCTAACATTTTGGTGCTTTCACTGAGAAATGAATTCTCATTCTATTGGATTGTTGCTCTACTATTTGGATTTGAAAGTCCGAAGAAAGCAGTCCGCCTTCCTACCATTTTTGAAGATTTTGGCGATTTCAGAAAATCAGAAGTTTATGGCTCCGAAGAAAGCAAAGGAATCGCATACTTTGCTACCAAATGAAGAATAAACAGATAACGCACAGGAGTAGGTGGTCGGTTCGCGGTTCGCGGTTCGCGGCTCGCAGGGGGCATCACGAACCACCCCCAGGTGACCTCCTCGACCCGAACCAAAGATTCAAAAATGTGGACACCGCGTCTCGTAGGGGTGACCACGATCCGGTCTCAGAATGTACCCACGATCCGACTAGAAGCTAGTAATTTGAAGGCCTCCGCATATCAGTTCCTTCCATGCCCCTGAAGGCAACCACGAACCAAAGAGGTCCAGCGATCCGCGATCCGGAGAGGTCCAGCGATCCGCGACCCGAAGAGGCCCAGCGATCCGCGACACGAAGAGGCCCAGCGATCCGCGACCCAGAGAGGCCCAGCGATCCACGACCCGGAGAGGTCCAGCGATCCACAACTCAGAAAAAAGATGACGAACAAAGGTCACGACCCGACCCGAGAAAGTGACATTTTTTGGAAAAAATGCGTTTTTCTGATCATTTCAGAAAAGGCTCTGTCGTCCAAAATCGAAAAAATCGTGCGGTGCCCACGATTTCGACCTAACCGGCTAGGTCGATCGCCGCCGGGACTGCGGGGCCCCGGACCCCCGCCGGCGCTGCCCCCGGACCCACTGACGGCCTCGCCTTCGGCTCGGAGCACGGCTCGCCTTCGGCTCGGAGTATGTTTTCCCCTACAAGTAACAATCAAGATTCAGTAGATAGTCTGAGGATATCAACGGCAAGTTGGTGATGGCTGGAATCCTTCCTAGAACCATAACACCTATTTACTGATGTTGTTCAATGTGAGGAGTTATTGAAAAGACTCAGCATGCTGGATATGACAATATATAATGATCGTCTCACAGCGACCTCCTCTTCCAGAGCTCCGATGGTGTATAGATTTCGCCAATGCAACTGATAGTGTCCGTGAACGAATAGTGATCACCTAGTTCACATGACTTAAACTTGTCCGACTGGTGAAGTCCCAGATAGCACTAATATGGAGCGGTCCAGGCACTACTCCGAAGACTCGGATGATCATAGCAATGGTGTGTCACGATGACAAGATGCTAGAAATTGGCTACGGATCCTATCTTTACAAATCTACACTTCACTTGTATGGTGTGCTGAAAGACATAAGTCCTTCGGTCTACTCCTAGGAGAACTTAGCTCGCCTTTGCAATGCATGACTGCTATCCATTACATTATTGAAGATTGATTTCCATCATATAAGAGTTACATCAACACACTTTGGTGCCCAGAGTCAGGTACCAGTGGAACCACCGCGAGCCATGATTGGACATATGATCTTTGCTTGGACGATAGCAATTTGATTGCTCACCAGCCACCATACGATCTCGGTCGAGAGATGAGAACTTGAGATCAACGCAAATATGAACCAACCATTATCTCTCCACTTCATGCAACAAGTTGTGACAGAATGTGTGAATATTACTTAAAGCCTTGCAAACCATGCTATCATATTCAAGCTTATTTGATCAAGGTCCAGACAGACCAGCTCTAACATAGTTCAGATCTTGCATTGCACCCTAGTGCCTGTTGCTAAATATCCAAACCGAAGATGGAGTGGGAATGGTCTATGGTGATCAAGTTATTGGAAAAGCTGACTATTCGGTTGGATGGACTATGTTACACAACAGGGATGGCGTGAAACCCAAAGATGTTTCCCCTCCAGATGAAATGAAATGTGAAGGAGGTGTCAATATTGCGAATAATGGGAGCATCGCAAAAGGAATTGCCAAACGACCTGCCCGAAGACATAGATTCCAGAGAGGATGGTGATTCGGGATGAAGAAGGGTGACATCTAATAACGCAACTGCACGTGTTCCGACTGGTGACGCCGACCTGACTAAGGTCCTCACATCGGATCTCCTTTAGACCTCTTCCGAACGAGGGAACTTATATGCTTTCAGTAGGCGAGCCTGGATGTGTTCGTTTGAACTAGTGCTAATATTTGCGGGATTTAATCCCAAATTATGAGTCATTTCTTGAGTATAAACCTGAAGTGTTCTCTTGTCAAGCAAATAAGACATATGCAGTAAGTTCACTATCGCGGGATTTTATATGGAGTTGCCATTCGAAATGAAAGATGAAATCAACCACTTGGAAGTTGTATACAGACGGTGCAAGAAATGATCGGCAACCCAACGCCGAAGTTTTGCAGATAACCCCCGAAGGACGACTCGAAAGGAATTCCAGTCGGAGAAACCACAACTTGCAGCTTACCTAGAATGGGCAGAAGAGTTATTAGATGGATTGGAACGTTACAACATACCTCATATTTCATACACAAAAGATCTAAAGTCGAATCATCTGGTCGAATAAGAAAGTTCCGATAATCCAGAAAAGATAGAGATGATCCCCATCAAGACACTATGAAATACAACCATTGATAAAATGGAAGCTGATCCAACGTTGGAGACCAAACCCGGAAGAGAGTCATGGTTAACTCCATGATAAACTTCCTACAGCACAAAATGCATCTAACAAGGTGAAGTGAAAGGCGTGCAATCGTTCTTTATGCCTCGAGGTATGACATGCAATTCGACATTGCCTATTTCTCTTGGAAGGTTGTCCCAAAACGAACACCAACGAATGCAATTGCCAAATTCACCACCCTAAATGATTCGACCAAATCACCAGTCAGCCACCCATTAGATGGGAGATGTACATGAACGAAACTTCTGGCCAATGGCGTTCTGAAGTTAGAAAGTGAAGACTCACACTTCCACTCCCCTCATCGATTATATGCCAAGCGAACTCATGCCCCAGATGCTGGGGGCAACTGGAGATTTTAGCATGGATTACTCGAGATTACATCACCTAATTCAAAGTTGATACACCAAAAGTTTGCATGGCCAATTGCATTAGTCTTGCCTGAAGGTCAGCAAGTTGAGGGTTTAGAACGCTTGCACCCGAGCGATGATTGATTGTTTGCGCACAAACCCTTGTCCCTGACATAGGATCGAAGGCATACCGGCGAATTTACAGGATATGATTATCTCTCCAGCTGCTATATTCTATTTCCTAGCACAGAAAGTGCAAAAGTTTCTACAAGCATGAATCTGTTGTTCTCATGCCAACTTCCATCCTAACACCAATGTGATGGCGTGCTACTATTAGCAGTACAAACATGAATCCCCGGCACTCTATCCTTACCCTCAGCATGGGGGCCAAGAGACGATTTAAAGGGAGGCGCGCCCTCATCACTCACTTATAGTACCCACCTAACCGCCTTTGCCATCTCAGGACCCCGATCAAGGCCTATTCATTCTTGGGACTGCCGCCCCACAATATTTTGAAAAGATATCCTTCATCAGCTAAAAGATTTTGGCAGCCCTTCACTGGCAGAGCTAAGGCGAAGCAAAATGGACCTGCAATGAACATGCAACGCCATTTTCGCTCATAATGACGCTCATTCCTTTAACAGGACTATTCTTTAACTATGACTCTTATATTTGCATACTTTATGAGTTATTGATGTAGTTAACTCAGATGAACTAATATGTGGATGGTGTAGGTACCCCGGATTTGATACCGATCAGATTTCTGACACCCGCATATGGGATTATGGAACAGAACCATAACGAGCTCGATTGAACTACTCGTCTACAAAACCACGCCCTCCATCTAAAGAAAATCATATAGCTCAAGGTGGATCTAGAATGACCATCCAATCCTTGGCTCACGCGTGGCAGAACAAAAAAAAAACAATCGTACATAAATCATTGAATCGCAAA
This sequence comes from Allium sativum, assembly GCA_030737875.1. Lineage (NCBI taxonomy): Eukaryota > Viridiplantae > Streptophyta > Magnoliopsida > Asparagales > Amaryllidaceae > Allium > Allium sativum. The sequence continues at coordinate 972,611,945 of CM060920.1, forward strand.
GTCGTAGTCCGACTCCAGAAGAACGCAGTGTGACCGGCCATATGGCTCGATCCTGTCCTCGACGCCACTGAATCGCACGAATCTGAATAAAGGAGGCGGCACTGCCCCTTGATATGCTCACTTTTCAATCATGCAATTTACTTTCACATGCTTTCCGAGTTATTGACATGACTAACTCATGCGATATGAATAATGCAGATACCCGAAGTCAGGTGCCAACCATTCCTCCCGTAGACTGTTCGGAGGAACTCAAAGCCTTGGCAAATACTCCAACTGTTCGTCCGACTGGTTTTAATCCTCAGAGCTTGGATTAAAATATAAACCTAGGACGAGTTCGATGGGCATGCAAGATTGCAGACCGCTTGATCCGTGACTCTAACTCTCCAGAGCCGAGAGAGAGTATAAAGGACGCGAAGATGACGTCTACAAGGCGTGGCGGTGTACCATGATCGGAGCCGCCTGAGCAAAACTCTAACCTCGGCGACTGCCAGGAGAGTATAAAAGCGTCTCCGATTGAGCACTGAGAAAGAGCTCCTACCCCGCTGAAGGATCGGGGAGCGACGGAACTGCTGAGCTCGAACTCTAATTCTCCAGAGTTGAGAATGAGTATAAAAGCGTCTCCGATTGAGCGCTGAGAAAGAGCTCCTACCCCGCTGAAGGATCGGGGAGCGACGGAACTGCTGAGCTCAAACTCTAATTCTCCAGAGTTGAGAATGAGTATAAAAGCCCTCTGATTGAGCGCTGAGAAATGTGCTGGAGACTCAGCACCCCCCATAATTTCTGCTCCGCTGAAGGATCGTTGAGCATACCATGAAACGAACTAGAACTCCTACCCCGCTGAAGGATCGGGGAACCGCTGAGTTTAAACTCCAGAGAGAGTATAAAGGCGCCAAAGACTTAGCGCCACGAGGGCTCCTACCCCGCCAGAGTGTCGGGGGATTAACTGAGCTTTGAGCCCGAATCCTCCATGCCCAGACATGGGGGCAAAACAAATAAGATCCTAATCAATCCTCAACAAAGCCCTGGACAGGCACTAAGTTAATGATTGATTGGAAGCATACCTATATACACATATTACTTTAGTGCATTTTCATTTATAATTGCATTGACTACTTATAGCGCTTCATGACTTATTTGCCCATTCGCAGGTACAAGACAATGCGAAAGAAACAAAAAATTTATTACTAAACGCAGGTTTACAAAAGATTACTAGTCAAGAACGCGAGGGCCTCATTCGCAACAATGGCAACATGCTAATGGAAAACGAACAAAGGGTCGCATCCAGAAGGATGATGTAGGCCCCTTGAAGACCAGAAAGCAGATGAAAAGAGAACGTCAATCTGCTCATCCCAACTTACTTCCAGAACAGGAAGCTCAGATAAGGCTGGATATATCCCATGTAATAATTGGACATGATGCAACCATTTCGTCCCCGACATTTCCCTTGATGCAAAGAGCAAACGGGAGCACTCGAGGCGACTACAATCTGACTCTTCACCGCTTGATTTCTGTCCTCAGAGCTTGGACGGGAGAGTATAAAGGCGCTAGTGACTTAGCACCACTCGAACTCTAACCTGCTGAAGGATCGGGAGAGTATAAAGGCGCTAGAGACTTAGCGCCACAAGAACTCTTACCCCGCCGGAGTTTCGGGGGTCATACTGAAAGCAACTTCCTCTCCTCATGTTTACATGTCTGAATTCAAAAGGGAAGTGACCCGACCGCATGTCTTTCACTTTTACCCTATGATTGGGGGCATGACTATTGAAAATATTTACAGAAGACATAGCTTATATGCCTGTATTTGACTTATGTTGTGATCTTGACAGGCTCCTTGAGGACTAGGAAACAAATGCAAAGAGAACGTTTTTTGGTCCTAACCTACTTCCAGACTCGAAAGCTCAGATGAGACTAGATACATCTCATGCAACCGTTAGATGTGACACACCATCGTATCTTCGACCTTTCCCTTGACGCAGGGGGCAAGCCGGAACACTCGGGACGATCACAGTCTAACCTTTCGTCGTTTGATGCCGATCCTCAGAGCCTGGATTAAGGACAAAAGATTAGCGTGGATTTCGTACCAACAAATCGATTTTCACCCAACTCTAACTCATGATGCGAAGAGGGAGTATGAAAGATATGGATTTGAAGTCCGCTACTCAGAACAAACCCCCGAGGGTGAGGGCGCCAGCACTGAACTGGAAGGCCGAGCAACAATCATCAATTCGCTGGAAATGATAAAATTGAAGTTCAAGTAATGACGAACTAGGCATAGTCAGATATCAACCATCAGCTTGGGTTGAACACAAACCAATCAGCATGCATGCAGCATGCAGCTTCGATTCATAACATCATGGATGGAAACACGGGCAATGGAACAACTACCTGCAATAACCCAGATGAAAATACAAGGATCGCAACAAGCTCAGGTCATGCACGACCAGCATTAGTTCCAACTCGAATGAATACTCAAGCGACATTTCATACTCAGCTCCAAGAAAGAACGCAACAACTCGAAAAACAGGAACCCGGTCAGGTCGAATGACTCAAACCATGACCCGGGGGCAATATCGACGTGGAAACAAGAAATCAGCAAAGATCCCCTTTGTAATCTCAGATTCGATGCTGGGGGCACCAGCCAGGATCTTGATAATATGCATCAATTCTTTGATGGCAACCTACTCGCTAGTTTGATTCGGCACCTCTCAAGAAGCTTTTCTTCTCAAGATGATGTGGGTAACGACAATCATAGCCTCTTCACATGGGACATTAGAATATCCTCTTATTCCCACATATTTCAATGCTTCACCACAACGAGACTTCCTCAGAGGCTCTGACGAATTCAACCCTGAGGTGGATAGACCTTTATGACAAAAAAAAGTGTTAACGTCGAGACGAATAACCAAGATGCTTTTCCGACTAAAGAATAGAGCACCTTTCAATTCCTGAAACGGTGAGGACAAAGGAAAAGCCCCGGAAAAGAATGACAAAAATGTGCAGTTACAAAGAGAACCTATACCACTTATTGAGCCCATGATCTTGTTTGTCAAGCACAATTGAACCGAGCATGAGAAAGAGACTCAATAAGACTGTGATAACCATTTTGGACTATGCCAAAGCATAAACGGAGGGGCCTAACTAACTTCATAACGACATTTATTCACTCGCATTCAACAGCCTTACTTAACTCCACAACTGATCTGATGAGAGTAACCGAAGTCGCTGATGCCCGATGAGGCAATCCTCACCATCTGACTAAAGAGAAGAGATGATATCAAAGCAAATGTGGTTCAACCATTCGCATATACAATTCCGATTTTTGCTAAATTGAGAAACAGTACAGAATGATCTGGGTGGACTAAGATTGCTGAACCTGCAACTCTTACCAGATGCAATGACAGGAAGTATAAAATCTTCAAGATTAAATGCCTTATTGACTCAACTCAACCCCCATCGATACTGGGGGCATAAGTACTGACCTCGCTTGTCCTCCGATGGCACTGAGAGCACAAGTGTCGATTCATAGACTAACTTTGAGGACAATCCTGGCATGAAATGGGATTCAAAACATGTATGTCATGCCTTCGGAGTACAATCTTACTCATCTTTGCCGACCAAGCAAGCTAGCTTGTGGATCGAATGTGAACTTAAAGACTCTAACTACACCGAATGGAAGGTGTAACAAACCTATCTACTGCCTCGCGATGGTGACGATCCTATAGGCACTGGTCCACATAATTTTAACAACATCCCTTACTGACTACTTCATATGTGAATATTGGATTAAGAAATGATCCGTAACAATTGTGGATTCTCTCGACTACGATCCAGAGTGATCATGGCTTTTGAATTCCTTACTGTTACGATTCAATGCGATTTTAAGATCCTGGATTAATATCAAGATATCAAGATAGTTCGAACTTGAGTACAAATGACAAATTCATATGTTGATTCTGATGTGCTTTATGCCAACAGTCCAGTTGTTAGCTTAGAGCCCAAAGGTTCTTACATCGCCCCATGATTTGGGTGGCTACCCCATTTATTGACTCAAATGTAAAAGAAAGTCCAACCCTACCACGCGCTTGGCTTGCATAGAGTGATGATGTTGTTTGGCGATGACCTATGCGTGTAGGATCACGCTCGGGAACCAACAATTTAGCATGACTACTGACGGATGAATTAGATCTTTCGATTGGACAAGGTTTAAACAATTTCTTGATCGTCTCGAATACTCCTCTCATAGAACTTAGCCTGATTAGCTCCAATGGAAGCAATGCAACAATTGGATAAAGCCTTCTCAAGGACAAATGATATTCCAGAAAGATTTAGCTCAACATATTCAAAGCACATCTCATCCTCGATGAGATGTACTTTGGGGGGCAAAATGTTAGCCTGCTTTGTGACCAGGCTACCCAAAGCAAATATCATGTTGACATACCTCTGGGTAAATGCTGTCTCGTATGGAATCTCTGGATAACATCGATCTCCAGCATTGGAAGCATCATCAGAGGACACAAGGCAGTTTGGTCAAAATCACAACATTAGTATAAACTGGCCCGAAACCCCTATCGAATGACCTCATATGGGTCTATTCACCTTAAATACTCGTAGCCCTTTGAATTAGCTTCAGTTTGAGCTTTGGTTTGGCTCAATCGGCCTTACGATTTGAAAGTTATGCCCGTTTCCGTGAATGGGTGTAATCTAGCATCAAAGACTCAGGCCATCGCATCGGATCGCTCCCATCAGCTCGCCCTCGATCGGATCGCCCCCCTCGGATCGCCCCTCACGCGTCGCGATCTGACTCGTCACCACCCTGCTCGCTCCCTCCGACCACGACCCGTTCGTGGTGCGTACCGTGACCACGATCCAATCCCATTACCACGATCCGACCACCGAACCTGCAGATAAGCGCACTGTTTTGACCTATTCTTAAGGCTATTCCTGCTCCTACTTTCATGGATCGCCTGCCACGTGTCCTACCATGACCCAGTCCTCCCAGGAGCTTTCCTACAGCTATAAATACACCTTCAGATGGCATTTTCAGGGGACTTTTTGGCATCTCAACTTCCATGGCTGCCATGGCCAACACTTCTCCATGAATAACCACCATCTTCCTCAATAAATTCAATGGATTCAGAGAGAATTATTCATTGAATTCAAGTGATTGAAAGACAACATTCATTGTAATTGTAATCTATGAGTGAAATGAGAAAATATGAAGTGGATGTAGGCTCGTTAACGCCGAACCACTATAAAAATCTTGTTGTCTTGCCTTTTTCTCTATTTTTCGATTATTTCTTCATATCTTATGCTCAAAATACGACAATTTGGGTGTTAGAGCCATTTTTTGATCTAACAGCCATGTATGTTATGCAAGTTTGGGGTGATCATTTTGTTCATGTTATCATGTTATGCAAGCTTATCTTGAGTATATGGACATAAAGCTTCAAGCTTTATGCTAAAGGTTGCATTTTGGCAACATGTAAGTTATCATATCCCTTATGATAACTTGCATGTGAGGCTAAATGCGAACTTATGGCCATTTCTACATGTCATTTATCACCATGTATCACCAATATGCTAAGTTTGGTTTTATGCATGCTTTTGAGGCCTAAAAATGTAATATGCAAGTATATGAACACATGTACATTTCATATGCCACCATGTTGAACTTGTGGCTTCAACACTTTTATGTCATGATTATGCCAAGTTCCCTCTTTCTATCCTTTATGCGCTATTGCGATATGTAAGCGATGGGATTGCGTTTGGGGTTGGGTAAAAGTAAAAGACATAAAAACATAAGCTTGGGAATTTACCTATTAAGTTAGGTCTACCCATTGGGAATTTACCTATTAAGTTAGGTCTACCCAATTGCTTGAAAACGTGTAATGTGTTTTGGAAACACGATGGACATGACACTTAGAAAATATAAGTGTGACCAACTCGAGGTTGGGTTGAGTTTGTAGCGTAAACCTACCCGGAACCGACCGACTTAACTAGTTGCTACAAACAATATGACCCAATGTGAGAAGTTGGTCATGTGGTACCTTGGACCCGAGGTTAGACCAAGTTGTGGTGTAAAGCTACCCGGAACTGACCGGCTTAACTAGTAACCGCAACAAAGTCTAATGTGAGAGGTTAAGGAACATTAATTAATTAATGCCTCATGATTAGGGTTAAGTCATGGTCCACTTAATACCTAACCAATTTGGGCTTGGTTGATTAGTCAGGGTTAAGTCGTGAACTCATCGTTACACTTAACCAAGTTAATCCATGATTATCAAGAGGGTTAAACCGTACTTAACCCACTAAAAAAATCCTAGCAATGGGGGCCCACTCCAGCAGTAATCCCAAGTTTGTATCATTAAGGCCCTAGGGACTAGGCTAGGGAGGGGGCACGATTACTGGGCTGGAGGTAAGAGACCAATAAACGACGGCAGGGTGGTACGCCGATGTAGTTCCGGACGGACTATGGTCGTGCACGTAGTCCGTATTTGGAGAAGTCAAGCATGGGTACCAGTAGATCGAGACTGTGCACTCATGTTTATGGTGTCCAGGGGTTGGCACCCTAGGGCTTGATACACCCGAAGGGTGGACCCGGCACAGTTCGACTACAATTATGTTTGGGCCGTATTGACACCAACACGTGACTAGTTAGGCTTAGGGAGCCGATCGACTAGACCGTTGGGTTGGACCTCGTGTTAGGGTCACTTCATGTTATTGGACCTCGTGTTAGGGTCACTTCATGTTATTGGACCTCGTGTTAGGGTCACTTCATGTTATTGGACCTTGTGTTAGGGTCACTTCATGTTATTGGGCCAAAGCTTGGGCCAAGGGATCAATACTTGTTTATTCAAGTCATGTTAGTTTGCTAGTACACCTGTGGTGCAAAAACCTTAATCCTAATTATGCGATGACACTTTTATCTACCTTGTTAGTTAATCATCATGCTAGTATGTTGTTATCCTTATGTTCATCCTTGCTTCTCATGCCAATTAACTTTATCAATTTACATTGATTGTAGTAGGGCTTACTCAGTCTTTTTGACTGACCTGTTTTCTTTCGCCTCTTTTCTTCCGTTTCCCCCCCAGGTTCTCAGGGTGGGAACGTTGGAGCTTAGCTTGGATTTCGGATTGCTTGCTTGTGGGATTTCAGCTCATGTACGGTTTCGACATGAAGCTAGCTATGGTTATCACTTATTTGGGGATAGTACTTATGTATTTCAGTTTTTTCAGCAATGTTGTTTTTATCTAGACTTGTGTATTTGGAAAGTTGACATTATGTTGTACCAGACTTGTTTTGAAATGGTTTGAAATCTTCCGTTGTTTTATCTATGTTATTTACTCTGTTTACATATATACATATGTTCTTGTTCTGCCTTGATATATCAGTATGCATGTTTACCTGATTCAAACGCCCCTCCAAAGTCAGAGTGCTTGCAAGAGACACCCTGGCGGAGTTTGGGGTGTTACACCTGGTTTTGTGTAGTATTAAGAATTAAATTTTGCAAAAAAATTTCATAGTAAAATAATTAATTAATTTCGATGCCTTAATTGCAATGAATTAAACATTCATCTATCTCATCAGTAGACATGTTTGCGGTAATAAGTGCATGTCAGAAATACATGATATTTGGTAGAAACATTCAATGTAATTCCAACCTAGATGTAGTTATACGATGTAGGTTGGTTATTTAATTTCAACGTAGCACAATGAAATCCTAATAATTAAAACATTGGTTAGCTAAGTAGAAATAAGGTCTCATTCTAAGCACATGTAGCTAACTCAATCAACGTGTAGAAACAATTATTAAATTTATATTATTGTTGAACATCACTTTGTTACACATATTATTCATCAAAACGCTAAATAAACTTAACAAATCAGGCATTATATATTTTACAAAGTTAGGCGTTGCCATATTCCAGCATTATTTAAAATTGGTGCTTAAACTTGTTGGTAGTATTAGGTTGCCCAACTAGCCTACGACACGGTTCACACATGCTAACCAAGCTCGGATTAGTACTAAATTGTCCATCTACTCACAACATGACATTAAGCTAAATACCCACCATCCACTACAAGAAAACACTGATTTAGCGTCATATATTTAGAAGCGGAAATTTCCACCGTTAATTTGCGATGGATTTCCAGGTGATTTGCAAGAGATAGTTTTTTTGTTTTTTCAACTTTTTTCCTTTTATTTATTACGGTCATCTTCTGTCATCCCTTACTAAGCCGTTGCAAATTGCGTCAAATTACCGACAAAAAATTTCTACTGCTATTTTTCGCTGCAAATCCAGGCAGAACACCGACGAATATTTATCAAAGCTATTTCGCAGCAGAATTTCAACAGATTTGCTAGAGATGTTTATATTATTTTTCTAAGGTATACATTAGTGTTATTTTTTTAATAATTATTAACATGTTCATTAATTAATAATTAATTTGTTCTAATTAATGATTTATAAGTAATAATAATTCATGATTTTTAACTAATTATTAATGATTGTTAAATAATTAAAAGTAATAATTAAAACTAAGACAAATTTATAATAATTATATTTGTTAATTAGTATTAATTTTTAACCATTAATAATTAATAATTGATGTTAGATATATAATAATTACTGTTAATACTTTATTATACATACATAACCAACAACAACAAAGCCATATATCCCAAACAAGTTGGGGTTGGCTAGATATGGAACCCAAAATTAAAATAAAATTAATAATGATGATAATATATATATAAAGGGTTTAAAATAACCAATCAAATAAAAAGTCGTCCGATAAAGAGTTTTTTTAAATAATAATAAGTAAAAATGTTCAATAAAAGTGAAATAAAATCTAAAATAGTAAATAAAAAGTAAAAAGGTTTAGTAAACGTGAAATAAAGTCTAAAAAAAACACTATGGTTCTGGTACATGGATTGCCAATTTCCATGCACTCCTATCAACTACCAGCTCTTCCGATAAACTCCAGTTACTTAAATCTCTCTTTATTATCTCCTCCCATGTCATTTTAGGTCGACCTCTACCTCTCTTTGGGCCTTCGGCGTGACCTAGAATTCCAGCGTGTACAGGTGCATCGTATGGTCTACGTTGGACATGTCCAAACCATCTCAAGCGGTATTGGACTAACTTCTCTTCAATAGGTGCAACTCCAAGTTTTTCCTGAATATCCTCATTTCTAATCCGATCTCGTCTGGTATGCCCACAGCTCCAACGCAGCATTCGCATCTCTGCTATACTTATCTTCTGGACGTGTTGCCTCTTAGTAGGCCAACATTCTGCACCATATAACATTGCAGGTCTGATTGCTGTCCTATAGAATTTTCCTTTAAGCTTCTGAGGAATCTTCCGATCACAGAGAATGCCAGATGCTAGTCGCCATTTCACCCATCCTGCTTGAATTCTAAAACTAACATCCTTATCAATCTCTCCATCAAACTGCAACATAGATCCTAAGTATCGAAACGATTCCTTCTTGGGTACTACTCTACCGGCCAGGGTAACATCTCCGTCATCTGACCTGACACTGCTAAACTCACACTTCATATACTCTGTTTTAGTTCTGCTAAGCCTGAAACCCTTTGATTCCAAGGTCTCCCTCCACAACTCCAGTTGTCGATTAACCCCTATTCTACTTTCATCAATCAGCACAACATCATCGGCAAAGAGCATACACCAGGGAATCTCCCTTTGTATATCTTTTGTGATTTCATCCATCACTAATGCAAAAATATAGGGGCTCAAAGCCGAACCTTGATGTAACCCTATGTTAATTGGAAAGTCTCTGGTCTCACCATCGCATGCCCTAACACTAGTCACAACCCCCTCGTAGATATCCTTAATAAGGGTAATGTACTTTGATGGCACTCTCTTCCTTTCTAGCGCCCACCACATAACCCTCCTCGGTACTCTGTCATAAGCTTTCTCCAGGTCGATAAAAACCATGTGGAGATCTTTCTTTTGCTCCCTGTATCTCTCCATAAGTTGTCTAACCAAGAAAATCGCCTCAGTGGTTGACCTTCCCGGCATAAAACCAAATTGATTCCTAGAGACACTTATCAACCTCCTAAAACGCTGCTCGCAAACTCTCTCCCAAAGCTTCATTGTATGACTCATAATCTTAATTCCTCTATAGTTTGTGCAACTTTGAATATCTCCTTTATTCTTGAAGATTGGAACTAAAATGCTTCTCCTCCACTCATCTGGCATTTTGTTTGATTTGAAAATATTGTTGAACAACTTAGTTAGCCATCTTATCCCTGCATCTCCAAAGCATCTCCACACCTCAATAGGAATATCATCAGGCCCTACCGACTTGCTTGATTTCATACGTTTCAATGCCCCCTTTACCTCAGCTTCTTGAAATCTCCGCACAAAATGTCTATTATACATATATAACCATCTGGGTTAATTTTTATCCAATTACCTACTGATTGTTTCTACTCAATATTTAATAATTTACTAGCGTGAATTACAATTTCACGCTAACCCGCCAATTCAATATCTAATTGTCGTTTTTAGAATCTTCAATGGAGGCTAGTGTTTGAGCCACCGCCGCCCTCTTTCTCTCTAGATCTCGTTTTCATCCCCCTGCTCCTATATCCTCCGCCCTTTTTTCATCGTTTGTTCCATCTCTCTCTCTCTCTCTCTCCCCCCTATTATATCTCAGGTTTTTTTTTCCAGAACTTCTCCTCGTTATTCTCTCCATGCTTCCTATTCGTCCCTTTCGATCTAACGAACACATAGCATGGAATCCTGATTAAACCCGCTTAGTTTCTATTTATACTCGTTTGAGCGCCTCCTAAACTCCGACTTTTTTCTCCTCTTGCCTTTTCTTTCATCACCAGCAAGAAAATCCCCTCCGTATGCTCATCTTACCAGTAGCAGAATTCTATGAGGTTGCTTTGGGTTCTCGGATCGATTGTGATGTCCTGGAAGGTTAGTTTTGGTGTATTTTGGATGTTTTCTAGCGTAGTTGGATCAGAGGTTTCGTCTTGGGTATTGGTAGATTTTAAGTAATCTTATAAGCTTTGGTTTTTTCTGATTATGGTTGTTCTTCTGGTGAATTTTTTGCTTAGCTTGAAGTTAAGCTGCTAATGTTTATGTATGTGGTTACCTGGTGTATTTTTTGCTTATCTTGAAGTTAAGTTGGATCAAAGGTTTTGTCTTGGGAATACGTGGAATGGAGGGTATGCAACCAGTTATGGCTAGTGATTTTGCAGTTGCACAGTTTTGATTTTTAACCGATTTACTTCTTGTGCATGGACGTTGGTCATATCTCTGGTTACGCAAGGTTATATCTTATTTCTTATGAATTTGATCTTCTTTATATGCCTTGTTGTGTGTGTGCTTGAATACTGTTGCTCAGTGTAATTATTGTTTATTATTTAGTGGTTGGGCCTTTTTCTAAGTGCTAACACATGTATCATTTTTTGAATAGCTGAAACTGTCGTTTTGCGGGACATTTTACTATATGTATCGAGCAAGCAATGACCATCTTACTCTTAGAAAGCTAAAGCATGGAAACATGATTTCGATAATGCAAACGAAAAGTTTTGAGGTAGGGATTTCCTAGAATGTGCACAGAATACTTTTTGTAGGTTTTTTCAATTGGGTACGCTTTCTAATATATTAATTCTTTTCATATTCTTTTCCAAAATTGTAGGTCAGTGGAACTAGTATTAAATTGGACATAGGAAAATGTAAGGTCTTTGTCATGCCTGAGGTGCTACAGCGATTGAGCTTTAGCCTCTTCTAACTCCAAGATAAACTTATCATTTATATTGAGGTAGACCGATGTAGCATCTTGCCCATTCTGGTATGAAGCCGAAGTCATATCAACTTGTATAGTAACGTACTTCTCTTGAAATTCCTCAACTTCTCCATTTGACATATTTATTTCCAAACGTAAGCATTCCAAAGCTACTCTATATCAGCTAGCATAATCTTTAACATAGACCAACCAAGCATTGTGGTTAGAGGCTTGAGGTAATGAAATAGTAGTAAGCTTGTGATTTTTTTATTATGACTTCTAGTATAGTCTAAACATGAAAACTGCTATGTATGCTAATCGAAGAATTTTACATTTCTTGACAAATACCATCCTACGTACACATAAAATGTGAAAACATGAAAAATCCTTCAAACATAAATACTGCTTTGTCGCAACCGATCTATGCCAGATGCTTGGTGGTTGGTTTATTAGTTTCAATTTTCAACTTTACTTCCAATTAGTATTATTACGACTGTAAATGGCTATGCAGTTTTAGATTCGTAAAATGTTATGTACTCAAGTGCGGTACTCTTGCATTAAGGCGGTTGACTTCCTCGTTTGCAGTAATCAAATTTGATACTCATGCATTGGACTTTATTAAGATGCATATTAAATATCAAAAAATTGCAGTAAAGTATTAGAGTTGAAGAGTTAAATCAAACTCACACTAGTTAAAATTTTAATTGTACATGTATTTGCACCTGTATCGACTTTTGATACACCAACCTGTCCCAAGTACATGTATATTGTTTTGTTTCCTTATTTTGTAGTGTATTTATCCATATTATGGGAACTTGATGTACTTCATTTTCTCACCTTGCTTTAAACATGAGTGATACCTTTACAGAAAGCGAAACAATGTCGATTCATCTATACAACCAATTGAAGCTTATCACTGTAATTTATTTGTTTTTAAACCTTTTTTTACTTTTCTTCTCCTTGCTTTTCAGAAAAAGAAAGAAGTGCGATCTTCATAGCTTTTCTGTCGAAATAATGTTAGAATGGAGCATGCCTAGAAAAGAAGTTTGTTGTCTTCATATCAGAAGATGAAATGAAGGTACTTTGTGAATAATAATATGTTGCACAAATGCTTTTCAACAACTTAAAAAATTATTGTTTATTGTCATCATATTGTAAGTTAAACAATACTTTGTTTTGTAGCTATGCGAAGTGCACAAGGTCCATCATATGGCACGAAGAGTACATTTCACTAAACTAGCATGTATATTTTGGCTTTATGATTTTGTATTGTATTATATTTTCAAGTCGTCTCTTGTATATGTGTTGTGCCTATGTATTATTTATTTTAATGCATTAGAAGCTTGTTTTCTTTTGTTTTTCAATATACAATATAACAATTACTAAAGTTTTGACTGTTTATTTGACATCAACAAGACCATCATTGTTGATGTTAAGGGGAAAGCATCGGAAGCAAAGCAAGACTAAATCTATCATTTTTCTATTTTGTAAGTAAAATTATTGATGTAAAAATGTATGTCGTATTATGTGTGGATATGGAAAAGTTGACAAAACAATATGTATAAAATGCTAAGTTATTTGAATGATATGTATAAAATAATATACAGTAATTTATATATTTGTTGTTTATTTTATTTTTTTTGTTGGCTTATGTTATTTATTTTACCACTGGCAGTTGGACGATAGTATTTGGAAAAGCTGTAAGCAGAAAACATGAAAGGATGTTTATTGGTAGAATAGCATGGGAATAGTAATGGATCACCTACATAAAATGTTTGATCTAAAAAACATTTTGTCACTAATTTCTTGGCAATTAGTAAGTGTTTACCCACTCCTTTTGTAAATAATATTTTATTATAAATTAATTATCCGTCAGTAAATAGTCGGAAAACTCATGCTAGATTTCATCGCAAATTCTGACACAATTACCGTCACGGTTTTTACCGACCATAGAGTTATGCAGGAAATCCGTCACTAAGGCCAATTTAGCGACGGATTAGAAGCGGGTACTGCCGCTATTATATGCTGTTTTTCTTGTAGTGATTGTAACTACCGAGGGAGGTTCTTTTTTAAGAGGAAGCATTCATGTATTTACTTGTTTATAAGTAAAAATGCAACAATTATTTACTTATAATGTTATTCATAACTCCGTTTGTGAAGATTGTTTTTTTTTTTTGAAATCTTGATAATTTGACTATTCATGAGTCTTGAATCTCCTCTGAATTCTGAATCTCTTGAAACTCTAAAACTTTACAGCCTTCAGTATTTAAGTCCTATATACAAATCCTGCATATATGTGTGTGTGTGTATAATATATTCTAGATAGAAATGTTAGTATATATTTTATAATTAATGATAATTGAAATAAGGTTGTTGTCACCAAAACTTCATTCTCCAACAATCTTCTCTTTTTGATGATGACAACCTTAATTTATAAAATATTCATACCTGTTGATTCTGATCCTTCTACTACTCCCCCTGTCATTATGAATTCTACCTACTTGCCCTAAAACTAAGACTAACTAACTCTTATTTTATAATTTCTCCCACTTCGTCATCAACAAAAAGAAATTATAAATATACTCTCTATATATCCTATATCTATTTGTATACTGTATAATATTTGATTCTATACTAAAGTACTAATATACATAACTCCCCCTAAATTCATGCCTATATTATATCTTGATTATATAACTATTCTAATACTAATCCCTAAATAAATATTATTAGAAGTAAACAATTAATCATTGTTTTACATTTCAAACAATACAAACCAAAGCAATTTATAACGTTTCATGACAGAACGAAATATTACGTATGCATTACATTGAATAAACGGAAAAACTTAACTTATAATGATTCTTCATGATAAGGGACTTATGAGTTGGACAATTGGGATAATGGAGACAAAATTCTGCATTTTGCTCAATTATATTCTCTTCTCAATCGAAAGAAACTTCGCCAACGTATACGACTTGATCTTCCTCTTCCATGCCTTCTTGTTGTGCCTCTTCATGTTCCTACTCTTCTATCATATCTTCCTATTCTTCTTCTTCCTCTTCCATTTTTGGATTATCATCTTTGATGATAATCGGATTTGTTTGATTATCCATAACAAATTTTTGGAGGTTTCTCATGATTTTCCCTTGCTTTTCATGCTCTTGATTCATTCGAATGTGTAGAACTTGGATTTCAGCGAGCATTTGGAGAACAAACACCATTTTCTCTTCCAATTTTATCACAAGAGTGTGAGTAGAGTGTTGAAATTGACCTTCGGATGGTCCAACGGACGATTCAAGATTAATTAGATCATTATAATTAGTGAAGGCCGTAATTTATTTTAGGTTTGAGTTTTTCCAGAAATGAAATGAGGGGATGAAGAAAAAAATTCGAAATATAAAGCTTTAATAGTTGTTATAACTAACTTATGGTGGGAATTAATTTTTGAAATCTGGCAGTTATATGTCGACATATCTAAAAATGTATGTCGACATACATGTATTTTCATTTTATTTTTCTGATTTTCCTTGTTATTCTTATATATATTAATATATTTAATTACTCTAATTCACTTAATGAACAAATACCTAATTCTCTTCTAAATTTAATGAATGTTGCTTCGTTTAATGGTTTTTTAATATTTCTACTATTTGTTTTTCTGTTTCTATAAATTCGAGTGAAATCTTCTCTTTACTTACATTTTCTCTTAGAAATGATGTCGTATATCAATATGTTTAGTTCTTGAATGATGTGTTGGATTTTTAGATATATTTATAGCACTTGTATTATCATAGTATATTTGTGATTTATTTATATTTAATCCAAAATCATTTAGAGTTTGTTGCATATATATTACCTGTGAACAATCCAAAACAACAGATATATATTATGCTTCAGTTGTTGACAAAGATATAGTATTTAGCTTTTTACTAAACCAAGAAACTAGTGAATGTCCTAAGAAGTGACATGTTCCACTAGTACTTTTACGATCGGATTTACATCCCGCATAATCAGCGACACAATAAGAAATTAAATCAAAAGAATCATCCTTAGGATAAAATAATCCAAAATCTAATGTATGTTTTACATATCTTAGAATACAACGACTTTTCAAATATGTTTCCTTAGGTTGCGATTAATATCTTGCATAGAGACATACACTATGCATTATATCTGGTCTACTAGCGGTTATATATAATAATGATCATATCATACCTCTATATAATATTTGATGAACATCTTTTGACTTATCATCTTTACTTAAGTCTATAATAGTTTCCATTGGAGTTGGTCTTCCATTAGTCGTCGTTAAATTATATTTATTAATTAAATCTCTAGCATATTTTCTTGATTAATAAATATTTCATTCTTTAATTGGCAAATTTGTAAGCTTAAGAAGAATGCTAATTCTCCCATGTGACACATCTCAAATTCTCGAGTCATAATATCTGAAAATTCTTTATTCATTTTGTTATTTGTTGATCCGAAGATTCATATCTCTGATGCACATTCACTTACATATTATTTCGTGCTTTCGTGAAATGCTGTAAATTGCTTTGGTTTGTATTGTTTGAAATGTAGCAATGATAAGTTGTGCGCTTCTTACAATATTTGTTTAGGGATTAGTATTAGAATAGTTATATAATCAAGATATAATGTAGGCATGTATTTAGGGGGAGTTATGTATATAGTACTTTAGTATATAACAAAATAGAATATACAGATAGATATAAGATACATGGAGAGTATATTTAGAATTTCTTTTTGTTGATGACAAAGGGGGAGAAATTATAAAATAAGAGTCAGTTAGGCTTAGTTTTAGGGGGAGTATGTAGAACTCATAATGACAGAGGGAGTATTCGAAGGGTCAGAATCAAGAGGTATGAATATTTTATAAACTAAGGTTCTCATCACCAAAAAAGTGGAGGTTGTTGGAGAATAGAATTTTGATGACATCAACTCATAAAATATCATATATTTCAATTATCGTTAATTATAAAATATATACTAACATTTCTATTTAGAATATATATGTATATATATACACATATATGCAGGATTTGTATACAGGACTTAAATACTGAATGTAACGACCCAGAAAATCTGAACCAATTTAAAAAAATTTAATTGGTTATTTTAGTTGATTTTAAATATTTAAAATAAATATTTTAAATAATAACGATGAAAAGTAAGTTTGAATCGACATTTGAAAACGAATATAATTAATTCTAATTATAAACAAGGCCTGAAATGGCGCGGTAGTTTCAAAATTTGAATTCAAACTTCGACTGACTGTACCGGGTGCAAAACAAAACGGATTTGAGTGAAACCAAAAATATTTAAATCTGTTAGTGAATACCTTTCTAACAAATCTGAAAAATCAAAGTTTCATAGCGGAAAGCAAAAGTTATGGCCAAATGAATTTTCAGAAAGGTCGCTATGGAAATTATATAGCCCGTGAAAATGGCCATTTTGCATACGACCTCGGAATTCGACGAAACCACTTTTGTTGGATCCGGGATATGAATTTATTGCTAGGTTTCAAATTTCATAATTTTTGAAGCTAGTATGTGAGCGTGGCAAAGAAAAATCTGTTTTGGTCAATTATATTTAAATTGGATCGACCAGAAATGGGCCTTTTTCAAAATGCCTCAGAATTCGACGAAACTGGTTTTGTTAGGACCGTATCGTCAAAACATAGCTAGATTTATTTTTCTGGAATTTTTTGAATCAGTTTGTGGCCCTGGAAAATTGAAATGTATGTTCAAATCGAATATTGGATGTTTTATATTTTAATTTGAAGAAAAACTAACCGAAACATTTGAATGGGCCTTCGAAACATATCCCATTGTGTTTGGAATGGGGGTAAAACGCTAGGGATGACAGTTGTTGGGTTTGGATTGGAGGTCGTGTTAGAAAACCCTCTTTTAAAAATTATAAATATCTCCCGGCCAATCAAAATTAAAAAAAAAAGAGCTTTCTCTCTCTCCAACGTCGACCGGAGGCGGAAACCTCTTCAAACTTTCCCCCTCATTTTCCGATCAATCCACGCCGAATTAGCTCGTGCCACATTTGAACTTTTTGAATATCTCCCCGAGCTCTTCAAATCCATACCTGATTGGCATTTTTTTCGTTGTGTGGTTTGGGAGAATCGGCGCCAGGAAGATCACGACTTCAAACCGCCGCTGCGAGCTCCTCTGACCACCGAGCTGGTCCACACCCCCCTGCGCACGTGCGCCTCTCCTCCCCCTTCGACGCTGCGAAGGCCGATCGACGAATAGCTACACGGATTTCGAGAAAAATGCAAACCTAGTTTTAAACAATTTGCTGAAGGTATCGGCTATATTTATTTTCAACACTTTTAACACCTTTAAACCGTTGCAAACTTTGAAAAATCATATCTTTTTCGTGTATTGATGAAATTCGATGAAACAGGAAACATCGTGACCGTGTGGACGTCTTCTACATTCTAGAAGAGACCGCATATTTTTCTGAGCCTTCTGCTATTTTTGGTGGAGTGGAACCCAATGTGAGATTTCTAATTTATAAACGATATGGAAAACGACGATGTATAAATTATATAGTCGATGTATGGGTTATATAAGCGTTGTACACCTCATGTATAAACGTTGTATAAGTTGTACGTTCGATGTATAAGTTATATATGCATTGTAAAAATTATATATGTGTTGAAATAGAAGTGAATTGCTATATATATACGCCCCTCGTCCACAAACCATGGACGATATTTATTGGTTGTGATTGGCGTGAAAATTGATTGATAGCGAATGGTTGATTGGAATTGTTTGTGGTTGATATTGATTGATTGTGGTTGAAAAATACCCGTTTGTGGTTGAGAAATATTTGGTTGAAACCACATAGGATTAGTTTGTGGAAATGAAAAAAATATACATGCCGCCTGCGTGCGAACTAGATGCATGATTCCCCATTATCAAAAGCTGCGAGGCTTTAAGGTAGAGTGAGGAGCCATACTAGGGACGATCCCGGTTTTAACTATCCTGCCGTTATGCTGCCGAAATTTTGAATAATATTCATGTGTTAGAATAACTTTCATTTGTTGAAACTATATTTATTCGTTGAATAGAAAACCTTCATGTGTTGGATAGAAATTCATTCGTTGAATTGAAATTCATGTGTTGAATGGTATTCGTGTTTTAAATATAAAAATCACCTTTTTATCTATATATACAAACTATATTTATTCGTTGAATAGAAAACCTTCATGTGTTGGATCGATATTCATTCGTTGAATTGAAATTCATGTGTTGAGTGGTATTCGTGTTTTAAGTATAAAAATCACCTTTTTATCGATATATATAAACTATAGAAAACCTTCATGTGTTGAATCGAAATTCATTTATTGAATTGAAATTCATGTGTTGAATGGTATTAGTGTTTTAAATATAAAAATCACCTTTTTATCTATATATATGACGGAAATCCAATTTCCAAATACGTGACTATGCGGTTTTGATTGTATACCTATATATGGCGACATAGTGGTATGGGGCATTTATGCCGTCTATGATTGATAGTTATGATTCGAAATTGTTTTCGAAACCTATAGACACTAGCAGTAATACCAAATGCTTTTGTTTTATTCGTATCAAGCATATTTTGGCCATTATAAGGTAAAAACTCTATCCTCCGGTTTGCGTTGCATTGTGTGATGGGAACTGAGTCTTATAATGGCTTCATTTTTATAAAAAGCATTGCGATGTTTAAAAGAATGATTTGTTTTAAAGCACTGACAATCCAATGGAGTAAACCCGTTCCATGAAAGTGGCGTGGTCCTGTGATTAGCCATATTTTAAATGTGTTGAGTATATTTCTCATACCAGTCCCATGACTGACTCGTAGTTTGTTTCATTTTCAAACTCGGGTGCCCCTTTTTCTACATGGGCAGCCTTGTATTCAGGTTTTAGCTGGCTTTCTCTGGATAGCTGGAGCTGAAGATGGATTCTATTCTTTATCTCTTTTTATGCTGTTCAGCTCCTGTTGTACATATTATGTTTGTTTTCCGCTGTAGACATTTATGTATAGCTGAACTATATTTGTACTAAGTATGATCCTGTATACTGTGTAACTCTGATGATTACGTTTATCCAGTATATTCTATTGTGCATTATCTGGTGTATTTATTTATTTCTGTTATGCTATTATCTGTTTCTATGTTATATTCTAAAGATTACCCTTGCCGCCATCAGTATGGGGTTTGGGGTCGTCACAACGTGGTATCAGAGCTTTGGTTAAGCTTAGTGCTGGAATATAACATATTAATGAACTCGTCAGAAATAGAACCAGTAGTGTTCTAGGATGGGTAACTCTATACAGATAGGATCAGCAATATCCTAGTATGAGTAAAGCAGAATGAAATACACCCCACTAGACACATTTACATTTGAAGTATATGTTTCTATGTTTTAAATTATCTTTTCTGTGACATGACACTTGATCTACTATTTGCAGAAGTACTTGAAAATGAGTGTCAGAAATAGAAGAAATGCAGAACCCGATCTAGAGGCTCTATTAAAGAGATATCGAAATCTGAACGGAGCACAGTTCTCGGGCAATGAATCTCTAATTAAGACTAAAGCTTGGATGAGTTTTGTCGAAAGAATATTTGAACGTATCCAGTTGAGAGATGATCAGAAAAGATTAGTAGCATCTTGGGCGCTCAAAGAGGAAGCTTTAATCTGGTGGGAAACAATCATCAAAGATAATCCAGAAGGTGATATCACCTGGGATAGATTCAAAGAGATTTTCCTAGCAAGATTTACTCTTCCTGAGGTGACGGAGCGATTATGTGATGAATTTTCTTATCTGATACAAGGTGATATGACCATCTCAGAATATCATAAGAAATTCAACGAACTTTCTCACTTTGCTCCTCATCTGATTCAAGATCCAAAGAGGAGGAATTTGTGATTTATTCATGGCCTGCAAAGGAGATATCAGAATAGTGTAATAAGGAATGTGAAGCTTCCTTTTTCAGAAATGATATACATGGCTTATCAGTATGAAGATCTCCATAAGAAAGGGATGTTGCGCGACGAAGAAGAAGTCTGTTCTAGTAACAAAGAAGAGTCGGAAACTGATATTCCTGAAGCCAGTACGAGGTCTGAGGTCAATAAGAAGCCCAGTGCCAAGAGGAAAAGGGCCAGAGCTGAGAAAGAACCCGTAACGACCGCCGTATGCAATAACTGCCATCAAAAGGGGCATTTGTCGATAAATTGTGGGCCCTTAAAGAAACGAAGCAAGGGTGGATTCAAACCCGGCGGGAAGTCTTGAGAAGTTAGGAAATGCCGGAAGTGCCATCATGCTGGTCATATTGAGAAGAATTGCCAGCTATTAAAGAAAGAATCTGAAGCAGTACATATAAATGAAGTAGCAGAAACTTCTGAGCCCTCAGCTAGTCAAGAAAGGGCTGATGTTTTAGAAGGCACGCTTACTGTCAAAGACATTCCTGTTAAAGTACTGTTTGACACCGGCGCGTCGTGAAGCTTTGTTGCAAAGAATGCAGCTAAGAAGCTGGATTTGAATTTGAAGAAGCTCAAGGAACCAATGACTGTCCAGAATCCGGTTGGGGGTTCCATTGATCTCAGTTGGGTTTGTGGAGTGCCAGTTTCTTTTTCTCGTTATCGGTTTCCTACTATCGCGGTCGTCATGAATTTTACAGAGTTTGATCTAATCTTGGGGTTAGACTGGTTGACCAAGTATGAAGCTGAGGTTAAATGCGCCGACAGAGTCGTTAAGGCAAAGATAAAATCAGGTGATTATATAACCATTTCATGTGAAGGTCAGAATGCTAATAGAAAAGACTTCTGGGCAACTTTGAATGTTTCTCCTGTTCAAATTGAAAATATCCCTGAAGTCACAGAGAATATTCCTGACCTCATCAAAGATATTCCTGTCGTCAAGAGCTATGCGGATGTGTTCGAAGAAGTTGTTCGCTTACCTCCGCAAAGAGAGATTGATTTCAAAATTGCTTTAATTCCGAATGCAAGGCCGGTAGTTCACACTATTCGAAGAATGTCCTTGAAGGAGAAAGAAGAACTTAACAATCAAACACGGCAGCTCGTATGGAAGGGTCTGATCAGGCCTAGTTTCTCAGATTGGGGAGCAGCAGTAGTGTTTGTCCCAAAATCAGACGGTACTCTACGGCTATGTGTGGATTATTGTGATTTGAACAAGCAGGCCATAAAGAACAAATATCCATTGCCAGGAATCGATGATTTATTGGATCGTCTGAATGGAGCACAGGTATTTTCAAGGATGGACCTAGCTACAGGCTTCCATCAGCTTTGAATTGCCAAAGAGTGTGTTCCAATGACGACATTCAGAGGTCCATACTTATTCTACGAGTGGTTAGTAATGCCGTTCGGCTTATGTAATGCTCCAGCCTATTTCGTCGATCTAATGAACAGAGTATTCAGAGGATTATTGAATAAATTTGTTCTAGTTTTCATTGATGATATCCTTATCTTCTCTAAGTCAGAAAGCGAGCATGAAAAATATTTGGAACAAGTGTTAGAAATCCTCAGAAGGAATGTATTAAAAGCAAAGTTTTCCAAATGTATATTCTGGCAAGAAGAAGTCAAATTTCTTGTTCATGTAGTGTCAAAGCAAGGAATTTCAGTGGATCCCAGTAAGATCACTGCTATTCAGAATTGGAAACAGCTTCGTACGCCAACAGAAGTTAGAAGTTTTCTCGGGCTAGCCAGTTATTATCGGAAATTCATTAAGGATTTCGCGAAGACATCTAGTTCCTTAATAAAATTGACTAAGAAACATTCAAGATTCAATTGGACTCTGGTATGTGAGGAAGCTTTCCAGGAGCTGAAATTAAAACTGACAACTGCTCCAGTGTTAACAATAATAGATGGCAATGAGTACTTGAAAGTCTGGACTGACGCTTCTAGAGAAGGCCTTGGCGCAGTGTTAATGCAAAGAGGTCAAGTGATTGCGTATGCTAGCCGTCAGTTAAAACCGCACGAGAAGAACTACGTAACTCATGATCTTGAATTATTGGCTATAGTATTCTCTTTGAAAATCTGGAGGCACTATCTTTTGGGTGAGAGATTTGAACTGTTTACGAATCACCAGTCGTTAAAGTATTTGTTCACCCAGAAAGACTTGAAACTGAGGCAGCAACGTTGGCTAGAGTTCCTTGCAGCATACGATTTTGAGATTATATACACTCCAGGGAAAGCCAATGTCGTGGCCGATGCGCTGAGTCGAAAGAATGTAATGATCGCCAGCTTTATTATTACGACTTCCTTGATTGACAAAATATCTATTCTTCAGAAGGAGGATAACATTATTAAGGATATGATCAAAAGGATTCAGAAAGGCGAACCCTCGTGTTTTCAAATAGATAACGATGGAATCCTGAGATTGAAAGGAAGGATTTGTGTTCCTGGCATCCCCGAGCTCAAAAGGGAAGTGTTAGACGAGTGTCACAAGTCCAAGCTGAGTATCCATCCTGGTGTAGCCAAAATGTATAACGATCTCAAGCGAACATTCTGGTGGAAGGCTATGAAAAGAGACGTTTCAATATATGTTAGCCGATGCCCTACTTGTCAACTGGTCAAGAGCGACCAACAGAAACTGGCTGGATTGTTGCAACCGCTTGACGTTCCAGGCTGGAAGTGGGAACATATTTCCATGGACTTCATTGATGGTTTGCCCAGAACCAGAAAAGGAAATGACAGTATTTGGGTGATCGTAGATCGCTTCACGAAGACCTCCCATTTCATACCTGTCAGATCAAACAGAACTGCTCAGAGTCTGGCACAGATATACTTCAAGGAAATAGTTAGACTACATGGAGTGCCGCTTAGTATAGTCAGTGATAGAGATACAATATTTACTAGTAAATTCTGGGAGGCATTTCAAGTAGAGCTGGGAACAAAGCTGAACCTAAGCACCCCCTATCATCCTCAGACAGATGGTCAAACTGAGAGGGTGAATCATATACTAGAAGATCTATTGCGGGCTTGTGTTCTAGATTTCGGTGGATCATCGGAAGACCATCTGCGTTTGGCTGAATTCTCATATAATAACAGCTACCAGGCTAGTCTGACAATGTCACCATTCGAAGCATTGTATGGTAGACCGTGTCGATCCCCTGCTTGTTGGGTCGAACCCGGTAATAAACTTGTATTTGGGCCAGATAGGATCCGAGAAGCTGCCGACAAAGTCGATTTTATTAAAAAACGATTACTTGCCGCTCAAAGCCGACAAAAGAGCTATGCCGATAGAAGAAGAAGAGATATATCATTTGCTGTTGGCGACTATGTATATTTAAAAGTATAGCCGATGAGAGGAGTTATCCGGTTCGGTAAAACTGGGAAGTTGGCGCCCAAATTCATTGGTCCGTTTCCTATTCTGGAACGGATCGGGACTCTCGCTTATAAGGTTAAATTGCCAGATTGGTTGCCTAGGGTGCATGATGTATTTCACATATCTCAACTTCGAAAGCACGTTCATGATCCAGACTTGATCGTGGAAGAAGCAGCTCAACAAGATATTGAAATTACTCCAGAATTAGCTGTGAGAAGAGAGCCGCTCAAGATTATCGGCAAAGAAACCAAAGAGCTGAGGAACAAGATGGTTCACTTAGTCAAAGTGCAATGGAGTGGAGATCCGCGAGATTGTACTTGGGAAACTGAGGAGAGCATTTAGAAAGCCTATCCTAGATGCCGAGTGGATACCTCTGATTGACTCCGGTGCAAGGTACATTTACCATACTTTGCATTGCCAATTAGTTCTCTACTCTGTTGTTATTTTCTTTCCATGGATGTGCACTTTTAATTCTATAGTCTGAATGATTTTAAAAGAGTATATAAATTGATTAGTATATTTTTGAAAAGTTAAAAACAATTTGATAGTTGTTGGTGTTGTGTGATAGTAGAATTGATTAATTAAAATTATTAAAACGATAGTTAATTTAATCAATAATAGAATGAATGGTAGAATTTATTCGATTATATCACACATTGAACTGATTAGAAAATAGATAGAAATATATACATGTGCATTATATATGTTTGAACAGGTAAATGGATAACTGTTGAGTAAAGATTTTATTTGCGTGCCCGACTAATAGGTAAACCTTAATGAGTTGGATGCGAAATATTATTATATCAACTCCTGTGAATGCCATTGGATGCGGAGTGCTGGTTATTCTGTGTGTAACAATAAATGTCGCCATATGATAGTAACAATTAATTTTGAACTACATTACATGGCATACTTCATCATATACCACATAGGCATTTGGAGCTTGTGTGACGAGGTGGAAGATTTACCATACGAGCGAGAGGCTTATATGGCGATGACTATATTTTACAGGTTGAACTGATGACTGATATGGACTATTTAAATTGTAACGATAAAATTGCCAGATTAATAAAAACTCCACACGGGTCTGGAGTTGACAATAATCACGTCTCTCTAGTTATTAGATACGACACATGGACTATTTATTTCCCACACGGGACGAGGTGACGAGGATTTATCCTCTGGAGCAATTAAAATACACAATCCCTCAGGCTTTGACAGGGTGACGAGAATTTATTCTCTGGAGTTATTATCAATACACGCTCCCCTGTAAACACCAGAATATATCACTATAAATATGTGTATGCTTATTAGGATTTATTGGGTACCTAATACGGCCCAATAAATTTCCAAACCTCTCCCCGTACAAAGGAGGTTATGGCAAAAAATTTCGAAATTTCCGGGTGTTAGCCAAATTTTTGAAGAATTTGAAAATTCTCAAAAACTGAAAAGTAGGAGAATGGAAGCCAGATTGAATGTAGAGTTGATTAATCAAACCACTTTCGACTTTGTTCCTTTTCGGGGACGAAAAGTTTTAAGTGGGGGAGATTGTAACGACCCAGAAAATTTGAACCAATTTACAAATTTTTAATTGGCTATTTTAGTTGATTTTAAATATTTAGAATAAATATTTTAAATAATAACGATGAAAAGTAAGTTTGAATCGACATTTGAAAACGAATATAATTAATTCTAATTATAAACAAGGCCTGAAATGGCGCGGTAGTTTCAAAATTTGAATTCAAACTTCGACTGACTGTACCGGGTGCAAAACAAAACGGATTTGAGTGAAACCAAAAGTATTTAAATCTGTTAGTGAATACCTTTCTATTGAATCTAAAAAATCGAAGTTTCATAGCGGAAAGCAAAAGTTATGGCCAAATGAATTTTCAGAAAGGTCGCTATGGAAATTATATAGCCCGTGAAAATGGCCATTTTGCATATGACCTCGAAATTCGACAAAACCACTTTTGTTGGATCCGGGATGTGAAGTTATTGCTAGGTTTCAAATTTCATAATTTTTGAAGCTAGTATGTGAGCGTGGCAAAGGAAAATGTGTTTTGGTCAATTACAGTTAAATTGGATCGACCAGAAATGGGCCTTTCTGCAAACGGCCTCAAAATTCGACGAAACTAGTTTTGTTGGGACCGTATCGTCAAAACATAGCTAGATTTATTTTTCTGGAATTTTTCGAATCAGTTTGTGGCCCTGGCAAATTAAAATGTACGTTCAAATCGAATATTGGATGTTTTATATTTTAATTTGAAGAAAAACTGACTTAAACATTCGAATGGGCCTTCGAAACATATCCCATTGTGTTTGGAATGGGGGTAAAACACTAGGGACGACAGTCGTTGGGTTTGGATTGGAGGTTGTGTTAGAAAACCCACTTTTAAAAATTATAAATATCTCCCGGCCAATCAGAATTTAATAAAAAAAAGAGCTTTCTCTCTCCCCGACGTCGACAGAAGGCGGAAACCCCTTCAAACTTTCCCCCTCATTTTCCGATCAATCCACGCCGAATTAGCTCGTGCCACAGTTGAACTTTTTGAATATCTCCCCATGCTCTTCAAATCCATACCTGGTTGGCATTTTTTCGTTGTGTGGTTTTGGAGAATCGGCGCCAGGAAGATCACGACTTCAAACCGCCGCCGCGAGCTCCTCTGACCACCGAGCTGGTCCGCACCCCCCTGCGCACGTGCGCCTTTCCTCCCCCTTCGACGCTGCGAAGGCCTATCGACGAATAGCTACACGGATTTCGAGATAAATGCAAACCTAGTTTTGAACAATTTGCTGAAGGTATCGGCTATATTTATTTTCAACAGTTTTAACACCTTTAAACCGTTGCAAACTTTGAAAAATCATATCTTTTTCATGTATTGACGAAATTCGATGAAACAGGAAACATCGTGACCGTGTGGACGTCTTCTACATTCTAGAAGAGACCGCATATTTTTCTGAGCCTTCTGCTATTTTTGGTGGAGTGGAACCCAATGTGAGATTTCTAATTTATAAACGATATGGAAAACGACGATGTATAAATTATATAGTCGATGTATGGGTTATATAAGCGTTGTACACCTCATGTATAAACGTTGTATAAGTTGTACGTTCGATGTATAAGTTATATATGCGTTGTAAAAATTATATATGTGTTGAAATAGAAGTGAATTGCTATACATATATATATACGCCCCTCGTCCACAAACCATGGACGATATTTATTGGTTGTGATTGGCGTGAAAATTAATTGATAGCGCATGGTTGATTGGAATTGTTTGTGGTTGATATTGATTGATTGTGGTTGAAAAATGCCCGTTTGTGGTTGAGAAATATTTGGTTGAAACCACATAGGATTAGTTTGTGGAAATGAAAAAAATATACATGCCTCCTGCGTGCGAACTAGATGCATGATTCCCCATTGTCAAAAGCTGCGAGGCTTTAAGGTATAGCGAGAAGCCGTACTAGCGACGGTCCCGGTTTTAACTACCCTGCCGTTATGCTGCCGAAATTTTGAATAATATTCATGTGTTAGAATAATTTTCATTTGTTGAAACTATATTTATTTGTTGAATATAAAACCTTCATGTGTTGGATAGAAATTCATTCGTTGAATTGAAATTCATGTGTTGAATGGTATTCGTGTTTTAAATATAAAAATCACCTTTTTATCTATATATACAAACTATATTTATTCGTTGAATAGAAAACCTTCATGTGTTGGATCAATATTCATTCTTTGAATTGAAATTCATGTGTTGAATGGTATTCATGTTTTAAATATAAAAATCACCTTTTTATCGATATATATAAACTATAGAAAACCTTCATGTGTTGAATCAAAATTCATTCGTTGAATTGAAATTCATGTGTTGAATGGTATTCATGTTTTAAATATAAAAATCACCTTTTTATCGATATATATATAAACTATAGAAAACCTTCATGTGTTGAATCGAAATTGATTCGTTGAATTGAAATTCATGTGTTGAATGGTATTCGTATTTTGAAAGAAAGTGTTTTATAACAAAAATCCAATTTTTATCATCGATATGAACTATATAAGATAATCTTGTTTTGAAATAAATTGTTTTATAATAAAAATCCTATTTTATCACCTATATTAACTATATAAAATAGTCGAGTTTTGAAATAAATTGTTTTACATTAAAAATCACATTTTTATTATATACATGAATTGTTAAAAATAGTGAAGTGTTGAAATAGAAGACAGTTAGACAAAAATATCATTTTTATCAAATGTATGAAATTCATATGGTTTTGAAATTGAAGAATCGATATATATATATATATATATATATATATATATATAAAAATAGAATTGAAATATATCGAATAACGAAGCTGCAGTTCGTATTTTGAAACCGTGACTTCAAATGATTAGTGCGGGAGATCCGACCATCGGATTTTCCCGAAATCGCAACCGTTGGGTTCGCTTTTTCCAACGGGACCAACTTTGTAAAAATCCAACAGTTGGATTGTCTGGAATGTTTAATTCAAATCTGAAGAAAAACAGTGCCAGAATCGATTATATATATATATAAATAAATATAATTATATTAAATCGAATAACGATGCTGCAGTTCGTATTTTGAAATCGAAAATTCAAACGATTATACCGGGAGATCCGACCGTCGGATTTTCCCGAAACTGGAACCGTTGGGTTCGTTTTGAAAAGATCTTACTAATGATGTAAATTTTGTGAAGATCCAACGGTTAGATTTTCAGATATGTGTAAATCGAATCTGAAGAAAAATAGCGCCACGGCCGCGTTATGGCCCGAAGCGTCGTTTTAAATAAATTGGCTATTTTTAAATAAATAAAAATAGCGATAAATTGTTATTAAATATTATTAACGATATGGATGTGAAATTTAGAAACTAACTGAAGGTTGGCTAAGTCGAATGGTTAACTGGGTGTTGATCTGATGTTGGTTTCGGCCTTCGGGGTTAATATTTCGGAAATCGTTCGCTTACTGATTGACGGTTAGTGACTAATGAATTGAAATGATGCGAATGTAGTGTTTATGTAGCACGTGTTTATTATATACGCGAGTTGCTCCGGAAGACCGGGTTTATCCCATTCTGATTAACTGAATCGACGATAAGAAATCGAAGATGAAGACGGTGGTCGAAGACCGGAGATCTTCACCTCGTTTGGATGGTAACCGAGGTCCTGATTGGGAGGCATCCCGAAATATGGATAATTAGTGGTGATCGTCCAGACGTACGTGGTGATCGATGGGTCTGCGAGGTATATAGTGCCTCCAGTTTCGTTCAGACCCAGAACGGACTTGCAAATGGACAGTGTGTCTGACGTTGGAATTTATTTTGTGTGATTGATAGCCATCAGTTGCACGGTGTGAATTGCCTGTGTGGCATGCTAAGATGCAGTGATCAGGGCTTCTGTTGAAAAAGCAAAGTCTTGTGGTGATGATTAAAGCACCACCTGTGTGGCGTAGCTTTGTGTATAACGTGAATTCGCGAACCTCACACTCGGTATGAACCAGAAACGGGAGGAAGGACCTCAGGGAGGACATGCGTTTCTTTCTAGATAGAAGTGGCGTCAGTGGTTTTACACGCCCTGACGAGTTTGACTTATGTGGTTGTTACTGTTGCGAGGCGCCTCGGTTTGATCGGACGATCCGGGTCCGATGGAGTCATTCGTTGGCTCACTTATGCCCCATAGGGCGGGGAAACGCATTGTTCAGGAATTTTAATCCACATCGGTGGACCGACCCCGACGATCCAAGGGCCCACCTGTGTCTGGGTCCTGAGACACGAGCTAGAGCGTCTCAAAGTCGGTAAGGATTATCTTTTGCCTTGGTTCATGACGGAAATCCAATTTCGAAATACATGACTGTGCAGTTTTGATTGTATACGTATATATGGCGACATAGTGGTATGGGGGCATTTATGCCGTCTATGATTGATAGTTATGATTCGAAATTGTTTTCGAAACCTATAGACACTAGCAGTAATACCAAATGCTTTTGTTTTATTCGTATCAAGCATATTTTGGCCATTATAAGGTAAAAACTCTATCCTCCGGTTTGCGTTGCATTATGTGATGGGAACTGAGTCTTATAATGGCTTCATTTTTATAAAAAGCATTGCGATGTTTAAAAGAATGATTTGTTTTAAAGCACTGGCAATCCAATGGAGTAAACCCGTTCCATGAAAGTGGCGTGGTCCTGTGATTAGCCATATTTTAAATGTGTTGAGTAGATTTCTCATACCAGTCCCATGACTGACTCGTAGTTTGTTTCACTTTCAAACTCAGGTGCCCCTTTTTCTACACGGGCAGCCTTGTATTCAGGTTTTAGCTGGCTTTCTCTGGATAGCTGGAGCTGAAGATGGATTCTATTCTTTATCTCTTTTTATGCTGTTCAGCTCCTGTTGTACATATTATGTTTGTTTTCCGCTGTAGACATTTATGTATAGCTGAACTGTATTTGTACTAAGTATGATCCTGTATACTGTGTAACTCTGATGATTACGTTTATCCAGTATATTCTATTGTGCATTATCTGGTGTATTTATTTATTTCTGTTCTGCTATTATCTGTTTCTATGTTATATTCCAAAGATTACCCTTGCCGCCGTCAGTACGGGGTTTGGGGTCGTCACACTGAAGATGATATAGTTTTAGAGTTTCGAAAGATTCAGGATTCAAAGGAGATTCAAGACTCATGAGTAATCAAGTTATCAAGATATAAAGAGTTCAAAAGTTCAAGAAAAATATAGTAATAGAGTCTAGTTTATATGTAAGGCTCTGAATAACACTCCAGGTTCAAATCCAAATTATTTTCAAATTATTCTATCTTACTTATGATTTCAAATAAATTTGAAGTTCTAAATATATATAAGTATATATGTATATAGTTTCACAATCTTATGGTTTTATTTTTTTTAAACCTTTCTAGTTTTATAAATACGTTTATATAGTATATAATTGTGTTTTCATTTGATTTTACACTGTAGAATATTCATTTATATCACTAAGATTTTATTCAAGAATTTCCGGAATAATATATTTGTATAAACACTTGAAAAATAGGTTTAAAAAAATAAAAATTATATATGTGTTGACATACATATATGGGTATGTCGACATACAACTGTCAGAAATTCAATTTTCAAAGGAAGAGTCTTTTCACTATTTGTAACGTTCCAGAAACGTCGCAACCTTTCAAATCTTATAAATATGGGCTGATTTCGATTTTTTTTTCATATATCTTCTTCTTTATCTCCACACCTCTTCATCCCACTATTATTCTTTATCATTTTATAGAATTCTACACTTCTACTTTGCCGACTTCTACTGTAATTACATAAAACTTCTTTTCTTAATCTCTATCCAATACTTTTTAAAATAAAGTGCTATTGAAGAGTTATAGGTTTGTTGTAATCATATATTAATTGTTTGCGAAAAGGTATGTTCCTTGTAGCTCTAAAATCAAGGAAAGAGAGCGGTGTTAACCTTGTAGCCGTGAAGTCAAAGTGTTTGGAGCAGTGTTAACCTTGTAGCCGTGAAATCAAGAGGATTCTACTTGGATATTGATAATTATAAAACTCTGCGCAGTCCAACGTTGCTTAGGACTGGACGTGGGAGTAACCGAAGCAGTATAAATCCGGTGCATTCTTTCCTTTTTCTGCATTGTATACTTATCTGTTTCTATGTTTGTGTTCGATTTTGTGTATGTGATCATCTCTGTTGTGTGTGATTCATATAATCTATCGTATAAGTTTTAGATTCTCATAAATTCTTTGAAAACACTATTCACCTCCCCTCTATTGTTAGGTAATTAATTTTTGAAATCTGGTGATTATATGTCGACATATCTAAAAATATACATCGACATACATGTATTTTTCTGATTTTCCTTGATATTCTTATATATATTAATATATTTAATTACTCTAATTCATTTAATGAACAAATACCTAATTCTCTTTTAAATTTAGTGAAGGTTGCTTCGTTTAATGGTTTTGTTAATATATCTGCTATTTTTTTTTGTTTCTATAAATTTGAGTGAAATATTCTCTTTACGTACATTATCCCTTAGAAAATGATGTCGTATATCAATATGTTTAGTTCTTAAATGATGAGTTGGATTGTTGATATATTTATAGTGCTCGTAATATCTTAGTATATTAGTGATTTATTTATATTTAATCCAAAATCATTTAGAGTTTGTTGCATATATATTACTTGTGAACAAGCCAAAGTAGCGGATATATATTCTGCTTCAGTTGTTGACAAAGATACAATATTTTTCTTTTTACTAAACCAAGAAACTATGAATTTCCTAAGAAGTGACATGTTCCACTAGTACTTTTATGATCAGATTTACATCCTGCATAATCAACGTCTCAATAAGAAATCGAATCAAATGAATCATCTTTAGGGTAAAATAATCCAAAATCTAATGTGTGTTTTACATATCTTAGAATACGTTTTATGGCTTTCAAATGTGTTTCCATAGGTTGCGATTGATATCTTGCATGGAGACGTACACTATGCAATATATCTGGTCTACTAGCGGTTATATATAATAATGATCTTATCATACCTCTATATAATTTTTGATCAACATCTTTTGGTGTATCATCTTTACTTAAGGCTATATTAGTTGTCCTTTGAGTTGGTCTTCAATTAGTTGTTATTAAATTATATTCATTAATTAAATCTCTTGCATTTTTTTATTGATTGATAAATATTTCATTCTTTAATTAACGAGTTTTTAAGCCTAAGAAGAATGTTGATTCACCCGTGTGACTCATCTCAAATTCTTGGGTCATAATATCTGAAAATTCTTTATTCATTTTATTATTTGTTGATCCGAAGATTCGTATCTTTGATGCATATTCATTTACAAAATATTTCGTTCTTTCGGGAAGCGTTTAAAATTGTTTTGATTCGTATTGTATAAAATGAAAACAAAGATTAATTGTTTACTTCTTACAATATTTGTTTAGGGATTAGTATTAGAATAGTTATATAATCAAGATATAATATAGGCACGAGTTTATGGAGAGTTATGTATATTAGTACTTTAGTACATAATCAAATAGAATATACAGATAGATGTAGGATACATGGAGAGTATATTTAGAATTTCTTTTTGTTGATGACAAAGGGGGAGAAATTATAAAATAAGACATATCTTGGCTTAGTTTTAGGGGGAGTATGTAGAATTCATAATGACAGGCGAAGTATTAGAAGGATCAGAATCAACAGGTATGAATATTTTATAAACTAAGGTTGTCATTATCAAAAAAGGGGAGATTATCGGAGAATGGAGTTCTGATGACAACAACCATATAAAATATCATATATTTCAATTATCATTAATTATAAAATATATACTAACATTTCTTTCTAGAACACACACACACACACACACACACACACACACACACACACACACACACACACACACACATATATATATATATAGGATTTGTATACATGACTTAAATACTGAAGACTGTACAACTTTAGTGTTTCAAGAGATTCAGAATTCAGAGGAAATTCAAGACTCATGAGTAATCAAGTTATCAAGATATCAAGAGTTCAAGAAAAATATAGTAATAGAGTCTAGTTTATATGTAAGACTCTGAATAGCACTCCAGGTTCAAATCCAAATTCAGTTTTTCAAAATCCAAATTTTGTATTGAAAATTCAAATTCAATTTTCAAATTATACTATCTTACTTATGATTTAAAATAAGTTTAAAGTTCTAAATATATATATATATATATATATGTTTATATATATATATATATATATATTTATATATGTGACGACCCCAAACCCCGTACTGACGGTGGCAAGGGTAATCTTTGGAATATAACACATAAACAGATAACAGCAGAACAGAATTAAATAAATACACCAGATAATGTACAAATAATACACTGGATAAACGTATTCATCAGAGTTACACAGTATATAGGATCATACTTAGTACAAATACAGTTCAGCTATACATAAATGTCTACAGTGGAAAACAAACATAATATGTACAATAGGAGCTGAACAACATTAAAGAGATAAATGATAGTATCCATCTTCAGCTCCAGCTATCCAGAAAGAGCCTGCTAAAACTTGAATACAAGGCTGCCCGTATAGAAAAAGGGGCACCCGAGTTTGCAAGTGAAACAAACTACGAGTCAGTCATAGGACTGGTATGAGAAATCTACTTAACACATTTATAATATGGCTAATCACAGGACCACGCCACTTTCGTGGAACGGGTTTACTCCATTGGATTGCCAGTGCTTTAAGACAAATAATTCTTTTAAACATCGCAATGCTTTTCATAAAAATGAAGCCATTATAAGACTCAGTTCCCATCACACAATGCAACGCAAACCGGAGGATAGAGTTTTTACCTTATAACGGCCAAAATATGCTTGATACGAATAAAACAAAAGCATTTGATATTATTACTAGTGTTTATATGTTTCAAAAACAATTTCAAATCGTAAGTATCACTCATAGACGGCATTAATGCCCCATACCACTATGTCGCCATATATAGGTATACAATCAAAATCGCACAATCACGTATTTGGAAATTGGATTTCCGTCATGAACCAATGCCAAAGATAGTCCTTACCGAATTCGAGACGCTCTAGCCTGTGTCTCAGGATCAGAACGCATCAACCCTTTGGATCGTCAGGGCCGGTCCACCGATGTGGATTATTATGCCTGAACACTACGTTTCCCCGCCCTTTGGGGCGTCAATGAGCCAACGAATGGCTCCATCGGTCCCGGATCGACCGATATAACCGAGGCGCCTCGCAACAGCAACAACCACATAGGTGAAAATAATATAAATGCCAGCTAGTTCAAGCACCGACACCACCTCTAACTAGAAGGAAACGCATGCCCTCCCTGAGGTCCTCTCCGGTTTCGTTCAGACCCAGAACGGACTTGCAAATGGACTGCGTATCAGACATTGGAATTCATTATGTGTGATTGATAGCCATCAGTTACATGGCGTGAATTGCTTGTGTGGCATGCTAAGATGCAGTGATCAGGGCTTCTGTTGAAAAGCAAAGTCTTGTGGTTGATGATCAAAGCACCGCCAGTGTGGTGTAGCTTTGTGTATAACGTGAATTCGCGAACCTCACACCCCGGTATGAACCAGAAACAGGAGAGAACCTCATGGAGGGCATGCGTTTCCTTCTAGTTAGAGGTGGTGTCGGTGCTTGAACTGGCTGGCATTTATATTATTTTCACCTATGTGGTTGTTGTTGTTGCGAGGCGCCTCAGTTATATCGGTAGATCCGGGACCGATGGAGTCATTCGTTGGCTCATTGATGCCCCAAAGGGCAGGGAAACGTAGTGTTCAGGCATAATAATCCACATCGGTGGACCAGCCCTGACGATCCAAAGGGTTGATGCGTTCTAATCCTGAGACACAGGCTAGAGCGTCTCAAATTCGATAAGGACTATCTTTTGCCTTGGTTCATGACGGAAATCCAATTTCCAAATACGTGATTTTGCGGTTTTGATTGTATACCTATATATGGAGACATAGTGGTATGGGCCATTAATGCCGTCTATGATTGATACTTATGATTTGAAATTTTTTTTGAAACATATAAACACTAGTAATAATATCAAATGCTTTTGTTTTAATCGTATCAAGCATATTTTGGCCGTTATAAGGTAAAAACTTTATCCTCCGGTTTGCGTTGCATTGTGTGATGGGAACTGAGTCTTATAATGGCTTCATTTTTATAAAAAGCATTGCGATGTTTAAAAGAATTATTTGTTTTAAAGCACTGGCAATCCAATGGAGTAAACCCGTTCCACGAAAGTGGCGTGGTCCTGTGATTAGCCATATTATAAATGTGTTAAGTAGATTTCTCATACCAGTCCTATGACTGACTCGTAGTTTGTTTCACTTGCAAACTCGGGTGCCCTTTTTCTATACAGGCAGCCTTGTATTCAGGTTTTAGCAGGCTCTTTCTGGATAGTTGGACCTGAAGATGGATACTATCATTTATCTCTTTTATGATGTTCAGCTCCTATTGTACATATTATGTTTGTTTTCCGCTGTAGACATTTATGTATAGCTGAACTGTATTTGTACTAAGTATGATCCTGTATCTGTGTAACTCTGATGATTACGTTTATCCAGTGTATTATTTGTACATTATCTGGTGTATTTATTTAATTCTGTTCTGCTGTTATCTGTTTATGTGTTATATTCCAAAGATTACCCTTGCCACCGTCAGTACGAGGTTTGGGGTTGTCACAATATATATATATATATTTTTATAATCTTATGGTTCTATTGTTTTAAACTTTATAATTTTATAAATATCTTTATGTTGTATGTAATTATGTTTTCATATGATTTTACACTTTAGAATATTCATTTATATCACTAAGATTTTATTCAAGAATTTCCAAAATAATATGTATGTTCAAACTTGAAAAATAGGTTTTAAAAAATAAAAATTATATATATGTTCACATACATATATGGGTATGTCGACATACTATTGTCAGAAATTCAATTTTCAAAGGAAGTGACTTTTTACTATTTGTAATGTCCCAAAAACATTGCAACCTTTTAAATCTTATATATAAGGGCTGACTTCAATTTTTTTTCCATATATCTTCTCCATCTTCACCCCTCTTCATTCCACCGTTATTCTTTATCATTTTATTGATTTCTACACATCTACTTCGCCTATTTCTACTCTAATTACATCTTCATTTCTCAATCTCTATCCACTACTCTCTGATTGAAGTGTTATTAGAGAGTTATAGGGTTGTTGTAATCATCTGGAATTGTTTGGGAAAGGGTATGTACCTTGTAGCCCTGAAATCAAGGAAAGAGAGCGGTGTTAACCTTGTAGCCATGAAATCATGGGTGTTTAGAGCGGTGTTAACCATATAGACATGAAATCAAGGCGATTCTACTTGGATATTAATAATAATAAAACTCTGCGCAATCCAGCATTGCATGGGATTAGACATAGGAGAAATCCGAACCAGTATTGTAACGGCCTGAATTTCCGTACTCTTTGAGTCGACTAATAACACCACACGTCCAACCCAAATTGCACAGAAATACGAATCATTATTAGAAAGAAGTTAGAGGATGAGAAATAGAAAGAAGGAAATATTAGATTAGAAGAAAAACGAAGATCACAAACTCACAGCGGAACGAATAAAATATATTAGATAACATAAACTTTGAAATACCAGTCAGTAACTTTATATACATACCATCATCAGAGCACAACAGCTATTTCTGGAACAATTATAAACACCTGTTTCCAGATACAACATGGTACGCAACGGAATATATGATAGTCTATAGCTAATTGGTGAAGCCTCCTGCTTCAAACTCCTCCAAGTGAATCTGTAAAATCCCGACTACTTGACTGCCCGTACAAATTTGAGCACTCAAGAGTTTAGGGAAAACAAAACAAAATAAACTCTCGGTCAGTCATGGGACTGGTGTGAGTAAACTCCAACCATTAGTTTAACTTTCGAAATCCTTTTGAAAAAAAATGATAATCGTAAGACCAATCCACACATAAACACGGATGGTTTTTACCTTATGATAACCCAAAATATTTTTGATATCAAATCTGGTGATATTATAATAATGTCTACATCAAATAAATAGAATCTAGCGGAATGTTTGCATCTCACGCTCCATATATAATATAAAATCATAAATCGCAGGGCGCTTGTTGCAGATTGGATTCCGATTATGACAAGGTATGGAGCCACCATCCGATAGTGTATCTCTAGAGGGGAATATAGTGGGTTCAACAAGAATGTCTTGCAACCTGGCCCACACATGGCTGACCACTCATTTAACTTGAGTGTATCGAGCATATTATCACCAACGGTTGTGATCAGTAACCGTTATCGATAGCATACAACAACGAATAGAATAAGAAGCAAATGAGATTTCTCTAGATCAGGTGATAATACCCCTAATGGGAATGAACCACATAGCCATGTTGCCTGTCTGATTTTTTTCATTTCCCGGTTGATGAGGCTTGAGGTCACGATTATCTTTCAGAACATATTTCTATCATTTACTTTAAATGTCACGTCGTCAGACACTCATCCATATGCGTTGTCCTGGTATTGGACAAACCGAGGGCACCATTCTATCAGTCCATCTTAGGTAATTTCTACCTAGGATTAACGGAACAACCCTTGCACTTTACTCCGCCTTCATTTATCTTCATCATAAGTTGATTCATAACGCTTATGCCAATACAGAGTGGTTTTCAGATAATAAATCCGATCCCAGTCTCTCCATATTGACAACAGAGGTATAAAATAAACTAAACTTTGATAGCCGATGATTTAACTATCAAAGAAAACATCCATACAACCAATGATCTTATTTCCAAATGGAAATTCTATTAATCAACCATCAAACAATACTAGGCCCTTTTTAAGTTAATTTATAATTAATTTATCATTTCCAATCCCCAATTTCTTTATTCGAGAAACTATCTCTTATTCCAGTTAGAGAAAACATTTCTAAATATTTAAGAATCCTTATTTTTTTATATTCAGAAAATATACCTTATTAGTATCGGAAAATATTTCCATATTCTTTCTCTTAATTCCTCGTTGACCAATTCATTTCATTTTCTATGCGTAGAAAATATCCCTCATTTTATTAGGGAAAAACATTTCAAAATATTTTAAATTAACCCAATGTTATAAAACATTGTTATTATAACACAAACCATTAATCATTTATTAACTAACTATATTGATAACCTATCTGCACAGTCGAACTTTAACCATTCCTCCATCAATCATTAAGTCAATCAAGTTGGGGTATAATTACCTCTCAGGCCTTAATTGAACAACATTATCAACTTTGAAATAGTCAAAACTTAAAACTTCAAACAAAACCTTGCTTACGCGGCTCTCAGATTCAATCTAAGAATCCACTTCTTTTACGGAAAAATATTGATTATAATGGTAGCGTTATAATCGCTGTTTCCAAACATTTATTATAACTACAGCGTTAAAATCGCTGTATAGATTTATAAAACATTTATTATAACAGTAGCGTTATAATCGCTATTTAGATTTATAAAAGCATTTGTTATAATGACAACATTGTAATCGTTGTTTTAGATTTATCAACATTTATTATAACAACATTGTTATAATCCACATTTTCCTTATTGTTTATGGAAAATGTCTATTTCAACCATAAGTGTTGAAATCTACGTATTCAATACTTATTTTATTTCCTTAGCACTTTACGAAAAGGACTTCTGATTTTATTATGAAATATCTTTCCAAAATATTAATATCCAATTACTCATGTTAAAATGTGTATACAATTTCCTTTCTAATATACCAGGATTAAATTCCCAAATTTGGTTTCACCTACTAAATCCTTTTGGTTACGAATCCTTATTGCTTCAAAGATCCATACTTTTCCTAGCAAAGCAAATTATTTAAATTTCCTTTCTAAACTTTGTTTATGTAGTTGGACTTATAATGAAACCCCTTTTTAAAATCCTTTGGGATATTCAACCAAACCTTACTACAAACTGGAAAATTTCTTAATTTAATTCCAGTTAAGGAATAAATCACTTTTTTTAAAAAATTAGTCCAATATTAACCAAAATATAAGTGGTTGACTTCATTATTAGCCAAATATAAATAGTTATTTTCTTTCAAAGCTTATTACAATAATCATTAACATTATTAATAATTATCGACCCGAAGTTTAGTCTCAAACAAAATTAAATAAGGATTAGGTAACCTTATAATTTTATTAATTTTTCAACAATAGTTTGTCAAAATGATAT
The DNA here is from genome assembly GCA_030737875.1 of Allium sativum. Classification (NCBI taxonomy): domain Eukaryota; kingdom Viridiplantae; phylum Streptophyta; class Magnoliopsida; order Asparagales; family Amaryllidaceae; genus Allium; species Allium sativum. Next base: position 972,651,945 of record CM060920.1, read on the forward strand.
TTATCAATAAATTCATTTAATAATCAGTTCAATTAGAAGGGTTGACTTGGTCGACAGCAAATATAGTTAACTGATTAATCGCTTCCAATTAATATTTGAATTCACTTTCCCAGTTTTCAAATTCTGTTCCATTTATAACATCATTTATAATCAATTACTCGTTTATCCACCTAAACGAATTTTATTTCAAGTCCATTGGAAAATTAAATTCATATTTTGGAAATAAATTTTCCTTTTTAAATCTCAAATCCCTTTTCTACATTTTAAAAATATTTTACGGTATTAAAATACCAGGTGTCTAAGGCCAGGGTAATTCGAACACAACATATCCAATCATGGATTATATAAAATATCATATAGCACAGTCAAATAAAAACAGTAATATAAATATCGAGGAATCCAGTTGGATTCCTCCAACCTGTTTCCCTGCATCCACAAATGTTAATCAACATCAATAATATTAATTTCACATCAATATGAAATATCATGGTGAACATAATTAATAATTGATCAACGATTAACTATATCAACCATTTCAACCAATTTTATCAACTATTCAACCAATCAACCATTTCATAAAACAAAATTACTATAAATAAATTTAAAACTCGTTTATATAAAAACATAAATGAGTTAGAGTTAGTGAGTTTACTCACCCAATTTTGCAGTTGATGGTTCGGCTTGATTTATGTAGTTTCAAACAAGCGTTTGAAACTACATAAAATTCCAATGAGCTCTAATTCATTCCCTTGTAGCTCGCACGCGTAGCTTTTGTCACTGCGATCCCATTGAACTGGTTTCGCACCATTCTATTTACGAACTAACGAGTTATAACCAATACAAAGATTTGATTGATTTAAAAGTTTAGAATTTAACTTATGTCATTAACTTAAACTAATTACCATGTTATCGGCCTTGATCGCAGTTTAACGTTATATAATTATTTCTTCAATGGTTCAAATTATACCAGACTTATGATAAGAATGAGACCTTCAACCGTTCCAAATTTTTTATACATTAATCCCAGTATTAATGTTACAACTTACGGAAAAATTGTTAATAAAATTTATCACCAAATTATAATTTGGTCTTATGAAACTTATGATAAGAACGAACTGGGCAAATATATTAAGCCAAACGTCAGTATCTTTTTTTTTTCTTTTTCAGTCAATGGTATGTTTGAAATCTTATAATTATATTAACCCCTTTTAATCCCCTTACTTACCGGTATTAACCTCATAATCATACTCAGCCCGGTTTCACAAAATCAGCCGCAATAAACCATCCGAACAAATCTTATAAGAACAATATGTTAACCAAGATTTTAATAAATCCGGTAATACCTTTGTTAAATTTGTTCAGTAGTGGCTAAGCTTCATTTTCTTTGGTGATGAAAAAATCCGATCCTAGATGAACAAAAAAACCCACGATGACCCCTTAAGTTCATCTTTGCTTCCTCTTCATTTTCGAACCCAGCATATTAACCCGCGAGCTCCCCAACAAAACTCCTCAAAACGCACATTGACCATCAATTTCCTCTTTCCTACCCCCTCCCCCCACGATTTCCCCAGTAACATCGCCACTCCCCCTACTTTATTCAACCTTGCCACTTCAAGGTCACAACGCTGTCTATTCAGATGATCGCACCTCTAACCAAATCTCCTCAAAACGCTCCATACATTCACCTCCACATCATTACAGTAAACCCACTGATTCAATCATCAATTCCACCCATCTATTCTCCATCGAAAACCACTTCTACCTATACCCAAACCAGACAACTCGAGTTCCCCTTTTAAGCTTCGGTTCCCAGAACAGTATCATGCATTCCAAAAAAACATCGAACATAATCTACCCCATCATCCATTGTCTCACGTGCCGCTATATTGTTGCTCTCCCTATTGCAACCTGCCGCCTTCCTTCACCGTCACCTAGATCGACATCCAGACCACTTCAAAACTTTCACAAACTTCGCCACCTTTTAAGTCCACCGCCGCCTTACTGTCGAAGTCAGAATCCCGTCGCAAACCTCCGCCCAAACCATCGTGTCACGTCCTGCCAAACCCCTATGGTCCTAGCCTCCATCGTTGATCGCAGCTTCCCCAATTTCCTGTGACGACTCCAAACTATCGGGGGTCAAACTTATATGGATTTGAAGAGCGAGGGAAGGGCTTCAAAATCCTCAACTGGGTCGAGGCCTAATGGTGCATGGGTTGATCGGAAAATGAAGGGGAAGGTGGGATCGGGTTTCCGTCGTTCGATTTGGGGGAGAGAGAATAGCGGGGGTGGGGGGTGGGGGGGGGGGTGGGTGGGGAGGGGGGGTTTCTTCTGACGTGGACCAATAGTTTTTTTTATTTATTTATAAAGTTTTAAAAATCTGAAAATACCCCTTGCCACATACGAACACCAATTCAAACCCAACCACTGTCGTCCCTAGCATTTTACCCCCATTCTGAACACAATGGGATATGTTTTGAAGGCCCATTCGACTGTTACAGTCAGTTTTGCTTCAAATTAAAATATATAACATTCAATATTTGATTTGAACGTACATTTCAATTTGCTAGGGCCACAAACTGATTCGAAAAATTCCAGAAAAATAAATCTGGCTATGTTTTGACGATACGGTCCCAACAAAACTAGTTTCGTCGAATTCTGAGACCGTTTGCAAAAAGGCCCATTTCTGGTCGATCCAATTTAACTATAATTGACCAAAACACGTTTTCCTTTGCCACGCTCACATACTAGCTTCAAAAATTATGAAATTTGAAACCTAGCAATAACTTCACATCCCGGAACCAACAAAAGTGGTTTCGTCGAATTCCGAGGTCGTATGCAAAATGGCCAATTTCACAGGCTATATAAATTCCATAGCGACCTTTCTGAAAATTCATTTGGCTATAACTTTTGCTTTTCGCTATGAAAATTCGATTTTTCAGATTCGTTAGAAAAGTATTCACTAACAGATTTAAATATTTTTGGTTTCACTCAAATCCATTTTGTTTTGCACCCGGTACAGTCCGACAAAGTTTGAATTCAATTTTTGAAACTGCAGCGCCATTTCAGGCCTTGTTTATAATTAGAATTAATTATATTCGTTTTCAATCGTCGATTCAAACTCAGTTTTCATTGCTATTATTTAAAATATTTATTTAAAATATTTAAAATCCATTATTTTAGTCAATTTAAAAATTTTAAATTGGTTCAGATTTTCTGGGTCGTTACAATCTCCCCCACTTAAAACTCTTCATCCCTGAAAAGGAACAAAGTCGAAAGTGGTTTGACTAATCAACTCTACGTTCAATCTGGCTTCAATCCTCCAACTTTTCAATTTCTGAGAATTTTCAAATTCTTCAAAAATTTGGCTAACACCCGGAATTTTCGAAAAATTTCGCCATAACCTCCTTTGTACGGAGAGAGGTTTGTAAATTTATCGGGCCGTATTAGGTACCCAATAAATCCTAATAAGCATACACATATTTATAGTGATATATTCTGGTGTTTACAGGGGAGCGTGTATTGATAATAACTCCAGAGAATAAATTCTCGTCACCCTGTCAAAGCCTGAGAGAGTATGTATTTTAAATGCTCCAGAGGATAAATCCTCGTCACCTCGTCCCGTGTGGGAAGTAAATAGTCCATGTCAGTCATCAGTTCAACCTGTAAAATATAGTCATCGCCATACAAGCCTCTCGCTCGTATGATAAATCTTCCACCTCATCACACAAGCTCCAAATGCTTATGTGGTATATGATGAAGTATGCCTATCTTCAGAAGTATGCCATGTAATGTAGTTCAAAATTAATTGTTACTATCCTATGGCAACATTTATTTTTACACACAAAATAACCAGCACTCCGCATCCAATGGCATTCACAGGAGTTGATATAATAATATTTCGCATCCAACTCATTAAGGTTTACCTATTTGTCGGGCATGCAAATAAAATCTTTACTCAACAGCTAATCCATTTACCTGTTCAAACATATATAATGCACGTGTATATATTTATATCTATTTTCTACTCAGTTCAATGTGTGATATACCCGAATAAATTCTACCATTACTCTCTTATTGATTAAATTAACTATCGTTTCAACAATTTTAATTAATCAAATCTACTATCACACAACACAAACAACAATCAATTTGTTTATAACTTTTCAAAACCATACAAATTAATTCCTATTCTCTTTTAAAATCATTCATCCTATAGAGTTAAAAGTGCACATCCATGAAAAGAAAATAACAACAGAGTAGAGAACTAAATGGTAATGCAAAGTATGGTAAATATACCTTGCACCGGAGTCAATCAGAGATATCCATTCGGCATCTAGGATAAGCTTTCTGAATGCTCTCCTCAGTTTCCCACGTACAATCTCGCGGATCTCCACTCCATTGCACTTTGACCAAGTGAACTTTCTTGTTCCTCAGCTCTTTAGTTTCTTTGCCGATGATCTTGAGAGACTCTCGCCTCACAGCTAATTTTGGAGTAATTTCAATATCTTGTTGAGCTGCTTCTTCCACGATCAAGTCAGGATCATGAACGTGCTTTCGAAGTTGAGATATATGAAATACATCATGAACTCCAGGCAACCAATCTGGCAATTTAACCCTATATGCGAGAGTTCCGATCTGTTCCATAATAGGAAACGGACCAATGAATTTGGGCGCTAACTTTCCAGTTTTACCGAATCGGATAACTCCTCCCATCGGCGATACTTTCAAATATACATAGTCGCCAACAGCAAATGATATATCTCTCCTTCTCCTATCGGCATAGCTCTTTTGCCGGCTTTGAGCGGCGAGTAATCGCTTCTTAATAAAGTCGACTTTATCGGCAACTTCTCGGATCATATCAGGCCCTAACACAAGTCTATTTCCAGGTTCGACCCAACAAGCAGGAGATCGGTACGGTCTACCATACAACGCTTCGAATGGCGACATTGTCAGGCTCGGCTGGTAGCTGTTGTTATATGAGAATTCAGCCAAATGTAGATGGTCTTCCCATGATCTGCCGAAATCTAGAATACAAGCCCGCAATAGATCTTCTAAAATACGATTCACCCTCTCAGTCTGACCGTCTGTCTGAGGATGATAAGCGGTGCTCAAGTTCAGCTTCGTTCCCAGCTCTACTTGAAATGCCTCCCAGAATTTACTAGTAAATATTGTATCTCTATCACTGACTATACTAAGCGGCACTCCATGTAGTCTAACTATTTCCTTGAAGTATATCTGCGCTAAATTCTGAGCAGTTCTGTTTGATCTGACAGGTATGAAATGGGCGGTCTTCGTGAAGCGATCTACGATCACCCAAATACTGTCATTCCCTTTTCTGGTTCTGGGCAAACCATCAATGAAATCCATAGAAATATGTTCCCACTTCCAACCAGGAACGTCTGGCGGTTGTAACAATGCAGCCAGTTTTAGTTGGTCGCTCTTGACTAGCTGGCAAGTAGGGCATCGGCTAACATACAAAGAAATGTCCCTCTTCAACGACTTCCACCAGAAAGTGCGTTTGATGTCATTATACATTTTGCTTACTCCCGGATGGATACTAAGTTTTGACTTGTGGCATTCATCCAGTACTTCCTTTCGGAGCTCAGGAATGTTAGGAACACAGATTCGAGCTTTCAGCCTTAGAAACCCCTCATCATCAACTTGAAAACTCGAGGGTTCGCCTTTCTGAATTATCTCTCTGATCTTCTAAATGAAGTGATCATCCTTCTGAAGAGCAGATATTTTATCCATCAATGAAGTTGTGATAATAAAACTGGCGATCATCTCATTCTTTCGTCTTAATGCATCGGCCACGACATTGGCTTTCCCTGGAGTGTATATAATCTCAAAGTCATATGCTGCAAGAAACTCCAGCCAACGTTGCTGCCTCAGATTCAGGTCCTTCTAGGTGAACAGATACTTTAACGACTGGTGATCCGTAAACAGTTCAAATCTCTCACCCAGAAGATAGTGCCTCCAGATTTTCAAAGCGAATACTATCGCCAATAACTCAAGATCATGAGTGACGTAGTTTTTCTCGTGCGGCTTCAGCTGACGGCTAGCATAAGCAATCACTTGGCCTCTTTGCATTAACACTGCGCCAAGGCCTTCTCTAGAAGCATCAGTCCAAACCTTTAAATCTTGATTGCCATCTATGATGGTTAACACTGGAGCTATCGTTAATCTTAACTTTAGCTCTTCAAAAGCCTCTTCACTTTCTGGAGTCCATTTGAATTTAGAGTGCTTCTTTGTAAGCTTCGTTAAGTGACCAGATATCTTCGAAAAGTTTTTAACGAACTTCCGGTAATAACTAGCCAATATGAGAAAATTGCGGACTTCAGTGGGGGTACTGGGCTGTTTCCAATTCTGAATAGCTGTGATTTTACTTGGATCCACATCAATTCCTTCTTTCGATACGACGTGGCCCAGAAATTTCACTTTATCTTGCCATAATATACATTTGGATAGTTTGGCTTTTGGTACATTCCTTCTGAGGATTTCCAGAACCTGTTCCAAATGCTTTTCATGTTCGGCCTTTGATTTAGAGAAGATTAGAATATCATCAATAAAAACCAGAAAAAATTTATTCAAAACCCCCCTGAACACTCTATCCATCAAATCGACGAAGTATGCTGGAGCGTTACATAAGCCGAACGGCATTACTAACCACTCGTAGAATAAGTCAGGACCTCTGAATGCTGTCATTGGAACACACTCTTCGGCAATTCGAAGTTGATGGAAGCCTGTAGCTAGGTCCATTCGTGAAAATACTTGTGCTCCATTCAGACGATCCAATAAATCATCGATCCACGGCAATGGATATTTGTTCTTTATCGTCTGCTTGTTCAAATCATGATAATCCACACATAGCCATAGAGTACCGTCAGATTTCGGGACAAACACCACTGCTGCACCCGGTACAGTCCGACAAAGTTTGAATTCAATTTTTGAAACTGCAGCGCCATTTTAGGCCTTGTTTATAATTAGAATTAATTATATTCGTTTTCAATCGTCGATTCAAACTCAGTTTTCATTGCTATTATTTAAAATATTTATTTTAAATATTTAAAATCATTATTTTAGCCAATTTAAAATTTTTAAATTGGTTCAGATTTTTTGGGTCGTTACATTTCCCCAAATCCAAACGTTGATTCGCACCTCATAATCTCCAATAGAATTTGAAGAGGAAGTCACCGGAATTACACTAATGCCAGTTTTGTAAATTACCGATTTTGTTGTTCGATTTTTCCTTGGATTTTCGAAGAGATTGATTTTCCAGTTTTTCTTTTTGGTCTTAGAATGAAAATTTGAACAGGAGATGAACCACATTTAAAAGAGAAATAGCGTGGTAGTCACAGTATAAAATAGCTTAGAGGGTACGACGTTAAATGGATTGTCATGCACGGTACTGAACATCTTGGATAACATGCTGTTGAATAGCGTGAGAAGCACGGTTTCGAATGGCTTGGAGGGTACCGATAAATTCTAAAGCTTACTATGTACGATTTAGTAGGTTTGTAATACTTTTATCCCCAGCTGTCTAAAGTGTACAATAGCAAATATTTACCCTCTCTTGCCTTGGTTGGTTCATTACAATAAGATTTAAAACATTCCTGCCCATTTATTTATGTAAGGCAGACACTACTTTGCAATATGTATTCCTCATGACTTTTAAAAATCTAATATGTATATTTCTTTTGAACCATTGTTGCTAGCGAAGTGCATACCAGTGATGGAATTGATTACACATGCCACGTTATTCCATATTGAGTGATTGATCTCAAGTTGAACCGATTAAAAATCTAAGTTATATAGCATTTATAATTTCGCTTGCATATGAACCATTATAGACAAAAATAAAAACACCTTCGTGTCAAGCAAAGCATTAAACAGACAAGTAAATTTATTTTGTTAAACTTCAAAACACTTATATAGGGCATAAAATACTTCAAATAAAAAGTTGCTTAGTTTTCAAAATAAAATATACAGAAATTTTCTATAAATTAAATTATAACTACGTCTCAAAAATCTTGCAGTAATAATCTATTTCGAATTTTATATAATTAATCTCGTTAAAATCATATATCATTTGGAAATTAAATCGAATCAATTTCAAAATAACAAATGAAAATACCTATCTAATCTGAATATATACATATAACTTCAAAGTAATCTAATTTGAATTTTAAACTCGATATTTCTATTTTTAAGTCAAAACGATATTCGGTATATTTTAAAATCCATTTGTTTTATTAAATAAATTCCATATATAATTCAAATAAAATATTTAAAACAAATTTAAATATTCAGAATTCAACAGCTAAAAATCTGGGTTGTTACATTCCTTCCCCCTTAAAATAATTTCGTCCTTGAAATGGTTAAGCAGTAAAAATGCTATAACTCTAACTTCTCATAACTTACTTAGTTGGAATTTTATATTCCATATTTTCATAACCCAGTTCTTACCCGACCTTCAATTTCCCATACAAATACTCGACCATTCATAATTCTTTCCAAATGATCTATCCACCATTTTGGACAATCCATCATCACTTTCTTATCTCTAATTCATATAGTCTTCTGCATATCCACACCCATTCAAATTGATTTTAAATCCATTTATCAATTTCATTATTCCACTTGAAATTTTATTAACTAATTCAGGTTTTTTTATTTCAATTACAATTAACACTCGATTTTAAATTATCAAAAATCTCTTAAAAATTTTCTAGCTCTTTAAATTTTTCGAATTTTTTTGCCAGCATCTCCTTTGCACGGCTTAATCGGTACAACCACAATTCGCCTTTCTAAGCCTTCTCCAATCCAAAAGAAAATTAAAATGCTAAGCGGCTTGCCCCATAGGCTCATAAAATTATCAAACCCAAGTAATATTGTAAACATGTACCTTTTTGTCAGGCATAACTCTATCTCTTGCATTTGCTCCCATTCAATATCTACTCAGCATACATATATCTGCTTCCAGTTGGTTTTAAATGAATCCAACTTTCAGTTTTTAACACTCTAATCAACTTCTGATTAGTTCACTTTCATTCTATACTTCAAATTTGGTTTCCAATTGAATTTAAATTCACCCCAATTTAATTCCAATCGACAACACTATATATTCAACTTGTTATGCATAAGTCGTACCATTTTAATAATTCGAATTTCAACATCTTTATATTTAATTTCATTCGGAATCATTTCCAATCAAATCCAATTTAATTTAACTTAAGTTAAATTTCAATTCGTTTGATACATTTTTACCATTTGTATCTATTCAACTTATACAAGTTAAATTTTAATTTCAGAATTCAAATTTCCGGGTTTTATTTCAAATTAGTTTGAAATCATATATATTTATATACATATATTTATAATCAACTCAACTCAAAACATTTGAATTTATAAAACATCTTTTTCTTTTCAAACAATTTTTTCATTCCCAAATTACTATGGTAGCAATCCATGACTCAGAAACTTGAAAACGAATACCGATAATGTCGCGATCCATTATCAGAATTATTTTCTCACCACTGAAGTGATTTCAGTGCTTAATCCCTTTAAAAATCCATTTGAACCATTCTTCCTCAAAAATACTTTAAAGTATTATTATATTACTTTAAAGTATTTCAAAAAATATTTTCTAAACACCCGGAATTTAAATTCCAATTCTGGTTTGAACTTAATCCTGATTTATCTCATTTGTATACATTATCCGTATACAAATTATATAACCATTTTAATATTTCATAATTCCATTCGATTGTATTAACAATCAACACCTTCATATATAATAATACAGAAATTATTCCTTTTATATCAAAAAAATTTTGGGTAAAATTATTTCATCTACCCATTTTAAAACAATACCGTATCGAATTGCTTTGATCGAGAGTTTAGAAACACCTATCATACAGTTGTACATCATATATCAACCAGAATTTATAAAGCACTCAACAAACCAGTCAACACAATATAAAATGATTTTACATCAAATCTACAAATACGCTCTCCGTACACATACTCTCACACTCAATCTAGGGTATCACTAAACCCATCTCTATTGAGTGAAGCCACAGAGCCAAGGTTACTACTCAACCTTTAGCTCTGATACCAACTATAATGGCCCGAATTTCCGTACTCTTTGAGTCTACTAATAACACCACACGTCCAACCCAAATTGCACAGAAATACGAATCATTATTAGAAAGAAGTTAGAGGATGAGAAATAGAAAGAAGGAAATATTAGATTAGAAGAAAAATGAAGATCACAAACTCACAACGGAACGAATAAAATATATTAGATAACATAAACTTTGAAATACCATTCAGTAACTTTATATACATACCATCATCAGAGTACAACAACTATTTCTGGAACAGTTATAAACACTTGTTTCCAGATACAACATGGTACATAGCGGAATATATGATAGTCTATAGCTAACTGATGAAGCCTCCTGCTTCACCCTACTCCAAGTGAATCTGTACAATCCCGACTACTTGACTGCCCGTACAAATTTGAGCACCCAAGAGTTCAGGGAAAACAAAACAAAATAAACTTTGGGTCAGTCATGGGACTGGTGTGAGTAAACTCCAGCCATTTGTTTAACTTTCAAAATCTTTTGAAAGAAATGATAATCGTAAGACCAATCCACACATAAACACAGATGGTTTTTACCTTACGATAACCCAAAATATTTTTGATATCAAATCTAGTGATATTATAATAATGTCTACATCAAATAAATAGAATCTAGCAGAACGCTTGCATCTCACGCTCCATATATAATATAAAATCATAAACCGCAGGGTGGTTATTGGAGATTGGATTCCGATTATGACAAGGTATGGAGCCACCATCCGATAATGTATCTCTAGAGGGGAATACACTGGGTTCAACAAGAACGTCTTGCAATCCGGCCCACATATGGCTGACCACTCATTTAACTTGAGTGTATCGAGCATATTATCATCAACGGTTGTGTTCAGCAACCGTTACCGAAAGCATACAGCAGCGAATAGTATAAGAAGCAAATGAGATTTCTCTAGATCATGTGATAATACCCCTAATGGGAATGACCCACATGGCCATGCCGTCTGCCTGATTTTTGTCATTTCCCGGTTGATGAGGCATGAGGTCACAATTATCTTTCAGAATATATTTCTATCATTTACTTTGAATGTCATGTCGTCAGACACTCGTCCATATGCGTTGTCCTGGGAATGGACAAACCAAAGGCACCATTCTATCAGTCCATCTTAGGCAATTTCTACCTAGGATTAAGGGAACAACCCTTGCACTTTATTCCGTCTTCAATTATCTTCAGCATAAGTTGATTCGTAATGCTTATGCCAATACGGAGTGGTTTTCTGATAATAAATCTGATCCCGGTCTCTCCATATTGACAACGGAGGTATAAAATAAACTAAACTTTGATAGCCGGTGATTTAACTATCAAAGGAAACATCTATACAACCAATGATCCTATTTCCAAATGGAAATTCTATTAATCAACCATCAAACAATTCTAGGCCCTTTTTAAATTAATATATAATTAATTTATCATTTCCAATCCCCAATTTCATTATTCGAGAAAATATCTCTTATTGCAGTTAAAGAAAACATTTCTAAATATTTATATATCCTTATTTTTTTATAATCAGAAAATATACCTTATTAATATCGGTAAATATTTCCATATTCTTTCTCTTAATTCCTCGTTGACCAATTCATTTCATTTTCTATGCGTGGAAAATATCCCTCATTTTATTTGGGAAAAACATTTCAAAATATTTTAAATTAACCCAATGTTATAAAACATTGTTATTATAACACAAACCATTAATCATTTATTAACTAACTATATATCTAACCAATCTTCACTGTCGAACTTTAACCATTCCTCCATCAATCATGAAGTCAATCGTTGGGGTATAATTACCTCTCAGGCCTTAATTGAACAACATTCTCAACTTTGAAATAGTCAAAGCTTACAACTTCAAACAAAACCTCGCTTACGCGACTCTCAGATTCAGTCTAAGAATCCACTTCTTTTACGGAAAAATATTGATTATAACGGTAGCGTTATAATCGCTGTTTCCAAACATTTATAATAACAGCAGCGGTAAAATCGCTGTTTAGACCTATAAAACATTTATTATAACAACAACATTATAATCGCTGTTTAGATTTATAAAAACATTTGTTATAATGACAGCGTTATAATCGCTATTTTAGATTTATCAACATTTATCATAACAACATTGTTATAATCCACGTTTTCCTTACTGTTCATGGAAAATGTCTATTTCAACCGTAAGTGTTGAAATCCATGTATTCAACAACTGTTTTATTTCCTTAGCACTTTACGAAAAGGACTTCTGATTTTATTATGAAATATCTTTCCAAAATATCAATAGCCAATTACTCATGTTAATATGTGTATACAATTCCCTTTCTAATATACCAGGATTAAATTCCCAAATTTGGTTTCACCTACTAAATCCTTTTGGTTATGAATCCTTATTGCTTTAAAGATCCATACTTTTCTTAGCAAAGCAAATTATTTATATTTCTTTTCTAAACTTTGTTTATGTATTTGGACTTATAATGAAACCCTTTTTAAAATCCTTTGGGATATTCAACCAAACCTTACTACGAAGTGGAAAATTTCTTAATTTAATTCCAATTAAGGAATAAATCACTTTAAAAATTATTATTTCAATATTAACCAAAATATAAGTGGTTGACTTCATTATTAGCCAAATATAAATAGTTAATTTCTTTCAAAGGTTATTACAATACTCAATAATGTTATTATTAATTATCGACCCGAAGGTTAGTCTCAAACAAAATCAAATAAGTTTTAGGTAACCTTATAATTTTATTAAGTTTTCAACAATAGTTTGTCAAAATGATATTTATCATTAAATTAATTTAATAATCAGTTCAATTAGACGGGTTGACTCCAAATATAGTTAACCGATTAATTGCTTCCAATTAATATTTGAATTCACTTTCCCAGGTTTACAAATTCTATTCCATTTATAACATCGTTTATAATCAACTACTCATTTATCCATCTAAACAAATTTTATTTCAAGTCCATTGGAAAATTAAATTTATATTTTGGAAATAAATTTTCCTTTTTAAATCTCAAATCCCTTTTCTACATTTTAAAAATATTTTATAAAATTAAAATACCAGGTGTCTAGGGCCAGGGTAATTCAAACACAACATATCCAATCATGGATTATATAACATATCATATAGAAAAATCAAATAAAAACAGTAATATAAATATTGAGGAATCCAGTTGGATTCCTCCAACCTTTTTCCCTGCATCCACAGATGTTAATCAACATCAATAATATTAATTTCACATCAATATGAAATATCATGGTGAACAGAATTAATAATCGATCAACGATTAACTATATCAACCATTTCAACCAATTTTATCAACTATTCAACCATTTCACAGAAAAAATTTACTATAAATAAATTTAAAACTCATTTATATAAAAATATAAATGAGTTAGAGTTAGTGAGTTTACTCACCTAATTTTGCGGTTGATGGTTCAGCTTGATTTATATAGTTTCAAACAAGCGTTTGAAACTACATAAATTCCAATGAGCTCTAATTCATTCCCTTGTAGCTCGCACGCGTAGCTTTTGTCACTGCAATCCCATTGAATTGGTTTTGCACCATTCTGTTTACGAACAAACAAGTTATTACCAACACAAAGATTTGATTGATTTAAAAGTTAATAATTTAACTTATGTCATTAACATAAACTAATTACCATGTTATCGGCCTTGATCACAGTTTAACGTTATATAATTATTTCTTCAACGGTTCAACTTATAACAGGCTTATGATAAGAATGAGACCTTCAACCATCCCAAATTTGTCTATACATTAATCCCAGTATTAATGTTATAACTTACAGAAAAATTGTTGATAAAATTTATCACCAAATTATAGTCTGGTCTTATGAAACTTATAATAATAACGAACTAGGCAAATATATTAAGCCAAATGTCAGTATCTTTTTTTTCTTTCTCTGTTAATGGTATGTTTGAAATCTTATAATTATATTAACCCCTTTAAATCCCCTTACTTAGCGGTATTAACCTTATAATCATACTCAGCCCGGTTTCACAAAATCAGCCGCAATAAATCATCTGAATAAATATTATAAGAACAATATGTTAACCAAGATTTTAATGAATCCGTTAATACCTTTGTTAAATTTGTTGAGTAGTGGCTAAGCTTCATTTTCTTTGGTGATGAAAAAACCCAATCCCAAATGATCAAAAAAAAACCACGATGATCCCTTAAGTTCATCTTCGCTCCCTCTTCATTTTCGAACTCAGCATATTAACCGGCGAGCTCCCCAACAAACTCCTCAAAATGCACGTTGACCATCAATTTCCTCTTTCCTACCCCTCCCCCCATGATTTTCCCCAGTAACATCGCCACTCCCCCTACTTTATTTAACCTTGCCACTTCAAGGTCACGACACTGTCTATTCAGATGATCGCACCTCTAACCAAAACTCCTCAAAACACTCCATACATTCACCTCCACATCATTACAGCAAATCCACCGATTCAATCATCAGCTCCACCCGTCTATTCTCCATCGAAAACCACTTTTACCTATACCCAAACCAGATAACTTGAGTTCCCCTTTTAAGCTGCGGTTCCCAGAATAGTATCACGCATTCCGGAAAAATCATCGAACAAAATCTACCCCACCATCCACGGTCTCACGTGCCGCCATACTGTTGCTCTCCCCATTGCAAGCTTCCGCCTTCCTTCATCGTCACCTAGATCGACATCCAGACCACTGTAAAACCTTCATGAAGTTCGCCCCCTTTTAAGTCCAGTGCCGCCTTACCGTCGACGTCAGAATCCCGTCGCAAACCTCCGCCCAAACTGCCGTGTCACGTCGTGCCAAACCCTTATGGTCCTAGCCTCCATCGTTGACCACAGCTTCCCCAATTTCCCCAAACCCAAAGTTGATTTGCACCTCACAATCTCTAATATAATTTGAAGAGGAAGTCACCGAAATTACACTGATGACAGTTTTTTAAATTACCAATTTTGTTGTTTGATTTTTCCTTGGATTTTCGAAGAGACTGATTTTACAGTTTTTCTTTTTGGTCTCAGAACGAAAATTTGAACAGGGATGAACCATATTTAAAAGAGAAATAGCATGGTAGTCACGGTATAAAATAGCTTGGAGTGTACGACGTTAAATGGATTGTCACACACGATACTGAACAACTTGGAAAGCACGCTGCTAAATGGCATGAGAAGCACGGTTTCGAATGGCTTGGAGGGTACCGATAAATTCTAAAGCTTACTATGTACGATTTAGTAGATTTGTAATACTTTTAGCCCCAGCTGTCTGAAATGTGTAATAGCAAATATTTACCCTCTCTTGCCTTAGTTGGTTCATTACAATAAGATTTTAAACATTCCTGCCCATTTATTTGTGTAAGGCAAACACTACTTTGCAATATGTATTCCTCATGACTTTTAAAAATCAAATATGTATATTTCTTTTGAACCATTGTTGCTAGCGAAGTGCATACCAGTGATGGAATCGGTTACACATGCCACATTATTCCATATCGAGTGATTGATCTCAAGTTGAACCGATTAAAAATTTAAGTTATACAGCATTTATAATTTCTCTCATATATGAACCATTATAAACAAAAATAAAAACATCGTCGTGTCAAGCAAAGTGTTAAACAGACAAGTAAACTTATTTTGTGAAACTTCAAAACACTTATATAGGGCTTAAAATACTTCAAATAAAAAGTTGCTTATTTTTCAAAATAAAATTTACAGAAAATTTCTATAAATTAAATTATAACTACCTCTCAAAAATCTTGCAGTAAAAATCTGTTTCGAAATTTATGTAATTAATCTCGTTAAAATCATATATCGTTTGGAAATTAAATCGAATCAATTTTAAAATAACAAATAAAAATACCTACATAATCTGAATATATACATATAACTTCAAAGTAATCTAATTTGAATTTTAAACTAGATATTTCTATTTTTAAGTCAAAACGATATTTGGTATATTTTAAAATCCATTTATTTTATTAAATAAATTCCATAAAAATTTCCATATATAATTCAAATAAAATATTTAAAACAAATTTAAATATTCAGAATTCAACGGCTAAAAATCCGGGTCATTACACGTATAAAATCCAGTGTGTTCTTTCCTTTATTTGTGTTTTATATTTATCTGTTTTTGTGTTTGTGTAACGATCCAAAATTTTTAGCTGTTTAATTTTGAACATTTAAATATTTTTAAATGTTGTATTAGAAGTATAAATGGAAATTTATATGGAATTTATTTATTAAAACAAAGTTTGAACGTATGATTTATAATTATATTTAAAACGAGCTCATAACATCGTGGTAGTTCGTAATATTACATTTTGAACTTCTATTGAATATACAAAATCCAATATAAGTCGGATTTCTTTTAAACAAGAAACATTTGGATCTGTTTGACTATCTTATCTAATAAAGGTGAAAAATCGAGATTTTGTCTTGTAGATTTTGAGTTATGTCGAAATCAAAATTTAAAATAGTCCTTATGGAACGTTTATAAATATTAACGATTTAATATATAAATAAATTGATTTTAAATAATCTGAATATCTTTTTAATTTGAGATGCCGATTTAAAATCCATATATGTCTATTTTGGAGCTATATGATATTCTATTCAGATATATAAGACAATAATAATAATTTACTACTATTAAATTGAATTGTTTTTTTTGAATAATTAATATTTTAATTGATTTATTTAAGCCTTAAGGAAATGGCCTTTTTGTAGACGATCTTTGTTTTCGATGAAATTAGTTTCATTGGATCCGTAATGTTAAATTATTGTATGAAAATCAATTTCATGGCCATTCGGTTGTGACCGCAGTAATCATAAACGCCTAGATTTTTATTAAATTGTTTTATCGATTTAATATGTAACTTAAGAACAACCAATTTTCAAATGATCTCCAATTTCAACAAAACAAATTTTGTTAAATCCATACTGATTAATTATTGTAGGATGTCTAGTTTGGAGTTATTTTGTGATAGCGCGCGATATAAAAAGCGTATTGATTCACCATGTGAATTTAAAAGGGAGTTTTACCAAACGATCTCGGAATTTGACGAAACTAATTTCATCGTGTCCGGATTATTTAATTATTGTAAGATTTAAAGTTTCGAACCAATTGGATTTGTTATGTGAGCATACGAAAATTAAATGTGAATCAGTTGACAATTTTAATATTCAAAATTTTGGTATTTTTCCGAACAGACTCGGTTTCCGACGAAACAAGTTTCATTAGGTTCAAAATGTTAAACTATAACTGGGTGTCCCTTTTCAATGTAAACGGATTTCGTACGTGAGCATTCATATTTAAGAATGACAAATGAAAACGGCGATAGGCATGAAATTATAAAATTTAATGAAATATTCAAATTAAATAATATTTTTTCCTTATATGTATATTGGCCATTCTCAAATCCCTAAATCCCAATTAGATTCCCGTTTCCATTCTATTTCTTTCAATAAAAAAACAAAGATATCGCCCACTTTAAAATTCGACTAAAAATACAATATTCAATGGAAAAATCCCATATTTGATTTATGAAAATGTTGTAAGGAAGTTGTTCGAACCCTTGCTTTTTTAGTGAATGCGATACAGTATTTTGCACAGCAAAAGCCGAACAAGGCAGTAGGAGGTTTTCATTTTCTTTTAGTTTTCTGGCAACGTCGTGCATCGACAGGGGGAGGTGATTGAAGGGAAAAGGAGGAGGGCGGTTGGAGTGGTTGATAGGTGGTGGTGTGGTCACTTTTGGCGGTCGGAGGAGGGAGTTTTGTTAGGTTGAAGGGTTTCTGGTCATTGGGTTTGACTGACGAGAGGAGCAGGAATTGGGGTGTGCCGCTCTAGGCGGTGGTGCTGGAGGGAAGAGGCTTCACATTGGCGAAGTTACGACGGATTCCGGTAATTGGGGTTGACGGCGGCTGCGATTTTTTTTGTTTGTAGTACTTCGTGTTTTCACTGGAAAAAATAGTATTGGGATGTTGGAAATTGCCTGGAGCGGTAACAGTGGGCTGATAGTGTTTATTAATAAGTGATGACTTAATTTAATAATAAAGTTTGGAAGGTGGGTTACAGAATTGGTCATGGCAGTGGAATATAAGAAACGAGATTTGGCAGGGAAGATGAGCATTAAGTCGGAGGTAATTAAGAGTATAATGATACCTTAGTTAATTTTAAATCAATTTAATTTAAAGTTAATATTATAATAATCATAACTATTTCGTTTATGGTTAGAACTGAACGAAATAAACTATGTTGGATTCATAATGACGAGGTCTACATTATGGAACTAACATAGCTGAGAACAAAGCTACTGGAATTTCGTGATAAGATCAAACGCCTGTTTGATTTTAAGTGAGTAAAAGCAGAATCGCCAACTGCAAAATAAGGTGCGTAAACTCACTAACTTTGTCTCGTTTATATTTTATATAAACGAGTTTTAAATTTATTTATAGTAAATTTATACTATGTGATGGTTGTTTGGATGAATGGTTGATAAATTTGGTTGAAATGGTTGATATAATTATATCGTTGATCGATTATTGATTCCGTTCACTATGATATTTCATATTGATGTTAAGTTAATATTATCAATGTTATTTATGTTGATTAACAGCTTTTGATGCAGGGAAACATGTTGGAGGTACCCAACTGGATTCCTTAATAATTTCATCACTGTTTTTCATTTGTTGTGATATATGATTTGATATATATAATCTGTGATTAGTTATGTTGTGTTTGAATTAAACCGGCCCTAGATTCTTGGTATTTAGATACATAAAATATTTTCGGTGTAGAAAAAGAATTTGAGATTTAAAAGGGAAATTTATTTCCAAAATAGAACTAAATTTCCATTGGACTCGAAAATAGAGATTTGTTTCAATTGGATAAAATAAGAAGTTCATTATAACGATGTTTTAAATTTAGTAATTTGTTTTATCATTAGATAAATTGAAATATAAATTCAAAGTCTAAATTTATATGGAAAAATAGAAATAGGATTTGAAACCAATATTTGCTACTGGGATTGGAATTAGCGATTTTAAAGGAGATGTGAGTTCAAATAGGAATTTTAATAAGAAATGGGAAATCGTGTTCGAAAAGAAATGATGGTTTTTATTCCAAAATTTTGGAATATAAAATAAGTTAAGATAAATCCAAATTATTTATATTTTGAATTCGACAATGTAAAATCTTATTAAAATGATTTATTTCATAATAGACATTTAAACTTTATTTAGTATGAAACATAATTTCAAGGAAATATGTTAAGAAGCTGATTTTCAATATTTACATCTAAGAAATACAACTCTATGTTTTGAAATAATTTAATATTAATTTACGATTAGAATTATGAACGACAAGGGATTTGTAGAAATCAAATAAAGCTGATTTTGGAGGTTATGGAATGTTTAACTCCTAAATACATTCAAAACGGAAAAGTTAGCTTGTTTAAGTTAAACAGAAAGTATGAATTGAGTAGCGGTTTTATAAATGGAGTTTTTAAATAAAGTGTAATATGATAAAGTGGCTTGATAAGTGAGATTTGAACCTATAATAGCTTTTATAAAAAAACTCAAATTTTGATTTGATATAACGAGTTTAGATTCCTATAAAAGAAATAATATTCACAATTTAAAGTGGATACTGGGATTTAAGCAGACGTTTTGTAGATTGGAATAATGATAAGGTAAATTGGTAAGGATTTGGAAGTGATAAATTCAAAAGAGAATTTAGAATAAAAGTGGAATTTGAAATAATCTGAAATAGTAGATTTATTTTGAAGTTCAGACTATTAATCGAATATAGATTTTCCGAAAGAGGGTTATTTCGTTGAATTTGATTCTATCGAATTCAGGAAAGTACGTTTTATTTTGCGTTTAATTAAGATATAATTATTTATTATTTATTTATTTATTTAAATCAATGAATTAAAGTTATATTTTAAATTAAAATATTTCAGAAGCAGGGATTATAACGCTATCGTTATAATCAAGGTTTTCCGTAAAAGAAGCGGATTCTCAAATTGAATCCAAGAGTCGTGTAAGCGATGTATTGTTTGAAATTGTGCGCTTTGACTATTTCAAAGTTGAGAATGTTATTTAGTTAAGGTCTGAGAGGTAATTATACCCCAACTTGATTGGCTTCATGATTGACTGAGGATTGGTTAAAGTTCGGTAGCGAAGACTGATTAGAGATACGGTTAGTTAATGAATGATTAATGGGATGAGTTGTCAACATTCGTTTATATCAAAATAAATGGAATTTGGAAATGTTTTCCAAATATAATCAAAGATGTTTTCTATGTATGTAAATTGAAATGATTTGATTAATGAGAGGTTTAGAAATAGGAGTTGGAAATGTTTACCAATATTAATAATGTATGTTTTCTGAATATCAAAAATAAGAAATGTGAAGAGATGGAAATATTTGCCGACGTTAATAACATATATTTTCTGAAATATGGAAAATAAGAGTTCTTAATATTTGGGAATGTTTTTCATGGATCGGGAGAGACTAAAACGGGTTTTGGGAAATATCTGGAAAGATATGGAAAGTTAGGAAATTAATAATTTAATAAGAAATTGATTTAAAGGGGCCTAGTGTTGCTTGATGGCTGTTTGGTAGAATTTTCATTTGGAAATAGGATCATTGGTTGAATGAATGTTCCTTTGATATTTGAATTACCGACTATTAAAGTTCTGATTTATTATATACCTTCGTTGTCAATATGAAGATACCGGGATCATGTTTAATATTTGAATACCACGCCGTATTGGCATAAGCATTACGAATCAACTTATGATAAAGATAATTGAAGATGGAGTAAAATGCAAGGTCTATTCTGTTACTCCAAGGTAGAAATAGCCCAAGATGGATTGATGGGATGGTGCCTTCGGTTTGTCCAGTCCTAGGACAACGTATATGGACAAATGTCTGACAGAGTATTTCTAGATAGTCACGTACATTGATTACTTCAAATATACCAAGTATGGTTGCGGGGATTTATTCCCTTTGCTTAACACCCAGAGTGTATTTGTGGACTTCAATTAGTGATTTGACGATGTGACATTCAAAGTAAATGGTGATCAAATGTTCTAAAAAGATAATCGTGACCACAAGCCTCATCAACCGGGAAATGTCAAAAATCAGGCAGGTAGCATGGACAAGTGGGTCATTCCCATTAGGGGTATTATCATCTGATCTTGAGAAATTCCATTTGCTTCTTATTATATTCCATGCTGTATGCTTTCGGTGACGGTTGTTGATCACAATTGTTGGTGATAATATGCTCGGTTCATTCAAGTAAAATGAGTGGCCAGCCATGTATGGCCAAGTTGCAAGATGTTCTTGTTGAACCAAGTGTATTCCTCTCTAAAGATACACTATCAGAAGGTGGTCTCATACCTTGTCATATTTGAAAATCCATTCTCCAATAACAGCCCTGCGGTTTTTGATTTTATATTATATATGTTGCGTGAGATGCAAGTGTTCCACTAGATTGTTATTTATTTGATTTAGACACTATTGTAATGTCACCGGATTTGATATCAAACATAATTTGGGTTATCGTAAGGTATAAACCATCCGTGTTTATTTGTGGATCGGTCGTATGATTATCTTTTTTTTTTAAATTATTTTTGAAAGTTAAATCAAATTGTTGGAGTTTACTCACACCAGTCCCATGACTGACCCAAAATTTGTTTTGTTTTGTTTTACCCTAAACTCTTAGGTGCCCAAATTTGTATGGGCAATCAAGTAGTCGGGATTTTTTAGATTCACTTGGAGGGGCTGGAAGTAGGAGGCTTCAACAATTAACTATAGATTATCATATTTTCTGTTGTGTACTATTTTGTATCTGGAAACAAGTGTTTATAATTGTTACAGAAATAGCTGTTGTGCTGTGATGATGGTATGTATATACATTTGCTGATTTGTATTTCAAAAGTTATGTTATATAATATATTTCATTCGTTCCACTATAAGATTTGTGTTCTTCATTTTTCTTCTATTCTAATTTTTCTTTCTTTATATTTCTCATCGACTAACTTCTTTCTAATAATGATTCATATTTTGTGCAATTTGGGTTGGACGTGTAGTGTTATTAGTCGACTCAAAGGGTACAGAAATTTGGGCCATTATATTTGGTATTAGAGCTTAAGGCTGAGTGATAACCTTTGCTCTGTGGCGTAACTCAATAGAGATGGGTTTGTAATACACTAGATTGAGTTTGAGTATATATATGAGCGTGTATTTGTAGATTTGATATAAAATTGTTTTGTATTGTGTTGACTGGTTTATTGAGTGGTTTATTGTAACAACCCGGAAAATCAGAACCAATTTAAAAATTTTATTTTGGCTATTTTAGTGGATTTTGAATATTTAAAATAAATTATTTTAAATAATAACGACAAAAAGTCTATTTGAATCGATGTTTGAAAATAACTATATTTATTTTAGTTATAAACAAGGCCTGAAATGGCAAGGCAGTTTGAAAATTTGAATTCGAACTTTGACTGACTATACCGGGTGCAAAATAAAACGGATTTTAGTGAAACCAAAATTATTTAAATTTTATGAATATCTTTCTAACGAATCTGAAAAATCGAAATTTCATAGCGGGAATCAAAAGTTATGGCCAAATGAATTTTCAGAATGGTCGCTATAGAGTTTATATAGTCCTTGAAAATGGTCATTTTGCAAACGACCTCCGTTTTCGACGAGACCACTTTTGTTGGATCCAGGATGTCAAATTATTGCTAGGTTTCAAATTCCATAATTTTTGAAGTTAATATGTGAGCGTGGCAAAGGAAAAAGTGTTTGGTTGATTTCAGTCAAATTGGATCGACCAGAAAATGACCATTTTTCAAACGGTCTCCAAATTCGATGAAACAAGTTTTGTTGGGACCGTATCATCAAAACATAGCTAGATTTATTTTTCAGGAATTTTTGGGATCAGTATGTGGCCCCGGAAAATTGAAATGTACGTTCAAATCAAATATTGAATTTTTAATATTTTGATTTGAAAAAAATAACCGATTGAAACAGTCGAATGGGCATATGAAACATATTCCATTGTGATCGGAATGGGGGTATTTAGCTAGGGTGACAGTCGTTGGGTTTGATTTGGGATCCGAATGAGAAAACTCTATTTTCCAAATTAAATAAATTAAATAATAAATTATAAAACCCTAGCCAATAAAAATTCATTGTTCACAAATGAAAAACCCGATCCCCTTCTGAAGTCGACGGCGGAAGCAGCTTAGAACTTCCAGGCCCGATTCCTCTTAAGTCTCTCCACGAAACCACGAGCTCCAGTTAGGGTTTTTGAAAAGCAACTCGAAAGCTTCAAATCAATACCAGTATTTTATTTTTTCGTTGAGATGTCATCGAGATCCAGCTCGTCAAAGTCGCCGCCTTTAGCTCGTCGTCTTGCCCTCCTGACATCATCGATCGGCTTGAAACCCCCAGCGTCGGAGAGCCCCTTCCTTCCTCTTCGATGCTGTGTAGTCTGATCGACGCAACGTTCTTCGGATTGGAAGCTATTTCAAAACCTAGATTTGAGAAAATCAGTAAGGTAACAACTATTTCTTTTTTTAAGTGATTATAGCACTTTAAAGCGCTATGAAATATGATTTTGCAAAAAAAATCATATCTTTTTGCTATGTTGTCGAAATCCAGTGAAACCAGAGATATTAGACTCGTGTGGACGTCTTCTACATTCTAGAAGATACAGGATATTTTTCTGAGCCTTCTAAATTTTTTGGAGGAGTGGAACCCAATCTGAGATTTATGAATTATAAACA
The DNA here is from genome assembly GCA_030737875.1 of Allium sativum. NCBI lineage: Eukaryota > Viridiplantae > Streptophyta > Magnoliopsida > Asparagales > Amaryllidaceae > Allium > Allium sativum. Next base: position 972,675,913 of record CM060920.1, read on the forward strand.
ATAGGGAATGACGATGTATAAATTATATGTCGATGTATGAGTTATATAATCGTTGTACACATCATGTACAAGCGTTGTATAAGTTGTATGTGCGATGTATAAATTATATATGCGTTGAAATGATATTGAAAGATATTGAAATGAAATCGAAATATATTTATATATATATACTCCCCTCGTCCACAGACCATGGACGATATATATTGGTTGTGATATTGTTTAGATTTGGTTGATGTGAAATTTGGTGGATGTCATGAATGGCTGATTGCAAATGGTTGATTGGAAATGATTGATTGTGGTTGAAATTCCGATAAGATTAGTATATGGGAAAATTCGTCTGCGTATGAACTAGATTTTGAAATCCCCATTGTCAAAAGCTGCGAGGCTTTAAGGTAGAGCGAGGAGCCGTACTCGGGACGGTGCCTGTTTTAACTACCCTGTTGTTATGCTACCGATTTTTTCTGAAATATTTCTGTGTTCGATTTATATTCATGTATTGGAATATATTCATGTGATAGAAAAATAAAATGGTTTGAATGATAAAAATAGCATTTCTATCAAATGAATAAAATAAAATGGTTTGAACGAGAAAGATAACATTTTATCGAATGAATAAAATAAAATGGTTTGAACGATAAAAATAACACTTTTATCGAATGAATAAAATAAAATGGTTTGAACGATAAAAATGACATTTTTATTGTATGTACGAAGTATAGAAAATATTCATTTTTGAAGCAAATTGTTTTACAAATAAAACATAATTTTATGATATATATGAATTGCTAAAAATCTTTATGTTTGAAATGAATTGTTTTGACAATAAAAATCACATTTTTATCATCTGTATGAAGTATATAAAATAATTGTGTTTGAAATAAATTGTTTTGACAATAAGAATCACACTTTTATGATATATATTAATTGCTAAAAATCTTCATGTTCGAAATAAATTGTTTTGACAATAAAAATCACATTTTTATGATATATATGAAGTGTTAAAAATAGTCATGTGTTGAAATGAATATTTTTGGGATAAAAATATATTTTTTATCAAATATGTGAAATGAAAATGGTTTTGAAATCGAAGAACGGATTATATATATATATATGTATATAATTAAAGAAGCTGCAGTTCGTATTTTGAAACCGTGATTTCAAACGATTATTACGGGAGATTCGACCATCGGATTTTCCCGAAACCGAAACCGTTGGGTTCGCTTTGGAAATATCTTTCCAAGACCAACTTTGCAAAGATCCAACGGTTAGATTTTCTGGAATGTTTAATTCAAATCTGAATAAAAACAACGCCAGAATGGATTATATTTATATATAAAAATATAATTAAAATAAATCGAATAACGACACTGTAGTTCGTATTCTGAAATCGTAACTTCAAACGATCGTATCGGGAGATCCGACCGTCGGATTTTCCCAAAACTGGAATCGTTGGATTCGTTTTGAAAAGATCTTTCCAATGATATAAAATTTGCAAAGATCCAACGGTTAGATTTTCAGATATGTGTAAATCAAATCTGAAGAAAAACTGCGCCATGACTGTGTTGTGGCCTGAAGCGTCGTTTGAATGAATTGGCTTTTTTTAAATAAATAAAAATAGCAATAAATCGTTATAAAATATTATAAACGATATGGAATGAAAATAAACTGAATTTACTTGGTTTATTGGATGTTTGATGGTTGAATGTGTTTGATGTGAAAATTATAATAATGAACTAAATTATAGATGTCGAATAATTTAACCATGGAAATGAATTAATTTGAAATTATAAATATATGTGAATTATTTGAAAAGGCCGAGTTAATTCTCATTTCAAATAATTGATCGACAGTTAAAAGTCGAAGATATGAAGACAGTGCAAGACCGATGATCTTCACATAGAATGGATGGCTACTGATGCCTTTGATGGGAGTTGCTTCCCTGACGGGGTCACAGTGGTGGTCGACCGGATGTACTTGTTGATCGTTCGGATGTGCGAGGAATAAAGATCCTCTGGTTTCGTTCAGACCCAAGTGTCTAACATTGTATATTGACGACGTGGCATGAAGAGATGCTGTGATCAAAGTTTTTGTTGAAAAGCAGAGCTTTGTGGTTGATGATCAAAGCATGGCTTCAAATAGCTAGCTTTGTGTTTAGCATTGATTCGCGAGCCTCACACCCCGGTATGGACCAGAAACGGGAGAGGACTGCAGGGAGAATATTGTTTCCTTCTAGCTAGGAGTGGTGTCAGTGTTTTTACATGGCCTGACATTTTACTTATGCGGATGATCGATAGCGAGGCGCCTCGGTTAAATCGGTCGATCCGGGACCGATGGAGTCATTTGGTTAATTTACGTCCCCATAAGGCAGGGAAACGTATTGTTCAGGCATTATAATCCACCCCGTGTGGACCGGCCCTGAAGATCCAGGAGGCAATTGCGGCTGTTCCTGAGACATGGGCTAGATTGTCTCGAAGCGGTAAGGACGATCCATTGCCTTGGTTCATGACAAAAATCCAATTTCCAAACACGACATCGTGCGGTTTTGAATGTAAACCTATATATGGCGACATGATATATGGTAGCCATGTCGTCTATGATTGATACTTATGATTGAAATTGTTTTAAAACATATAAACACTAGTTATAATATCAAATGCTTTTGTTTTATTCGTATCAAGCATATTTTGGCCATTATAAGGTTAAACTCTATCCTCCGGTTTGCGTTGCATTGTGTGATGGGAACTGAGTCTTATAATGGCTTCATTTTTATAAAAAGCATTGCGATATTTAAATGATTTACTTGTTTTAAAGCACTGACAATCCAATGGAGTAAACCTGTTTCGCGTTAGCGACGTGGACCTTTGATTGGACATATTATAAAATAAGTTAAAGTAGATTTCTCATGCCAGTCCCATGACTGACTCATAGTTTGTTTCACTTGCAAACTCGAGTGCCCTTATTTCTACACGGGCAGCCTTGTATTCAGGTTTTAGCAGGCTCTTTCTGGATAGCTATGGAGCTGAAGATGGATTTTATCATTTCTTTCCTTTTTATGCTGTTCAGATCCTATTGTACATATTATGTTTTGTTTCCACTATAGACATTTTATGTAAAGATGAACTGTATTTTGTACTAAGTATTATCCTGTATACTGTGTAACTCTGATGATTATGTTTATCCAGTGTATTCTGATGTACATTATCTGGTGTATTTATTTATTTCTGTTCTACTGTTATTTGTTTATGTGTTATATTCCAAATATTACCCTTACCAATGCGGAACATGGGTTTGGGGTCGTCACATCGTGGTATCAGAGCTTTGGTTAAGCTTAGTTCTGGAATATAACATATTAACGAACTCGTCAGAAATAGAACCAGTAGCATTCTAAGACGGATCACTCATTTCAGATAGGATTAGTAATATCCTAGAATTAGTATAGCCGAATGAAATACACCTCGATAGACACATTTACATTCAAGTATATGTCTTTATGCTTTAAAAATACCTTTTCTGTTGGCCTAACACTTTGTCTGCTATTTGCAGACAATAAAAAATGAGTGGCAGAAGTAAAAGAGGTAAGTCAGAATCGGATATTGAAGCTCTATTAATCAAGTATCGAAATCTGGGTGGAGTACTGTTCTTAGGCAATGAATCTATTATTCAAACCCAATCATGGATGCGCTCTCCTGAGAAAATCTTTGAAGGTTCAAAACTGAAAGATGATCAAAAAAGATTACTGCCACCTTGGGCACTCAAAGACGAAGCTCTAATCTGGTGGGAAACCATTATTCAAGTTAATCCAGAAGGTGATATCACCTGGGATAGATTTAAAGAAATTTTCAATGAAAGGTTTATTCCTCCAGAAGCAACTGAGCGGTTGAGTGATGAATTATATTATATGATACAAGGAGATATGACGATTCCAGAATATCATAAGAAATGCAATGAACTTTCTCGTTTTGCCTCACATTTAATTCAGATTCCAACGATGAAGAGTCTAAGGTTTATTAATGGACTTCAAAGAAAGTATCTAAGTAGGGTAACTGCACATGTACAACAATCTTTTTCTGAAATGATATACATGACTTATCAGTAAAAAGATCTAGATAAGCAAAGCCTTTTGAGAGACGAAGAGGAATGTAGTTCCAGCAACAAAAGGAAATTCGAAACTGATAGCCCAGAGACAAGTACATAGCTAGAGACCAGTACGAGGTCTGAGTTCAGTAAGAAGTCTAGATTCAATAGGAAAAAGGTTAAGTCTGAGAAAGAACTAGTAACGACTGCCATATGCAATAATTGCAAGAAGCCAGGGCATTTTCATGGGAATTGCAGATCCTTGAAGAAAGAAATGTTGGATCGAAATCCAATAAGAAGTTTAAAGAGAATAGAAAATGCAATCTTTGACATCGGGCTGGCCATGTAAAGCAAGATTGCCGGCTATTAAAGAAATCTGAAATAGTACAAGTGAATGAAGTGGCAGAAACTCCAGCACCCTCAGCTAGTCAGGAAAGGTCGGAAGTTTTAGAAAGCACGCTTAATGTCAAAAATATTCTGGTTAAAGTATTGTTTGATACGGGCGCGTCACAAAGTTCTATTTCTACTAAGGTGGTAAAGAAGTTGGATTTGAAACTAAAGAACCTTAAAGGACCCATGACTGTCCGTAATCCGATTGGGGGTTCCCTCGATCTTAGTTGGATTTGTGGGGTGTTTGTCTCTTTTTCCTGTTATCGGTTCCCTACTATCTCTATCGTCATGAATTTCACATAATTTGATCTTATTTTAGGATTGGATTGGCTAACCAAATATGAAGCAGAAGTTAACTGTGCAGAAAGAGTTGTTAAAGTTAAGACAAAGCTAGGATATATAACCATTCCATGTGAAGGCCCGAATACGGATAGAAAAGATTTTTGGTCTGCATTGGATGTTTCTCTTGCTCAAATAGAAAAGATTCCTATCATTACGGAGAATATTCCGGTTGACATAGAAAATATCCCTGTCGTGAAGAATTATGCTGATGTGTTCGAAGAAGTTGTTAGCTTACCTTTGCGTAGAGAAATAGATTTCAAGATTACTTTAGTTCCAAATGTAAGGCTAATGGTTCATGCTATTCGAAGAATGACCTTAAAAGAGAATGAAGAGTTAGATAATCAAACTCGACAGCTTGTATGAAAGGGTCTAATCAGGCTTACTTTCTCTGATTGGGGAGCAGCAGTATTTGTCCCAAATTCAGATGGTACTCTCAGACTATGTGTGAATTATCGTGACTTGAACAAGCAGACATTGAAAAATAAATATCCATTGCCGCGGATTGATGATTTATTGGATCGATTAAATGGCGCGCAAGTATTTTCTCGAATGGATCTAGCTACAGGATTCCATTATCTTCGTATTGCCGAAGAGTGTGTTCCTTTGACGTCACTTAGAGGTCCAAACTTATTCTACGAGTGGTTAGCAATCTCGTCCGTCTTATGTAACGCTCCAGCCTATTTTGTCGATCTAATGAACCGGGTATTCAGAGAAGTATTGAATAAATTTGTCCTAGTTTTCATTGATGACATATTAATCTTCTCTAAGTCAGAGAGCGAGCATGAAAAACATTTGGAACAAGTGTTAGAAATTCTCAGAAAGAATGTTTTAAAAGCCAAATTTTCCAAATGTATATTCTGGCAAGAAGTCAAATTTCTTGGCCACATCGTGTCAAAGGAAGGAATTTCTGTGGATCACAGTAAAATCACTGCTATTCATAATTGGAAACAGCCTCGTACACCCATAGAAATCCTAAGTTTTCTTGGATTGGCCAGTTATTATCAGAAGTTTGTTAAGAATTTTTCGAAGATATCCAGGTCCTTAACAAAGCTTACTAAGAAACATTCCAGATTCAATTGGACTCCGTAATGCGAGGCAACTTTCCAAGTGCCGAAGTTAAAACTGACAACTGCTCCAGTGTTAACAATTATTGATGGCAATCAATACTTGAAAGTCTGGACAGATGCTTCTAAAGAAGGTTTGGGTGCAGTGTTAATGCAAAGAGGCCAAGTAGTCGCTTATGCTAGCCATCAATTGAAGCCACATGAGAAGAAACTCATGATCTTGAGTTGTTAGCCATCATGTTTGCTATGAAAATCTGGAGGCATTATTTATTGGGTGAGAAGTTTGAATTTTATACTGATCATCAATCATTGAAGTATTTATTCACCCAGAAGGATCTGAATATAAGGCAGCGGCATTGGTTAGAATTTCTCGCAGCATATGATCTTAATATTTTATATACTCCGGCGAAAGCGAATGTTGTGGTTGATGCGCTCAGCAGAAAGAATGTAATTATCGCTAGTCTTATCATCACGCCTTCATTGATTGATAACATATATGCTCTTAAAAAGGATGATCACTTCATTCAGAAGATCAGAGAGAGAATTCAGAAAGGCGAGCCCTCAAGTTTTCAGATTGATAGCGAGGGGATTCTGAGATTAAAGGGTCGGATTTGTGTTCCAAACATTCCTGAACTACAGAGAGAAGTATTGGATGAATGTCACAAAGCCAAATTGAGTATCCATCCAGGAGTGAGCAAAATGTATAATGATATCAAACACACTTTCTGGTGGAGATCAATGAAATGTGACATTTCTTTTTATGTTAGTCGGTGTTCTACATGTCAACAAGTCAAAGCGATCAACAGAAACTCGCTGGATTGTTGCAACCATTGGAAATTCTAGGTGAGAAATGGGAACATATTTCTATGGATTTCGTAGATGGTTTGCCAAGAACCAAGAAAGGAAATAACAGTATTTGGGTGATCGTAGATCGTTTCACGAAGACCGCCCATTTCATACCTGCCAAATCGAATAGAACCACTCAGAGTCTTGTGCAGATTTATTTCAAAGAAATTGTTAAACTTCATGGAGTCCCCGTGAGCATCGTTAGTGATCGTGACCTGATTTTTGCTAGTAAATTCTGGAAAGCATTCCAAGCAGAATTGGGAATAAAACTGAACTTGAGCACTGCTCATCCTCAAATAGATGGTCAGACTGAGAGGGTGAATCGTATTTTAGAAGATTTATTGCTGGATTATGTTATTGATTTTGGCGGATCATGGGAAGACCATTTGCATTTGGCTGAATTCTCATACAATAACAGCTACCAAGCGAGTCTGACAATGTCACCATTCGAAGCATTGCATGGTAGACCGTGCCAATCCTCCACTTGTTGGGTAGAACGTGATAATAGACTCGTATTGGGACCAGATATGATCCGCGAAGCTGCAGATAAAGTCGATTTCATTAAGAAACGATTACTAGCAGCCCAAAGCCGACAGAAGAGCTATGCGGATAAGAGAAGAAGAGATTTATCATTCGCTGTTGGCGACTATGTGTATTTGAAGGTATCTCCGATGAGAGGAGTAGTCCAGTTCGGTAAAACAGGGAAATTGGCGCCCAAATTTATTGGTCCATTTCCTATTCTAGAACGGATTGAAACTCCTGCTTATAGAATTTAATTACCGGACTAGTTTCCTGTGACGACCCAAAAACCCCGTAAGACGGTGGCAAGGATAATCTTTGGAATATAACACATAAACAGATAACAGCAGAACAGAAATAAATAAATACACCAGATACTGTACAAATAATACACTGGATAAACATAATCATCAGAGTTACACAGTATGCAGGATCATACTTAGTACAAATACAGTTCAGCTATACATAAATGTCTACAGCGGAAAACAAGCATAATATGTACAATAGGATTTGAACAGCATAAAAAGAGATAAATGATAGAGTCCATCTTCAGCTCCAGCTATCCAGAAAGAGCCTGATAAAACATGAATACAGGGTTGCCCATGTAGAAAAAGAGGCACCCGAGTTTGAAAGTGAAACAAACTACGAGTCAGTCATGGGACTGGTATGAGAAATCTACTTAACATATTTTATAATATGGCCAATCACAGGACCACGCCACTTTCGCGGAACGGGTTTACTCCATTGGATTGCCAGTGCATTACAACAAGTAAATCTTTTAAACATCGCAATGCTTTTTTATAAAAATGAAGCCATTATAAGACTCAGTTCCCATCACACAATGCAACGCAAACCGGAGGATAGAGTTTTTATCTTATAATGGCCAAAATATGCTTGATACGAATAAACCAAAAGCATTTGATATTATTACCCGTGTTTATATGTTTCAAAAACAACTTTATCAATCGTAGACGGCATTACTGCCCCATACCACTATGTCGCCATATATAGGTATACAATCAAAACCACAAAGTCACGTATTTGGAAATTGGATTTCCGTCATGAACTGTGGCTAGGGATCGTCCTCACTGCTTCGAGACAATCTAGCCTACCATGTCTCAGGATCAGAGCTCGAGTGACCCTTGGATTGTCAGGGCCGGTCCACTCGATGTGGATTAAACTTAAACGCTGGACACTGCCTTCCCCCGCCCTATGGGGCGAAAATGAGCCCAATGACTCCATATTCAAGGCGCTTCGCAATAGCAACAACCACACAGGCCGTGCTTTGATCATCAACCACAAGACTTTGCTTTTCAATAGAAGCCTTGATCATCTGCCACTTAGGCATGCCACATAGGCAATTCACTTTATGCGACTGTTTTCTATCAATATATAACCTCTGAGCTCGTACGTCAGAGAAGGGCGTTAAGCAAGAGAATAAATTCTCCGCTGCTAAATAGATATATATTTAATAGAGATCAATCAGCACAGAACAAATCCAATGTCAGACACACAGTCCATGTACAAATTCGTTCGGGGTCTGAACGAAACCGGAGGCACCATATACCTCGCATATCCATCGATCTCTAAGTACGTCTGGACGATCACCACTTATTATCTATGTTTCGGGATGCCTCCCAATCAAGACATCAGTTATCACCCAACGGAGGTGAAGATCTCCAGTCTTCAACCACCGTCTTCATCATCGACTTCTTATAGCCGATCAATTATTTGAAATGAGTTTTAACTCGACCTTTTCAAATAATTCACGTATATTTAGAATTTAAATCAATTCATTTCAGTGGTTAAATTATTCAACATCAATAATTTTGTTCTTAATTGTAATTTTCACACTAAACACATTCAACCATCAAATATCCAATAAACCGGGTAAATTCGGTTTGTTTCCATTCCATATCGTTTATAATATTTTATAACGATTTATCGCTATTTTTATTCAATTGAAAATAGAGAATTCATTCAAACGACGCTTCAGGCCATAACGCGACCGTGGCGCTGTTTTTCTTCAGATTTGATTTACACATATCTGAATATCTAACCATTGGATCTTCACAAATTTTTATATCATTAGAAAGATCTTTCCAAAACGAATCTAACGGTTTCAGTTTTGGGAAAATCCGATGGTCGGATCTCCCGGTACACTCGTTTGAAGTTTCGATTTCAAAATACGAACTACAGCGTCGTTATTCGATTTATTCTAATTATATATATATATATATATATATATATATATATATAATCGATTCTGGTGCTGTTTTTCTTCAGATTTGAATTAAACATTCCAGACAATCCAACCGTTGGATCTTCACAAAGTGGGTGTCGTTGGAAAGATATTTCCAAGGCGAACCCAACGGATTCGGTTTCGGGAAAATCCGATGGTCGGATCTCCCGCACTAATCGTTTGAAATCACGGTTTCAAAACACGAACTGCAGCTTCGTTATTCGATTTATTTCAATTGTATATATATATATATATATATATATAATTCATTTTTCGATTTCAAAACCATATTCATTTCACATATTTGATAAAAACGATATTTTTATCCAACAGCTATTTATATCAACACATGAATTTTATTTCAACACATGAATTTCTGTTCAACACATGAATTTTATTTCAACGCATGAATTTGATTTTTAACAGTTCATATATATCATAAAAATGTGATCTTTATTGTAAACAATTTATTTCAAAACACGATTATTTTATATAGTTTATACGTAAGGTAAAAATGCTATTTTTGGTGTTAAAACAATTTATTTAAAACACTAATATTTTATATAATCTATATATATGGTAAAAATGTTATTTTTATTTTTCAAAGAATTTATTCAATACATGAACTCGATTCAACACATGAATTCTATTCAACACATGAATTTCTATTCAACACATGGACGCATGAATTTTATTTCAACACATGAATTTTATTTCAACACATGAATTTTATTTCAACACATGAATTTCTATTCAACACATGAATTTTATTTCAACACGTGAATTTAATTTCAACACATGAATATAAATCAAACACAAGAATATTTCAGAAAATTTCGGCAGCATAACGGCAGGGTAGTTAAAACCGGGATCGTCCCTAGTACGGCTCCTCGCTCTACCTTAAAGCCTCGCAGCTTTTGACAATGGGGATTTTCAATATCTAGTTCGTACGCAGATGAATTTTCCCATATACTTATCCTATTGGGATTTCAACCACAATCAACCATTCATGATATTCACCAAATTTTCACATTAATAAATAATCCAAACAATATCACAACCAACATATATCGTCCATGGTCTGTGGACGAGGGGAGTATATATATATATACATATATAACTATATTTCGATTTTATTTCAATATCATTTCAATTTATTTCAACGCACATATCATCTTTACAACGCATATATATAACTTATACATCAAACATACAACTTATACAACGCTTATACATGAGGTGTACAATGCTTATATAACTCATACTTCGACAATATAATTTATACATCATTGATTCCATATCATTTACAATTCAGAAATCTCACATTGGGTTCCACTCCACCAAAAATAGCAGAATGCTCAGAAAAATATCCGGTCTCTTCTAGAATGTAGAAGACGTCCACACGAGCCCACTATCTCTTGTTTCACTGGATTTCGACTAGAAACGAAAAAGATATGATTTTTATTGTAAAATCATATATCGTAGCGCTTAGAAGTGCTATAGAATAGTTTAATATAATTTAAACCGTACTTTCTGATATTCTTCAAAACTAGGTATCGATTTTTCTTACAAACGGTGCCGAGGTTGGACGATCGAAGAGTGCAGCGTCGTAGGGGGACGTGCGGCGCATGTGCGCCTGAAGTGGGGTCGAACTCGGTGGTCGGAGTCGGCCTCGGCGGTGCTGGAAAGGTGGCGACTTCCTGGGGGTGATTCTCCTTCTACACTCAATGATAATTGATGCTCCTTATATGGATTTGAAGAGGATGGCGAGACCTTCAAAACTCCCCAAAGGACGCTCGATTTTGTTGAGAAATGGAAGAGAAATCGAAGAGAGAAGTTTGGGATCTCTTCCGTCGTTCGTGCGACTGGGTATCGGGGAGAGAGAATTGTGATAGGCCAATCATATTTTTTTATTTTTTTATATATTTTTTAAAATCCAAAAATACTCCTAGTCACATACGAACTCCAATCCAAACCCAACGACTGTCTCGTCCCTAGCTAAATACCCCCATCCTGAACACAATGGGATATGTTTTGTAGGCCCATTAGACTGTATGAGTCAGTTTCTTTTCAAATTAAAAAATAAAACATTCAATATTCGATTTGAACGTACATTTCAATTTGCTGGGGCCACATACTGATCCCAAAAATTCCAGAAAAATAAATCTAGTTATGTTTTAACGATATGGTCCCAACAAAACTAGTTTCGTCGAATTCTGAGACCGTTTGAAAAATGGCCCTTTTCTGGTCGATCCAATTTAACAGTAATCGACCAAACACATTTTCCTTTGCCACGCTCACATAATAACTTCAAAAATTATGAAATTTGAAACCTAGCAATAATTTGACATCCCGGATCCAACAAAAGTGGTTTCATCGAATTCTGAGGTCGTTTGCAAAATGGCTATTTTCACGGGCTATATATTCTCTATAGCGACCTTTCTGAAAATTCATTTGGCCATAACTTGATTCTTGCTATGAAACTTTGATTTTTCAGATTCATTAGAAAGATATTCACTAACAGATTTAAATATTTTTGGTTTCACTAAAATCTGTTTTATTTTACACCCGGTACAGTCAGTCAAAGTTCGAATTCAAATTTTGAAACTACCACGCCATTTCAGGCCTTGTTTATAATTAAAAATAATTATATTTATTTTCAAATATCGATTCAAACATACTTTTCATCGTTATTATTTAAAATAATTTATTTTAAATATCTAAAATTCAATAAATAGCCAAATTAAAAATTTTAAATTGGCTCAGATTTTCCGGGTTGTTACAATCTCCCCCGCTTAAAACTTTTCGTCCTCGAAAAAAAACGAAGTCGAAAGTTGTTTAATTAACCAACTCAATTTTCCTTCTGGCTTTCATTCTTCAACTTTTCAGTTTCTAAGAATTTTCAAATTCTTCAAAAAGTTGGCTAACACCCTAAATTTTCGAATTTTTTTGCCATAACCTCCTTTGTATGGGGAGGGGTTTGGAAATTTATTGGGCCGTATTGGGTACCCAATAAATCCTAATAAGCATGCACATATTTATAGTGATATATTCCGGTGTCCACAGGGGAGTGTGTATAGATCATAACTCCAGAGAATAAATTCTCATCACCCAATAAATGGTTTTAATTTGTGCCTTAATGACCAGAGAGACATGTTTATTGTCATCTCCAGACCCGTGTGGGTTTTTTATTAATCTTGCAATTTACTGTTACATTTTATGTGGTCCATATCAGTCATAAGTTCAACTTGTAATATGTAGTCATCGCCATACAAGCCTCTCGCTCATATGGTAAATCTTCAACCTCGTCACACAAGCCCCAAATGCTTATGTGGTATATGGTGAAGTATGCCTATCTTCAAGAAGTATGCCATGTAGTGTAGTTCAAAATTAATTGTTACTATCATATGACGACATTTATTATTACACACAGAACAACCAACACTCCGCATCCAATGGTATTCACAGGAGTTGATATAATAATAAAATTTCGCATCCAACTCATTAAGGTTTACCTATTTGTCGGCCACGCAAATAAATTCTTTACTCAACAGCTAATCCATTTACCTGTTCAACCATACATAATGCACATGTATATATTTCTATCTATTTGGCTAACTGGTTCAAAATTCTAATTAACCAACCAAAAATCAAACAACACAACCAGCAATCAATTTGTTTTATCTTTCAAAAATATACTAATTAATTCATATACTCTTTTAAAATCATCAGACTATATAATTAAAAGTTTACATGCATGAAAAGAAGACAGCAACAAAGTAGAGAACAAAATGGAAATGCAAGATATGGTAAATGTACCTTGTACCAGAGTCAATCTGAGATATCCACCCTGCACTTAGGATAGGCTTTCTTAATGCTTTCCTCTGTTTCCCAAGTACAATCTCGCGGATCTCCACTCCATTGCACCTTGACTAAGTGAACCTTCTTGTTCCTCAACTCTTTTCTTTCTTTGCCAATTATCTTTAGCGGCTCTCTTCTAATAGCCAAATCTGGAGTAATTTCTATATCCCACTGTGCTGCTTCTTCCACGATCAAGTCTGGATCATGAACATGTTTTCGAAGTTGAGATACGTGAAATACATCATGCACTCCAGGCAACCAATCTAGCAATTGAACTCTATAAGCGAGAGTTCCAATTCGTTCAAGTATAGGGAATGGACCAATAAATCTGGGCGCCAACTTCCCAGTTTTGCCAAATTGAATCACTCCTCTCATCGGAGAAACCCTTAGATACACATAGTCACCAACAACAAATGCTAAATCCCTCCTTTTCGAGTCTGCATAGCTCTTCTGTCGCTTTGAGCTGCTAGCAATCGTTTCTTAATGAAATCGAACTTCTCGAATCATATTTGGCCCCAATACAAGCCTATTACCAGGTTCTACCCAATAAGCAAGAGATCGGCACGGTCTACCATACAGTGCTTCGAATGGTGACATAGTCAGGCTCGCCTGGTAGATGTTGTTATATGAGAACTCAGCCAAATGCAAATGGTCTTCCCATGATCCACCAAAATCAAGAACACAAGCCCGCAATAAATCTTCTAGAATACGATTCACCCTCTCAGTTTGACCATCTGTCTGAGGATGATAGGCGATGCTTAGATTCAGCTTCGTTCCCAGTTCTACTTGAAATGCCTCCCAGAATTTGCTAGTAAATATTGGATCTCTATCACTAACTATACTGATCAGCACTCCATGTATCCTAACAATTTCCTTGAAATAAATCTGTGCCAGATTTTGAGCAGTTCTATTGGACCTGACAGGTATAAAATGGGCGGTCTTCATGAAGCAATCTACGATCACCCAAATACTGTCATTTCCTTTCTTGGTTCTGGGAAAACCATCTATGAAGTCCATGGAAATATGTTCCCACTTCCAACCTGGAATATCCAACGGTTGTAACAATCCAACAAGTTTCTGTTGGTCACTTTTGACTAGCTGGCAAGTTGGACACTTGCTAACATATATAGAAACGTCCATTTTCATAGCCTTCCACTAGAATGTTCGCTTGAGATCGTTATACATTTTGCTCACACATGGATGGATACTCAGCTTGGACTTGTAACATTTGTCTAACACTTCCCTTTTGAGCTCGGGGATATCGGGAACACAAATCCTTCCTCTTAATCTTAGGATTCCATCGTTATCTATTTGAAAACCCGAGGGTTTGCCTTTCTGAATCCTTCTGATCATATCCCTAATAAAATTATCATCTTTCTGAAGAATAGATATTTTGTCAATCAAGTAAGTCGTAATAATAAAATTGGCAATTATTGCATTCTTTCTACTTAGCGCATCGACCACAACATTGGCTTTCCCTGGAGTGTACAAAATCTCTAAATCGTATGCTGCAAGAAATTCTAGCCAACGTTGCTACCTCAGATTCAAGTCTTTCCGGGTGAACAGATACTTTAGCGACTGATGATCTATAAACAGTTCGAATTTCTCACCCAAAAGATAGTGCCTCCAGATTTTTAAAGAAAATACAACGGCTAACATCTCAAGATCATGAGTAACATAGTTTTTCTCATGCGGCTTCAGCTAACGGCTAGCATAAGCAACCACTTGACCTCTCTGCATTAATACTGCACCAAGGCCTTCTCTAGAGGCATCTGTCCAAACTTTCAAGTCTTGATTGCCATCGATAATCGTTAACATTGGAGCAGTTGTTAATCTTAATTTTAGCTTCTGAAAAGCCTCTTCACATTCGGGAGTCCACTTGAATCTTGCGTGCTTCTTTGTAAGCTTTGTTAAGGAACTAGATATCTTCGAAAAATCTTTAACGAACTTCCGATAATAACTAGCCAATCCAAGGGGACTTCTGTGGGAGTAATAGGCTGCCTCCAATTTTGAATAGCTATGATTTTACCGGGATCCACAGAAATTCCTTCTTTTGATACAACATGGCCCAGAAATTTGACTTCTTCTTGTCATAATATATATTTGGAAAGTTTGGCCTTCAAGACATTCTTTCTGAGAATTTCTAACACTTGTTCCAAATGTTTCGCGTGCTCGCTCTCTGACTTAGAAAAGATTAATATGTCATCAATGAAAACCAGAACAAATTTATTCAAGACATCGCGGAATACTCGATTCATTAAATCCACAAAATAGGCAGGAGCATTACATAAGCCGAATGGCATTACTAACCACTCATAGAATAAATCGGGACCTCTGAATGCTGTCATAGGAACACACTCTTCGACAATACGAAGCTGATGGAAGCCTGTAGCTAGGTCCATCCTTGAGAATACTTGTGCGCCATTCAGTTGATCCAGCAAATCATCAATCCGCGACAATGGATATTTGTTCTTTAATGTCTGCTTGTTCAAGTCACAATAATCCACACATAGTCTGAGAGTACCGTCTGACTTTGGGACAAACACCACTGCTGCTCCCTAATCAGAGAAACTAGGCATGATCAGACACTTCCATACAAGCTGTCTAGTTTGATTATCTAATTCTTCTTTCTCCTTTAGTGTGATTCTCCGAATAGCGTGCACTACTGGTCTTGCATTCGGGATTAAAGCGATCTTGAAATCAATTTCTCTCTTCGGAGGTAAGCTAACAACTTTTTCGAACACATCTGCATAATTCTTGATGACAGGAATATCTTTTATGAGGTCCGGTCTGTGACTACAGGGATATTTTCTATTTGAGCAGGAGAAACATTAAGAGCTGACCAAAAGTCTTTTCTATCAGAATTCGGACCTTCACATTGTATGGTTATATAATTCCATGATTTAATCTTTGCCCTAACAACTCTCTCGGTGCATTTAACGTCTACTTCATATTTGGTTAACCAATCCAATCCCAAAATAAGATCGAATTCAGTAAAATTCATGACGATAGAGATGGTAGGGAACTTATAACAGGAAAAAGAGACAGGAACTGTAACAACTCGTATTTTGATAACGTGTTATAACCATAAATCTAGGCAGAATTAAATTTTATAAATAAGAACCAAGGGAAACAGGTTGCGCCATTGCGTTCGTCTCGGAATTCCGCATGAAATCGAGTCCGAGTTTTCGAAAATCGGAGTCCGTATGACCAAGTTATGGCTCCCCAAAGTTTCAGAAATATTCAAAGTTCAAAACAGCTCGAATTCGAATTCAAAATTCGAATTTCAAACACAGAACAGACTGGGCAGGAAATTTCCCGCCCAGACCCAGGTCGACTGGGGAGTCGACTGGGCAGTCGACACCCCCAGGACCAGGTCGACTGCGCAGTCGACTTGGTAGTCGACCTGGTCACCTAGCCTGTTTTTGAGCCAGATGTATCTGATCTCGTTGCTTGTCCAGATTCACTCTCTAAACACTATATAAACAACCCCTGACCCTAGACTTTCTATTACATTCTTGTCCGACCATACGCTGCTAAAGTTCCGACTGGAAGATAGAGAATTTTGAGGCTATTCAGCACTTTGTTAGCGCTACGTTGGTTTGGGGATTTGCTAGAGATTCTC
The DNA here is from genome assembly GCA_030737875.1 of Allium sativum. Taxonomy (NCBI): domain Eukaryota; kingdom Viridiplantae; phylum Streptophyta; class Magnoliopsida; order Asparagales; family Amaryllidaceae; genus Allium; species Allium sativum. The sequence continues at coordinate 972,692,876 of CM060920.1, forward strand.
CTTCTACTCTTTTTGCTTTCTCATTCTCTAGACTACGATCTGCAAGCCCTTTGTCACTCTTAGATTTAAACTGTAAATTTAACCTGAACATGATGTAAACTGAAATTGTGCCTAAACATGATAACCAAGTTGGATCTACTCTTGTATATCTTGGATCTATGACTATCACTTTTAAATCTGTTATTTTGAATCTAGTCTTGTACACCCCAGATCTATTCATCTAAAAAGTTGACTTGTGGAATATCAGTATGAACTTGATTTGGATATATTCATGTTTAATCTAAAACCCCTTTACGATCTTTATCTTGCCATGCCTGTGATGTTGAAACTATTATTGGGGTACTATTTTATGTCAATCCTTTACCATGCCTATGACCATGTCTTGTCAAGTTGATGTTGAGACCCTATTTCATATGCCTGTAATGTTATAATCATCATGCTTAACTTGTGAACACCTTTGCCATTCTATGACTATCATGTTTGTGTTATTCCCTATTTTGACATGTTGTATTAATGCGAATTCACGTACGTTGGGGATACGTTTTGGGTAGATTAGGCAAACTTGAAAATTGGCTATGGAATTGACATGATATGACATGAAAATATGACATGAGAATAAGCTTGAAAACATGAATTTGGGACATGACAATTAGATAACTTGAAAATGGCCAACTCGAGGTTGGGTTGAATTTGCAACGTAAATCTGCCCGGAACCGCCCGGCAAATCCAGTAGTTGCAAATAATAGGACCCAATGTGAGTAGTTGGTCATATAACACTTTAAACCCGAGGTTAGACTAGGTTATGGTGTAAATCTGCCTGGAACCGCCCGGCACATCCAGTAACCGTAACCAAGTCTAATGTGAGAGGTTGGGTGTGTTACGTGAATTAGTGCCACATGGTAAGGTTAAGTCATGGACCCCTTGAATATACTTAACCAATTTGACACGTCGATTTGATAGGGTTAAGTCTTGAACTGCTTGTATATATACTTAACCAACTAGATACATGTTTGGGTAGGGTTAAGTCATGACCTTTTTAATGACAATACTTAACCCATTAGAAATCCTAGCCACGTGGTCCCTTTCAGCAGTAACCCACTTAGAAGTATCATGATACCCTGGGGACTAGGCAGGGTGGGGCACGATAACTGGGCTGATTGTAAGCGACCAAAAATAACGGCTGAGTACGGTGCGCCAGTGTAGGTTCAGGCGGACTAGGGTCGTGCACTTAGTCCGGAGTTGAAAAAGTAGGCATGGGCACCCGTAGTACTACATTGTGCGTGCTTGAATTGTGTCAGTGGTTGACACCCTAGGACCTGATACACCCTAGGGTGGACCTAGCACATGTGACCACATTCCGCGATTGGGCCGTATGACCCCGATACACGACGAGTAAAGCCGATCGATTAGGATGGACTGTTGGACCCCGTATTGGGTCATTTCATGTTATTGGGCGTAGGGATCATTTCTGGATTTATACTTGACATGGATTTGGACACTAGTACAGTTAGTGCAGTAAACCTTGTATATGCGATGCCACCCTTATCTTGTTATCTTTTATTGTCATGCGAGCCCAGTTATTATCTTTATGTTTAATCTCAGTTTCTCATGTCCAGTTAACTTTATTAGTTTTTATGCTGATAGTCACTAGGGCTTACCAGTTTTTTTGACTGACCCATTTTCTTCTACCTCGTTTTCTTTCGTTTCTCCCCCCAGGTTCTCAGGGAGGAACCCTAGCTCTTAGCTTGGACTTTACTTGCTTTCTGACAGCTCATGTACGGTTTGGTCTTGAGCTATGCTATGGCTGCACTCATGCTCTTTTTGGGGAATAATATTGGAGTTATGTTGTTTTAAGTACTTTGCTTCTTTAGAACTTGATGTAATGAAATAATGACTTGGTATTTTGATGTAAGAGGTTTTGACTCTATTTTCCACGTAATGAGATTTGGTTAAATTTATATCCGCTGCTTTATATACTCTGTTTAATTTATGTTCTGTCTTGTGTTATCTCTGTGCCGGTTTACTAGACAATACCCCTCCAAAACTAGTGCATTCCCTTTGTGAGTGATCCTGGCGGAGGTGGGGTGTTACATTTGGTATCAGAGCAGAAGGTTACCAGACTGGGCAAAAGTTTTAAAAACTTTTTGAAAATTATTTTCAAAACCATTTATAAAGAAGCATTTTTCAAGAAAAGTTCCATTTTTAAGAAATGGCTATTCCCCAAAAGCCATTAACACTTTCCTTTTTCCTCGTTTGAATCTTTTTCTTTTCATTTTTCAGCATGGCCGATCTTAACCTTCCCGAGGGAGTACCCATACCCAGATGGTTCTGAAGGTACTTGGAAGCTAGGGCCAACGATGCGGGCCCATTAGACATCCCTCCTCCTCCAGTAGCCGCGGTTCCTCCTCCTCCTCCCGGCACCGCCTTCGCCAAAATATGCAAAGACTTTATAGGAATGGGCGGCAAGAGCTTCCTTGGAACTGAGACCTTCACTGAGGCAAGAAACTGGTTAAAGGAGACTGAAGACCTGTTCGTTATCTTCGATATGGAGGATCATAGGAAAGTTCAGTTGGCAACATGGTTGTTGAAAGAGGAAGCTGCATTTTGGTGGGAAGTCACCAACGCTACCGGACCAATTGAGACTTGGGCAGACTTTAGAGAGAGGTTTGGGCTTAAATTCTTATCGTCAGCAGAAGCGAACCTTCAGATGGAGAGGTTCCTGGCACTCAAGCAAGGGGACATGTCTGTTAGGGAGTATGTGAATAAGTTTAATCAGCTTGCTCGGTTTGGTTTGGACTTAGTCAACACGGCTGAGAAGAAGGCTCTACGATTTGCTCGAGGATTGAGCGAGCCACTCCACACTATGGCCATGACTCATGTGCCCATAGGGGCGACCTTTGAAAGCTTGGTGAATATGGCCCTACTTCATGAGGAAGACAAGGGTGACAAAAAGGAGGTTAAGTCTAATGAGACTTAGAACAAGAAGGTTGACTTCAAGAAGGGAGGCAACAAGAATAACAAGGGCAACAACAACAATGCTAACAAGCCACGTGAGACGAGGAAGTGCAACTTTTGTGGTATCACGGGACATATAGCTAAAGACTGTAGGAGGAAGAAAAGAAAGTTGGGTGAATGCTTTCACTGCGGGGATACTGGACACATCAGTAAGGATTACCCTAAGAAGCAAGGTGTAACAGCCCGCACCTCCGTTCACGCAAGATATTGTCTCCAACTTAGCCACCGTATAGGTGTGGGGTTTTGTTCCTCAAAAGGCCTCGGCATTAGTAAGAGATGGGTTCTACTATATAAGTACCCACTTCACACAGGCTTCCACGATGTGGGACTTAGGGGTGTTACATTCTCCCCTCCTACAGAGCCCAACATCCCCGTTGGCTCACAAACACCTCACCCAAGCGTTGTGGTCCACATAAAAGCCATAATTCCGGCTGGGTATTGGCTCTGATACCATTGTAACAGCCCGCACCTCCGTTCACGCAAGATATTGTCCCCAACTTAGCCACCGTATAGGTGTGGGGTTTTGTTCCTCAAAAGGCCTCGACATTAGTAAGAGATGGGTTCTACTATATAAGTACCCACTTCACACAGGCTTCCACGATGTGGGACTTAGGGGTGTTACACAAGGACAGGGGCTAGGGCAGACAAAGCGAGCAGGACCTTCTGGAGGGCAGTTTGCAGGCTCTCAACACCACTCCAGCTCTTGACCGAGGTAGTAATATTTCTGTAGAAAGCCTTGTTTACATTTCCGAATTTCCTGTTCGAACCTTATTTGACTCTGGCGCATCGCATACTTTTATCTCTTCTGATATTGTTGAAAATCTGCACTTAAGTACCAGTCTAGTTGATGATCCCGTTAGTGTTTCAAATCCGATTGGGGGCTCCGCCCATTTATCTATGATTTGTGTTGATTTGAGGATTTCCATCTTAAGCGTGGAATTCACGTGTAATGCTTATGTTCTCGGATTCATGGGATATGGTTTAATTCTGGGCATGGATTGGTTGTCCAATTATGGAGCTATCCTTGATTGTGAACGAAGGGTAGTGAGGCTCATGACACGCCTTGGTAATACCCTTGAACTTTCTTGTAACCCAAAGGGTCCGGTCATGTTATGTTATCTTGAATATCTCGACTCGTCCGTCGACAATCTTCAATCAGTGAGGGTGGTCCGAGAATATCCTGATGTCTTTGATGAGGTGAAGGAGTTACCCCCTAAACGCGAGATAGACTTCCAAATTTATCTGGTTGATAATGCCAAGCCTGTTTCATTGGCCGTTAGGAATATGGCCCCGCGAGAAAGAAGAGAGCTCAGTAAACAAGTCAAGGAGTTGCTCGAGAAAAATTTCATAAGGCGAAGCATTTCTGAATGGGGTGCTCCGGTGGTATTCGCTACTAAGGCGGATGGTTCGCTTCGCCTGTGCGTAGATTATCGTGAGTTAAACAAGCTGACGAAGAAGAATAGGCACCCACTACCAAGAATCGATGATCTTTTTGACCAGCTTGTGGGAGCATCTGTTTTCTCTCAACTCGATCTAGCCACGGAATTCCATCAACTTAGAGTGTCCGAGGATAGCATTGAAAAAACTGCGGTTAGGACTCCAGATGGGTTCTTCGAATGGCTTGTCATGCCGTTTGGGTTAAAGAATGCACCCGCGTACTTTGTAGACCTAATGAGTAGGGTGTTTCGGGAGTTCCTTAACAAGTTCGTGGTGGTTTTTGTGGACGATATTCTAATCTTCTCAAAGGATGAAGAAGAGCATGCTAGACACCTCAGGGAAGTCATGGATACGCTTAGAGCACACCAGTTAAAGGCTAAGTTCTCCAAATGCCATTTTTGGAGGGAGGAAGTTCGGTTTCTTGGGCACGTAGTTTCTAAGCAAGGTTTAGCCGTGGACCCCACAAAGGTAGTTGCGGTGCAAGACTGGAAAGCTCCTAAGAACGCAATAGAGGTGAGAAGCTTCCTCGGTTTGGCGGGCTTTTATAGGAAGTTCATTAAGGACTTCGCTAAGATTTCAGCCCCTCTTACTAAGTTAACGAAGAAAAACCAAGCGTTTGTATGGGACATAGAATGTGAGACTGCTTTCCAGAGACTCAAGAGAGCCCTCACCACAGCTCCAGTTTTAGCATTACCCGATGGAGGAAAAATGTTTACGGTGTACACAGATGCGTGCGGCACAGGATTAGGCGCTGTCCTAATGCAAGAAGGAAGAGTGATAGGCTATGGGGGTAGACAACTTAAAGTTCATGAGAAGAACTATCCCACACATGACTTGGAGTTAGCCGCGATTGTTTTTGCACTGAAAGCTTGGCGCCATTATCTCCTACGGGAGAAATTCGAGCTGTATACCTACCAAAAATCGCTTAAGTATCTCTTTTCGCAAAAAGATTTGAATCTGAGACAGCAGCGGTGGATGGAATTCTTGGCCTCATATGACTTCGATATAACTTATACCCCTGGCAAGGGTAACGTGGTGGCGGATGCGCTAAGTAGAAAAAGGTTGACTTTGAGCCCCTTATTTGTTGAAAGAAAAAGTCTAGAGTTTATAGCGACCTTTGATTTTACGCATGCTGTGGAGTCATTGACTGGTACGTTAGCATCTCTTGAGCTGAGACCTATGCTTCTAGATCAAGTAGGGACTTCGTAGAAAGAAGACCCACAGATAGTCGAAATCATGGAAAAGTTAATCAGTGGTGAAACGTCAAGTCACCTTGGTAGGTATGCCATTAATGACAAAGGATGGTTAAGGCGCGATGGAAGGCTATGTGTTCCACTAGTGGGAGACTTAGTAAATAAAGTTCTCGAAGAGGCGCATCACTCGAAGATGACTATACATCCCGGAGGGGATAAGATGTACAGAGATATGAAACGCATTTTCTTTTGGGCCGGAATGAAAAAGGACGTGGCAGAATTTGTCTCAAAGTGCATGGTGTGCCAACAAGTCAAGGCCGAATCTAAGAAGCCCGGTGGGCTATTACATCCTTTGGAGGTCCCGCAATGGAAGTGGGAAAGTATCTCGATGGATTTCGTGGATGGATTACCTAGGTCGAGGAAGGGGAATACTAGCATATGGGTCATTGTTGATAGACTCACGAAGAGTGCCCACTTCATCCCGGTGAAAAGCAAAAGGACTGCGTCAGGGCTAGCGTCTATTTACCTTCGAGAGATAGTACGGTTGCACGGGGTTCCTTCTAGCATAGTCAGTGACCGTGACCCAATTTTCACTAGCCAATTTTGGAATAGTCTGCAAGAAGCAATGGGTACGCAACTTAATTTAAGTACAGCCTATCACCCTCAGACGGATGGGCAGACCGAAAGGGTAAATAGAGTACTAGAGGATCTTTTAAGGCTATGCATTCTTGATTTTGGTGGTACTTGGGAAGACCATCTCCCTCTCGTGGAGTTTGCTTATAATAATAGCTACCAAGCTAGCATAGGGATGGCACCGTTCGAAGCCCTGTATGGAAGACCGTGCAAGTCACCAACTTGTTGGTGGGAGACGACTGACAGACTTATACTTGGGCCCAACATGACACGAGACACTTCTGAGAAGGTGGAGTTGATACGAAGACGAATGAAAGTGGCCCAAGATAGACAAAAATCTTATGCGGACAAGAGAAGGACAAACCTAGAGTTCGAGGTCGGAGATATGGTTTTCATAAAAGTCTCTCCTTTGCGCAATGTGGTTCGTTTTGGAGCAATTGGAAAGCTAGCACCAAGATTCGTAGGACCGTTCCCTATCACTGAGAGGATTGGGCAGATGGCCTATAAGGTAGAGTTACCTAAGAGGCTGGCCGGAGTAAACAATGTCTTTCACGTCTCGCATCTCCGAAAGTGCCTACATGAATCAGCTGAGGTGGTTGAGCCAAGCATCCTCGAAGGCGTAGAAGTGGAGAAAGAAGCAACGCTGATGTGAGTTCCTATTCGTATCTTAGGGACGGAGATCAAGAAGCTAAGGAATCACGAAGTCAAGCTAGTCAAAGTACAGTGGAGTGAAGCCCAAGAAGACGCAACTTGGGAAACCGAGGAGAAGATACGCGCGCTTTACCCATTTCTTTTTGAGGGTACTTTCTCGATCTCTTTTCCTTTGAGCTTGTAAACCCTTCGTATCATGCTACCTATGTTTGTCTTGAGAACCTTAGAACCCTCTTTGGATGTAAACATGTATTTGAAACATGTTATGGTTGATGTTTGCAAATGGGTGCAAATGTTTACAAGTGATTTCTAGTGGATGCATGACACACATTAGGCACTAGATCGGCTCAGACACCTTTTCATCTTGCATTTGCATGGGTGCTTATACTTGTACATGGATGAACTTGTTATGCTATCACGTGGATGTTGCATATGGATGATGTTTGTGCACTCATGTAGAAATTTTAAGTTATGTTAGGAATTTGCATACATGTTGGACTCATTACACTAACATATCTTGCATTAAGGAGGTTTACTGAATCAGTAAACGCCTGACCTTTTGCATTAGATAAGTACATATACACACACATGCTGCATATGTTCATACAACATTAGAGATCTTTTTAAGGACAATGGTTGCTCGTGAATGATGTTGTGAGTAGATGGATGTGGATGGTAGGATGCGTTCTTCCTAACTTAGAGATTTCGGGGACGAAATCCTTTAAGGAGGGGAGAATGTAACAACCCGTATTTTGATAACGTGTTATAACCATAAATCTAGGCAGAATTAAATTTTAAAATAAGAACTAAGGGAAACGGGTTGTGCCATTGCGTTCGTCTCGGAATTCTAAATGAAATCGAGTCCGAGTTTTCGAAAATCGGAGTCCGTATGACCAAGTTATGGCTCCCCAAAGTTTCAGAAATATCCAGAGTTCAAAACAGCTCGAATTCGAATTCAAAATTCGAATTTCAAACGCAGAATAGACTGGGCAGGAAATTTCCCGCCCAGACCCAGTTCGACTGGGGAGTCGACTGGGCAGTCGACACCCCCAGGACCAGGTCGACTGCGCAGTCGACTTGGTAGTCGACCTGGTCACCTAGCCTGTTTTTGAGCCAGATGTATCTAGTCTCGTTGCTTGTCCAGATTCACTCTCTAAACACTATATAAACAGCCCCTGACCCTAGACTTTCTATGACATTCTTGTCCGACCATATGCTGCTAAAGTTCTGAATGGAAGATAGAGAATAAGGAGGCTATTCAGGACTTTGTTAGTGCTATGTTGTTTTGGGGATTTGCTAGAGATTCTCCTTCTACTCTTTTTGCTTTCTCATTCTCTAGACTACGATCTGTAAGCCCTTTGTCACTCTTAGATTTAAACTGTAAATTTAACCTGAACATGATGTAAACTGAAATTGTGCCTAAACATGATAACCAAGTTGGATCTACTCTTGTATATCTTGGATCTATGACTATCACTTTTAAATCTGTTATTTTGAATCTAATCTTGTACACCCCAGATCTATTCATCTAAAAAGTTGACTTATGGAATATCAGTATGAACTTGATTTGGATATATTCATGTTTAATCTAAAACCCCTTTACGATCTTTATCTTGCCATGCCTGTGATGTTGAAACTATTATTGGGGTACTATTTTATGTCAATCCTTTACCATGCTTATCACCATGTCTTGTCAAGTTGATGTTGAGACCCTATTTCATATGCCTGTAATGTTATAATCATCATGCTTAACTTCTGAACACCTTTGCCATTCTATAACTATCCTGTTTATGTTATTCCCTATTTTGACATGTTGTATTAGTGCGAATTCATGTACGTTGGGGATACGTTTTGGGTAGATTAGGCAAATTTGAAAATTGGCTATGGAATTGACATGATATGACATGAAAATATGACATGAAAACTTGACATGAGAATAAGCTTGAAAACATGAATTTGGGACATGACAATTAGATAACTTGAAAATGGCCAACTCGAGGTTGGGTTGAATTTGCAACGTAAATCTTCCCGGAACCGCCCGACAAATCCAGTAGTTGCAAATAATAGGACCCAATGTGAGTAGTTGGTCATATAACACTTTAAACCCGAGGTTAGACTAGGTTATGGTGTAAATCTGCCCGGAACCGCCCGACACATTCAGTAACCGTAACCAAGTCTAATGTGAGAGGTTGGGGTGCGTTAAGTGAATTAATGCCACATGGTAAGGTTAAGTCATGGACCCCTTGAATATACTTAACCAATTTGACACGTCGATTTGATAGGGTTAAGTCTTGAACTGCTTGTATATATACTTAACCAACTAAATACATGTTTGGGTAGGGTTAAGTCATGACCTTTTTAATGACAATACTTAACCCATTAGAAATCCTAGCCACGTGGTCCCTTTCAGCAGTAATCCACTTAGAAGTATCACGATACCCTGGGGACTAGGCAGGGTGGGGCACGATTACTGGGTTGATTGTAAGCGACCAAGAATAAGGTGCGCCAGTGTAGGTTCAGGCGGACTAGGGTCGTGCACTTAGTCCGGAGTTGAAAAGTAGGCATGGGCACCCGTAGTACTACATTGTGCGTGCTTGAATTGTGTCAGTGGTTGACACCCTAGGACCTGATACACCCTAGGGTGGACCTAGCACATGTGACTACATTCCGCAATTGGGCCGTATGACACCGATACACGACGAGTAAAGCCGATCGATTAGGATGGACTGTTGGACCCCGTATTGGGTCATTTCATGTTATTGGGCCTAGGGATCATTTCTGGATTTATACTTGACATGGATTTGGACACTAGTACAGTTAGTGCAGTAAACCTTGTATATGCGATGCCACCCTTATCTTGTTACCTTTTATTGTCATGCCAACCCAGTTATTATCTTTATGTTTAATCTCAGTTTCTCATGTCCAGTTAACTTTATTAGTTTTTATGCTGATAGTCACTAGGGCTTACCAGTCTTTTTGACTGACCCGTTTTCTTCCACCTCATTTTCTTTCGTTTCTCCCCCTAGGTTCTCAGGGCGGAAACCCTAGCTCTTAGCTTGGACTTTACTTGCTTTCTGATAGCTCATGTACGGTTTGGTCTTGACCTATGCTATGGCTGTACTCATGCTCTTTTTGGGGAATAATATTGGACTTATGTTGTTTTAAGTACTTTGCTTCTTTAGAACTTGATGTAATGAAATAATGACTTGGTATTTTGATGTAAGAGGTTTTGACTCTATTTTCCACGTAATGAGATTTGGTTAAATTTATATCCGCTGCTTTATATACTCTGTTTAATTTATGTTCCGCCTTGTGTTATCTCTGTGCCTGTTTACTAGATAATACCCCTCCAAAACTAGTGCATTTCCATTGTGAGTGACCCTGGTGGAGGTGGGGTGTTACAGGAACACCACAAATCCAACTAAGATCTAGAGAAACCCCAACCAGATTATGGATAGTGATGGGTTCTTTGAGCTTTTTCAGGTTCAAATCCAACTTCTTAACTGCATTCTTTGCAATAAAGCTTCGTGACGCGCCTGTATCAAACAGTACTTTAACTGGAATGTTTTTGATAGTAAGTGTGTTCTCCAAAATATCAGACCTTTCCCGATAAGATGAAGATGCAGGCACTTCTGCCACTTCATTTACATGTACTGCTTCAGGTTTCTTTGATAGCTGGCAGGCCTTTGAAAGATGACCAGACTGATGGCATCGATTGCATTTTCTAATCTCTTGAAACTTGTCCCTAGATTTAGATCCTTCCCTTTATGAAGATCTACATTTCCTTATCGAATGCCCATGCTGATTACACTTTAGACATACCACTATCTTTACCTTTTTCTGACTAGCCTTCGGTCTTTTATTGCCTTCAGACTTTGTACTCGCTTCAGGATGCGTACTTGTCTCTGGGCTATCATTTTCAAATTTCCTTTTGTTGCTAAAGCTAGCTTCCTCCTCGTTGACAAAAAGAGCACGCCAATCAAGATCTTCATACTGATAAGCAATGTATATCATTTCAGTAAAAGGAAGCTTCACATGTCCCATCACACTATTCTGGTACTTCCTTTGAAGACCATTAATAAACCTTAGATTCTTCCTCTTCGGATTTTGAATTAGATGCCGGGCAAAATGAGAAAGTTCATTGAATTTCTTATGATATTGTGGAATACTCATATCCCCTTGTATCAAATAACAGAATTCATCGCGTAACCACGCAGTTGCTTCTGGTGGAGTAAATCTTTCACTGAAAATCTCTTTAAATCTATCCCAGGTAATATTACCTTTTGGATTATCTTCAATAACCGTTTCCCACTAGATTAAAGCTTCATCTTTGAGTGCCCAAGATGCCACTAATCTTTTCTGATCATCTCTCAGCTGGAGACATTCAAAAGTTCTTTCAGCAGAACTCATCCATGCCCGAGTTTGAATAATGGATTCATTTCCCGAGAATTGTGCTCCACCCAGATTTCGATATTTCTTTAATAGAGCTGCTAGATCTGGTTCCGTATTCCTTCTTCTGTTTCTGACACTCATTTTCTAGTACTTATGCAAATAGCAGATCAAGTGTCAGGTCAACAGAAAAGAAATTATAAAGCATTTACATTCAAGTATATGTTTCTATCGGGGTGTATTTCATTCTGCTATACTCATACTAGGATATTACTGAACCTATCTGTAATGAGTTATTCATCCTAGAACACTACTAGTTCTATTTCTGACGAGTTCGTTAATATGTTATACTCCAGAACTAAGCTTAACCAAAGCTCTGATACCACGTTGTGACGACCCCAAAACCCCATACGATGGTGGCAAGGGTAATCTTTGGAATATAACACATAAACAGATAACAGCAGAATAGAAATAAATAAATACACCAGAGACTGTACAAATAATACACTGGATAAACATAATCAGCAGAGTTACACAGTATACAGGATCATACTTAGTACAAATACAGTTCAGCCATACATAAATGTCTACAGCGGAAAACAAACATAATATGTACAATAGGAGCTGAACAGCATAAAAAGAGATAAATGATAGAGTCCATCTTCAGCTCCAGCTATCCAGAAAGAGCATGATAAAACATGAATACAGGGCTGCCCATATAGAAAAAGGGGCACCCGAGTTTGCAAGTGAAACAAACTACGAGTCAGTCATGGGACTGGTATGAGAAATCTACTTAACATATTTTATAATATGGCCAATCATATGACCACGCCACTTTCACGGAACAGGTTTACTCCATTGGATTGCCAGTGCTTTACAACAAGTAAATCTTTTAAACATCGCAATGCTATTTATAAAAATGAAGCCATTATAAGACTCAGTTCCCATCACACAATGCAACGCAAAGCGGAGGATAGAGTTTTTACCTTATAATGGCCAAAATATGCTTGATACGAATAAAACAAAAGCATTTGATATTATTACTAGTGTTTATATGTTTCAAAAACAACTTCAAATCATAAGTATCAATCATAGATGGCATTAATGCCCCATACCACTATGTCGCCATATATAGGTATACAATCAAAATCGCAAAGTCACATATTTGGAAATTGGATTTCCGTCATAAACCGAGGCCAGGGATCGTCCTCACCGCTTCGAGACAATCTAGCCTACCATGTCTCAGGATAAGAGCTTGAGTGACCCTTGGATCGACAGGGCCGGTCCACTCGATGTGGATTAAACTTAAACCCTGGACAATGCGTTCCCCTGCCCTATGGGGCGAAAATGAGCCCAATGACTCCATATCCAAAGCGCCTTGCAACAACAACAACCACATAGGTGAAAATAATATAAATGTCAGGCCTGATAGGTCACTGACACCACCCTAGCTAGAAGGAAACACATGCCCTCCCTGATGTCCTCTCCCATTTCTGGTTCATACCGGGGTGTGAGGCTCGCGAATCAACGTTATACACAAAGCTATGCCACACAGGCCGTGCTTTGATCATCAACCACAAGACTTTGCTTTTCAACAGAAGCCTTGATCATCTGCCACTTAGGCATGCCACACAGGCAATTCACTCTATGCGACCGATTTCTATCAATATATAACCTCTGAGCTCGTACGTCTCAGAGAAGGGCGTTAAGCAAGAGAGTAAATTCTCCACCGCCAAACAGATATATATTTAATAGAGATCAATCAGCACAGAACAAATCCAATGTCAGACACACAGTCCACGTACAAGTTCGTTCTGGGTCTGAACAAAACCGGAGGCACCATATACCTCGCATATCCATCGATCTCCAAGTACGTCTGGACGATCACCACTTATTATCTATATTTCGGGATGCCTCCCAATCAAGACATCAGTTATCATCCAACCGAGGTGAAGATCTCCGGCCTTCAACCACCGTCTTCATCATCGACTTCTTATCGCCGATCAATTATTTGAAATGAGTTTTAACTCGGCCTTTTCAAATAATTCACGTATATTTAGAATTTAAATCAATTCATTTCAATGGTCAAATTATTCGACATCAATAATTCTGTTCTTAATTGTAATTTTCACGCCAAACACATTCAACCATCAGTGATTGCGAACAAATTAAACAATTGTAAACAACTGTAAAATCCGTTCGGCTTTCTAAACAACAAGGATTGTTGTAGAGGGTGTCGAACTCTGGGACCAAAAAATATTTTAATTAATAAATCCAATCAAGTTATTTCAAGATTTTGATTGATTGAAAACACAGAAAATAACCGCAATTAAATAAAAAGAGAGACTTATATAATAAGACAAAGCAATTAGGGGATAATGATATAGATTGGATTCACACTCATCAATAGCCAACAAATAAATATAGATCTAATTCATGTTTCTGTCACACACATGAATCAACGATAATTAGGTTCTTAGAAACAATTAAGTAAATAACGACAAGCATAGCCTATGCAGGAGCTGAGTTCTTAAACAACCATAAACTATCAGGACAGATTCACCAATTAACTTCTAAAACCCTAAAATTAGATCTAAATCTGATAATTGTTAGATCGAACACGAATATACCCTGTGAAGGACCATAGCTCTTAAACGACACAGAATATGAAGGTTCAGATCTAACCCTTGATTCAGATCCAGATCTACATGTATAAAGTCCTCATCTGTTGGCTATGTGATTCATGTTGAATCATATATATTAGCGTCATCACCCCCTAATTAAAGGGGATTAGCTAGACATAGCTAAAGAAGAAGAGAAAAAGAAAATAACAGATATGAACATAAATAAAATAAAATAACAACTGAGAGAAAGGGAGAAGAGTTTTATTCCAAGAAGAGAATTACAGAATAAAACTAAGTGTTTTTTTTTTACAATGAATGAGATAAAGTGTATTTATAGCTGATATGACAAAGGCTACTTGGAAAATTCCATAATGTGGGACTAAAGAATTAGCCCAACTAACACATAAGCTAGTGTGAACGCAGCTGTAGAGTGAGAGGCCTTGCAAAGGAGCTAATGTGAACGCAATATGAGTCTTTATTGAGCCAAATCTACCCAACTGAACTCTATTTGCAACCGTTCTTCAAGCTTTAAACTCTTCAAGCTTTAGTAATGTCAACTTCACTCTTTTAAAGAAAATTCTTCATGCTTTATCTATCAAATGCTCTAATCCAAGCTTTTTATCAACAATCTGAAAACACAGCTTTAAATACACAATATTATTTATTTTAGATAGAAAACTAGATAAATAAGCGGATAAAATATACACATTTACGTGTATATCAAATACCCCTACACTTAGCTTTTTATTCGTCTTCGAATAAACTAAACTTTGATATGTCACACTTTCGTAGGAAACACGATTGCATTTAGCGTATGCAACAAGCCGTTAAACCCCTAGGTGTCCCTAGTAGGACGAGTGTTGTCTCGCGAGGGTTTTCAGTGGATACTACCCACAAAATCCAAAGCGTCTTGAGTACGTAGATTAATCAAGCAATACATTTAAGGTCTTTCACATTCCAAGGATTTCACCTAACTTCAATAATAACGGTTTAGCCCCAAATTGTCCATCCCATAATTAGTTCAAAAATTAATAAAAATTTTCAAGCTGAATCGTAATTCCTTGATAACACTGTAATTGTCTTGAAGGTTAAGAGCGTGGTGTCAACCAAAGTTCTACACATCGACAATGTGCACCCAATCATTTCTTTATTCTTTTTTTTTTTGAATAATTTTGCACCAATGTAACTGTAATGTACTGAATATGAGTTATGCATAGATGAAGGAAAATTTTGTAAGTTCTAAAAATATTATAGATAAGAGGGCAGGTGTATTAGTTGAACTTCAAGCTACAAAAGATAAAGTAATACTAAAGCACATATGAACATTTTTGTTTCCTTTCATCTCCTCTACTACAATCCTCACTTCCAAGTACGGTATAATGGATGTGGATGGAATGAAACTGAATGCTTTATAGTCAAGAATGATGAATGACTATTTTATTCTGAGAGACTCTCTCTTTATTCCATTTTTTTCTTTTTTTTCCTTCTTCTTCTTTTTTCTTTTTTCTTTTGCATGATGAATGATGAATGGAGATGGAATGGAATGATGCCGTGCATGATTTCATTTGATTCCTCCTCTACTAAACCAACACTTCATGAAAGGAAAGTTTTGTGCCCTAGTTACTCTACTTCTATAACCCTAATTCAACACACAAGTCTGGATTGATGTTATGCAAAAAGCTGAAAGGAATGATAAGCAAAGTTTCGCAGGATAGATAACCCATATAAAATAAGATGTGGTATATGGTTATCCTACCTTAAAACAAGTACGGAGTAGGTAGTGTAATATTGGTATAAAAAAATGACGTTTATTAACCTTTAAACAAAAGGTTCTTTATTATACCAATATAAGAAAAACTTGTCGAAACATGAATGTAAATTGACTAAAACTTGGGTTTGATTAATGTGGGGTATCGAAGAAGAACGCTACAATGGGTCATTCCTCCTTAAGTGGGCCAAGTGGATTTAGAACTTACGATTTTGAAAATTTGAGTGGAAAAGAAAATATTATGCATGAAAGTGAACTCAGAAAATCCAACAAATGTAAGTGCAAAATCATTATTATTTGATTTTTTTTTTTTTTTTGATTTTTTTACTTGCACATTCTAACATGTATAACAAGGGTTGACACGCTTACTCCAGAACACGACTAACGTCTGCACAGTCTCAAGCTAGCATCTTAAAAAGACACATTACGACTCAATGAATAAATAATGTTCATTCCCATCACCCAACAATTCAACTTATCAAACAAGAACCAAGGTGTTATTTATGAATTTAAGTTAATCCTTGTTCAATGAATGACCTAGTTCATAAAATTTGATTGTTGGTGTAATGTAAATTCCCCCCACACTTGAGTGTGACTGTGTCCCCACAGTCGTTATTCAGACATATCTTAGTGAAAGGGAAATAAAATAAGAGGATCAGCATGACTTACCGTGTACACGTGCAGAAAATAAGCAGTCATCGAATATATGAACCGGTCCTCAATGGACCAATGGATCAGCCTCATTAAGATTGTGAGACACAGCTTAAGCAGTGAAAACCAAATCATAAAGGATTTTATACGTGTCAGATTTGGAAAAACAAATTTTGTTTTTTCAAAAGTTTGAGTTGCTAATTTTATAATTTTGAGCTTACAATTGATCCTAAAATCGAATTGAATTTTCGTAGCAACGAAAGAGAGGTCATCAAGCGGGGGTTCAGTAAAATTTTCAAAAACAAAGCTTGATTTGTTCAGATGGTGTATAAATTGAGAGACGTGTGAATCACTCTCACCCCCACAATTGTTTTGAGAAATATTGTTCGGTTTTGTTTTGATATTGGAAATTTTGTTGACTAAAGGTTCTTCATAAACCTAAAGTTAAAACCTAACAAGTGAATTTTCAGTAAATTTCGAAATCGTGTTTTCTCAAAAACCGTGTTATTCAAAAAAGAGTTCATATACTGCAGAAATTTATCAATGAAAAACAAGTGATCACAGTGAGGTTCAATTGAAACGATCAAGTCGCAACGAGTTTCAACAGTTTCAGAAAAAATGTCATTGTGTTTAAGATCACAATCAGCAGTTTCGTTGTTTTCACCCTCAAGAATTTTAAAGTTTTGAAATGTTTCGTTTTCATTTTCAGACCCAACAACATTATCGTCAATCAGTTCAAGAAGTTTTTGCTTATCAAAGTTGTCCTCACTTAAACAATTGTTACCAACTTCATTATTTCTTTTAGATTGACAATCTAAAGTTGCTAAATTTTCAGAATAGGAGAGAGGAAGATCAAATTGAAGATTGATGTCTTCGTTTTCAAGAGAATTTGAATTCAAATCAATTATAGAGTTTTCAGCAAATTCACTAAGATTTTCATCAATTTCAAAAGCTGTTAGTTGCAGATCGCCGATTGTGGTAAAAGGTGGATTATTATTCGAATCGTCACACATTTGGAATTGATTTTTTTCTCACAAAACTTCAAGTAGTCGTCAATTTCATTTGTTTGCTCAACAAAATCAAATTTATAGTTATTTACACGAGAATTTTCAAGTTGAAATTGTTGAGAACAAAAGTTTTCACTAGCACCACAATTGAAACTATTCCCATTGCCAAAATCATTTGAAAATTGGTTTCCATTTCCATTTTGAATTTGAAATTCATTTTGGAGTTCAAAACTGAATTGACAAGGGTTATAATCAAAATCATTGGAATTTGAAGGTGAAATCGGATTTTGATTATTTCGAAAACTTTCACTTGAATTGTTGCACATGTATGAATTACACCATTCATTTATTTCTTGATTTTGTTGTATGCTCAATTCAAGTAAAGATTCAATACGTGTTTCAAGAGTTGAGGGTTGATCATCATTTTGAAAATTTGGTGGTGTACAATCAGGAGTATTTTGAAAATTTTGAAAAGTCGGTGGCATAAAATCCAAATTGTTTGTACAAAAGTTGTTATTAAAATATCCATATGAATTTGGTGTAAAATTATATGGATTATATTAATTTTCACAACTATCGTAAAATCTATCAGAAAAAGGGAATTGGGA
Source organism: Allium sativum (assembly GCA_030737875.1). Lineage (NCBI taxonomy): Eukaryota > Viridiplantae > Streptophyta > Magnoliopsida > Asparagales > Amaryllidaceae > Allium > Allium sativum. Next base: position 972,710,852 of record CM060920.1, read on the forward strand.
CATTTTCAAGAAGCTTCTAAAAAAATTGTTAAAATTAACAAATTTGGATTATATGAATACAAGTCTGGACCAGGTTCGGACAGGGATTATCAGTATGCCACGAATCACCGTAGAAACACGACTGAAGGTTTAAGAACCTGTTTGAGTTCTAGACTCTACCATTCCTTAGACACCTCAGAGAGTATCAATCCTAATTGTCAATTTAACGAATATTTTGTCATATGAGCTCTGGGGAATCCTCAGTTTGATTTCAAAAATAATTTATTCCATGTTTATTTTAAAATTTCCAACCATACATCAACAATCAAAATAATCAATCACAGACAGTTAAAGAATAATAAATTGCAGAAATTAAATTTTTACAAGCAAGCCGATGCCCCTGTAGAAGATTTTTACAAGCAGTTTCTATATTTTTCTTTGCAGCAAAGCACCTGTAGTATTTAGAAAATTTTACAGTGATCGGCAGTCCGTCCAGTGCAATTGAGTCGCGCTAGTGCGTTCACACCCCACTTGGTGTGTAACCGCTCCAACCCTGAATTGTCCGCTGCTTTCTGTTGTTGTCGCCTCCTATCAATTACTTGACTGCGCTGCAGCATGGGTTCGGGCTAGGAGCCCGAATTTTTTTTAAGACCTTTCTCTAATTTCCACCGCACCTGTTTTGATTTTTTTTGGATATTTTACTCTCTTTTTTTGAATTTAAATATATACTTTGAAACTAAAGTTAGACTAAAAAAAATTAGAAAATAAAAAAGTAGGAAATTCGGCCCACCAGCCCACTAAATTAGATGAATAACTAACACCCCAAGCCCATGATCTAAGTGATGTTTCCAGAAAGAACTCTAAGAATAAAATAGAGAATAAAGAAAAAAAATCGGAACCCCGACTTTCGATGCAATTGGAGAATTCGGTTCAGGGTTTTGTGGAGGTCGCGATTTCGGTGTCACCGTGTTGTGATGGACGGGGAGATTGTGAATTGGGTGATCATGCCGACTTCTCTGATCTGGTTCTAGGGCTTGGACGTTCAGGGTTGCAGTTTGGAGGTATGTCGGATTGGGTTTTGTGCGAAGATGGCGAGTTGAGGAGGGCGTTCAAGGTTGGTTCGAATTGGTGCAGAAGGAGTTGTTTAGGAACTGATGGGTGGTTGATGATGGAGTGAAGACGTATGCCGTTTTGGTTTGTGACTTGGCAAATGGATGGTTGGTCAGTGGCGTGAGGGTGATCGGTTTTTGGTTATGGTTCCTGGTGCTGAACGTACGGTGGTTGCTCTTTATTGCTGAAACATTAAGGAAGAAAGGTTCGGGATTTGTTGAGGTTGTTGGTCATGAAGTGTGGGAGTAGCGAGTTGAGGTCAAGGGTCTTGACATTTTTAGGTTTGCTGATTGTTTTGGAGGTAAGATATGGAACTGGTGATGGTGAAAGAAGAATTGATGGAGGAGCTGTGTGGACGTGGTTCAGCAAGGGGTGATTGTTGAAGGGGATGGTGAAAAGGCACTTGTGTGGTTATCTGGACGTGAAGTTTTGAAGTGCCAAATTTTTTTTGTTGATGGGGTTATTTAATAGGGTGAAAGGGTTGAGTTAAGAAGTGGCGGATGTATTTTGGGAAGGATGGTTTGTTGTTGTAGAGGGTTGTTGTAGCAGGAATGACCGGAAGGGGATGCTCACGTTTTGGATGTGGCGGTTTTGAAATGGATGGTTGCTGTGGTGTAGACGATGGATGGGGTTTGCGGCTGAAGGCAGAGGTGAAGATAGGGCATCATGATTGATATCTGAGTGGTGAATGGAGTGGTTTACGTAGGATGATAAGCTTGAAGTGGTTGTGGCAGTAACTGGTGATGAGTTTGAAGTATGATGATGCACAGAAGAGGTTGGAACAGGTGGTTTGCTGAATTGGTGTGAATTGTAGGAAAAGAGGGGGTATTTGCAATAGGTGGGAGATGAAGATTTGTAGTAGGAGAGGATTAGTTTGGCAAGAGGAAGGACTGTAGCTGTTTGATCTGAAGTGAATGTGAACTGTGTACTTGTAGTCGAATTTGTTTTGATGATGGACGTTGGCTAGATGATCCGTGGATGGGAATTGACCAGATGGGCTTTGAAAATGAAAGTGATCTAGAAGAAAAGGCAGTTTGTGTGAAATTTGTAATGAAAATTGGGGTTTCAGCAAGCAAGGAGGAAAGGAAAGAAAATTTGAAAGGATTTTTTTTAATAAAAATCTTGTAACGGATGTTAAAAAGGAAAAGAAATAAAGGACAGAAAGGAAGTAAATCAATGAAAATTGGCCAAAGAAAAAGGAAAGATAGAAGGCAGAGAAGAAAATAGGAAAACAAGAAAGAAAATAAAACAAAATGAAATGTTGCTTTTTTTTTCTTTTTTTTTAAGAAAAGGAGATGTAAGAACTTGATGAATATGGTCGATAATGGAAAGAAATCAGAAAAGAAAGCAAGTTTTTTTTCACTTGTTTTATTGATTGTGGAATCAACAAGTAATACCAAATCAATTTAAACTAGAATTTTTCTTCTTATGAAAGAAAAACAAAGGGAAACTAACAAAAATACTAAAAAAATCAATTTTTTTTAAATAAATGAAAACAAAAGGAAAAAAATGTAATCCGAAGGATTTAGTAATAAAAATTATTTTGATCCCCGTCAACGACGCCAAAATTTGTTTGCGAACAAATTAAACAATTGTAAGCAACTGTAAAATCCGTTCGGCTTTCCTAAACAATAAGGATTGTTGTAGAGGGTGTCGAACTCTGGGACCAAAAATATTTTAATTAATAAATCCAATCAAGTTATTCCAAGATTTTGATTGATTGAAAACACAGAAAATAACAGCAATTAAATAAAAAGAGAGATTTATATAATAAGAGAAAGCAATTAGGGGATAATGACATAGATTGGATTCACACTCATCAATAGCCAACATATAAATATAGATCTAATTCATGTTTCTTTCACACACATGAATCAACGATAATTAGGTTCTTAGAAACAAATAAGTAAATAACGACAAGCATAGCCTATGCAGGAGCTGAGCTCTTAAACAACCATATACTATCAGGACAGATTCACCAATTTACTACTAAAACCCTAAAATTAGATCTAAATCTGATAATTGTTAAATCGAACACGAATATACCCTGTGAAGGAGCATAGCTCTTAAACGACACAGAATATGAAGGTTCAGATCTAACCCTTGATTTAGATCCAGATCTACATGTATAAAGTCCTCATCTATTGGCTATGTGATTCATGTTGAATCATATCTATTAGCGTCATCACCCCCTAATCAAAGGGGATTAGCTAGACATAGCTAAAGAAGAAGAGAAAAAGAAAATAACAGACATGAACATAAATAAAATAAAATAACAACTGAGAGAAAGGGAGAAGAGTTTTATTCCAAGAAGAGAATTACAGAATAAAACTAAGTGTGTTTTTTTACAATGAATGAGATAAAGTGTATTTATAGCTGATATGACAAAGGCTACATGGCAAACTCCATAATGTGGGACTAAAGAATTAGCCCAACTAACACATAAGCTAGTGTGAATGCAGCTGTAGAGTGAGAGGCCTTGCAAATGAGCTAATGTGAACGCAATATGTGTCTTTATTGAGCCAAATCTACCCAACTGAACTCTATTTGCAACCGTTCTTCAAGCATTAAAATCTTCAAGCTTTAGTAATTTCAACTTCACTCTTTTTAAGCAAATTCTTCATGCTTTATCCATCAAATGCTCTAAACCAAGATTTTTACCAACAATCTGGAAACACAGCTTTAAATACACAATATTAATTATTTTAAATAGAAAACTAGATAAATAAGCGGATAAAATATACACATTTACGTGTATATCAATCAGATTTCCAATAAACCAGGTAAATTCGGTTTATTTCCATTCCATATCGTTTATAATTTTTTATAACGATTTATCGCTATTTTTATTCAATTGAAAATAGTCAATTCATTCAAACGACGTTTCAGGCCATAACGCGGCCGTGACGCTGTTTTTCTTCAGATTTGATTTACACATATCTAAAAATCTAACCATTGGATCTTCAAAAAAATTTATATCATTAGAAAGATCCTTTCAAAACGAATCCAACGGTTTTAGTTTTGGGAAAATCCGACGGTCGGATCTCCCGGTACACTCGTTTGAAGTTTCGGTTTCAAAATACGAACTGCAGCATCGTTATTTGATTTATTTTAATTATATTTGTGTATATATATATAAATATAATCGATTCTGGCGCTGTTTTTCTTCAAATTTGAATTATACATTCCAGACAATCCAACTGTTGGATCTTCACAAAGTGGGTGTCGTTGGAAAGATATTTCCAAGGCGAACCCAACGGTTTCAGTTTCAGGAAAACCCGATGATCGGATCTCCCGCACTAATCGTTTGAAATCACGGTTTCAAAACATGAACTGCAGCTTCGTTATTCGATTTATTTCAGTTTTATATATATATATATATATATATATATATATATATATATATGTATAATTCATTATTTGATTTCAAAACCATATTCATTTCACACATTTGATAAAAACGATATTTTTATCCAACAGCTATTTATTTCAACACATGAATTTTATTTCAACGCATGAATTTGATTTTTAACAGTTCATATATATCATAAAAAATGTGATCTTTATTGTAAAACAATTTATTTCAAAACACGATTATTTTATATAGTTTATACATAAGGTAAAAATGTTATTTTTGGTGTTAAACAATTTATTTAAAACATTAATATTTTATATAATCTGTATATATGATAAAAATGTTATTTTTATTTTTCAAAGAATTTATTCAATACATGAATCCATTCAACACATGAATTCTATTCAACACATGAATTTCTATTCAACACATGAATTTTATTTCAACGCATGAATTTTATTTCAACCCATGAATTTTATTTCAACACGTGAATTTTATTTCAACACGTGAATTTTATTTCAACACATGAATTTTATTTCAACACGTGAATTTAACTTCAACACATGAATATAAATCAAACATAAGAATATTTCAGAAAATTTCGACAGCATAACGACAGGGTAGTTAAAACCGGGACCGTCCCTAGTACGACTCCTCGCTCTACCTTAAAGCCTCGCAACTTTTGACAATGGGGATTTTCAATATCTAGTTCGTACGCAGACGAATTTTCCCATATACTAACCCTATTGGGATTTCAACCACAGTCAACCATTTCAAATCAACCATTCATGATATTCACCAAATTTTCACATCAACAAATAATCCAAACAATATCACAACCAACATATATCGTCCATGGTCTGTGGACGAGGGGAGTATATACATATATAGATATATGTATATAACTATATTTCGATTTTATTTCAATATCATTTCAATTTATTTCAACGCACATATCATTTTTACAATGCATATTTATAACTTATACATCGAATATACAACTTATACAACGCTTATACATGAGGTGTACAATGCTTGTATAACTCATACTTCGACTATATAATTTATACATCGTTGATTCTATATCGTTTATAATTCAGAAATCTCACATGGGGTTCCACTCCACCAAAAATAGCAGAAGGCTCAGAAAAATATCCGGTCTCTTCTAGAATGTAGAAGACGTCCACACGAGTCCACTCTCTCTTGTTTCACTGGATTTCGACAAGAAACGCAAAAGATATGATTTTTATTATAAAATCATATATCATAGCGCTTAGAAGTGCTATAGAATAGTTTAATATAATTTAAACCGTACCTTTCTGATATTCTTCAAAACTAGGTATCGATTTTTCTTGCAAACGGTGTAGGGGTTGGACGATCAAAGAGTGCAGCATCGTAGGGGGACGTGCAGCGCACGTGCGCGTGAAGTGGGGTCGAACTCGGTGGTTGGAATCGGCCTCGGCGGCGCTGGAAAGTGGCAACTTGCCGGGGTGTTTCTCCTTCCACGCTCAACGATAATTAATGCTCCTTATATGGATTTGAAGAGGATGGCGAGAGCTTCAAAACCCCCTAAAGAGCGCTCGATTTTTTTGAGAAATGGAAGAGAAATCGAAGAGAGAAGTTTGGGACCTCTTCCGTCGTCCGTGCGACTGGGTATCGGGGAGAGAGAATTGTGATGGGCCAATCATAATTTATTTATTTATATATTTTTAAAAATCCAAAAATACCCCTAGTCACATACGAACTCCAATCCAAACCCAACGACTGTCGCCCATAGCTAAATACCCCCATCTCGAACACAATGGGATATGTTTCATAGGCCCATTCGACTGTATGAGTCAGTTTCTTTTCAAATTAAAATATAAAACATTCAATATTCGATTTGGACGTACATTTCAATTTGCCGAAGACACATACTGATCCCAAAAATTCCAGAAAAATACATCTAGCTATGTTTTGACGATACGGTCCCAACAAAACTAGTTTCATCGAATTCTGAGAATTCATTTGATTTAACAGTCCCCTTTTCTGGTCGATCAATTTAACAGTAATCGACCAAACACATTTTCCTTTGCCACGCTCACATACTAACTTCAAAAATTATGAAATTTGAAACCTAGCAATAATTTGACATCCCGGATCCAACAAAAGTGGTTTTGTCGAATTCTGAGGTCGTTTGCAAAATGGCTATTTTCACAGGCTATATATTCTCTATAGCGACCTTTCTGAAAATTCATTTGGCCATAACTTTTGATTCCCGCTATGAAAGTCCGATTTTTTAGATTTGTTAGAAGGATATTCACTAACATAATTAAATATTTTTGGTTTCACAAAAATCTGTTTTATTTTGCATCCGGTACAGTCAGTCAAATTCGAATTCAAATTTTGAAACTGCCGCGCCATTTCAGGCCTTGTTTATAATTAAAAATAATTATATTTATTTTCAAACATCGATTCAAACATACTTTTCGTCGTTATTATTTAAAATGATTTATTTTAAATATCTAAAATTCACTAAAATAGCCAAATTAAAATTTTTAAATTGGCTCAAATTTTCCAGGTTGTTACATTCCTCGAGTGCATGATGTATTTCACGTATCTCAACTTTGAAAGCATGTATATGATCCAGATTTAGTCGTGGAAAAAGCCACGCAATGGGATTTGAAAATTACTCCAGAATTGGCTATGAAAAGAGAGCCGATAAAGATTATTGGCAAAGAAACCAAAGTGCTGAGGAACAAGAAGGTTCACTTAGTCAAAGTGCAATGGAGTGGAGATCCACGAGACTGTACTTGGGAAACTAAGGAGAGCATTAAGAAATCCTATCCCAATTGCAGGGTGGATATCTCTGATTAACTCTGGTTCAAGGTACATTTACCATATTTTGCATTTCCGTTTTGTTTTCTAATTTGCTATTATTTTCTTCTCATGGATGTAATTTTTTTAATTATATAGTCAGAATGATTTTAAAAGAATATATGAATTAATTAGTATATTTTTGAAAGGTTAATCAACAAATTGATTGATGTTTGTATGGTGTGGTTGAGAATTTGATTAATCAAATTATTAGAATGATAATTAATTTAATCGATAAGAGAATGAATGGTAAAATTATTCGATTAAATCAAGTATTGAACTGGTTTAGAAATAGATAGAAATATATGCATGTACATTATATATGTTTGAACAGGTAAATGGATTCGCTGTTGAGTAAAGAAATTATTTGCGTGCTCGACAAATAAGTAAACCTTAATGAGTTGGATGCGCAATTTTATTATTATATCAACTCCTGTGAATGCCATTAGATGCGGAGTGTTAGTTGTTCTGTGTGTAATAATAAATGTCGCCATAGGATAGTAACAATTAATTTTGAACTACACTACATGGCACACTTCGTGAAGATAGCATACTTCATCATATACCACATAAGCATTTGGAGTTTGTGTGACGAGGTTGAAGACTTACCATACGAGTTAGAGGCTTGTATGGCGATGACAATATACTATAGGTTGAACAGAAAACTGAAATGGACCATATAAAATGTAACGGTAAATTGCCAGATTAATAAAAACGCCACACGGGTATGGAGATGACAACAAACACGTCTCTCTGGTCATTAAGGCACAAAAAAACCATTTATAGGGTGATGAGAATTTATTCTTTGGAGTTAAAATCTACACACACTCCCCTGTGGACAGCAGAATATATCACTATAAATATGTGTATGCTTATTAGGATTTATTGGGTACCTAATACGACCCAATAAATTTCCAAACTCCTCCCCAAAGAAAGGAGGTTATGGCGAAATTTTTCGAAAATTTAGGGTGTTAGCCAAATTTTTGAAGAATTGGAAAATTCTTGGAAACTGAAAAGTTGAAGAATGAAAGCTAGAATGAAAGTTGAGTTGATTAATTAAACTACTTTCAGCTTCGTTCCTTTTCGGGGACGAAAAGATTTTAAGTGGAGGAGACTGTAACAACCCGGAAAATCAGAACCAGTTTAAAATTTTTAATTTGGCTATTTTAGTGGATTTTGAATATTTAAATTAAAATGTAGTAAATAATAACGACGAAATGTCTATTTGAATCGATGTTTGAAAATAAATAAATTTATTTTAATTATAAACAAGGCCTGAAATGGCGCGGTAGTTTGAAAATTTGAATTCGATCTTTGAATGACTGTACCGGGTGCAAAACAAAACAGATTTTAGTGAAACCAAAAATATTTAAATTTGTTTATGAATATCTTTCTAACTAATCTGAAAAATCGAACTTTCATAGCGGGAATCAAAAGTTATGGACAAATGAATTTTCAGAAAGGTCGCTATAGAGTTTATATAACCCTTGAAAATGGTCGTTTTGCAAACGACCTCCGTTTTCAAAGAAATCACTTTTGTTGGATCCGGGATGTCAAATTATTGCTAGGTTTCAAATTCCATAATTTTTGAAGTTAATATGTGAGCGTGGCAATGGAAAATGTGTTTGGTTGATTTTAGTCAAATTGGGTCGACCAGAAAATGGCCATTTTTCAAACGGTCTCCAAATTCGATGAAACTAGTTTGTCGGGACCGTATCATCAAAACATAGCTAGATTTATTTTTCTGGAATTTTTGGATCAGTATGTGGCCCCGGCAAATTGAAATGTACGTTCAAATCAAATATTGAATTTTTAATATTTTGATTTGAAGAAAAACTGACTGAAACAGTCGAATGGGCCTATGAAACATATTCTATTGTGATCAGAATGGGGGTATTTTGATAGGGGCGATAGTTGTTGGGTTTGATTTGGGATCCGTATGAGAGAACTCTATTTTCCGAATTAAATAAATTAAATAATAAATTATAAAACCCTAGCCAATAAAAATCCGTCGTTCACAAATGAAAAACCTGATTCCCTTTTGAAGTCGATGGCGGAAGCAGCTCAGAACTTCTAGGCCTGATTCCTCTTAAATCTCTCTACGAAACCACGAGCTCTAGTTAGGGTTTTTGAAGAGAAACTCGAAAGCTTCAAATCAATACCAGTATTGTATTTTTTCGTTGAGATTTCATCAATATCTAGCTCTTCAAAGTCGCCGCCTTTAGCTTGCCGCTATGCCCTCCTGACAGCATCGATCGGCATGAAACCCCCGGCGCCGGAGAGCCCCTTCCTTCCTCTTCGATGCTGTGTAGTCTGATCAACACAACGTTCTTCGGATTAGAAGCTATTTCAAGACCTAGATTTGAGCAAATCAGTGAGGTAACGACTATTTCTTTTTTTAAGTGATTATATCGCTTTAAAGTGCTATGAAATATGATTTTGCAATAAAAATCATATCTTTTGCTATGTTGTCAAAATCTAGTGAAACAATAGACATTGGACTCGTGTGGACGTCTTCTACATTTTAGAAAAGACCGGATATTTTTCTGAGCCTTCTACAATTTTTGGAGGAGTGGAACGCAATGTGAGATTTCTGAATTATAAACGATATGGAATGACGATGTATAAATTATACGGTCGATGTATGAGTTATATAAGCGTTGTACACATCATGTATAAGCGTTGTATAAGTTGTATGTGCGATGTATAAGTTATATATGCATTGTAAAAATCATATATGCGTTGAAATGATATTGAAAGATATTGAAATGAAATCGAAATATATTTATATATATACTCCCCTCGTCCACAGACCATGGACGATATATATTGGTTGTGATATTGTTTTGATTTGGTTGATGTGAAATTTGGTGGATATCATGAATGGGTGATTGGAAATGATTGATTGTGGTTGAAATCCCAATAGGATTAGTATATAGGAAAATTCGATTGCGTACGAACTAGATATTGAAATCCCCATTGTCAAAAACTGCGAGGCTTTAAGGTAGAGCGAGGAGCCGTACTCGGGACGGTGTCGGTTTTAACTACCCTGCCGTTATGCTGCCGAAATTTTCTGAAATATTTATGTGTTTGATTTATATTCATGTATTGGAATATATTCATGTGATGGAAAAATAAAATGGTTTGAATGATAAAAATAACATTTTTATCGAATGAATAAAATAAAATGGTTTGAACAATAAAAATAACATTTTTATTGAATGAATAAAATAAAATGGTTTGAACGATAAAAATAACATTTTTATCGAATGAATAAAATAAAATGGTTTGAACAATAAAAATAACATCTTTATTGCATGTACGAAGTATAGAAAATATTCATTTTTGAAATAAATTGTTTTACAAATAAAAATCACATTTTTATGATATATATGAATTGCTAAAAATCTTCATGTTTGAAATAAATTGTTTTGACAATAAAAATCACATTTTTATCATCTATATGAAGTATATAAAATAATCGTGTTTGAAATAAATTGTTTTGACAATAAAAATCACATTTTTATGATATATATTAATTGCTACAAATCTTCTTGTTTGAAATAAATTATTTTGACAATAAAAATCACATTTTTATGATATATATGAAGTGTTAAAAATAGTCATGTTTGAAATGAATATTTGTGGGATAAAAATATCATTTTTATCAAATGTGTTTAATGAAAATGGTTTTGAAATCGAAGAACGGATTATATATATATATATATAATTAAAATAAATCGAATAATGAAGCTGCAATTCGTATTTTGAAACCGTGATTTCAAACGTTTATTGCGGGAGATCCGACCATCGGATTTTCCCGGAACCGAAACCGTTGGGTTCGCTTTGGAAATATCTTTCCAACGACACCAACTTTGCAAAGATCCAATGGTTAAATTTTCTGGAATGTTTAATTCAAATCTGAATAAAAACAGCGCCAGAATGGATTATATTTATATATGTATAAATATAATTAAAATAAATCGAATAACGACGCTGCAGTTCGTATTTTGAAATCGTAACTTCAAACGATTGTACCAGGAGATCCGACCATCAGATTTTCCTAAAACTGGAACCTTGGATTCGTTTGGAAAAGATCTTTCCAATGATATAAAATTTGCAAAGATCCAATGGTTAGATTTTCAGATATGTGTTAATTAAATCGAAAGAAAAACAACGCCATGGTCGCGTTATGGCCTGAAGCGTCATTCGAATGAATTGGCTATTTTTAAATAAATAAAAATAGCGATAAATCGTTATAAAATATTATAAATGATATGGAATGAAAATAAACTGAATTTACTCGGTTTATTGGATGTTTGATGGATGAATGTGTTTGATGTGAAAATTATAATAATGAACTAAATTATAGATGTCGAATAATTTAACCATTGAAATGAATTAATTTGAAATTCTAAATATACATGAATCATTTGAAAAGGCCGAGTTAATTCTCATTTCAAATAGTTGATCGACGGTTAGAAGTCGAAGATGTGAAGACGGTGCAAGACCGATGATCTTCACATCGAATGGATGGCTACTGATGCCTTTGATGGGAGTTGCTGCTCTGACGGGGTCACAGTGGTGGTCGTCCGGGCGTACTTGTTGATCCTTCAGATGTGCGAGGAATAAAGATCCTCCGGTTTCGTTTAGACCTAGAACAGACTTGTAAATGGATGTGTGTCTGACGTTGTATATTGACGATGTGACATGCAGAGATGCTGTGATCAAAACTTTTGTTGAAAAGCAAAGCTTTGTGGTTGATGATCAAAGCATGGCTTCAAATAGCTTTGTGTTTAGCGTTGATTCGCGAGCCTCACACACTAGTATGGACCAGAAATGGGAGAGGATTGCAGTGAGAACATGTGTTTCCTTCTTGCTACGAGTGGTGTCAGTGTTTTTATACGGCCTGACATTTTACTTATGTGGATGATTGATAGAGAGGAGCCTTGGTTAAATCTGTCGATCCGAGACCGATGGAGTCATTTGGCTCATTTACGCCCCATAGAGCGGGGAAACGTATTGTTCAGGCATTATAATCCACCCCATGTGGACAGGCCCTGAAGATCTGGGGGTAGTTGCGGCTATTCCTGAGACATTGGCTAGATTGTCTCAAAGCGGTAAGGACGATCCCTTGCCTTGGTTCATGACGGAAATCCAATTTCCAAATACGACATCGTGCGGTTTTGATTGTAAACCTATATATGGCGACATGATATATGGTACCCTTGCCGTCTATGATTGATACTTATGATTGAAATTGTTTTGAAACATATAAACACTAGTTATAATATCAAATGCTTTTGTTTTATTCCTATCAAGCATATTTTGGCCATTATAAGGTAAAACTCTATCCTCCGGTTTGCGTTGCATTGTGTGATGGGAACTAAGTCTTATAATGGCTTCATCTTTATAAAAAGCATTGCGATATTTAAATGATTTACTTGTTTTAAAGCACTGGCAATCTAATGGAGTAAACCCGTTCTGCGTTAGCGGCGTGTCCTATGATTGGCCATATTATAAAATAAGTAAAAGTAGATTTCTCATACTAGTTCCATGACTGACTCGTAGTTTGTTTCACTTGCAAACTCGGGTGCCCCTATTTCTACATGGGCAGCCTTGTATTCAGGTTTTAGCAGGCTCTTTTTGGATAGTTTTGGAGCTAAAGATGGATTCTATCATTTATTTCTTTTTTATGCAGTTCAGCTCTTGTTGTACATATTATGTTTTATTTCCGCTGTAGACATTTTATGTAAAGCTGAATTGTATTTTGTACTAAGTATGATCCTGTATACTGTGTAACTCTGATGATTATGTTTATCCAGTGTATTCTGATGTACATTATCTGGTGTATTTATTTATTTATGTTCTGCTGTTATTTGTTTATGTGTTATATTACGAAGATTACCCTTGCCACCGCGGAACAAGGTTTGGGGCCATCACATTTATGAATTCTGATCGATACATAATGTACAACTATATCGATAGGTGTTTCTAAACCTTTGAACAAAGCAATTTGATACAATACTATTTTAAAAGAGGTAAATGAATTAATTTTTCTCAAAAACAATTTTTGATATAAAAGGAATAATTTTCTGAAATTATTGATTTGGTTGGTCGTTATTACAATCAAATGGTATTATAATATCGAAATTGTTATATAAAACCAAATTGAATTTGTATAAGCACGGAATATGCAAATAAGCTAAACAATTAGATTCAGACCAGAATTTGGAAATTAAAATCCTGAAAGTTAAGAAATATTTTCTGAAGCATTTTTTAAAGTAATATAATATTACTTTGAAAGATTTTTGAATAAGAATGGTTTTAAATGGGTTTTGAAAAATGATTAAGCACTGAAATCACTTCAGTGGCGAGAAAATAATTCTGATAATGGATCGTCACATTATCAGTATTCATTTTCAAGTTTCCGAGTGACGACTTGCTACCATAATAATTCATTAATGGAAATTTATTTGAAAAGAACAAGTTGTTTAAAAAAATTAAATGTTTTGAATTTGTAGATGATTTTAAATATATGTGTATAATTATATATTCTAAACTGATTTGGAAATAAAAGTCAGGAATTTGAATTTAAAATTTTCATTTAACTTGTGTAAGTTAAATGAATTAGAATAATATAAGTAAATCGAATAGATTAAAAATTTAAATTAAGTTAAGTTGAATGAAGTGGAAAGGCTCCATGTAAAACAAAAATTTGTGTGGCTTGCAAATTGAAAGTGAATAAATTAATTCAAAATCAATTTGGTTAATATAGACGGCTGGTGAATTGAGCGTAAGCTATTGAATGGAAATCAGTCAAACGGAATGATGTATAAATCCATTTAAATGGAATCTGGTTGCAATTGAATGGAAATTAGGCTAAATAGAGTTATAAAATGATTTATAAGCAAATAATATAAGTTGAGTTGCCATTTGACATAAACCAAAGGGAATAAAATTGTTGAATCCATGAAAAGTAAATAATTTAGTTTAACACCAATTTGTAATGAAAAGGTATTGATTGAAGATTTTATGCTTGTTCGAAGGATTGAATGATTACTTAAATTTCACTTACTGAAACTCACCTATTGAATTGAGTAAGTACACGTAGACGGAGCTACTTGGCTTGGTTTTAGTTGCGTAAACAACATACGAATTAAGCAAATTTGCTTATTAACGCTTATATAAGGTATGCCTATGCAAAAATGAAAATTTTGGTTTTGAATTTTATTTTCTGATCATGTTGATCAATGTATATAATTTGTTATTCCTGCGATATCGCAAAAGTCACTCCGTACATGGGAGACACTGCCGAAATTATTCGGGAATTTAAAGTGTTAGAAAATTTTAGAATTATTGAAAATTTTCATGAGCATGAATGAATTAATACTTAATGATTTTTAAGAAGTAAACTAAATGTTTTTTACCTTAGTTAATAGGGTATGTAACATTTTTCCTACCTTGGTTATTTCGGGGACAAAATTCTGGTAAGGGGGAGGAATGTAACAACCTAGAATTTTAAGTTGTTTAATTTTGAACATTTAAATTGTTTTAAATGTTGTATTAGAAGTATAAATGTAAATTTATATGGAATTTATTTATTAAAACGAAGTTTGAACGTATAATTTATAATTATATTTAAAACGAGCTCGTAATATCACGGTAGTTCGTAATATTATGTTTTGAACTTCAATTGAATATACAGAATCCAATATAAGTCGGATTTCTTTGAAACAAGAAACGTTTGGATCTATTTGATTATAGTTTTCTAATGAAGGAGAAAAATCAAGATTTCATCTTGTAGATTTTGAGTTATGTCCAAATCAAAATTTAAAATAGTCATTATGGAATTGTTTATAAATATTAACAATTTATTATACAAATAAGTCGATTTTAAATAATCCGATTGTTGTTTTAATTTGAGATATCGATTTAAAATCAAGATATGTCTATTTTGGAGCTATATGATATTCTATTCAGATATATACGATAATAATAATTTATTATTATTAAATTGAATTGTTTTTATGAATTAATTAATATTTATATTGATTTATTTAAGCCTTAAGAAAATGGCCCTTTTGCAAACGACCTCCGTTTTCGACGAAATCAGTTTCATTGGATCCATAATGTTATATTATTGTATGAAATTTTTTCGTGGCAATTCGGTATCCTATGTGATCGTAGTAACCATAAACATCTAGATTTTTATTAAATTATTTTATTGATTTAATATGTAACTTAGGACCAACCAATTTTCAAATGATCCCCAATTTCAAAAAAACCAATTTTGTTAAATCTGTAGTGATTAATTATTTTAAGAGTCTAGTTTGGAGTCAGTTAGAGTTATTTTGTGATAGCACATGATATAAAATGCGTATTGATTCGTAATGTGAATTTAAAAGGAAGTTTTACCAAACGATCTCGAAATTCGATGAAACCAGTTCCATTATTTTTGGATTATTTAATTAATGTTAGATTTCAAGTTTCTAACCAATTGGATTTGTTATGTGAGCATGAGAAAATTAAACGTCAATCAATTGGCGATTTTAATATTAAAAATTTCGCTATTTTTTCGAACAGACTCAGTTTCCAACGAAAGAAGTTCCATTGGGTCCAAATGTTAAACTATAACTGGGTGTCCCTTTTCATCGTAAACCGATTTCGTATGTGTGCATACAAATTTAAGAATGACAATGAAAATGGTGATAGGCATGAAATCATAAAATTAATAAAATATTTGAATTAAATAATTTTTTTTCCTTATATGTATATCGGCCGATCTCCAATCCTTAAATTCCAATTTGCTTCCCGTTTTCGTTCGTCTTTCTTTCATAAAAAAAAACCAAAGATATCGTCCACTTTAAAATTCGATAAAAATTCCAATATCCAATGGAAAAATCCCATACATGATTTGTGGAAATGCTGTACAGAAGTCCTTTAAACCTGTGCCTTTTTAGTGAACACAATATAGTATTTTGCATAGCGAAAGTCGAACAAGGCAGTAGGCAGTTTTCATTTTTCTTCTGGCAACATCGTGCATCGACAAGGGAAGGTGACTGAAGGGAACAAGAGGAAGGTGGTCGGAGCGGTTGATAAATGGTGGTGCGGTCACTGTTAGCACTCGGAGGAGGGAGTTCTGGTGGGTCGAAATTTTTCTGGTCATTGGGTTTGACTGGCGAGAGGAGCAGGAATTGGGGTGTGTCGCTCTAGGCAGTGGTGCTAGAGGGAAGAGGCTTCACATCGGCGAAGTTCCGACGGATTCCAGTCACTGGGGTTTACGGCGGCTGCGATTTTTGTTGTTTGTAGTCCTTCGTGTTTTCACCGGAAAAAAAAGTATTGGGATGTTGGAAACCGCCTAGAGCGATAACTGTAGGCTAATAGTGTTTATTAAGAAGGGTTGACTTAATTTAATAATAAAGTTTGGAAGGTGGGTTACAGAATTGGTCATGGCAGTGGAATATAAGAAACGACATTTGGCAGGGAAGATGAGCATTAAGTCGGCCGTAATTTACTTTCATTAACCAAGGTAATTAAGAGTATAATGATACCTTAGTTAATTTTAAATCAATTTAATTTAAAGTTAATATTATAATAATCATAACTATTTCGTTTATGGTTAGAACTGGACAAAATAAACTATGTTGGTTTCATAATGACGAGTTCTACATTATGGAACTAACATAGTTGAGAACAAAGCTACTGGAATTTCGTGATAAGATCAAACGCCTGTTTGATTTTAAGCGAGTAAAAGAAGAATCGCCAACTGCAAAATAAGGTGCGTAAACTCACTAACTTTGTCTCGTTTATTTTTTATATAAACGAATTTTAAATTTATTTATAGTAAATTTATAATATGTGATGGTTGCTTAGATGAATGGTTGATAAAATTAGTTGAAATGGTTGATATAATTATATCGTTGATCGATTATTATTTCTGTTCACTATGATATTTCATATTGATGTGAAATTAGTATTATTGATGTTATTTATGTTGATTAACATTTGTTGGGTGCACGAAAAAAGGTTGGAGGGATCCAACTGGGTTCTTAAACAATTATATCACTATTTTTCATCTGTTGTGATATGTGATTTGATATATATATATATATATATATATATATATAATCTGTGATTAGTTATGTTGAGATTGAATTACAATGGCCCTAGATTCTTGGTATTTAGATACGTAAAATATTTTCAAATGTAGAAAAAGAACTTGAGATTTAAAAGGGAAATTTATTTCCAAAATAGAAATTAAATTTCGATTGGAATTAAAAATACAGATTTGTTTCAAATGGATAAAACAAGAAGTTTATTATAATGATGTATTAAATTTAGTAAAAATGTTTATCATTGGATAAATTAAAATATAAATTCAAAGTCTGAATTTATATGGAATAATGGAAGTGGGATTTGAAGCCAATATTTGTGATTGGGATTGGAACTTAGCGACTTTAAAGGAGATGTGAATTCAAATGGGAATTTGAATAAGAAATGGGAAATCGTGTTTGAAAAGAAACAACGGATTTTATTCAAAAGTTTGGAATATAAAATAAATTGAGATAAATCCAAGGGATTTATATTCTGAACTCGACAATGTCGAATCTTATTAAAATGATTTATTTAAAAATAGATATTTAAACTTTATTTAGTATGAAACCATAATTGCAAGGAAATATGTTAAGGAGCTGATTTTTCAATTTACAGCTATGAAACAACTCTATGTTTTAAAACAATTTAATATTAATTTACGATTATAATTATCAAATAGGAAGGGATTTGTAGAAATCAAATAAAAGTTGATTTCAGAGGCAATGGAATGTATAACTCCTAAATACATTCAGAATGGAAAAGTCAACTTGTTTAAGTAAAGCAGAAAGAATAAATTGAGTAGCAGTTTTATAAATGGAGTTTTTAAATAAAGTGTAATACGATAAAGTGGCTTGATAAGTGAGATTTGAACCTGTAATAGCTTTTGTAAATAAAAATTAAATTTTAATTTGATATAACAAGTTTAGATTCCTGTAAAAGAAATAATATTCACAATTTAAAGTGGATACTAGGATTTAAGCAAACGTTGTGCAGATTGGAATAATGATAACGGAAATATGTAAGGATTTGGAAGTGATAAATTCAAAAATGAATTTAGAATAAATGTGGAATTTGAAATAATCTAAAATAGTATATTTATTCCGAAGTTCGGAATATTAATCGAACATAGATTTTCCGAAAGAGGGTTATTTAGTGGAATTTGATTCTATCGAATTCAGGAAAGTACTTTTTATTTTGCATTTTAATCAACATTTATTTATTTATTATTTATTTATTTAAATCAATGAATTAAAGTTATATTTTGAATTAAAATATTTCGGAAGCAGGGATTATAACGCTATCGTTATAATCAAGGTTTTTCGTAAAAGAAGCGGATTCTTAAATTGAATCTGAGAGTCGCGTAAGCGATGTTTTGTTTGAAATTGTGAGCTTTGACTATTTCGAAGTTGAGAATGTTGTTTAGTTAATGTCTGAGAGGTAATTATACCCCAACTTGATTGGCTTCATGATGGACTGAGGAATGGTTAAGGTTCAGTAGCGAAGACTGGTTAGAGATACAGTTAGTTAATGAATGATTAATGGGATGAGTTGTCAACGTTCGTTTAAATCCAAATAAATAGAATTTGGAAACCTTTTCCAAATATAATCAGAGATGTTTTCTATGTATAAAAACTGAAATGATTTGATTAATAAGAAGTTTAGAAATGGGAGTTGGAAATGTTTTGCAATATTAATAATGTATATTTTATAAATATAGAAAATAATAAATGTGAAGAGATGGAAATATTTTCCGATGTTAATAACGTATATTTTCTGAAATATGGAAAATATGAGTTCATAATATTTGGGAAAGTTTTCCAAGGATTTGGATAGGCTAACACGGGTTTTAGGAAATATCTGGAAAGTTGGGAAATTAATAATTTAATAAGAAATTGATTTAAAGGAGCCCAGTTTTGCTTGATGGTTGATCAGTGGAATTCCATTTGGAAATAGGATCGTTGGTTGAATGGATGTTCCTTTAATAGTTAAATAACTGACTATCAAAGTTTTGATTTATTTTATACCTTCGTTGTCAATACAAAGAGACCGAGATCAGGTTTAATATCAGAATACCACTCTGTATTGGCCTAAGCGTTACGAATCAACTTATGCTGAAGATAATTGAAGATGAAGTAAAATGCAAGGGCTGTTCTGTTATTCCTAGGTAGAAATTGCCTAAGAAGGATTGATGGGATGGTGCCTTCGGTTTGTCCAGTCCCAGGACAACGTATATAGACGAATGTCTAACAGAGTATTTCTAGATGTCACATACATTGATTTCTTGAAACATACCAAGTATGGTGGCAGGGATTTATTTCCTTTTCTTAACATCTGGAGCGTATTTATGGACGTCAATTACCAATTTGACGGATCTGACAATGTGACATTCAATGTAAATGGTGGCAAGATGTTCTAAAAAGATAATCGTGACTTCAAGCCTCATCAACCGGGAAATGACATAAATCAGGCAGGTAGCATGGCCAAGTGGGTCATTTCCATTAGGGGTATTATCACCTAATCTAGAGAAATTCGATTTTCTTCTTATTCTATTCGCTGTCGTATGCTTTCCGTGACGGTTGATGATCACAACCGTTGGTGATAATATGCTCGGTACACTCAAGTTAAATGAATGGCCAGCCATGTGTGGCCGGGTTGCAAGATGCTTTTGTTGTACCCAATGTATTTCTCTTTAGAGATACACTATCGGAAGGTGGTCCCATACCTTATCATAGTTGGAAATCCATTCTCCAATAAGCACCCTGCGATATTTGATTTTATATTATATATGGAGCGTGAGATGCAAGCATTCCGCTAGATTACTATTTATTTGATTTATACACTATTGTAATATCACCGAATTTGATATCTAAAATAATTTGGGTTATCGTAAGGTAAAAACCATCCATGTTTATGTGTGGATCAGTCTTACTATTATTTTTTCTTTTGTAAAGGAGTTTAGAAAGTTAAATCAAATGGTTGGAGTTTACTCACACTAGTCCCATGACTGACCCAGAGTTTATTTTGTTTTGTTTTACCCTAAACTCTTGGGTGCCCAAATTTGTACGGGCAGTCAAGTAGTCAGTATTTTCCAAATTCACTTGGAGGGGCCGAAAGCAGGAGGCTTCATCAGTCAACTATAGACTATCATATTTTCTGTTGTGTACTATGTTATACCTAGAAACAGGTGTTTATAATTGTTACAAAAATAGTTGATGTGCTATGATGATGTTATGTATATACAGTTGTTAATTTGTATTTCGAAAGTTATGTTATGTAATATATTTTCTTCTTTCTGCTGTGAGATTTGTGATCTTCGTTTTCTTTAATTTTAATTTTTCTTTCTTTCTATTTCTCATCCTCTAACATCTTCCTACTAATGATTCGTATTTTCGTGCAATTTGTCTTGGACGTGTGGTGTTATTAGTCGACTCAAAGGGTATGGAAATTCGGTCCATTACAGTTTGATTCTGTTTTTGTGATCATCTCTATTGTGTGTTATTCATATAGTAGATCATATAAGTTTTACATTTTCATAAATTCTTAGAAAACACGATTCACCCCCCTTTATTGTTAGGGGATTAATTTTTGAAATATGACAGTTATATGTCGACATATCTAAAATTGTATGTTGACATACATGTATTTTTAATTTTATTTTTTGTTTTTTCTTGTTATTCTTATATATATATTAATATATCTAATTACTCTAATTCACTTAATGAACAAATACCTAATTCTCTTCTAAATTTAGTGAATGTTGCTTCGTTTAATGATTTTATTAATATATCTGCAATTTATTTTCTATTTCTATAAATTCGGGTGAAATCTTCTCTTTACTTACATTATCTCTTAGAAAATGATGTTGTATATCAATATGTTTAGTTCTTGAATGATGAGTTGGATATATATATATATATATAGCGCTCGTATTATCATAGTATATTGGTGATTTATTTTTATTTAATCCAAAATCATTTATAATTTGTTGCATATATATTTGTTAATGAACAAGCCAAAGCAACAGATGTATATTCTGCCTCAGTTGTTGATAAAGATGTAGTATTTTGCTTATTACTAAACCAAGAAACTAGTGAATGTCCTAAGAAATGACGTGTTCCACTACTACTTTTACTATCGGATTTACATCCCGCATAATCAATGTCACAATAAGAAATTAAATCAAACGAGTCATCCTTAGGATAAAATAGTCCAAAATCTATGTATGTTTTACATATCGTAGAATATGTTTTATGGTTTTCAAATGTGTTTCCTTAGGTTGCAACTGATATTTTGCACAATGACATACACTATGCATTATATCTAGTCTATTAGCGGTTATATATAATAATGATCCTATCATACCTCTATATAATTTTTGATCAACATCTTTTGGTGTATCATCTTTACTTAAGTCTATATTAGTTGCCATTGGAGTTGGTCTTCCAATAGTTGTCGTTAAATTATATTTATTAATTAAATCACTTGCGTATTTTTCTTGATTAATAAATATTCCATTCGATAATTGACGAATTTGTTAGCCGAAGAAGAATCTTAATTCTCCCACGTGACTCATCTCAAATTCTTGGGTCATAATATTTGAAAATTCTTTATTCATTTATTATTTGTTGATCTGAAGATTATATTGTCAACATATATTTGTAGTAATTGTATATCGTTATTACTTCTTTTAATAAAAAGTGTATTATATATTTTACCAACCTCAAAATTTGACTATAATAAATACGTTTTTAATTAATCACACCAAGCTCTAGGAGCCTACTTTAATCCACATAACACTTTCTTTAATTTATATTTTGGTAATTTTTTGTCTTCAAAAAGAGGTGGTTGCTCCATATATACGTCTTCCTTAACAAACCCGTTTAGAAAAGCGCTTTTAACATCCATTTGATATATTTTGAGATTATTATGATTAGAAAGGCTAATAATATCCTAACCGCTTCTAATCTATCTAGGGAGCAAACGTTTCATCGTAATCTATTCCTTCTTCTTAAGTATAGTCTTGCACTAAGAATCGTACCTTATTTCTTACGACCTCACCATGTTCGTTTATTTTATTTTTATATACCCATTTAGTTCCAAATACTTTTTTATCCTCTGGTCTAGGAACAAGTTTCCATACATCATTCCTTTTAAATTGATTCAATTCTTCTTGCATGGTAAGGATCCATGAATCATCGGATGCAGCTTCCTTTGGATTTTTAGGTTCAATAGTTGAAATAAATTCTGAATTACTCATATTAGTTAATTGACTTTGAGTACTAACAACGGATTCAATATCTCCTAAGATATTTTCTACAGGATGGTCTCTTAGTAATCTAATCCTTTTATTTGGCTAAGTATCTTCATTATTTGTTTCATTAATCTCATTTTCACATTTGTCTTCATTGTGTTATAATTTTATAGTTTTCGTCAAATGATACATTTAATGTTTCTTCAATAGTATTGGTTCTTGAATTGAAGACTCTGTATGCTTTACTTCTCTCTGAATATCCAATATATAATCCTTTATCGGATTTTGAGTCAGATTTATCTAAATTTTCTTTAGTTTTAAGAATAACATTTACTTCCAAATATTTTAAAATATAATACTTTTGGTTTCTTATTATACAAAAGTTCATATGGTGTTTTATGAGTTAAGGGTCTTATAGGAATTCTATTTAAGATATAACAAGCTGTTGCAACTGCCTTAGCCCAAAAATTTCTTGTTAAATTGCTATCGGATAACATAGTTCACGCACACTCTTGTATTGATCTATTCTTACATTCAACTACTCCATTTTGTTAAGGGTTTCTTGGGAAGGAAAAATTATGGGTTTTCCCCTTCCTATTACTAAACTTTTCAAAATTTTCGTTTTCTAATTCTCCATCGTGGTCACAAATATACTGCGATAATATGAGCACTATAAATATATCTAAAAGTCCAACTCATCATTCAAGAACTAAAAATATTGATATACAACATCATTTTCTAAGAGATAATGTAAGTGAAGAGAAGATTTCACTTGAATTTATAGAAATAGAAAAACAAATAGTAGATATATTAACAAAACTATTAAACAAAGCAACATTCACTAAATTTAAAAGAGAATTGGGTATTGTTCAGTAAGTGATTTAGAGTAATTAAATATATTAATATATATAAGAATAACAAGTAAAATCATAAAATAAAATTAAAAATACATGTATGTCGACATACATTTTTAGATATGTCGGCGTGTAACTGCCATATTTCAAAAATTAATTCCCACCGTAAGCTAGTTATAACAACTATTTAAACTTTGTATTTCGAATTTTCTTCTTCATCCTCTCATTTCATTTCTGGAAGAACTCAAAACTAAAATAAACAATGGCCTCCACTAATTATAATAGCCAAATTAATCCCAAATCGTCCGTTGGACCATTTGAAGGTCCATTTCAACGCTCTACTCACGCTTGTATGATAAAATTGGAAGAGAAAATGAAGTGTATTCTCAAATTCTCACTGAAATCCAAGTTCTACAATTTTGGATGAATCAAGAGCATGAAAACCAGGAAAAAATCATGAGAAACCTCCAAAATTTTCTTATGGATAATCAAACAAATCCGATTATCATCGAAGATAATAATCCAATAATGGAAGAGGAAGAAGAGGAATAAAAAGAAGAGATGATAGAAGAGAAGGAACAGGAAGAGGCACAACAAGAAGGCATGGAAGAGGAAGATTAAGTCATATGCATTGGCGAAGTTTCTTTCGATCAAGAAGGGAATATAATTGAGTAAAATGGGGAATTTTGTCTCCATTACCTCAATTGTCCAATTCATAAGTCCCTCACTTTGAAGAATCATTAGATGTTAGGTTTTTTTGTTTACTCGATGTAATGCGTACATAATATTTTGTGCTTTTTGTGAAACATTGTAAATTGCTTTGGTTTGAATTGTTTGAAATGTAAAACAATGATTGGTTGTATTTCTTTAAGAATTAGTATTATAATAGCTATATAATCAAGATATAATATAGGCATGAATTTAGGGGGAATTATGTATATTAGTACTTTAATATAGAATCAAATATTATAGAATATACAAATAGATACAGGATATAGGGGGAACATATTTAGAATTTCCTTTTGTTGATGACAAAGGGGGAGAAATTATAAAATAAGAGTTAGTTAGGCTTAATTTTAGGGGAAGTATGTAGAATTCATAATGACAGGGTGAGTATTAAAAGGATCAGAAACAATAGGTATGAACAGGTATGAATATTTTATAAACTAAGGTTATCATCATCAGAAAGGGAGAGATTGTCGGAGAATGGAGTTTTGTTTAACAGTCTTATTTCAATTATCATAAGTTATAAAATATATACTACCATTTCTATCTAGAATATACACACACACATATATGCAGGATTTGTATATAGGACTTAAATACTGAAGACTGTACAGTTTTAGAGTTTCAAGAGATTCAGAATTGAGAGGAGATTCAAGACTCAAGAGTAATCAAGTTATCAATGTATCAAGAGTTCAAGAAAAGTATAGTAATAGAGTCTAGTTTATATGTAAGACTCCGAATAGCACTCCAGGTTCAAATCCAAATTCTGTTTTTCAAATTTTGTTTTCCAAATTCAAATTCTGTTTTCAAATTATTTTCAAATTATTCTATCTTATGTATGATTTCAAATAAATTTAATGTTCTAAATATGTATATATATAGTTTTTATCTTATGGTTTTATTGTATTAAACCTTATATTTTATTTTATAAATATGTTTATAGAGTATATAATTAAGTTTTATATGATTTTACACTTTAGAATATTCATTTATGTGGCCAAGGTTTTATTCAAGAATTTCTAGAAAATATATATGCTTAAACATTTGAAAAATAGGTTTTAAAAATAAAAATTATATGTATATGTCGACATGCATATATGGGTATGTCGACATATAACTGTTAGAAATTCAATTTTCAAAGGAAGTGTCTTTTCACTATTTGAAACGTTCTAGAAACATTGCAAACTTTCAAATCTTATAAATATGGGCTAATTTCGAATTTTTTTCATATATCTTCTTCTCTATCTTCACCCCTCTTCATCCCACCATTATTCTTTATCATTTTATTGATTTCTACCCTACTACTTTGCCGATTTCTACTCTAATTATATAAAACTTCTTATCTCACTCTCTATCCACTACTCTCTAAACTGAAGTGTTATTGAAGAGTTATAGGGCTATTGTAATCATTTGGGAAGTGTTTAGGAAAGGGTGTGTTGCTTATAACCCAAAAATCAAGGAAAGGGAGCGGTGATAACCTTGTAGCCATGAAATAATGGGTGTTTGGAGTGTGTTAACCTTGTAGTCGTGAAATCAAGGGGATTGTACTTGGATATTAATAATAATAAAACTTTGCACAATCCAGAGTTGTGTGGGATTGGACGTAGGAGTAATCTGAACCAGTATAAAATCTGGTGTGTTCTTTCCTTTTTCTGCAATTTATATTTATCTATTTCTATGTTTGAGTTTGGTTCTGTGTCTGTGATATCTATGTTGTGTGTGATTCATATAGTATATCATATTAGTTTTAGATTTTCATAAATTCTTTGAAAACACTATTCACCCTCCCTCTAATGTTAGTCTAGCCTTAAGATTCTCATTCTTCATTCCATAACATTATTATTATGTCATTCATTGTCCAATATTAGGTTTTCAGGTTACAATAACATGTTTTACTTAATGTCTAATTAAGTATATCTTATCCCCATTCACACATCTTACATTAAAATATATAAGGTTAAATATAACTTATTTCATTCCATAAGTCTACCTCATTCTTTCTTATTCAATCATAACCTCATCCTACACTGTCTTTACAACTTGTTGTTGTTTACTTATTAACTTAGTTCTCTTAACTAAGGTTTATTAATAAGTTTCCTTTCCACTTATTATAGCCTATGTTATAATTTCCACTTGTCCCTAGGACAAGCCTACCTATTATATTCCATTCTCATTCATATAATCAGTTATAATAGGTTATATTCCCTCTTCATAACATTTTATTTGGTTCTTTAATGTTAACCAAACTCTTACTGTTATAACTTTTATCTCTTTACTACCTTGTAAATTTTTACACAAATCGTTTACTTCCATTACATACGTATATTTTACAAGGTTTATGCACCAGACCCCTCACATTAAGTTAACCATTTGTGGATGCTGGATTTGCTGGTCTGTTTCGGGCAGGCTTCTACCACAACTTGAATTTAACCTCATGTCTTAATGTTGTTATCTGCAATTTCAATTACTGTAAATTTTACATGTAATTTAGGTTTCTTCAATATTCCTAATTTTTCTGTAATTCTATTTACACTCTCTTGGCATAATAATACTCTTAATAAAATATACATGTATAGTGTAAATTACAGTGTTTACAGTAACCCCCAATTCAGACAGGTGATTAATGGAAACAAGCTTTATATAGCAGAAAGGTTCTCAGCATGTTCTATGCAAAACTAATCTCACAATTATTCCCAACTTTAGTGTAATTTGATTCACAATATCCAATTTGTCATTA
Source organism: Allium sativum (assembly GCA_030737875.1). NCBI lineage: Eukaryota > Viridiplantae > Streptophyta > Magnoliopsida > Asparagales > Amaryllidaceae > Allium > Allium sativum. The sequence goes on from CM060920.1 coordinate 972,737,818, forward strand.
ACACTATTTCTACAACATATTCCCTTTTATTTGTAATCTTCCAAATTCAGTATTACTACAATTTTTGGCAAGTTCATAGAATAGATCTACACACAGTATTATTCTTAACATTACTGAAAATTGAATTATAGTACAATTATCACAATTCACATTTATTTATCATGTCAATAATGACAGGGAATGTAACGGTAAACCTACCATTATTTAAAAATGTATAACTTAAATCCACTCACCTGATAATTATCCAATCCTTACACTACACCAAAACAGTGGATTCCCAACAAGTATAGGTGTTACAAATAATTTCCGTAACACTTTTATGTGTCACTAACAGCCTGTGAGGAATTTCCTGTAGCACTTATAAGTGTTATAAGCAGAGTAACTGCTAACACTTATAAGTGTTACAATCAGATTAACTGCTAACACTTATAAGTGTTACAAGAAGACCAACTGCTAACACTTATAAGTGTTACAAACAGAGTAATTGCTAACACTTACCAGTGTTACAAACATATTTATTGCTAACATTTATAAATGTTGGAACTATAATATATGGTAACACTTATAAGAGTTACAGACATATTCATTGCTAACACTTATAAATGTTGGAACTATAATATATGGTAACACTTATAAGAGTTACAGACATATTCATTGCTAACACTTATAAATGTTGGAACTATAAGAGATGGTAACACTTATAAGAGTTACAAACATATTCATTGCTAACACTTATAAATGTTGGAAACATAAGATATGGTAACACTTATAAATGTCAGTATCATAATCCTACTAACTCTTATAAATGTTGGCATACATAAATTGCTGACACTTATATAACATGTTTTTATGATTTTCAATCACATATATAACTCAACATACCAATTCAAATAAAAGTATTTAGTACACTTCTATATTCCAAATTCCAATAATGTCACTTTTGCATAATGCTTTCAATTTCAAAATACCATAATATCAAGTTCAAATTACAAAAAACAATACAAAGTTTTACTAAAGATACATAGAATTTTAGATATTATGAAGGCGAAACAGGGACCAAATCACAAAGCCTCCATCTGAAAATTCACAAAGCTTGTAGTGTCCGTTTTGAGGACCATCGTAAATTGGTGCTTCCGGATCTAAAACTTCTGTTATCCAAACAACTTTCTCAACATCTGGCACTATCTCTCTAAAATGACACATGGTTTGCGTACCAATATAAGCTTTTGCTACATTCTTCATATCTTGTGATAATAGCATTACAAATTGTTTTCCTTTTGTTGATGATCCAACATCATTTGTCGGAATAACCGAATTAGCAATTCCAACGTTCGGTGTAGATTTATCCAAATTAGAAGCGGTTTCTGTCATAGGCGTCATAACACCACCATTAACGTTATGTTGCAATCCCGGTACCATAGTAAGAAAGGATGAAGCAAATGATTTAAGAGCATCGTTGATTTGGATTGACACTTGACTTGCAACTTGATTTTGTAATTCCATAGACCATTGACGAAAATCATCCTTTTTATTCTTGTCGGCAATTGCTTTTGATGCTTGCATTATCTTTACGTGCTTTACGGAAGAAGAGGAGCTAATTGCACGACAATAATTTTTCCTTTTATCAGAACCAAAAACTTTGGCGATAGGATCATTGTCAAAATCAAACATGTTTGCATGCTCGTTGCTATTACATTCCAACTCCTGTTTTTTTCCTCCTCCTCCACAAGTGCCTACAAAATATAAACGCACTCAGTTTTAAAGAAATAACAAATTGCAAGTCAAGTTTCTGAAAATGACAATGCCAATTTCTGAAAATAAACATCTAAAAATCATGTTATGAAACTTATATGGTACCATAGTTACGAAACTGAAGCTGAGCAATGCTCAGTTTCGAGTTCCGAGTACTCGAAACTGGGCAATACTCAGTTTCAGTTTCGAGCTCAAAACTGAACCTGAATAGTTTCAGTTTTGAGCTCGAAACTGAAACTGAACAGTTTTAGTTTCAGTTCTCGAAACTGAAACTGAACAGTTTCAGTTTTAGTTTCTAGTGGCATTGCTCAGTCTCGATAGTAAAACAATTATAAATGGTAACAAAATATGTTTGTGCATGTCTGAAGCTAAAGTGCAATCTAGTGAAGTGCTCTAGGTAATTAATGTCAATGCCAATTTCTGAAAATAAACATCTAAAAATGATGTTACGAAACTTATATGGTACCATAGTTACGAAACTGAAGCTGAGCAATGCTCAGTTTCGAGTACTCGAAACTGGGCAATGCTCAGTTTCAGTTTTGAGCTAGAAACTGAAACTGAACAGTTTCAGTTTTAGTTTCTAGTGGCATTGCTCAGTCTTGATAGTAAAACAATTATAAATGGTAACACAATATGTTTGTGCATGTCTGAAGCTAAAGTGAAATTCAGTGAAGTGCTCTAGGTAATTAATGTCAATGCCAATTTCTGAAAATAAACATCTAAAAATTATGTTAAGAAACTTATATGGTACCATAGTTACGAAACTGAAGCTGAGCAATGCTCAGTTTCGAGTTCCGAGAACTCGAAACTGGGCAATGCTCAGTTTTAGTTTCGAGCTAGAAACTGAAACTGAACAGTTTCAGTTTTAGTTTCTAGTGGCATTGCTCAGTCTCGATAGTAAAACTATTATAAATGGTAACACAATATGTTTGTGCATGTCTGAAGCTAAAGTGCAATCCAGTGAAGTGCTCTAGGTAATTAATGTCAATGCCAATTTCTGAAAATAAACATCTAAAAATGATGTTATGAAACTTATATGGTACCACAGTTACGAAACTGAAGCTGAGCAATGCTCAGTTTCGAGTTCCGAGTACTCGAAACTGGGCAATGCTCAGTTTCAGTTTCGAGCTAGAAACTGAAACTGAACAGTTTCAGTTTTAGTTTCTAGTGGCATTGCTCAGTCTCGATAGTAAAACAATTATAAATGGTAACACAATATGTTTGTGCATGTCTGAAGCTAAAGTGCAATCCAGTGAAGTGCTCTAGGTAATTAATGTCAATGCCAATTTCTGAAAATAAACATCTAAAAATGATGTTACGAAACTTATATGGTACCATAGTTACGAAACTGAAGCTGAGCAATGCTCAGTTTCGAGTTCCGAGTACTCGAAACTGGGCAATGCTCAGTTTCAGTTTCGAGCTAGAAACTGAAACTGAACAGTTTCAGTTTCATTTTCTAGTGGCATTGCTCAGTCTCAGTAGTAAAACAATTATAAATGGTAACACAATATGTTTGTGCATGTCTGAAGCTAAAGTGCAATCCAGTGATACCATTCATTACCCAAGCAATAGAGCAATAAAACAAGTTATCCAAAATACCCAAGCAATTCTTAAATGTTAAATGTTATACATATAGCAGCAACAAGTTAACCAAAATACCCAAGCAATTGCTAAATGTTAAATGTTATACATATAGCAGCAACAAGCTAACCAAAATACCCAAGCAATTGTTAAATGTTAAACTCTATTGAAAATCCTAGTGATACAATTACCAAGGATGAATCCCAGTGTTTGATGAAAGAGCTCTTACATAGACGATGACTAAACTAGAAAATTCAACTAAAATCAATCTAATAAACTAGCTAAACGTTGTTGATCCTTGAGGGTTGCCCAGTTTCGAGTTCTCGAAACTCGAAACTGAGCATTGCTCAGTTTCAGTTTCGCAGTTTCGAGAACTCGAAACTGAAACTGAACATTGCTCAGTTTCAGTTTCGAGTTCTCGAAACTGAAACTGATCAGTTTCGAGTTCTCGAAACTAAATTGAACATTGCCCAGTTTCGAGTATGCATGCATAGGGACAGCCGATGATGTCAACACCGACATGAGAACTTCAATACATAAATGGGACAGCTGACAAATGGTACCGAACAAACATTAATAGCTACAGTTTCGAGTACTCGGAAATCGAAACCGAGCATTGCTCAGTTCCAGTTTCGCAGTTTCGAGAACTTGAAACTGAAACTGAAACTGAGCATAAAACATGATAGGTAAGAAAACTAACAATAACTTAAACCGATCTAACCTTTCCTCATTATGCTTGATAAAACATAAAACATAAAACATGACAATAAGACAACTTATGCATTAGAAGTTAATCAAAAATATAAAAGACACTAAGGTTTTAACTTGTTTGAATTACAATCATTGATCTGTTCATGTATTTTTTTTCCATTTGTTTGTAGTTTAAATTCCGTGGCTCTCGATACTACATTTCAAATGTAAGTGAAAAGAGAACTTTGGACATATAGAAGAGAGGTGCAAGTGCCAAGTTAAATGAGCCAGCAACAAGCAACTTATGCATGTATAGGGACAGCCGATGATGTCAACACCGACATGAGAACTTCAATACATAAATGGGACAGCTGACAAATGGTACCGAACAAACATTAACAGCTAAGTTCCAAAAGCATAGGTCACTGCTGTGCAAGTATGGAGTAATTCAGGGAAGCAAACAATAAGAAATTGCAAGAACAAGGATCATAGGACAACATTTATATACTTATACACAGATACAGTCATACACTATATAAGAATAGAAATAGTTAAGTGCACTAGTATATGTCATGTCCAAATCTTCATCAGTTACACTTGGCTTTCGACGAACTATATATATATGTGATGGTCCAATGTTGTGAAAGATGTCGACCCTAGCTACTTTGTTGCTAAATGCATGTAACAGTAGTTAACAAACTGTTGAACATTGCTCAGTTTCATAACTGCTCAGTTTCGAGTTCTCGAAACTGAACCGAACATTGCCCAGTTTCGAGTACTCGGAACTCGAAACTGAGCATTGCCCAGTTTCGAGTACTCGGAACTCGAAACTGAGCATTGCTCAGTTTTAGTTTCGCAGTTTCGAGAACTCGAACTGAAACTGAACATTGCGCGGTTTCAGTTTCGAGTTCTCGAAACTGAAACTGAACATTGCTCAGTTTCGAGTTCTCGAAACTGAAACTGAACATTGCCCAGTTTCTCAACTATTTCTATTGAAGTTCTCTTAGAGTTTTTGCACTTCTTACAAGGACACACACATAACTGAGTATCATGTGGTAAATGTTGCTTGACGAAGCTGATAAAGTTCTGAACACCGTGTATATATTCATCCTCATTTCTATGTGTATTTCTAATCCACCTTCTTGATGTTTGTTCGGTCATGACTATCAATCAAAAACATTCAAAATAATAATTAGTACATCATCTAAGTTCTGTAAGATTGTTACCTTACCAATTAAAAAAAAGGATTATTTACTTTTTATTTATTTTCGTCTTAGTGTTAGAAATTCTTAAGAATCATACCTAATATTTTATAGTGCCTTACTCAATGGTCGGACACTATGATATTACAGCTTTGAAAACAAAATCTGCATTTGTTTAAAAAATAAACAACATATGTTTAATTAAAAAAACTGCACTGCACTTGTTTTAAAAAAAAAAGTTGCACTGATTTTTTTAAAAGAAAAACTGCACTGGTTTTTTTTTAAAAAAAAACTGCATTTGTTAAAAGTTAAAACTTAAAAAAAAAATGTTCAAAACAAAAATCTGCATTTGTTACAAAAAAAAACTGAATTTGTACAAAATTTCACAAAAAAACTGCATTTTAAAACAAATCTGCATTTGTTAAAAAAAATACTGCATTTCTTCAAAACCTAATCTGCAAAACTGAGTAAACATTGCTCGACTGGGCAATGCTCAGTTTCGGGCAAAAGTATAAATATGGGCAATGCTCAGTTTTGAGGATATTTTGTTTACTTGTAGAAGAACATCTATTTTGTGTAAGATAATAACATCTATTTGTTTATAATGCTTCATTTACTTTATATTTTTTGACCAAAAGTATAAATGTGAATAAAATTTGTTAAGAACATATAGCAAGTTCCTATTGTATTTTCTTTATAGTATGAAAGAATTATCAAAGTAACAAATAATACATATAAAAATTTTGTAGAGTAAAATTTGAATGTACCACAATGTTATTTATCAGCAATAAAAATAATAAAATAAAATACTAAATTTACAAAATTATTCCTTAAGAATTAGAATATGACTTAAAAGAATTTATAACCTTGAGAAAACAGAGTTGCAAAAATCAGCGAACAAGCACAGCATGGTCTCAGAACACACAAGCATAACCAAAAGGATTTCATGCCGGTATAACAAGGGATTTACATATGTACTTAGTCCAGGATTTATTTTCAATGTTTTGTTGACGAAAATATAACTACGGCCCATCTAACTAAAATATAAAATAGTATAATCCAATAGTATTCTACCAAGTTAAGCAAAATTGATCCAGATTTAGAATTGTGGCGTATTAAATTAAGTAAACTACCCTATTTTAGTTTGTCTCATTACATTTTGTTTTTAGTTAATTAAAGTGCTATTAATTTCGTTTAAGGCCCAGCTCAAGATGTAGACTGGCGTTTCTACCAATAACCAATAAAATGAACAATAGTAGAGGCCATACTAAGTGCCGTTCTAGTTCTAGGCATCAACAAATGCCCTTAGCAGCCAACATATAAGGGACTTAGCTTTATCATGAAATCCATGTTATCTTTTAGTATGATAAATAAGTACCACACCTGACTGTATTTAACATGCAAAAAGACTTGGCTTAAGGTGAGAAATATCATATGACAAAATTCAAGGACTTAAATGCTTTTCTTTTATATGGCCAAAAGCAGTAGTTATAACAATACTGGTAATCAAATAAGCTACCTTTTAACCGATTTGCAGTTCAAAACTGAGTTAAACTCAGTTCAAAACTGAGTTTATAAACTCAGTTCAAAACTGAGTTTAACTCAGTTCCAAAACTGAGTTTATAAACTCAGTTCGAATTGAGTTCGGAAACTCGGTTTTGAACTGAGTTTATAAACTCGGTTTTGAACTGAGTTTCCGAACCCAGTTCGAACTGAGTTTGTGAACTCAGTTCGGAATGAGTTTGCGAACTCAGTTCGGACTGGGTTTACAAACTCAGTTTTCGAACTGAGTTTACAAACTCAGTTTTCGAACTGAGTTTGCGAACATGTATACAAACTGAGTTTATAAACTCAGTTCAAAACTGAGTTTGCGAACTCCATTCGAACTGAGTTCGGAAACTCAACTATGTTTCTGTTTATGGTTAAAGGTCGTAGATATTACATTTTAGGACACAATCTTCTAGTCATTCGACTGCTTAGATTGTGAACAGCAGCATTAATACTGTAGCATGGGTTTTGAATGCTTACAACTATAAATTAATCAAACCCAGTTGGAAACAGTATGAAAAAACCATAATTAGGAGAAAAAACAGTATGAAAAAACCATAAAAACCATAATTAGGAGAAAAAACAGTATGAAAAAACCATAATGGATGATATTCATGATATGTATATATTAGTTTATTCAGTACTTCATTCAGTAATTGCAATCATTATAATTTTTTTGTTAATTACATTGGGTCACTGTTATTATTAACAAATGGATTAATTGGTTTTATGAGAAAAGGCTTTCTATTCTAATTAATTTTCTATGAAACATAAAATCAGACACCTAACATGCATTAGAAACCTATAAACCTAACCAAAACAGGAACAAAAGAAGGATAGCGATACATTCACTTAATGGTCGGAGAGAAGATGAATTCTCTATCAAATGGTATTTCACTTTCCATGCTTCAATTCAGTCTAAATATAGTCACTCGATGGACCGTTATGCCATAATTTAATTATAATCTAAGCAGAATGTTCACACTAAAGTTATGTAGTGTTTTAACTCTAGGGAACTATGTAACATCGTGACTTCAAGATATTTTATTTACCCTTAGTTACATTAATCAATAGAAATCTGTCGAGTGAGTCATTCCATGATTGTTTAATACCTTTCAGTCCATAACCGTTGGTTACACCAATTACCATATGCAATTGCACCGTCAATATTTACATTACAATGTGTTACTTACTGTAGTCCCAACTGATGTGTAGATATCCTATTTCAAAATATATACTGATTAGGATTACTTAAAATAATATATTACTCTTACTATGATAAAATTTTCATTATTACAGTACATAGTAATTAACATGGCATAAACTATTATCTAAGCATTTTATGTTTAATATACCTAAAATAAATAAATAAATCAACTTATCACAATATGACAAATACAACTTCTCTTTAGTAATTAACATGGCATAAAATATTATCTAAGCATTTTATGTTTAACTCTATCGACAGTTAACTAACATCACTTCTCTTTTTAGTTTAATGTTTAAACTAAAACATAAAAATAGTAAGCAGATCTATCGTAATTTACTTACATTTTTAGTTGTACAACCTAGGTTTTGATCACCTAAAGGTGTGGTATTTGAATTGGTTAATTTTCAATGGTTTGACAAGTAGGAGTTATGCAACAGATTCTGAAAACTGAATCTGAAAATGGTTTAAAATTTTCAAAATTTATTTTCTGAAAACTGAATCTGAAAACAGATTCTGCAACAAATTTATTTTCTAAATTTTCTCATTGTTAAAAATGGTTTAACTGAAAACTGAAAATGTGACTAAGAAACAGATTCTGATTCTCAATGGTTTGACAAGTAGGAGTTATGCAACATGTAGATCACATATGGCGTACATATATACATATATGCGCAGATGATAACATATATATAAGGCTAATGAAGTACTTAATTAAAGTAACAGATATTAGAAAAGGCAAGCTTAAGAAAACAAAAGGAGTTTACTTTAATAAAATATTGTTGTACCTCTTACACATAGAACGTGCATATCAACATTAGCATAAAGTTTGGATGAAATTATTTTAAACACAATCAGCGACTTGGAGTTTAGATGGCATAACAGCAGATCACACAAGTAATACTATATCGCCATAACAAAACTCACACTCGGATTATCAATTAAAATATAAAAGCAATCTGCTCAGATTCGTAATTCCTTGAGCAAGATCAAGGATTTATCTAACAATTCCAGTTTTATTTAAAAAAAATGCCAAGAACAAACTGGAAATTCTAAGCTCATGTAAGATCTGATTTCAGATATAGCTCAATAAGCTTACACATGCTTTCCACCCCAAATCAATTACACAAATCTGATTCATACAAATCTCAGGAGCTCAACAAAATTGGATCTAGAATGCTGATGCAAGCCATATTTCGATCAGATTTGATACCGGATTTAAAGCAGCGAACCAGTATATATGCATTGGACAAAGTATCAAAAAACCGACTCTCTAATAGGCCAGGACCTTCAAAAAAGCAAATAAAAAAATACCCTAAAATCCATTCATGCCAAATTCTAATTCACCAGAGACCAATAAAGGAAAACGAGAAGCATATGTTCTGAATTTCAGATCTAGAGGAAGAAAAAGCTCACGGTTTAGAGGATTCCTAGAAGTGAAATTGAATTTTTACCTCAAATCGTGATTCCTAGAAGCCGCCGTGATTCCAAGAATCCCCAATTCCTACAAGCCCCAATTCGAAGTCCATTCTTTAATCGCAAATTTCAATTTTCGAGTTTCTTTGATGTTGATGAGAACGGTGATTTCAATCTTCAACGTGTATTTGCGTTTGTAGCGGCCTGGAAAGAATAAGTGTTAGAGGACTGAGCGTTGAACAACCAATTAGGGTTATATGCGACAAGTTACCCTTTTGCCCTTACAAAAGAATACTTGACCAAGCACAACAACACATAAAAGTGTTGGCACATTTTTGGTGACACATTTTTGTTACTGCAACACATATAAGTGTCACTAGTCTACAACACATATAAGTGTTGGCAGTTGAAAAAAAATAAGAGTTGCCAATTGGCCATTGTGGTGTAGTGTTAAATCTGATCCAGATCTGTTATTCCATGGCTTTCCTAAGTGAATATATTGTCAAAATTACCATGGATTCAAAAATCTGATAACTAAAGGAGAGGGAAAAGGAAGAGAAACCTAAATAAATTAGATTCAAGAACTTACCTTACGTTGGTCAGAATTCTGAGCACCTATGTGTAGATTTACGTTATTTTATCTTCAAATCTTGAATTAGAATTTTCTAAAACTAATAACCTAATTTTTCTGAAAAGATTTGGAAAAAAAAAGAATGGCAGATCCTAGGAAGCACTTAAAAAAATATGAGATTTAGGCAAGGCCCTGCTAGTCTATTTATAAGTGTACGAGAAGGTCTGAACCGTCAGACTCAATTCATAAAAATCTGAGATGCACACATCACATATTACACATCACAAAACACACTTGGGCCACGCTTGGGTCGACCCGCTCTGTCGGTGGATGGACCCATATGTTGACCCACGCCCGAGGGAGTCGACCCACGCACGAGGGGGTCGACCCAAGCGCCATATGTGTGTATATACGCATGAAATCTTTTAGTTCCTGGCTCGATAGTTAATGCAATTAATGCTGCCATCAGTTAGCTATTTTATTCCTTTTAATGCACTTTAATTTCCAAGGCAGTTAATTTCTTTGTTTATTTTCCACTTATTATGCATTAATTATTTTTTGCTCTTATCTTGCACATTTCATCTCAACATTTGAATTTGTGTGTGTGTGTGTGTGTGTGTGTGTGTGTGTATATATATATATATATATATATATATGAGCACAACTTTTATATTCTTTTTAAAATTCAAAAAGGGTTATTCCATCATTTATTTCTTACCTATTTTCATTGATTGCATATTTATTTTGGATTTCTATTTCATACGTATATATTTTTGCATACACAAATGCATATATTTACATATGCATGTATACATATTTTTTTATACTCACCTTTATGTATAATTTTCCTTATATGTGCACTTATATGTATTTTTCTCTTAGAATATGTATTATTTTAGTCGTTCCTCTAAAATAAAAATATGGCACCAGCAGGACTCGAACCTGCACACTCACTTGGGAGAAACATGCTTTTACCAACTAAGCTACATAGGCTATTGTTAACAAGACTAGAAACAATGGTGGTCATTGTTCTTTTCTTATATCTTATTTGTTATAATATTTCATTCAAAGATATCTTTTTCATCTTAAATTCGTTTCCTGCAAATCATAGGTCTAAATTGATCAAAAAATCTTCACGGATTCAACGACGGTAATTTCATGACCAAAATTTGAACGCTTTTCAACTTTTATTTTATTATTTAATTTAAAAATGCAGGGTGTTACATTCTCCCACCCTTAGGAAATTTCGTCCTCGAAATTTGGTAATGGTAAAATTAAGTAAATCCTCGCATAATTTACAAGCATCATGTGTGCATCCAATTTTGTAACCATTCGTGCGCTTGCGCAAAGTGTAATTCAACATAATAATACATGAATCAAATGAGTGCCTAAGAGGTACCTCCTATCTGAATGCAATTTTTTTTTTGAAAATCTTTTGAAAACATGATGCACACATCCTAAATATACAGGCAATTTCTACATGACTGCAATATTTTGAAAATCAAGGTAATTTTTCATCCAACTTTTTCCTACACTCTTACGGAAAAAAGAATGTAGTTCATCCAATTTTTGCATCCAAACCCTAACAAACAACTTTAAATTTGCGAATTACAAAAAAATCTAATTTTTAGAATTCAATTTCCTATGTTATAAAATGGTGGAAAACAAAAAACCTCACATCTTCTGTCTTTCTTTTATGTACATTCTCTAACTATACTTGAATTTTATGCACCTATTATGTAAAGATTCTCTATCTTCCTATCCAAGCACGGTTCTTATAAGAAAATTTTCTTTGTTAATGATTTTCTTGGACAACTGTCATGTTTGTTGCTTTACTAGATTTGTTATTTTTTAGTTATGTCATTACTCTTTTCCTTAGCTTATTTAACTTAATCCACTGATCTAAGTTTAATTTTTAAATAATCCTTCAACTAAAACACGAAAACAAGCACTCTACATAACTACTACTAAGAGCCAAGAATCCTAGGACCATGTCCCCTCCGACAAAGAAAAGTCCAAACCAAAAGAGCTAAACACATACCTACCCTTTACCATATAGTAGTCACTACTAGTACTTGTTGTGTACTAACAGTCTTTTTCAAGCAGCAACCTAGGCTCTATAATGCTTACGCATTCTACGGGAACTTACCATCATTCCAAAATAGTCCTTATTATTCACTTCATAGCCTCAAAATATTTCCCGTCTTCCCTAGGTATTAATCCTTACCTACTCACTAGTTTAAAAACATGATTTGGCCTTATCATTTATTTCCTTTCAAAAATCATAAGTTCTAAACTTTTATTTTTCTTTATCAAAACTTATTTTTTCCAAACCATAAAAATATGTCATCCCAACAAGCAAGCCATTTTTTTTTCAAATCACAAAAACTGGAGTAGACAAGGACAACTGCTTCTCTATCAGTGCAAAATCTATGACGATCCCAAAATCCGTGTGGCGGTATTAAGGATAATCATTGGAATATAACACATCAATCATCATAGCAGAGAACAGATAATAGCAAAAACAATAAATAGAATAATTTTACACGGATATGACAGCGGATTCATAACATGTAACGACATCAGAATAGCACAACGTAGGATATAACTTAGTAAAAAAAGGGAAATGATCAGTCACCATCGCCAGAGGCGGAATATATACATGCAGAGAGACATAATAAGGGTATCAGTCTACATCGCCGAAGGCGGTACATATACATACGATAATAAGTACTGGAAGTAAAACAGTCTGCATCGCCCGTGGAGGAATCATAATATAAGTACAATAATGGCGGAAAATGTCAAAGTCATCTCGGTGAAGTCAGCCTCGCCATGAGCCAAAAGTGCACTCCATACTACAGTGCTGAGCCAAAAACAACCTGTCACCTGTGAACTAGGCTGCCCGTGTGAAAATAAGGGCACCCGCGTTTGCAAAGTGAAACAAACAACAAGTCAGTCATGGGGACTGGTATGAGGAATCTACTTAACAGTTTAAACAACAGTAATAAGCAAATCATAGGACCACGCCACTTTCACGGAACGGGCTTACTCCAGTGATTGCTGGTGCATTTAAAACAAAGTAAATTCTTTGAGAACAACGCAATGCTTTTTAAAAAGAATGAAGCCATTATAAGACTCAAGTCCCATCATACAATGCAACGCAAACCGAAGGATAGAGTTTTACCTTATAATGGCCAAATATGCTTGATACGTGTAAAGCAAAATCATTTGATATTATTACTAGTGCATATATGTTTCAAAAACGAATAGCATCATAAATATCAATCATAGATGGCATAAGTGCCCCATACCACTATGTCGCCATACTAGTTCTACAATCAAATCCGTTATTTCGTATTGGAAATTGGATTTCCGTCATGAGTCGAGGCAAGGGGCAAGCTCCTCTCCGCTTCGAGACATTCTAGCAAATGCCTCAGGACTACACACTCGGGGTAACCCCTGGATCTTCAGGGCCGGTCCTCTCTTACGTTTGAGGATTAGTATTCCTGAACACACGTTTCCCGGTCCTTACAGACCTACAATCAAGGCGCCTCGCATTCCAACCACCACATACGTGAAAAGTAGATATAAATGTCAGTGCTGGTAGGTCATTGACACCACCATATCTAGAAAGAAACGTCGTGCTCTCCCCGCAGTCCTTATCCCGTTTTTAACTCATAACGAGGTGTGAGGCTCGCGAATCCACGCTATACACAAAGCCAGGCTATGTAGGCTGTTCTTTGATCATCAAACACAAGACTTTGCTTTGCAACAAAAGCCTTGAACACAGCATCTTGGCATGCCACATAGGCAATCCACTCCATACGACTGTTTTCTATCGATATATAACCTCTGAGCTCGTACGTCTCAGAGAAGGGCGTTAAGAAAAAGAATAAATTCTCCACCGCCAAATAGATATATATTTAACAGAGATCAATCAGTATAGAACAAAATCCAATGTCAGACACACAGTCCATTTACAAGTCCGTTCTGGGTCTGAATGAAACCGGAGGCATCAAATTCCTCGTATATCCGTACAATCAACACATACGTTCAGACGGCTACTACTTCCGTTCCTTCACGGTAGCTACTCCAATCAGGAACCTCAGCAGCGCCCATCCAACCGATGCGAAGATCATCGGTCTTGAATCGTCTTTGTATTTTCCAATTCGAATCGTTCGATCAATTATTTGAAATGAGGGTTAGCTCGGCCTTTTCAACTAATTCACGTAATTAGAATTCAAATCAATTCTTTCCATGGTTATATTATTCGACATTCATATTCCAGTTCTTTAGTTTAATTTTCGTATCAAACACATACAACCATCAAATATCAAACAGATCAAGCCAAATTGGTTTATTTCCAATCCATGTTGCTTATAATATTTTATAACGATTTTTTGCCATTTTTATTTATTTAAAAATGGCCATATTTAATTAAACGACGTTTCAGGTCGTGCCGTGGCACTGGCGTTGTTTTCCCCTAATTTGTTTTACACATATCGGAAAATTTAACCGTTGGATTTCTACAAAGTCTATATCAGTGGGAAGATATTCCCAGAGCGAACTCAATGGTTCCAGTTTCGTGAAAATCCGACGATCGGATCTTCTACACTAGTCGTTTGAAATTACGGTTTCAAAATTCGAACTGCAGCGTCGTTATTCGATTTAATTTAATTATATTTATATATAAATATAAATGATTCTGGCGCTGTTTTTCTTTAGATTTGAATTAAACATTCCAGACAATTCAACCGTTGGATTTTTACAAAGTTGGTGCCATTGGAAAGATTTTTCCAAGGCGAACCCAGCGGTTGCGGTTTCGGGAAAATCCGATGGTCGGATTTCTCGTACTAATCGTTTCAAATTACGATTCCAAAACACGAACTGCACGGCTTCGATTCCTTTCAATTCTATTTATATTTATATATATAAATATAGTTCATTCTTTTATTTCAAATATAGTTCATTCATTTATTTCAACATCGTTTTCACTTCAAATATTTCACTGACGCCCTTCGAAAAATTTCGCCATAACCTCCTTTGTACGGGAAGGGGTTTGGATATTTATTGGGCCGTGTTAGGTACCCAATACATCTTATAAATCATTCACATATTTATAGTGATATATTCTGGTGTTTACAGGGGAGCGTGTATAGATAATAACTCCAGAGAGTAAATTCTCGTCACCCTGTCAAACCTGAGGGAGCGTGTATTTTTAATTACTCCAGAGGATAAATCCTCGTCACCTCGTCCCATGTGGGAATAAATAGTCCATGTGCCGTATCTAATGATTAGAGAGACGTGATTATTGTCAACTCCAAACCCGTGTGGGTTTTTTATTGATCTGGCAATTTATCGTTATATTTTATATAGTCCATATCAGTCATCAGTTCAACCTGTAGTATATAATCATCGCCATACAAGCCTCTCGCTCGTATGGTAAATCTTCCACCTCGTCACACAAGCTCCAAATGCTTATGTGGAATATGATGAAGTATGCCTATCGTCAAGGAGTATGCCATGTAGTGTAGTTCAAAATTAATTGTTACTATCCTATGGCGATGTTTATTATTTCACACAGAATACCCAGCACTCCGCATCCAATGGCATTCACAGGAGTTGATATAAAAATAAAATTGCACAGCCAACTCATCAAGGCTTACCTATTTGTCGGGCACGCAAATAATTATTTTACTCTACAGCTAATCCATTTTCCCTGTTCAACACATGTATATATATGCAGAACAAAGCTAATAATAACATTTCTAGCAAACTAATATTTATTTCAACACGTGTGTATTTTTATCAAAGCGTATACATGATAAAAGAAATATTTTTATCATCAAAAATATTTATTCAACATGTGAATGTTTTTAACACTTCATATTCACAATTAAAAATGTAGTTTTTATTGTCTATTCATTTTATTTTAAAATATGATAACATTCAACACATGAATTTCAATTCAACGAATGAATTTCAATTCAACACATGAATATTCTCTACAGTTTGTATATATATAAAAATGTGATTTTTATCGCTACAGCTATTTGTTTAAAATTCGAATAATATTCAACACATGAATTTCAACTCAACGAATGAATTTCAATTCAACACATGAATATTCTCTATAGTTTGTATATATATAAAAATGTGATTTTTATCGCTACAGCTATTTGTTTAAAATTCGAATAATATTCAACACATGAATTTCAATTCAACGAATGAATATCAATTCAACACATGAATATTCTCTATAGTTTGTATATATATAAAAATGTGATTTTTATCGCTACAGCTATTTGTTTAAAATTCGAATAATATTCAACACATGAATTTCAACTCAACGAATGAATTTCAATTCAACACATGAATATTCGTTTCAACATATGTAATTAATTTCAACAAATGAAAATTATTCTAACACATGAATATTTCAGAAAATTTCGGCAGCATAACGGCAGGGTAGTTAAAACCGGGACCGTTCCTAGTACGGCTCCTCGCTCTACCTTAAAACCTCGCGGTTTTTGACAATGGGGATCATGCATCTAGTTCGCATGCAGACGGCATGTTTTATTTTCATTTCCACAATCCTATCCTAATTTGTTTCAACCACAAGAGGGTATTTTTCAACCACAAAGGTATTTTTCAACCACAATATCAACCACAAACAATTATTCCCAACCATTCGTCATACCATATATTATCACGACAATCGCAAGCAATAAATATCGTCCATGGTCTGTGGACGAGGGGAGTATATATATATATATATATTATTTCTATAATTCACTTGCATTTCATCACAATTCAAAGCATATATGTTTCATACAACGCTTGTATAATTTATACATCGCTAATATAACTTATACAACACATGTACATGAGGTATACAATGCGTATATAATTTACACTTCACTTATATAATTTATACAACACGATTCCATTCACACAATTTAGTTTAGATTCCTCACATTGGTTTTTGAAGTGCTAAAAATCGTAGGAAGATCAGAAAAATCTGCGGCTTCTGCTAGATGGTAGAGAGCCTCCCTGCGGTCCCGATGTTTCCTGTTTCATCGAATTTCGTTAACACACTAAAAAGATATGATTTTTCAAAATTTTGCAACACTTAAAAGTGTTATTTTCAATTCAGAAATTTCAAAGCAGAGTGCTTTTCAAACCTTCAAAACTAGGTTTTTAATTCTCGAACAATCCGTGCTGTTTCATCTCGATCGGATGCTGCGACGTCGAAGAGCTTCGAGCGACTTCCCAGCGCCTGTGGTGGCAGCGAACTTGGTGGCTCCAGGGACGATCGACAGCGCTCCAAAGGTGCGGACTTCCTCGACGAAATTCGACGTCGATAGAGGATGGTTTCCGACGAGGCTGGGGTTGATTGGAAGAGGGGAGGAAGACGATCGGAAAAGCCAACTGGGGGCGGCGGCGAAATGGCCTGTGGCGGCGGCGATCGAGGTGGAAAGGTTTGAACGGGTTTCGCCGTTCGTTTCAGGGGTTGACCGACTTTTTTTGATGTGAGAGAAAATGAAAGATATTTTCTAATATATTAAAATTTTAAATTCCTATAATATCCTTTCTAGCCAACGTACACCAATTTCAACCCAACGACTTGCGCCCCTAGCTAAATACCCCCATTCCGGACATAATGGGATATGTTTCGTTGGCCAATTCGACTGTTACAGTCAGTTATTTTTCAAATTAAAGTATAAAACATTTTATATTCAATTTGAACGTACATTTCAATTTGCCAGGGCCACAAACTGAACCAAAAAATTCCAGAAAAATAAATCTAGCTTTGTTTTGACGATACGGTCCCAACAAAACCAGTTTCGTCGAATTCTGAGCTCGTATGCAAAATGTCCATTTTCAGGTCGACCCATTTTAACAGAAATTGACCAATCACATTTTCTTTTGCCCCGCTCATATACTAGCTTCAAAAATTATGAAATTTGAAACCTAGTAATAGTTTGACATCCCGGATCCAACAAAAGTGGTTTCGTCGAATTCCGAGGTCGTATGCAA
This sequence comes from Allium sativum, assembly GCA_030737875.1. Lineage (NCBI taxonomy): Eukaryota > Viridiplantae > Streptophyta > Magnoliopsida > Asparagales > Amaryllidaceae > Allium > Allium sativum. The sequence goes on from CM060920.1 coordinate 972,755,825, forward strand.
ATTATCTATTTTCAAGGGATATATATTCTATATAGCGACCTTTCTGAAAATTCATTTGGCCATAACTTTTGATTCCTGTTATGAAACTTCGATTTTTCAGATTCGTTAGAAAGGTATTCATAAACAGGTTTAAATATTTTCAGTTTCGCTAAAATCTATTATATTTTCCACCCGGTACAGTCAGACAAAGTTTGTATTCAAATTTTCGAACTGCCTCACTATTCCCAATTCCTTATTTTATTGAAATATGCTATTTCAATTGTTCAAATTCTTTGACAATAACCAATTTTAAAAATTTTAAATTGGTTCACATTTTCCGGGTTATTACAATCTCCCCCACTTAAAACTTTTCGTCCTCGAAAAGGAAATAACAGCAAAGTATGAAATAAAATGTAAATGCAAAGTATTGTAAAGGTACCTTGCACCGGAGTTAGTCAGAGATGTCCACTCTGCATTTGGGGTAGGCTTGTTTAATGCTTTCCTCAGTCTCCCAATTACAGTCTCTAGGATCACTACTCCACTGCACTTTAACTAAATGAATCTTTTTGCTCCTTAGCTCTCTAGTTTCTTTGCCAACGATCTTTAATGGCTCTCTTCTGACTGCGAATTTTGGAGTTATGTCTATATTCTGTTGCGCTGCTTCTTCTACAACAAGATCTGGATCATGCACATGTTTTCTGAGTTGAGACACATGGAACACATCATGTACACCAGGCAACCAATCAGGTAATGAAACCCTATATGACAAAGTTCCAATCCGTTCGAGTATAGGAAAGGGACCAATAAATCTCGGTGCCAACTTCCCAGTTTTGCCAAATATGATTACTCCCCGCATCGGAGAAACTCTTAAATAAACATAATCGCCAACGGCAAATGATAAATCTCTTCTTCACGCATCAGCATAACTTTTATGTCGGCTTTGTGCGGTTTTCAATCGCTTCTTAATGAAATCGACTTTATCTGATGCTTCTCGAATCATATCGGGCCCTAACACAAGTCTGTTGCCAGGTTCTACCCAACATGCGGGAGATCTGCACGGTCTACCGTATAATGCTTCAAATGGAGACATTCCCAAACTTGCTTGGTAGCTATTGTTATAAGAGAATTTGGTTAAATGTAAGTGATCTTCCCATGAGCCTCAAAAATCAATAATGCAAGCCCATAGTAAATCTTCTAGGATTCTATTCACCTGCTCAGTTTGGCCGTCTGTCTGAGGGTGATAAGCGGTGCTTAGATTCAATTTGGTTCCCAATTCTGTCTGGAATGCTTCCCAGAATTTACTAGTAAATAGGGGATATCTATCACTGACTATATTGAGCGGCACTCCATGCAGTTTAACTATTTCGTTGAAGTAAATCTGCGCTAAACTTTGAGCCGTTCTGTTGGATCGGACTGGTATGAAATGGGCAGTCTTCGTGAAGCGATCTACGATCACCCATATACAGTCGTTTCCTTTCTTAGTTCGAGGAAAGCCATCAATGAAGTCCACTGAAATTTGCTCCCACTTCCATCCTGGAATTTCTAATGGTTGTAATAGTCCAGCCAATTTCTGCTGATCGCTCTTAACTAGCTGACAAGTGGGGCATCTGCTAACATATAATGAAATATCTCTTTTCATCGCCTTCCATCAAAAGGTGCGTTTGAGGTCGTTATACATTTTGCTCACACCGGGATGGATACTGAGTTTGGACCTGTGACATTCATCAAGCACTTCCCTCTTTAGCTCGGAGATGTCAGGAACACAAATTCTTCCTTTTAATCTCAGAACTCCCTCACAATCCACTTGGAAGCTGGAGTCTATGCCTTCATTGATTCTTTTGACCATCTCCTTTGCGAAATTATCTCCTTTTTGAAGGGTCGAGATCCTGTCAATTAATGAAGACGTAATGATAAAACTGGCAATGATTTCATTCTTTCTGTTGAGTGCATCTGCTACAACATTGGCTTTCCCCGGAGTGTATAGAATCTCAAAATCGTATGCTGCAAGGAATTCTAACCAACGCTGTTGTCTCAAGTTTAGATCTTTCTGAGTGAATAGATATTTCAATGATTGATGATCGGTAAATAGTTCGAACTTCTCGCCCAATAAATAATGCCTCCAGATTCTTAAAGCAAACACGATAGCTAATAACTCAAGATCATGAGTTGCATAGCTTCTTTCATGCGGCTTCAGCTGACGGCTGGCATAAGCGACCACTTGGCCCTTTTGCATTAATACTGCGCCAAGCCCTCTAATAGAAGCATCTGTCCATACTGTCAAGTCTTGGTTGCCTTCTATAATTGTCAATACTGGAGCAGTTGTCAATTTCAGTTTCAGCTCCTGGAAAGCTTCTTCACATTCGGGAGTCCATTTGAATTTCTCATGCTTCTTTGTAAGCTTTGTCAATACACCAGATATCTTTGAAAAAACCTGAACGAATTTCCGATAGTAACTAGCCAATCCAAGGAAACTTTGAACTTCTGTGGGGGTAGTAGGTTGTTTCCAGTTCTGAATCGCTGTAATTTTGCTTGGATCTACAGCAATCCCATCCTTTGATACGACATGGCCAAGGAACTTAACTTCATCCTGCTAGAAGACACACTTAGAAAATTTAGCTTTCAAGACATTTCTCCTCAGAATTATCAACACTTGTTCTAAATGTTTTTCATGCTCGCCTTCTGACTTGGAGTAGATTAAAATGTCATCGATGAAGACTAGAACAAATTTATTCAATACACCACGGAACACTCTGTTCATAAGATCGACGAAATATGCCGGAGCGTTACACAAGCCGAACGGTATTACTAACCATTCGTAGAATAAATCGGGACCCCTGAAGGCTGTCAAAGGAACACAGTCTTCAGCTATACGTAATTGGTGGAAACCTGTAGCTAGGTCCATTCTGGAGAATACTATTGCCCCATTTAATTGATCTAACAGATCGTCTATACGAGGCAAGGGATATTTGTTCTTCAGTGTCTGCTTATTGAGATCTCAGTAATCAACATAAAGTCTTAGAGTACCGTCTGATTTCGGGACAAATACTACAACTGCTCCCCAAGCTGAAAAACTCGGTCTGATCAGACCTTTCCAAAGCAATTCTCGAGTTTGACTACCTAACTCTTCTTTTTCTTTCGGGGCAATTCTTCTAATTGGGTGTACTACTGGTCGGGCATTAGGAACTAGATCTATTCTGAATTCAATTTCTCTTTGCGGCGGTAAGTTTTCTACTTCTTCAAACACATCCGCATAGTTTTTAATGACCGGTATCTTTTCTAATGAAGGGGGAGTAACTTTAAAAGCAGACCAGAATTCTGTTCTATCGGTTTCTGAACCGAGACATGGTATAGTGATATGCCCCAATTTTGTTTTAACTTTCACGATTCTTTCGGCGCATCTAATTTCGGCCTTATATTTTGTCAACCAGTCCAGCCCCAGTATAACATCAAATTCGAAAAGGTCCATGACAATCACTTTAAAAGGAAATCGATAACAAGAATATGAGGCGGGTACATTACAATATGAGCCGAGAATAGTAGAACCTCCTATCAGATTTTGAACTTTAATTGGTTCTTTAAGCTTCCTTGGATTCAATTTTAACTTGTGAACAATGTTACTAGAAATGAAGCTACATGATGCACCAGTATCAAAAAGTACAGAAACTGGAATATTTTTAATGGTAAGGGTACCTCCCAACACGTCGGGTTTACCTGATCCATCGGTGATAGCTGGCGGGGTCTCCCCATCATACACATGAGCCACTTGTGCATTCTGCTTCAGAGGACAATTCCTACTATAGTGCCCTTTCTTATGGCAGTTATAGCATTCGGCTGAGCTGCGGTCTGGATTTGCCTTTAGCTTCTTTGGGGATTTGCACACATTAGAAAAATGTCCTATCTTCCCGCAGTTGTAGCAGCTTCCTTTGGGTATCTTCCCAGATTGCTGAGTAGCGGCCGCTGAAATGCTGGACTCTGGCTGATCTGCTGCAGCTTTACGCTTATTTCCAGCTTGGCTTTTGGCGCGGTCTTGGTTGGAGTGTCTTTCATCCATATCTTCATAATTGCAGGCCATTTCTACTAATTCTGAGAATGAGAGTTTGATGTTGCTCATGGCTCTGTCATGGTACTTGCGCCGTAGCCCAAATATAAACCTCTTGTTCTTAGCTTTGTTGGTCATAATAAGCTCTGGAGCATAGCGAGACAGCTGAGTGAATTTATTAAGGTAATCTTGGATAGAGAGATCTCCCTGCTGGAGATTAGCAAACTGCTCTCGCATCCGCTCTAAGGCCTGCTCAGGTACAAACTTCTCGTTGAACATGGCCTTGAATTGCTCCCAGGTCCTAACAGTACCTGCCACATCTTCTAAGGTGATGGCATCCCACCACAACTCTGCTTCTTCCTGTAAGAGCCAAATACCTAGACGTGCTTTGTTGTTGGCCCCCAATCCCATGCCCTCAAAAATCTTTTCACAGGTCTTCAACCAAGCAATAGCCTCTGTCACTGTACCAAGGCCAGAAAAGGGTTTTCCCCCCAGGTTCCTATATCTCTTCGCTACTCTGTCTAGCTCCAAGTCCTGAGGTGCTTGTGGCTGTATAAGAGGACCCTCCTCAGCTACGGGGATATTCCCCCGTCCTCCTGCTATGCCTACTCGGCCTCCACGGCCACCTCTGGCTGCTGCTGCTCGTGTAGCCATCAGATAGAGTACCATATAAGCAAGAAAAGAGTCAAGCTCACAGAATTGATAACTTTCATAAATGATAAAGCAGGGGAACATAAAGAAAGGTAATGATGTACTAATCAAATTGTTTTGCTAATCTGCTTAGCTCATTCTAGGACATCACTAATCCTATCTCTAATGAGCTACTCGTCTTAGAACACTAGTGATTCTATTCTGACGAGGTGTTTAATGTGTTAAACTCCGGAACTAAGGTTAACCAAAGCTCCGATACCAACTGTGACGATCCCAAAATCCGTGTGGTGGTATTAAGGATAATCATAGGAATATAACACATCAATCATCATAGTAGAGAACAGATAATAGCGAAAACAATAAATAGAATAATTTTACATGGATATGACAGCGGATTCATAACATGTAACGACATCAGAATAGCACAACGTAGGATATAACTTAGTAAAAAAAAGGGAAATGATCAGTCACCATCGCCAGAGGCGGAATATATACATGCAATGAGACATAATAAGGGTATCAGTCTACATCGCCGAAGGCGGTACATATACATACGATAATAAGTACTGGAAGTAAAACAGTCTGCATCGCCCGTGGCGGAATTATAATATAAGTACAATAATGGCGGAAAATGTCAAAGTCATCTCGGTGAAGTCAGCTTCGCCATGAGCCAAAAGTGCACTCTATACTACAGTGCTGAACCAAAAACAACCTGTCACCTGTGAACTAGGCTGCCCGTGTGAAAATAAGGGCACCCGCGTTTGCAAAGTGAAACAAACAACGAGTCAGTCATGGGGACTGGTATGAGGAATCTACTTAACAGTTTAAACAACAGTAATAAGCAAATCATAGGACCACGCCACTTTCGCGGAACGGGTTTACTCCAGTGATTGCTGGTGCATTTAAAACAAAGTAAATTCTTTGAGAACAACGCAATGCTTTTTAAAAAGAATGAAGCCATTATAAGACTCAAGTCCCATCATACAATGCAATGCAAACTGGAGGATAGAGTTTTACCTTATAATGGCCAAATATGTTTGATACATGTAAAGCAAAATCATTTGATATTATTACTAGTGCTTATATGTTTCAAAAATGAATAGCATCATAAATATCAATCATAGACGACATAAGTGCCCCATACCACTATGTCGCCATACTAGTTCTACAATCAAATCCGTTATTTCATATTGGAAATTGGATTTCCGTTATGAGTCGAGGCAAGGGGCAAGCTCCTCTCCGCTTCGAGACATTCTAGCAAATGCCTCAAGACTACACACTCTGGGTAACCCCTGGATCTTCAGGGCCGGTCCTCTCTTACGTTTGAGGATTAGTATTTCTGAACACACGTTTCTCGGTCCTTACAGACCTACAATCGAGGCGCCTCGCATTCCAACAACCATATAGGTGAAAAGTAGATATAAATGTCAGGGCTGGTAGGTCACGGACACCACCATAGCTAGAAAGAAACGTCGTGCTCTCCCCGCAGTCCTTATCCCGTTTTTAACTCATACCGAGGTGTGAGGCTCGCGAATCCACGCTATACACAAAGCCAGGCTATGTAGGCCGTGCTTTGATCATCAAACACAAGACTTTGCTTTGCAACAGAAGCCTTGATCACAGCATCTTGGCATGCCACATAGGCAATCCACTCCATACGACTGATTTCTATCGATATATAACCTCTGAGATCGTACGTCTCAGAGAAGGGCGTTAAGCAAAAGAATAAATTCTCTGCCGCCAAACAGATATATATTTAACAGAGATCAATCAGTATAGAACAAAATCCAATGTCAGACACACAGTCCATTTACAAGTCCGTTCTGGGTCTGAACGAAACCGGAGGCGTCAAATTCCTCATATATCCGTACAATCAACACATACGTTCAGACGGCTACTACTTCCGTTCCTTCACGGTAGCTACTCCAATCAGGAACCTCAGCAGCGCCCATCCAACCGATGCGAAGATCGTCGGTCTTGAATCGTCTTTGTATTTTTCAATTCGAATCGTTCGATCAATTATTTGAAATGAGGGTTAGCTCGGCCTTTTCAAATAATTCACGTAATTAGAATTCAAATCAATTCTTTCCATGGTTATATTATTCGACATTCATATTCCAGGTCTTTAGTTTAATTTTCGTGTCAAACACATACAACATCAAATATCAAACAGATCAAGACAAATTGGTTTATTTCCAATCCATGTTGCTTATAATATTTTATAACGATTTTTCGCCATTTTTATTTATTTAAAAATGGCCATATTTAATTAAACGACGTTTCAGGTCGTGCCGTGGCACTGGCGCTGTTTTTCCCCTAATTTGTTTTACACATATCGGAAAATCTAACCGTTGGATTTCTACAAAGTCTATACCAGTGGGAAGATATTCCCAAACTGAACCCAACGGTTCCAGTTTCGTGAAAATCCGACGGTCGGATCTTCCACACTAGCCGTTAGAAATTACGGTTTCAAAATTCGAACTGCAGCGTCGTTATTCGATTTAATTTAATTATATTTATATTTATATTTATATATAAATATAAACGATTCTGGCGCTGTTTTTCTTCAGATTTGAATTAAACATTCCAGACAATTCAACCATTGGATTTTTACAAAGTTGGTGCCGTTGGAAAGATTTTTCCAAGGCGAACCCAGCGGTTGCGGTTTCGGGAAAATCCGATGGTCGGATTTCTCGTACTAATCGTTTCAAATTACGATTCCAAAACACGAACTGCACGGCTTCGATTCCTTTCAATTCTATTTATATTTATATATATAAATATAGTTCATACTTTTATTTCAAATATAGTTCATTCATTTATTTCAACATCGTTTTCACTTCAAATATTTCACTGACGCCTTAATATTTCGAATTTTTTTGCCACAACCTCCTTTGTTCGGGAAGGGGTTTGGAAATTTATTGGGCCGTGTTAGGTACCCAATAAATCCTATAAAGCATCCACATATTTATAGTGATATATTCTGGTGTTTACAGGGGAGCGTGTGTAGATAATAACTCCAGAGAATAAATTCTCATCACCCTGTCAAGCCTGAGGGAGCGTGTATTTTTAATTACTCCAGAGGATAAATCCTCGTCACCTCGTCCCGTGTGGGAATAAATAGTCCATGTGTCGTATCTAATGACTAGAGAGACGTGATTATTGTCAACACCAGACCCGTGTGGGTTTTTTATTAATTTGGTAATTTATCGTTATATTTTATATAGTCCATATCAGTCATCAGTTCAACCCGTAGTATATAATCATCGCCATACAAGCCTCTCGCTCGTATGGTAAATCTTCCACCTCGTCACACAAGCTCCAAATGCTTATGTGGAATATGATGAAGTATGCCTATCGTCAAGGAGTATGCCATGTAGTGTAGTTCAAAATTAATTGTTACTATCCTATGGCGATGTTTATTATTTCACACAGAATAACCAACACTCCGCATCCAATGGCATTCACAGGAGTTGATATAAAAATAAAATTGCGCAGCCAACTCATCAAGGCTTACCTATTTGTCGGGCATGCAAATAATTTCTTTACTCTACAGCTAATCCATTTTCCCTGTTCAACACATGTATATATATGCAAAACAAAGCTAATAATAACATTTCTAGCAAACTAATATTTATTTCAACACGTGTGTATTTTTATCAAAGCGTATACATGATAAAAGAAATATTTTTATCATCAAAAATATTTATTCAACACGTGGATGTTTTTAACACTTCATATTTACAATTAAAAATGTAGTTTTTATTGTCTATTCATTTTATTTTAAAACACGATAAAATTCAACACATGAATTTCAGTTCAACGAATGAATTTCAATTCAACACATGAATATTCTCTATAGTTTGTATATATATATAAAAATGTGATTTTTATCGCTACAGCTATTTGTTTAAAATTCGAATAATATTCAACACATGAATTTCAACTCAACGAATGAATTTCAATTCAACACATGAATATTCTCTATAGTTTGTATATATATAAAAATGTGATTTTTATCGCTACAGCTATTTGTTTAAAATTCGAATAATATTCAACACATGAATTTCAATTCAACGAATGAATACCAATTCAACACATGAATATTCTCTATAGTTTGTATATATATAAAAATGTGATTTTTATCGCTACAGCTATTTGTTTAAAATTCGAATAATATTCAACACATGAATTTCAACTCAACGAATGAATTTCAATTCAACACATGAATATTCGTTTCAACATATGTAATTAATTTCAACAAATGAAAATTATTCTAACACATGAATATTTCAGAAAATTTCGGCAGCATAACGGCCGGGTAGTTAAAACCGGGACCGTTCCTAGTACGTCTCCTCGCTCTACCTTAAAACCTCGCGGTTTTTGACAATGGGGATCATGCATCTAGTTCGCACGCAGGCGGCATGTTTTATTTTCATTTCCACAATCCTATCCTAATTTGTTTCAACCACAAGAGGGTATTTTTCAACCACAAAGGTATTTGTCTACCACAAAGGTATTTTTCAACCATAATATCAACCACAAACAATTATTCCCAACCATTCGTCATACCATATAATATCACGCCAATCACAAGCAATAAATATCGTCCATGGTCTGTGGACGAGGGGAGTATATATATATATATATATTATTTCTATAATTCACTTGCATTTCATCACAATTCAAAGCATATATGTTTTATACAACACTTGTATAATTTATACATCGTTAATATAACTTATACAACACATGTACATGAGGTATACAATGCGTATATAATTTACACTTCGCTTATATAATTTATACAACACGATTCCATTCACACAATTTAGTTTAGATTCCTCACATTGGTTTTTGAAGTGCTAAAAATCGTAGGAAGATCAGAAAAATCTGCGGCTTCTGCTAGATGGTAGAGAGCCTCCCTGCGGTCCCGATGTTTCCTGTTTCATCGAATTTCATTAACACACTAAAAAGATATGATTTTTCAAAATTTTGCAACACTTAAAAGTGTTATTTTCAATTCAGAAATTTCAAAGCAGAGTGCTTTTCAAACCTTCAAAACTAGGTTTTTAATTCTCGAACAATCCGTGCTGTTTCGTCTCGATCGGATGCTGCGACGTCGAAGAGCTTCGAGCAGGCTTCCCAGCGCCTGTGGTGGCAGTGAACTCGGTGGCTCCAGGGACGATCGGCGGCGCTCCAAAGGTGCGGACTTCCTCGATGAAATTTGACGTCGATAGGGGATGGTTTCCGATGAGGCTGGGGTTGATTGGAAGAGGGGAGGAAGACGATCGGAAAAGCCAACTGGGGGCGGCGGCGAAATGGCCTGTGGCGGCGGCGATCGAGGTGGAAAGGTTTGAATGGGTTTCGCCGTTCGTTTCAGGGGTAGACCGACTTTTTTTGATGTGAGAGAAAATGAAAGATATTTTCTAATATATTAAATTTTTAAATTCCAATAATATCCTTTCTAGCAAACGTACACCAATTTCAACCCAACGACTGTCGCCCCCAGCTAAATACCCCCATTCCGGACACAATGGGATATGTTTCGTTGGCCAATTCGACTGTTACAGTCAGTTATTTTTCAAATTAAAGTATAAAACATTTTATATTCAATTTGAACGTACATTTCAATTTGCCAGGGCCACAAACTGAATCGAAAAACTCCAGAAAAATAAATCTAGCTTTGTTTTGACGATACGGTCCCAATAAAACTAGTTTCGTCAAATTCTGAGCTCGTATGCAAAATGTCCATTTTCAGGTCGACCCATTTTAACAGAAATTGACCAATCACATTTTCTTTTGCCCCGCTCACATACTAGCTTCAAAAATTATGAAATTTCAAACCTAGCAATAGTTTGACATCCCGGATCCAACAAAAGTGGTTTCGTCGAATTCTGAGGTCGTATGCAAAATATCTATTTTCAAGGGCTATATATTCTATACAACGACCTTTCTGAAAATTCATTTGGCCATAACTTTTGATTCCTGTTATGAAACTTTGATTTTTCAGATTCGTTAGAAAGGTATTCATAAACAGATTTAAATATTTTCAGTTTTGCTAAAATCTGTTATATTTTCCACCCGGTACAGTCAGACAAAGTTTGTATTCAAATTTTCAAACTGCCTCACTATTCCCAATTCCTTATTTTATTGAAATATGCTATTTCAATTGTTCAAATTCTTTGACAATAACCAATTTTAAAAATTTTAAATTGGTTCACATTTTCCGGGTTATTACAAAATCGTTCATGCTTACAATGTCAGTTCTATAACTTACATTTATGTGCAAACATCTACTCTATTCTTAATTCTTACTACTTATTTTTTCCACCTAACAAAATCTTAAGTTCAATAAATTATCAAAAATCTATTGTCATAAGAATAGAGTTTTTCAAAATTTTCCGTACTGAAAGTTTTAATTTTTAACAAAATGCAATTTTTTTCTTCTGCTTTTTGCTTTTTAATTCTTTCATACATTATAGCTTAAAAACTAGTGAGCTATAAATATTCTATAATGTGCACCTTTTTCTAAAAGAATTCATTTTAGACAAAAATTGCATAAGAAATCGTCATTTCCAAAATATACCCCTTTTTATTTTATTTTTCTTCAAAACTCAATATGTATTTTTCAAATATGTTCCTTACATATTTTTTTCAAACTTCAAAAATGCTCCCTTTTTGTTTCACAAATTGTTTCTACATAATTTAGCGAGTACATATTTTAAAATTGTAAATTTAAACATCAAAACTTGTAAAACAATATAAAATATCACCCAAAAGCTTTTAATTTTTCAAGTTCTCCAAAGTTAACAATGGTGCTTGACTCTAAATGGGTTTCCAACCTACCTAGAGTTAACTAGATATTTCCACAAAGTCGTTTCTCTCAATTTATATATATATATATATATCCCTAATTCATTTTCTTTCTTTTCTTTTCTTTTCCCAATTTATAAGGCTCAACTGTCAAACCCAATAATCCAAAGAATTATCATATAGGATACATCTTTCTTCATTACCAATTACATTGTACACTTTTTACCCAAACCACCTAAGGGTCTTAAATTTCCATAATAACTCCTTTAGTCTACTTAATTGATTTCCATGTTCCTTGCATAAACTGTTATTCCTATTTAGTGGGTTCCCCTATGGATCTAGGTATATATATAATATACTTAAATTTTTAAGAGTACAATTACGTTCACTCACTATCTACACAGGAATCCTAAACCTATGCTCTGATACCAGATATAATTACCCGAATTCCGACAGACCGATTTTTTTTCAAATGTCACAATCTGCTGAAACCCGAGTTGGTTTGTCTTGTATCCTGCAAAAAAGATAGAGATACAAAATATATCAAAGCCCAAAAAACATCTCACTGCGAAATGGAATAAAATATAATTATATAATCAAATATGGCCTTACCAAAGTAATAATACTGCCTAGCCAGTATCCAAATCTATCATATCTCTGCCAAAAGCCTAACCCAAGGGTATGTTATGAGGAGGGGGTCAGAATACAAGTTCTAATGACTGGACTTTAATTACATATTTTGAAATAACCGTACATATACCGTTCAGTTACAATTTCTTGTTTATTAGGCTATTTTGGCTTAATAGCACCCAAGGATTTACATATACGTCGTACCTATCTACCACCCAGTAGATTAACCTAATATAGTATATGTAGCTACCCCCAAAATCAAGGTACTTTCCATGGTACCCTCCTCGCACGGTCTCCACTGTCGCGCCACGAATGCATCGCAACTCTCAACCTAAGTTGGAGCGGTGTATGGATCTTCATAAAATTATGCCATGTTACGTACAGAACCACCATCGCATGCCGCGTCAGCGTACGGACTGCCATACCCAATCTCCTTAGTATAATCTAGTCTCGACATGGAGTAATGCCCTAATGTCTATGATACACCACCTGGTGCGGTGTGCATGTATCCAGATCCTCACATGTATATACTGTCTACTGTACCTTGAGTTTCGCAACAGGGTTGCATCTGAATGCACAGAACTCGATCCATATCTGTATAGGTCTGCTAAAGAGGCCTAAAGCACAAATATCTAAACTATGGTCTGCATTTCTATTGTGGCTATGGTCCACCTCGACCCCTCCCTCAACTAGTGAAAGACTATATCAAGAGCTAAGTGGTGTGTCCCTACCAAACAATCTGCATCCAAATTGGTATGTCCCACAACCAAAGTCTCGATAGTGAAAAATCGATGGTCTGTAGGTTTAGCACTAGTCTTTCTACGTCAACCGACTGTCATTGACAGGTATCTGATGATTACTATCCAATGTTGGTCTTGACTCATCCTGTCTGTAGGCAAAATCGTCGAATCACCCAATGCCATACAACGGTTTTTTGACTGCCAAACTACCATTGTAGTCAAGGTATACCCACTGGGTGGTTTCGCGCAGACTCAACTTCTGCGAGTATAGCCTGAGCGCTTCCACCGCACATATGACCACCACGGAGTACTATACCATGTCCCTCGGAAACTGTGTGCTTCCTTCCAGTCCCACGGAGCTAGCAGGCAGAATATCAGCTAAATAACAAGCAAAATAATTAGACGGGCGTACTTCCCTCATGCCTCTAGACACTATGATGATCTACCCTGTTGCGTTCTTCAGCTTCAGACGTGTGGACTAGTGCAAGCACATCATGCTAATGTGTTACTAGAACCTATGTCTAAACGTTTAATTACATGCTTGCTCTTTCTCATCAGATTTCGGATTAACTTGGTCATTTCCCAACATATTAACTTCTTATTCTAGTTACCAAGTTTTCTCCGAGCCCCTTATATATATGGAATGGACCCCTCTCGCTTATTAATTCAGTTGTATAACTTAACCTATTTAAGTTCAGTAAAAAGCCCGTAACATGTTATTCCCTAGATTGTAATTAATGAAAGTAATCTACAATCTTTTACATTATTACCATGTCATTCATTGTCCAATTTCAGGTTTTTAGGTTACAATGACAGTTTCTACTTAATGTATAATTAAGTATATCTTATTCCCATTCTCATGTTTTCTATTAACATGTTACATTAAGATATATGTGATTAAATATAACTTATTTCATTCCATAAGTCTACCTTATTCTTTATTATTTAATCATAACCTCATCTTACACTGTCATTACAACTTGTTATTGTTTACTTATTGACTTAGTTCTCAAAACTAAGGTTTATTAATAAGTTTCCTTTTCACTTATTATAGCCTATGTTATAATTTCCACTTGTCCCTAAGGCAAGCCTACCTATTATATTCCATTCTCATTCATATAATCAGTTATAATAGGTTATATTACCAATTCGTCGCATTTTATTTAGTTCTTTAGTGTAAACCAAACTTTTACTATTGTAACTTTTATATTTTTACCGCCTTGTAAATTTTTACACATATCATTTACTTCCATTACACACACACATACACAAATATATATATACATACATACATACATATGTTTAGTCACCCGACCCCTCACATTAAGTTGACCACTTATAGATGTTGGATTTGCCGGGCAGTTCCGGGTAGGCTTCTACCACAACTTGAACTTAACCTCGTGTCTTAATACAATTATCAATTACTATAAATTTTACATGCAATTTAGGCTTCTTCATTGTTCCTAAATTTTCTGCAATTCTATTTACACTCTCTTGGCATAATAATACTCTTAGGAAAATATTCATGTATAGTGTAAATTACAGTGTTTAGAGTATTTCCCAATTCAGACAGGTGATTAATGGAAACATGCTTTATACAAACGAAAGGTTCTCAACATGTTCTACGCAAAATTAATCTCACAATTATTTCCAATTTCACTGTAATTTGATTCACAATATCCAATTTGTCTTTGACACTATTTTTTATAACATATTCCCTTTTATTTGTAAATCTCCCAAATTCAGTATTACAACAATTTTTAACAAGTTCATAGAACAGATCTACATAACAATAATAGTCTTAGCATAACTGAAAAATGAATTATACTGCAATTATCACAATCCACATTTTATTAACATGTTAAGAATGACGAGGAATGTAAACGGTAAATATACCATTATTTAAAAAGGTATAATTTAAATCCACTCACCTGAAAGCTATCCAATCCTTGAATCTGCTCCAGATCCGTTATTCCATGGCTTTTTTAACTGAATCTATTATCCAAATAACCATGGATTCACAAATCTGATACTAAAAGGAGAGGGAAAAAGAAGAGAAACCTAAGTAAATTATATTCAAGAACTTACCTCACGTTGATCAAAATTCTGAACATTTATTTATAGATTTACATTCTTTTATCTTGGAATTTCCTAAAACTAATAACCTAATTTTTCTGAAAAGATTTAAGGAGAAAAAGTATGGTAGAGCCTAGGAAGCACTTCAAAAAATATGAGATTTAGGCTAGGCCCTGCTAGTCTATTTATAGGTGTGTTGATTGGATTATATTAAAAAGTCTAGGGATGGATTGAACAATGTTACAACAAACGAATAATCTATTGGCACACATGTTTAACAGATAGGGGACCGCTCGAGACATTTCAGAGATATGGCGATAGAGAAAGACCCATGATCCTTGTTATTAAAGAAAGACTAGAGAAGCATAAGCAGAAGAAAGAGAATATATAACCTTAGCTCTAGTTGTTGTACGAGAAGATCAGAACCGTCAGATTCAATTCATAAAAATTTGAACTGCTCACATCACAGATTACACGTCACAAAACACACCTGGACCATGCTTGGCTCAACCCTTGGTCGACCCTCTCTATCGGTGGGTCGACCAAAGGGTCGACCCATAGGTCGACCCCCACACAAGGGGGTTGACCCATCTGGGTCTAGGCGTGCATTGTTTAATGCTGTAATTGTTGCACTTAATGTTTTTAATTAAACGTTGATTATTTCCCCATTATACTTCCTTTGATTTATTTTATACCACTTATACATCTTCACGAAGTTTGAATTTCATATCTATGCATATATATAAGCATGAAATCTTTCACTTTCTTGCCCAATTATTAATGCAATTAATACTGTCATCAATTAGTTGGTTTTATTCCTTTTAATGCACTCTAATTTCCTAGGAAGTTAATTTCTTTGTTCATTTTCCATTTATTATGCATTAATTATATTTTTCTTTTATTTTGTACATTTTATCTCAACATTTGAATTTGTGCGTGTGTATATATATACACACATACGCGCAACTTTTATTTTGTTTTCAAAATTCAAACAGTGTTATGCCATCATTTATTTCTTACCTATTTTCATGATTGCAGGTTTATTTTGATTTCTCTTTCATATGTATATATTTTTGCACATACATAGGCGTATATTTACATATGCATGTATACATATATTTTATACTCACCTTTATGTATAATTTTCCCTTATATGTACACTTACACATATTTTTATGTATTATTTTATTGGTTTCCCTAAAATAAAAATATGGCGCCAACGGGACTCGAACCTGCGCCGCTCACTTGGGAGAGACATGTATTTACCAACTTAGCTACGTAGGCTTTTGTTTACAATACTAGAAACAATGGTGGTCATTGTTCTGTTCTTATATCTACTTTTCATGTTTGTTGTAATATTTCATTTAAAGATATTTTTTTTAACTTAAATCTGTTTCCTGCAAACCATAGTTCTGAATCGATTAGAAAATCCCTACGGATACAACGATGCTAACTCGTGACCAAACTCTAAACGGTATTCAAATATTTTATTATTTATTTTAAAAATGCGGAGTGTTACATAAACGCTACTAAAGGTCTTTTTTGGTGTAGTGTATTTGGCGTCATATGCTAAGACGCACCCGAATCGAGTACCCATTCGCTACCCTAAACACTGATGCTATCTCCATCAATACGTTCTCATCCACCTCGCCAACACCACCCTCCACATCTACAGATGAAGATGGGTACTTTCTTCTTCCTATTCTTTTCCGTACATTCATTCTTCCAATGGTCATGTTTCTTACAAATATAGAATTGCTATTTCTCTCCCTTGATTTTCCTCTCCAACTGGGCTTCTTGATTTATAATGCCCACCTTTTCCCTTCTTCGCATTCTCCTCCTTCTCCATGAACAAACCAGTGACCACTACTAGCGTCAATGTTGCCCTCACTCAACTCTTTCATTTGATCTCTCAATTCCTCACTAAAGAGACCTGCTTTGATCTCATCAAGAGATAATGTATCTTGTCTATAGGTCAACGTATAGGAGAATTCCATATGCACTTCGGCAATGAACACAACATTGTTATCGCCTTTTGTTCTTCATCAATCTTCAAATCTACCGTCTTTATCTTCATTAGCAAATTTTCAAAGGCATTTAAGTGTGCCTTGAGAGACCCTTCCTCTTGAAGGTGAAAAATGTTCGCAACAAGATTAAATGATTTATAAATGACTCTTCATATATAACTCCTCTAACATGTCTCGTGTAAACGGTATTTTTTGTCAACACGGAAGATTGGTCGACTGGACGGATCTAAAGGAGGAAATGGGCGATTTGGCTATTTTCACCGGATTGCTTCTCCGGATACTGATGTCTGGGAGGATAGGATCGCTTAGGGGTTATGAAGATGAACCTAAACTTAGGAGATAAAGCTCGTCTCCCTATTCGAGGACATATTGAGATGGGGATCCGTACTTATCTGAAGGATGAATAGAAAACTGCAACTACTATGATTAGAGAAATAATAATACACATTTACAGAACAATTTTCATACAAGAAGATCCCTCTCCATTAAACTTTTGCTGGGAGTACATGAATGTCATAAGGAGGACCCCTCCATTGATCTTATTTTCTAAGTTATTTTTTGATAGTACAAGTATTAAGGAAGAAAGATCGACTCCCTAAATGTGACCTCGGAGGTCTTATTTGTAGTGGTTCAGGGTCCCTTCCGTTGGTGGGCTATGTAACATCCCGTATTTTTATACGTTATAATAATTATTATTTTTAATTATTTGAAATATGGTTTGGTAATTTAAATGGTTTAAACTAAAATAACTATTGAATATCTAATTAAGGTAATGATTAAATAATATATTTAATTCTGAAATAATCAAAATTAGCTGAAATGGCAATATTGTGCGAACTGGACAATTCAAAATATATAATTCAGTTTAGAATTGAATTACAATAACGAATATATTTATAAACGACAATTGAATGTATTATTATATTATAATTATAATCGAGCTCGAAATGGCGTTGCAGTTCGTTATTTGGCGATTTGAACTTCAACTGAATATACAGGGTCCGTTTTAAATCGGATTTCCGTGAAACAAGAAACGTTCGGAGCTGGTGAAGTATATTTTTCTAATGGAAGAGAAAAATCGGGATTTCATTGTGTAAATTTTGATTTATGTCCAAATCAAATTTTAGAAAAGTCACTATGGAATTCATTTGAAATTTATAAATATATATTTATATTATAAAAGGATTTTATATATAAATCGAATATCGATATAATTGGGAATTTTGAAATATCGAGTTATAAATCCAATTGGAGCTGTATGATATTCTGTTGGGAATATATAGGATAATATTCATTTATAAATATTTAATTTAATTATTTTTAAACATATTTATATATTTAAATGGGTTATTTAGAGCTTTAAAATTAGCCAGTTTTGCAAACGACCTCTGTTTTCGACGAAACTAATTTTGTTGGATCTATAACATTAAATTATTGTTAGATGTCAAGTTTCGTGATTTTTGGGGTCACTGTGTGGCCGTACAGATTTTTAATGTGAAAAACAATCACTATTTCGATGGTTAAAAATACGCTGTGTAAGCAAACGTAGTCGGAATTTGACGAAACCAGTTTCGTTGGGTCCGTAATGTCGAACTGTAGTTGCATGCCCATTTTCGTTATTTTTGAATATTGTATGTGATTATAGGAATTTTTTAACAACAAATACATATAGAGATTGGTTAAATTTAATATTATAATCGAATATAAAATTATATAATTTCCTATAAATACCCTTACCTTCCTCCTAAACCTAATATCTATCTTTTTTTGGTCAATGTAAAAACCGCCGTCAGTATTCATCCTCAAAACAAAATCGCAAGTTCTAAATTCACAAAAAAATCAAATAAAATCCTAAAAATCATAAAACAAATTTATCCGAGTTCGTTGAGTGAATCTCTCCCTTTCTATATGGGTTTTGAGTGGTTCGAACATCTTTGAGTTAGTTGTTTCTTCCAACGCAAACCTAGGTTTAGGCGATGCGGGTTTTTGAAGCACTGATGTGTGAAACGAGATACATATTTGGGTTCAGCAAAGTAAACCGCACCTACTTGCGGAAATATGGAGGATTCGATGACAACAACTATCACATGGTTCTTGGGAACTGAGCGCGAGGGTTGAGAATGGGAATCGCTTGAGGCATTCGAGAATATGATTGAGTACACTGGTAGAGGGAGATTCAGTTGAGGAGTTCAAGGGTATTTTCTTTGTTATTTATTGTGGAAGAGGGAAGGAGTAGTGATGGGAGATTAAATCGTCAATGGTATTTGAACGAAGTACTGAAGGATAGGATTTTGAAAAGTGGAAGATGGATACTGTTCGTACAGGTGCTGAACTAAAGCGGGTTTGGGCTAAGGATTTTTATGGTGAGATTTGAAAGGAGAGAACTGTGGAGTTTGTGGGCCTTGTGAGGCAGACAGTGTGAACTGGTGGTGAAAGGAAGGACGTGAAGAGCAGTACATGTGTGCTGCTTTGTATATGTGTATGTGTATGGAGTAAGGGTTGTGTAGAGGAGTTAAAGAGGGAATGACGTGGGGTATTGGTGAAGTATTTTGGTCTGTGGCGAGTTGATGGAGATGAAAAGAAGTAAAGAAAATAGAAGAAGCATTTGCTGTACGTATCTCTGGCGCTGGGTGGTTGTATGTAAATATATAAAGAAAGGAGGAGTTTTTAACGTGGCAGGTGGAGTGGGGAAATGGCGGTTGTATTACTGTACTGTGTACGATGGAGGTTATATTGTTGGAGAAGGTAACTTGTGCACGGCAAAGAACACCCTGGGAAGCAGCTACTCGCTAAGGACCATTCCTGAATTCTAGTACAAACTTTAAACATGGATTGATAATTTGTGTATGTTTGGCAAAGCAATGAATGGCAGGACGTCAGTAATACGGTGTAGTGTGTGTAAGGAAATGACGGTGTATAAGCGACAATGGTGAAGCCGGTGTATCTGATCGTAGGAGGAGATGATTTAGAAAAGGAGTAAATGCGACACAAATAAAACAAAAGGGAAAATGAAGTTTTATTTGATGCAGAAATGGCACCTGAGGAAGAGCAACGGAATGTATTAAGAAGTATTGTTCTTTTTACATGGGGATCGGTTGTTCTAGTGGATGTGTGCATGGCAATTGGGCCCGTAATTAAAAAGGTAAAAGCCCAACAAATAAATTAAGTTAAAAATTAATTTAAATATATACGAACTTGTTATATTAATATCTGTGTCATACGGGATCAAAATTCAGCGAAATAAGATCCATTAGGATCGTATGGACGGACACTACGCAATGGAACTGATTGGGAGTGAATTGGGGCTCGTTACAATTTATAGCGAAATAAATTGTTCGTCCGAATCAAGCGATGGTTATTGTTATTAACGATGATTGTCCAATGTGAGTAAAACTCACCAATTCTATCAGTTCATATTTTTATAACGTATATTTAGAACTGATAAATGAGGATTGATTTCTGTGTATTGGTTGAATTGCTTATGTATTAGTTAAAATTATCGATAATGATATATATACATCATTAGTCAAATATTGATTCTGTTTATCAGAATATTTCATATTGAAATGAAATTGATGTGAATTATATTGTGTAACATCTGTGAATGCAGGGAAACAGGTCGAAGGAATCCAATTGGATTCCTCAACATTTATTTTACTATTTTTCATATAAGGTGATATATGATGTGATATATAATCTGTTGTTGATTATATATGTTTAAATGATATCGATCATTGGGAATTGGTATTTTAAATACCATAAGAAATACTGGGATGTAGAAAAGGGAATTTTCAAAATGTATTTTGAAAATGAATTATTTATATAAAATCAATGGATTTTATATATAAAAAGAAACGAATTTTATAAAAGAAAATTATAAAATCAAAGAAGAATTGAAAAGGGATATATTTGTAAAATAAATAGAAAAGGATATATTTGTAAAAACATTTACAAAAGAATATAAAAGGAAATATTTATTTGTTAAATAAATCAAATTAAAAAGGAAATATTTATTTGTTAAATAAATAGAGATAAAAGAAATATTTATTTGGAAAATAAATAAAGATAAAAATGGAATTATTTGATAAATAAATAGAATTATCAAAAGGGGTTTATTTGGTAAATAAATAGGGTTATAAAAGGAAATATTTATTCATGAAATAAATAGAGTTATAAAGAGGAAAATTGGCAGGATATAAAATAAAGGGAAAAGATTTATTTAAATTAGATATTAAATAGAAATATGTTTTAACAGATAAATGGAGCAGATTAATTTATAAATAATATTTTATAAATTAAGTAAGATATTTATCATTGGATAAATGGGATATATAAGTTAGGACTTATATAGAGAAGTAAGAATCAATTTCAACATCGATAGTTGAAACTGAATAAAGGGGTTATCGAATATTAGTTATTCGAAAGGAGTTATCGAATATTAGTTATTCGAAAAGAGTGAATCGAATATTAGTTATTTGAAAGGAGTTGTCAAATATTAGGTATTCAAAAGGAATTATCGAATATTAGTTATTCAAAAGGAATTACCGAATATTAGTTATTCGAAAGGAATTATCGAATATTAGTTATTAGAAAGGAATTATCGAATATTAGTTATTTGAAAGGAATTATCGAATATTAGTTATTCGAAAGGAATTATCGAATACTAGTTATTCGAAAGGAATTATCGAATATTAGTTATTCGAAAGGAGTTATCGAATATTAGTTATTCGAAAGGAGTTAAAGGAGTTAATCGAATATAGTTTATTCGGAAGGAGTTAATCGAATATAGTTTATTCGAAAGGAGTTAATGGATGGGAGTAAATTGATAAGAGTTAATCGAATTAGAGTTAATCCAATAGAGTTAATCGATTAGAGTTAATCAAATAGAGTTAATCCA
Organism: Allium sativum; assembly: GCA_030737875.1. Classification (NCBI taxonomy): domain Eukaryota; kingdom Viridiplantae; phylum Streptophyta; class Magnoliopsida; order Asparagales; family Amaryllidaceae; genus Allium; species Allium sativum. The sequence goes on from CM060920.1 coordinate 972,777,680, forward strand.
ATAGAGTTAATTGATTAGAGTTAATCAAATAGAGTTAATCTAATAGAGTTAATCCAATAGAGTTAATCAAATAGAGTTAAAAGAATAGAGTTAATCGATTAGAGTTAATCGAATAGTGTTAATTGAATAGAGTTAATCGAATATGGCTATTCAAAGAGTGATTATCGAATATAGTTTATTCGAAGGAAAGATTTATTGAATAGATATTTGTTCGAAAGAGAGTTACGTAAGGAAGTTTGTTAAAGGTTTAAAAGGTGAACTTTGTCTGTTTCGAAGTTAGAAATGTTGTTCAGTTAAGGTCTGACAGGTAGTTATACCCTAACTTGATTGACTTCGTTTTTAAGTAATGAATGGTTAAGGTTCGCTAGTGAAGGTTGGTTAAGTGAATTAAGTTAATGAGTGTTGTGACGATCCCAAAATCCGAGGGGCGGTATTAAGGATAATCATTAGGAAATAACACATTAATCATCATAGCAGAGTACAAATAATAGCAGAAACAATAAATAAAATAATTTTACATGAATATGACAGCGGAATCACAACATGTAGGAATATCAGAATAGCATAACGTGGGATATACTTAGTAAAAAGAAAGGGAAGTGATCAGTCATCATCGCCAGAGGCGGAATACATACATGCAGTGACATAATAAGAGTATCAGTCTACATCGCCGAAGGCGGAATACATATACATATAGTGAGAAATACGGAAAGTAAATCAGTCTGCATCGCCAGTGGCGAAATCATAACATAAATACAGGAATGGCGGAAAATATCTAAGTCATCTCTACGAAGTCAGCCTCGCCATGAGCCAAAAGTGCATGCTGTGCAGCAGTGCAGAACCAAAAACCACCTGTCACCTATGTACTAGGTTGCCCGTGTGAAAATAAGGGCACCCGCGTTTGCAAAGTGAAACAAACAACGAGTCAGTCATGGGGATTGGTATGAGGAATCTATTTAACAGTTAAACAATAGTAATAGCAAATCATAGGACCACGCCACTTTCGCGGAACGGGTTTACTCCAGTGATTGCTAGTGCATTTAAAACAAAGTAAATTCTTTTTAAGACAACGCAATGCTTTTAGAAAGAATGAAGCTATTATAAGACTCAGGTCCCATCACACAATGCAACGCAAGCCAGAGGATAGAGTTTTACCTTATAATAGCCAAATATGCTTGATACGTATAAAGAGAAATCATTTGATATTATTACTAGTGCATATATGTTTCAAAAACGAATAGCATCATAAATATCAATCATAGGCGACATGAGCGTCCCATGCCACTATGTCGCCATATATATAAGTTACAATCGAAGCCGTTATCTCGTATTGGAAATTGGATTTCCGTCATGAGTCGAGGCAAGGGGAAAGCTCCTCTCCGCTTCGAGACACTCTAGCAAATGCCTCAGGATTACGCACACTGGGTAACCCCTGGATGCTTCAGGGCCGGTCCTCACTTACGTTAGAGGATTAGTATTCCTGAACACACGCTTCCCGGTCCTTACAGACCTATAATCGAGGCGCCTCGCATTCCAACAACCACAAAGGTGAAAAGTAGATAAATATGTCAGGGCTGGTAAGTCACTGACACCACCATAGCTAGAAGGAAACGTCGTGCTCTCCCTGCAGTCCGTATCCCGTTTTTAACTCATACCGAGGTGTGAGGTTCGCGAATCTACGAAATACACAAAGCTAGGCCACGTAGACCTTGCTTTGATCATCATCCACAAGACTTTGCTTTTCAACAGAAGCCTTGATCACAGCATCTTGGCATGCCACATAGGCAGTCCACTCCATACGATTGATTTCCATCGATATATAACCTCTAAGCTCGTACGTCTCAGAGAAGGGCGTTAAGCAAGAGAATAAATTCTCCGCCGCCAAACAGATATATATTTAACAGAGATCAATCAATATAGAACAAAATCCAATGTCAGACACACAGTCCATTTACAAGTCCGTCCTGGGTCTGAACGAAACCGGAGGCGTCAAATTCCTCGTATATCCGTCCAATCAACATATACGTTCATACGGCTACTACTTCCGTCCCTTTCCGGTAGCTACTCCGGTTAGGAACCTCAGTAGCGCCCATCCAACCGATACGAAGATCGTCGGTCTTGAATCGTCTTTGCATTTTCCAATTCGAATCGCTCGATGAATTATTTGAAATGAGGGTTAGCTCGGCCTTTTCAAATAATTCACGTCATTAGAATTTAAATCGATTCTTTATATGGTTATATTATTCGACATCCATCTTTCAGTTATTTAGTGTTATTTTCATGTCATACACATACAACCATCAAATATCAAACAATTCAAGCCCACTTGGTTTATTTGCAACCTATGTTGCTTATAATATTTTATAACGATTTTTCGCCATTTTTATTTATTTAAAAATGGCCATATTTAATTAAACGACGTTTCAGGTCGTTTCGTGTCATTGGCGCTGTTTTTCCCTTAATTTGTTTTACACATATCGGGAAATCTAACCGTTGGATCTTCACAAATTTTACATCATTAGGAAGGTCTTTTCAAAACGAATCCAACGATTCCAGTTTTGGGAAAATCCGACGGTCGGATTTTCCACACTAACCATTTGAAGTTACGATTTCAATTTACGAACTGCAGCGTCGTTATTCGATTAAATTTAATTATATTTATATATATATATAAAAATATAATCGTTTCTGGCGCTGTTTTTCCTTAATTTTGAATTAAACATTCTAGACAATCCAACCGTTGGATTTTTACAAGGTTGGTGCCGTTGGAAAGATTATTCCAAGGCGAACCCGACGGTTGAGGTTTCGGGAAAATCCAATGGTCGGATCTTCCGCACTAGTCGTTTGAAATCACGGTTTCAAAATACGAACTGCACGGCCACGTTTCGTTTTAATTCTATTTATATTTATATATTTATATAAATATAGTTCATTCAATGATTTCTATATCGTTTTCACTTCAAATATTTTTCTAACACCCTAAAATTTTGGAAAATTTCGCCATAACCTCCCCTGCACCGGGAGCATCGGGAAATCGCAAATAGCGTTCCCGGTCCTTCTAATCTCAAAAAGAAAAAGAAAAAGCCAACAGGCTCATAAAATCATCACCCAAACAAAGCAGTAAATGTGTACCTATTTGTCGGGCACAAATTTTATTCCTCTTCTCTAGCCCCTTTGCTATAACCTGTTCAATAAATATGCAGGTACATATATATACAGTTCTTATCATTTATCATTTTCTATTCAACTTCATATTTGATTTCTGTTTGGTTTAAAAACACCATTCATTCTAATGTTACATAAATAGGTGCAAATCATTTCATTAGCTAATTAATGAATATTTCATCTCATATATGTTTATTTTGAACAAGTGGCTATTCTTAACACTTCACATTTCAACGATTAATGCATACAATAAAAATGTGATTTTTATTGCAAAACAATTCATTTCAAAACACTGTTCTTCTATATAGTTCAAGTTGGTGATAAAAATGGGATTTTTATCATAAAACAATTTCTTTTAAAACGAGATTACTTTACACAGTTCATATAGTCGATAAAAGGTGATTTTTATTATCGAACAATTTATTTCAAAATATGAATACCATTCAACACATGAATTTCTAATCAACGAATGAATATCAATTCAACACATGAATGTTTTCTATAGTTTCTATATATAGATAAAAATGTGATTTTTATTATCTAACAGTTTATTTCAAAATATGAATATCATTCAACACATGAATTTCTAATCAACGAATGAATATCAATTCAACACATGAATGTTTTCTATAGTTTCTATATATAGATAAAAATGTGATTTTTATTATCGAACAATTTATTTCAAAATATGAATACCATTCAACACATGAATTTCTAATCAACGAATGAATATCAATTCAACACATGAATGTTTTCTATAGTTTCTATATATAGATAAAAATGTGATTTTTATTATCGAACAATTTATTTCAAAATATGAATACCATTCAACACATGAATTTCTAATCAACGAATGAATATCAATTCAACACATGAATGTTTTCTATTCAATGAATAAATATAGTTTAAGCATATGAAAATAATTCAAACACAAGAATATTATTCAAATTTTCGGCAGCATAACGGCAGGGTAGTTACACCGGCACCGTCCCTAGTACGGCTCCTCGCTCTACCTTAAAACCTCGCGGTTTTTGACAATGGGGATCATGCATCTAGTTCGCACGCAGGCGGCATGTTTATTTTTATTTCATTTCCACAAACTAATCCTATGTGGTTTCAACCAAATATTTCTCAACCACAAATGGGTATTTTTCAACCGCAATCAACCAATATCCATCACAAACAATCCCAAACTATCAATCAATTTTCACAACAATTTCAACCAATAAATATCGTCCATGGTTTGTGGATGAGGGGCGTATATATATATAGATATTTATATATAGCAATTCACTTTCATTTTCAACATATATAATATTTATATAAAAAGAAATTGAAGAGTGAGAAATCCTCACCAATAGCTATCCAATAACACGATTTTTCCTTAATAGAAACCTTCGCCTATTTCGCCTTCTTGTTGCTTTCGTTGCCTGTATTCTCTACATAGGTAAAAATCGAATTTTTACTATGTTATTCAATATATAAAGATTGCATTTTGACTTCGCTATTAAATGTATAAAGATTATATTTTTATTATTCTTATGATATAACAATTATATTTTAATTACTTTAAAAATACAAAAATCATGTCTTGCTCCTTCTACATAATAAAAATCCCGTCTTTTCTCTTTATTATAAAATATGATCTTTATTTTTTCAAGTTCAAATTTTTTTCTATTAAAAGATCAAACCTTTTTCTATTTCAAATTTTAAACCTTTAAAATAAAATCAGCTTTTATTTATTTCTTTAAAAATCAGTTTTTGCCTTTTATAAAATCTGTTTTTATCTTTTTTTTAAAATTCAGTTTTTATCTTTTATAAAAATTCAGTTTTTATCTTTTATAAAAATTCAGTTTTTATCCTTTATAAAAATTCAGTTTTTATCTTTTTAAAAATCCAGTTTTTGCCTTTTTTTTAAATCTGTTTTTATCTTTTTAAAAATTCAGTTTTTATCTTTTATAAAAATTCAGTTTTTATCTTTTTTTAAAAATTCAGTTTTTATCTTTTTAAAAATCCAGTTTTTGCTCTTTTAAAAAAAATCAGTTTTTATGCAACCTTAAAATCAGTTTTTAAATTCGTATAAATCAGTTTTAAACAACTTTTTAAAAAAAAATCAGTAATTAGTTTACTGTAAAACCAAAATAAAAACAAAAATAAAATAACTAAAAGCTCACCGAGATTTCGAAGTGGAGGAGGGAAGAAGGAGCGTCGGCGGTGGCTCAGTGGTGTCGCGATGATGTTCGATGTGGAGGCGGGGTCTTCTTCGATTGCGTCGCGACTTCGAGAGTTCAGGCGGGGTCTTCGATAGTGAGGGCGGCTTCGAGGTGGGGGCGGCGTCGAGGGGTTCGTCGGCGGCAAGGGTTCAGGCGGCGGCTCGATTAGGTTTTAGGTTTTTTTTTTTATATCGTTTCTGTATAATGAAACGGGGGGGCAACGAAGAAGAAAAAGGGGGGGAAATTAAAATAATATATATTTTTTTATTAATTAATTATTTAATTTTGGTAAAAAGGTTGACTTTTACATATGACCTCGAAACGAGGCCTACCGCCTGTCGTCCATAGTGTTTTACCCCCATTCCGAACACAATGGGATATGTATCGTAAGCTGGTTTGATCATTACAATCAGTTTCCGTGGAAATTTACATTTAAATCCTTATATTGAATTTTAAACGTACATTTCAAATTATCGGGGTCATATATTAACTAGAAAAATTCTAGAAAAATATTTTCTAGTTTCGTATGGACGATACGGTCCTAACAAAACTAGTTTCATCGAATTCTGAGACCGTTTGAAAAATGGCCAATTTCCCGTCGATTAAATTCAACAGAAACTGGTCAAACGCGTTTTCTTTTGCCACGCTCACATATTGATTCGAAAAATTATGAAATTTGAAACCTAGCAATAGTTTGACATCCCGGACCCAACAAAAGTGGTTTCGTCGAATTCCGAGGCCATATGCAAAATATCAATTTTCCAGGCCTATATATTATATATACCGATTCTTCTGAAAATTCATTCGGCCATAACTTTTGATTCCCGTTATGAAACTTCGATTTTTCAGATTCGTTAGAAAGGTATTGACTAACAGATTTAAATATTTTTGGTCTCACTAAAATCCGTTATCTTTTCCATCCTGCACAGTCAGACTTAGTTTGCATTCAAAAATTCAAACGACCATATTATACACAATTCTATATTTTATGGAAATAGGCTATTTTAATCATTCAAATTTCTTGTTAATAAGCTATTTTTAAAAATTTTAAACTGGTTCACATTTTCCGGGTTATTACAATCTCCCCCACTTAAAACTTTTCGTCCTCGAAAAGGAAATAATAGTTAAGCAGGAAATAAAATGTAAATGCAAAGTATTGTAAAGGTACCTTGCACCGGAGTTAGTCAGAGATGTCCACTCTGCATTTGGGATAGGCTTGTTTAATGCTTTCCTCAGTTTCCCAAGTACAGTCTCTAGGATCACTACTCCACTGCACTTTGACTAAATGGATCTTTTTCCTCCTTAGCTCTCTGGTTTCTTTGCCAACTATCTTTAATGGATCTCTTTTGAGTGCTAATTCTGGAGTTATGTCAATATCCTGTTGTGCTGCTTCTTCCACAACAAGATCTGGATCATGAACATGTTTTCTGAGTTGAGATACGTGGAACACATTATGTACACCAGGCAACCAATCAGGTAATGAAACCCTATATGCAAGAGTTCCAATCCGTTCAAGTATAGGAAAGGGACCAATAAATCTCGGTGCCAACTTCCCAGTCTTGCCAAATCTGATTACTCCTCGCATTGGAGAAACTCTTAAATAAACATAATCGCCAACGGAAAACGATATATCCCTTCTTCTTGCATCAGCATAACTTTTCTGTCGGCTCTGCGCGGTTTTTAATCGCTTCTTAATGGAATTGACTTTATCCGATGCTTCTTGAATCATATCGGGCCCTAACACAAGTCTGTTGCCAGGTTCTACCCAACATGCGGGAGATCTACACGGTCTACCGTATAGTGCTTCAAATGGGGACATTCCCAAACTTGCTTGATAGCTATTGTTGTAAGAGAATTCTGCTAAATGTAAATGATCTTCCCATGAGCCTCCAAAATCAATAACGCAAGCCCGCAGCAAATCTTCTAAAATTCTATTCACCCGCTCAGTTTGGCCGTCTGTCTGAGGGTGATAAGCGGTGCTTAGATTTAATTTGGTTCCCAATTCTTCCTGGAATGCTTCCCAGAATTTGCTAGTGAACAGGGGATCTCTATCGCTGACTATATTGAGCGGTACTCCATGAAGTTTAACAATTTCTTTGAAGTAAATCTGTGCCAGACTTTGAGCCGTTCTGTTGGATCGGACAGGGATAAAATGGGCAGTCTTCGTGAAGCGATCTACGATTACCCATATACTGTCGTTTCCTTTTCTAGTCCGAGGCAAGCCATCGATAAAATCCATCGAGATTTGTTCCCACTTCCATCCTAGAATTTCTAATGGTTGTAATAATCCAGCCAATTTCTGCTGATCACTCTTAACTAGCTGACAAGTGGGGCATCTGCTAACATATATTGAAATATCTCTTTTCATCGCCTTCCACCAGAATGTGTGTTTAATATCATTATACATTTTTCTCACACCAGGGTGGATACTTAATTTGTATTAGTGGCACTCATCAAGTATTTCTCTTCTGAGCTCTGGAATTCCAGGCACACAAATCCTCCCTTTTAACCTTAGGACCCCTTGGCTATCGAGGCTAAAATCTGAGGGTTTTCCTTCCTGGATCCGCTGGCTAATCCTTTTAATGAATTCATCTTCCTTCTGAAGAATAGTTATCTTATCTTGCAAGGAAGAAGTAATGATAAAACTGGCAATGATTTCATTTTTCCTGCTGAGCGCATCTGCTACAACATTGGCTTTCCCTGGAGTGTATATAATTTCAAAATCGTATGCTGCAAGGAATTCTAACCAACGCTGTTGTCTCAAGTTTAGATCTTTCTGGGTGAACAGGTATTTCAAGGATTGATGATCGGTAAATAGTTCGAATTTCTCGCCTAATAAATAATGCCTCCAGATTCTTAAAGCGAACACGATAGCTAATAACTCAAGATCATGAGTAGCATAGTTTCTTTCATGCGGCTTTAGTTGACGACTGGCATATGCGATCACTTGGCCTTTTTGCATTAACACTGCTCCTAGCCCTCTAATAGAAGCATCTGTCCATACTGTCAAGTCTTGGTTACCTTCTATTATTGTCAATACCGGAGCGGTTGTCAACTTCAGTTTCAGCTCCTGGAAAGCTTCTTCACATTCGGGAGTCCATTTGAATTTTTCATGCTTCTTTGTAAGCTTTTTCAAAACTCCTGATATCTTTGAAAAATCCTGAACAAATTTCCGATAGTAACTAGCTAATCCCAGGAAACTTCGAACTTCTGTGGGCGTAGTAGGTTGTTTCCAGTTCTGAATCGCTGTAATTTTGCTTGGATCTACAGCAATTCCCTCCTTTGACACTACGTGGCCAAGGAATTTAACTTCATTCTGCCAGAAGACACACTTAGAAAATTTAGCTTTCAAGACATTTCTTCTCAGAATTTTCAACATTTGTTCTAAATGTTTTGCATGTTCTTCTTCCGACTTTGAGTAGATTAGAATGTCATCGATGAAGACTAGAACAAATTTATTCAACACGCCTCGAAACACTCTGTTCATAAGATCAACGAAGTATGCCGGAGCGTTGCACAAGCCGAACGGCATTACTAACCATTCGTAGAATAAATCGGGACCCCTGAAGGCTGTCAAAGGAACACAGTCTTCGGCTATACGCAATTGGTGGAAACCTGTAGCTAGGTCCATTCTGGAGAATACGGTTGCTCCATTTAATTGATCTAACAGATCGTCTATTCGGGGCAAAGGATATTTGTTCTTCCCGGTAATCAACGCAAAGTCTTAGAGTACCGTCTGATTTAGGGACAAATACTACTGCGGCTCCCCATGCTGAAAAGCTTGGTCTGATCAGACCTTTCCAAAGTAATTCTCGGGTTTGGCTACTTAGCTCTTCTTTTTCTTTCGGGGCCATTCTTCTTATTGGATGTACTACTGGTCGGGCATTCGGAATTAGATCAATTCTAAATTCAATTTCTCTTTGCGGTGGTAAGTTTTCTACTTCTTCAAACACATCCGCATAGTTTTTCACGACCGGTATCTTTTTTAATGAAGGGGGAATAACTTCTAAAGAAGACCAAAATTCGGTTCTATTAATTTCTGAGCCATGGCATGGTATATATATAGGTCCAAGCTTCGTTTCGACTTTAACGATTCTTTCGGCACATCTAACTTCGGCCTTATATTTTGTCAACCAATCAAGTCCCAGAATAACATCAAATTCGGAAAGGTCCATGACAATTACTTTAAAAGGGAATCGATAACATGAATATGAGGCGGGTACATTACAATATGAGCCGAGAATAGTAGACCCTCCTATCGGATTTTGAACTTTAATTTGTTCTTTAAGCTTCCTTGGATTCAATTTTAACTTATATACAATGTTACCAGAAATAAAGCTACGTGATGCACCAGTATCAAAAAGTACAGAAACAGGAATATTTTTAATAGTAAGGGTACCTCCCAAGACATCGGGTTTACCTGATCCATCGGTGATAGCTGGCGGGGTATTCCCGTCATAAACATGGGCCACTTGTGCGCTCTTCTTCAAAGGACAGTTCTTGCTATAGTGCCCCTTCTTGTGGCAATTGTAGCATTCAGCTGAGTCACTGGCCCTTGGCTTCTTTGGGGCTTTGCATACACTAGAGAAATGACCGGGCTTCCCGCAATTGTAGCAGTTTCCTTTCGGGATCTTTGCGGGTTTTTGAGTAGCGGCCGCGGTGATGCTAGATTCGGGTTGGTCAGTTGAAGTCTTGCGCTTATTCCCTGCTTGGCTCTTAGCGCGGTCTTGGCTAGCATGCCTCTTATCCATGTCCTCATAGTTGCAAGCCATCTCTACGAGTTCTGTAAAAGAAAGTTTGATGTTGCTCATAGCTCTATCATGGTATTTGCGCTTCAGCCCAAAAATGAATCTCTTATTCTTCGCTTTGTCGGTCAAAACTAACTCTGGAGCATAGCGCAATAGCTGAGTGAACTTATTCAGATAGTCTTGAATAGAGAGGTCTCCCTGCTGGAGATTAGCAAATTGCTCCCGCATCCTCTCAAGAGCTTGTTCTGGCACAAACTTCTCATTGAATAAAGTCTTGAACTGCTCCCAAGTTCGGATAGTGCCAGCTGCATCTCCAGAAGTAATGGCATCCCACCACAGCTCTGCCTCTTCCTGAAGAAGCCAAATGCCAAGTCGCTTTGTTGTTAGTTCCCATGCCCATACCTTCGAAGATTTTCTCACAGGTTTTCAGCCAAGCGATAGCTTCGGTCACTGTGCCTGTGCCAGTAAAAGGTTTCCCTCCAAGATTTCGGCATCTCTTTGCCACTTTATCTAACTCAAAGTCTTCTGGTGCTGGTGGCTGAATAATAGGGATCTCTACAGCTACGTGGATATTCCCCCGTCCTCCTGCTGCATCTCCTCGGCCTCCACGGCCTCCTCTGGCTGTTGTTGCTCGTGTAGCCATCTAAGAGTACTGTATAAGCAAGAAAAGAGTCAAGCTCACAGATTTGATAATTTTCATAAATGATAAAGCAAGGAAATACAAAGAAAGATAATGATGATGTACTGATCAAATTGTTTTGCTAATCTGCTTAGCTCATTCTAGGACATTGCTAATCCTATCTCTAATGAGCTACTCGCATTAGAACACTACTGATTCTATTCTGACGAGGTGTTTAATGTGTTAGATCCCGGAACTAAGGTTAACCAAAGCTCTGATACCAACTGTGACGATCCCAAAATCCGAGGGGCGGTATTAAGGATAATCATTAGGAAATAACACATTAATCATCATAGCAGAGTACAGATAATAGCAGAAACAATAAATAAAATAATTTTACATGAATATGACAGCGGAATCACAACATGTAGGAATATCAGAATAGCATAACGTGGGATATACTTAGTAAAAAGAAAGGGAAGTGATCAGTCATCATCGCCAGAGGCGGAATACATACATGCAGTGACATAATAAGAGTATCAGTCTACATCGCCGAAGGCGGAATACATATACATATAGTGAGAAATACGGAAAGTAAATCAGTCTGCATCGCCAGTGGCGGAATCATAACATAAATATAGGAATGGCGGAAAATATCTAAGTCATCTCTACGAAGTCAGCCTCGCCATGAGCCAAAAGTGCATGCTGTGCAGCAGTGCAGAACCAAAAACCACCTGTCACCTGTGTACTAGGCTGCCCGTGTGAAAATAAGGGCACCCGCGTTTGCAAAGTGAAACAAACAACGAGTCAGTCATGGGGACTGGTATGAGGAATCTATTTAACAGTTAAACAATAGTAATAGCAAATCATAGGACCACGCCACTTTCGCGGAACGGGTTTACTCCAGTGATTGCTAGTGCATTTAAAACAAAGTAAATTCTTTTTAAGACAACGCAATGCTTTTAGAAAGAATGAAGCTATTATAAGACTCAGGTCCCATCACACAATGCAACGCAAGCCGGAGGATAGAGTTTTACCTTATAATAGCCAAATATGCTTGATACGTATAAAGAGAAATCATTTGATATTATTACTAGTGCATATATGTTTCAAAAACGAATAGCATCATAAATATCAATCATAGGCGACATGAGCGTCCCATGCCACTATGTCGCCATATATATAAGTTACAATCGAAGCCGTTATCTCGTATTGGAAATTGGATTTCCGTCATGAGTCGAGGCAAGGGGCAAGCTCCTCTCCGCTTCGAGACACTCTAGCAAATGCCTCAGGATTACGCACACTGGGTAACCCCTGGATGCTTCAGGGCCGGTCCTCACTTACGTTAGAGGATTAGTATTCCTGAACACACGCTTCCCGGTCCTTACAGACCTATAATCGAGGCGCCTCGCATTCCAACAACCACAAAGGTGAAAAGTAGATAAATATGTCAGGGCTGGTAAGTCACTGACACCACCATAGCTAGAAGGAAACGTCGTGCTCTCCCTGTAGTCCGTATCCCGTTTTTAACTCATACCGAGGTGTGAGGTTCGCGAATCTACGAAATACACAAAGCTAGGCCACGTAGACCTTGCTTTGATCATCATCCACAAGACTTTGCTTTTCAACAGAAGCCTTGATCACAGCATCTTGGCATGCCACATAGGCAGTCCACTCCATACGATTGATTTCCATCGATATATTACCTCTAAGCTCGTACGTCTCAGAGAAGGGCGTTAAGCAAGAGAATAAATTCTCCGCCGCCAAACAGATATATATTTAACAGAGATCAATCAATATAGAACAAAATCCAATGTCAGACACACAGTCCATTTACAAGTCCGTCCTGGGTCTGAACGAAACCGAAGGCGTCAAATTCCTCGTATATCCGTCCAATCAACATATACGTTCAGACGGCTACTACTTCCGTCCCTTTCCGGTAGCTACTTCGGTTAGGAACCTCAGTAGCGCCCATCCAACCGATACGAAGATCGTCGGTCTTGAATCATCTTTGCATTTTCCAATTCGAATCGCTCGATGAATTATTTGAAATGAGGGTTAGCTCGGCCTTTTCAAATAATTCACGTCATTAGAATTTAAATCGATTCTTTATATAGTTATATTATTCGACATCCATCTTTCAGTTATTTAGTGTTATTTTCATGTCATACACATACAACCATCAAATATCAAACAATTCAAGCCCACTTGGTTTATTTGCAACCTATGTTGCTTATAATATTTTATAACGATTTTTCGCCATTTTTATTTATTTAAAAATGGCCATATTTAATTAAACGACGTTTCAGGTCGTTTCGTGTCACTGGCGCTGTTTTTCCCTTAATTTGTTTTACACATATCGAGAAATCTAACCGTTGGATCTTCACAAATTTTACATCATTAGGAAGGTCTTTTCAAAACGAATCCAACGATTCCAGTTTTGGGAAAATCCGACGGTCGGATTTTCCACACTAACCATTTGAAGTTACGATTTCAATTTATGAACTGCAGCGTCGTTATTCGATTAAATTTAATTATATTTATATATATATATATAAATATAATCGTTTCTGGCGCTGTTTTTCCTTAATTTTGAATTAAACATTCTAGACAATCCAACCGTTGGATTTTTACAAGGTTGGTGCCGTTGGAAAGATTATTCCAAGGCGAACCCGACGGTTGAGGTTTCGGGAAAATCCAATGGTCGGATCTTCCGCACTAGTCGTTTGAAATCACGGTTTCAAAATACGAACTGCACGGCCACGTTTCGTTTTAATTCTATTTATATTTATATATTTATATAAATATAGTTCATTCAATGATTTCTATATCGTTTTCACTTCAAATATTTTTCTAACACCCTAAAATTTTGGAAAATTTCGCCATAACCTCCCCTGCACCGGGAGCATCGGGAAATCGCAAATAGCGTTCCCGGTCCTTCTAATCTCAAAAAGAAAAAGAAAAAGCCAACAGGCTCATAAAATCATCACCCAAACAAAGCAGTAAATGTGTACCTATTTGTCGGGCACAAATTTTATTCCTCTTCTCTAGCCCCTTTGCTATAACCTGTTCAATAAATATGCAGGTACATATATATACAGTTCTTATCATTTATCATTTTCTATTCAACTTCATATTTGATTTCTGTTTGGTTTAAAAACACCATTCATTCTAATGTTACATAAATAGGTGCAAATCATTTCATTAGCTAATTAATGAATATTTCATCTCATATATGTTTATTTTGAACAAGTGGCTATTCTTAACACTTCACATTTCAACGATTAATGCATACAATAAAAATGTGATTTTTATTGCAAAACAATTCATTTCAAAACACTGTTCTTCTATATAGTTCAAGTTGGTGATAAAAATGGGATTTTTATCATAAAACAATTTCTTTTAAAACGAGATTACTTTACACAGTTCATATAGTCGATAAAAGGTGATTTTTATTATCGAACAATTTATTTCAAAATATGAATACCATTCAACACATGAATTTCTAATCAACGAATGAATATCAATTCAACACATGAATGTTTTCTATAGTTTCTATATATAGATAAAAATGTGATTTTTATTATCTAACAGTTTATTTCAAAATATGAATATCATTCAACACATGAATTTCTAATCAACGAATGAATATCAATTCAACACATGAATGTTTTCTATAGTTTCTATATATAGATAAAAATGTGATTTTTATTATCGAACAATTTATTTCAAAATATGAATACCATTCAACACATGAATTTCTAATCAACGAATGAATATCAATTCAACACATGAATGTTTTCTATAGTTTCTATATATAGATAAAAATGTGATTTTTATTATCGAACAATTTATTTCAAAATATGAATACCATTCAACACATGAATTTCTAATCAACGAATGAATATCAATTCAACACATGAATGTTTTCTATTCAATGAATAAATATAGTTTAAGCATATGAAAATAATTCAAACACAAGAATATTATTCAAAATTTCGGCAGCATAACGGCAGGGTAGTTACACCGGCACCGTCCCTAGTACAGCTCCTCGCTCTACCTTAAAACCTCGCGGTTTTTGACAATGGGGATCATGCATCTAGTTCGCACGCAGGCGGCATGTTTATTTTTATTTCATTTCCACAAACTAATCCTATGTGGTTTCAACCAAATATTTCTCAACCACAAATGGGTATTTTTCAACCGCAATCAACCAATATCCATCACAAACAATCCCAAACTATCAATCAATTTTCACAACAATTTCAACCAATAAATATCGTCCATGGTTTGTGGACGAGGGGCGTATATATATATATATATATATATATATATATATATATATATATATATATATATATATATATAGATATTTATATATAGCAATTCACTTTCATTTTCAACATATATAATATTTATATAAAAAGAAATTGAAGAGTGAGAAATCCTCACCAATAGCTATCCAATAACACGATTTTTCCTTAATAGAAACCTTCGCCTATTTCGCCTTCTTGTTGCTTTCGTTGCCTGTATTCTCTACATAGGTAAAAATCGAATTTTTACTATGTTATTCAATATATAAAGATTGCATTTTGACTTCGCTATTAAATGTATAAAGATTATATTTTTATTATTCTTATGATGTAACAATTATATTTTAATTACTTTAAAAATACAAAAATCATGTCTTGCTCCTTCTACATAATAAAAATCCCGTCTTTTCTCTTTTTTATAAAATATGATCTTTATTTTTTCAAGTTCAAATTTTTTTCTATTAAAAGATCAAACCTTTTTCTATTTCAAAGTTTAAACCTTTAAAATAAAATCAGCTTTTATTTATTTCTTTAAAAATCAGTTTTTGCCTTTTATAAAATCTGTTTTTATCTTTTTTTAAAAATTCAGTTTTTATCTTTTATAAAAATTCAGTTTTTATCTTTTATAAAAATTCAGTTTTTATCCTTTATAAAAATTCAGTTTTTATCTTTTTAAAAATCCAGTTTTTGCCTTTTTTTTAAATCTGTTTTTATCTTTTTAAAAATTCAGGTTTTATCTTTTATAAAAATTCAGTTTTTATCTTTTTTTAAAAATTCAGTTTTTATCTTTTTAAAAATCCAGTTTTTGCTCTTTTAAAAAAAATCAGTTTTTATGCAACCTTAAAATCAGTTTTTAAATTCGTATTAATCAGTTTTAAACAACTTTTTAAAAAAAATCAGTAATTAGTTTACTGTAAAACCAAAATAAAAACAAAAATAAAATAACTAAAAGCTCACCGAGATTTCGAAGTGGAGGAGGGAAGAAGGAGCGTCGGCGGTGGCTCAGTGGTGTCGCGATGATGTTCGATGTGGAGGCGGGGTCTTCTTCGATTGCGTCGCGACTTCGAGAGTTCAGGCGGGGTCTTCGATAGTGAGGGCGGCTTCGAGGTGGGGGCGGCGTCGAGGGGTTCGTCGGCGGCAAGGGTTCAGGCGGCGGCTCGATTAGGTTTTAGGTTTTTTTTTTTTATCTCGTTTCTGTATAATGAAACGGGGGGGCCAACGAAGAAGATAAAGGGGGGAAATTAAAATAATATATATTTTTTTATTAATTAATTATTTAATTTTGGTAAAAAGGTTGACTTTTACATATGACCTCGAAACGAGGCCTACCGCCTGTCGTCCATAGCGTTTTACCCCCATTCCGAACACAATGGGATATGTATCGTAAGCTGGTTTGATCGTTACAATCAGTTTCCGTGGAAATTTACATTTAAATCCTTATATTGAATTTTAAACGTACATTTCAAATTATCGGGGTCACATATTAACTAGAAAAATTCTAGAAAAATATTTTCTAGTTTCGTATGGACGATACGGTCCTAACAAAACTAGTTTCATCGAATTCTGAGACCGTTTGAAAAATGGCCAATTTCCAGTCGATTAAATTCAACAGAAACTGGTCAAACGCGTTTTCTTTTGCCACGCTCACATATTGATTCGAAAAATTATGAAATTTGAAACCTAGCAATAGTTTGACATCCCAGACCCAACAAAAGTGGTTTCGTCGAATTCCGAGGCCATATGCAAAATATCAATTTTCCAGGCCTATATATTCTATATACCGATTCTTCTGAAAATTCATTCGGCCATAACTTTTGATTCCCGTTATGAAACTTCGATTTTTCAGATTCGTTAGAAAGGTATTGACTAACAGATTTAAATATTTTTGGTCTCACTAAAATCCGTTATCTTTTCCATCCTGCACAGTCAGACTTAGTTTGCATTCAAAAATTCAAACGACCATATTATACACAATTCTATATTTTATGGAAATAGGCTATTTTAATCATTCAAATTTCTTGTTAATAACCTATTTTTAAAAATTTTAAACTGGTTCACATTTTCCGGGTTATTACAATTGTAATGTTTTGAGTTGGCATAGCGATGTTTTATTTAAAACGTCTGTTTAAACCCAAATGAAGAAGTTTTGGAAATACTTTCCAAACAAGAATCAGAAATGTTTCTAATATAGAAAACAAGAAAGGGAAATGTTCTCCAATGTATATTTTATAAATTTAGAAAATAAGAAATGTTAAATATATGCATATATGAAATGGAAAATGAATGATAAACGAACTAAAGAGATAGAAAGATGAACGATGATTGATCGATAGAATTTCCATATGGAAATAATATCATTGTTTGCACACGCGTTTCTCTTTGATAATTAACTCACCGATTATCGAAGTTTTTTACCATTTTTCCGTCGTCAATACGGAGAGACCGGGATCAGATTCATGACCTGAAAACCACTCTATATGGACGTTAGATGATGAAGATAATTGAAAATGGAGTTATGCAAGGGCTGTCCTGTTTACAGAATAGTGCATTCGGTTTGTCCAGTCCCAGGACGACCTGTATGGAAGAATGTCTAACAAAGTATATTTAATGGATCGCGTAAGTTGATCTCTTCAAACATATTTATGTTTGGTGGCGGAGGAATTCGTTTCTTGTAACACCCCACCTCCATTAAGGTCACTCACAAAGTGAATGCCTTAACTTTAGTGGAGCGTTTTAGTAGACAGAACAGAAATTTACAAGACAGATAAACAATACTTGAGAAATTATAACTTTATTACAGCGGAAAACAGAAATCAGTTTGGTTACATCTTTCCCAAAAACTCGAGTACATAAATATCAGCCTTGTTCAGAAAATCCTCAGAGTACAAAACTTTAAAATCATAATCCCCACAGAAGCTTCCATAAGGAGTCAAGCCATACTTTAAGCACTTTAAGAACTTCAAGCAGAAGGAATCCGGATCAAGCTAAAGTATTCCCTCCTTGGAAAACCTGGGGGGAACGGAAGAAAAAGGGGCGAAAACAAGCAAGGTTAGACATAAAGTCTGGCAAGTCTAGTGACTTTCAACATATGAACAGATAATAATAATCATGGCATGCAAATAAAACTGGATGAGAGATAACAGTAACAGGAGCAGCAGATGTATTTAGGTTAAACAGAAGAAACAAAACAATATTATTTTTCATTTCTCTGCACTAATACTAGTATAACAGGATTAGGTGTCACCTTAATGTCTAAACTGAAGCAGAAACAGGAACAGAATAATTTCCACAGAAACAGAACGCTAATAATGGGCCTTTACCACCCGAACAGAAACAGACATAAGCAGAATGCTGATAATGGGCCTTTACCACCTGAACAGAAACAGACAGAAACAGAATGTTAATAATGGGCCTTTACCACCCGAACAGAAACAGATTAATCCCTACGGAAACAGAATGTAGAATTAGGTGTACACTAGTAAATGGGCCTTTACCACCCGAACAGACAGTACCACGCAGACAGGTGTCGCCACCCAATAGAAACAGACGGTACCAATAGAAACAGACAGAACTAGGTGTACCCTAAAACCCTACCCCAAGCGATCGACTCCCTAATACATAAATACACTGTGTCGGCTCCACAATAGGGTGTATCACTCCCTAAAGTGACAACCAATTGGCACAGACCTATTTACAGATGTCACGGCGTCTTACATCCTCAAAGGTAGACCGGGATCCATGCACGCACATGACCCGGTTGGAACGCACCATCAACACCCCTCGCCATTATCAGAATGAACCACTTATAATTAGTTCAGTAAGCGTGCCCGGACCCTACCTACTGTTGGGTCAAAGTTTGATACCAAAAAGGGTTACTGACTAATATGGGTCCCAAACAACAGATGACACAAGTAATTTCCCTCCTAACCTTGTGTCCCCAGACTAACATATTCTGATTAACTTGTTTACAAGTTCAGACATACAGAGTTCAGATCAACTAGTTCATAGATCAGACAAGTTTTCAGATTAACGGATCAGATATACGGATTTAACAGATTTACAGATTTGTCTAACTTTGTAATTGGGCCTACAGATTCACGAAACAGGTTTGTTAAATTCATTAGTCCAATTGGTTCAACCCTATCCACCCAACATGTTTTAGACATCATATTTATCCCAGATTTGCATTAATTAAATATTAATGCACAGACCTCTCACATTAGGTCGGTAGCTTGTGGCCCCTGGATATGTCGGGCGGTTCCGGGCAGACTTCTGCCACAAGCCAGACCTAACCTCATGTCTAAGCATATTTTAGTTATGCCTACGACCTCTCACATTAGACTGACAGTTTGCGGTCGCTGGTTAAGCCGGTTGGTTCCGGGCAGGCTTCTACCGCAAACAGAGTCTAACCTCGTGTCATAGCAAATTCATTCTAAAACAGATTTTTCAGATATCAGACTGATTCTGTTTATTTAACAGATTAAACTTCTGTACAAGTTACAGCAGATTATTCGAGGTTCTATTAACAAGTTTTGCTCAATTTTAAGTCAAGCCTACAGATTCACATACTTCAAATTTAAGCATTTCAGTTCCAACAGATTACGTCATTCAACAGATTAAACAGATAACAGATCTTGCCGATTAGGTTATTTAGCAGATTTAGCAGATAAGGCAATTTAACATAATTAGCAGTTTAGGCAATTCAATCTAATTAGCAGTTTAGGCAATATAACAGAACTAGCAGATTAGGCAATATAACAGATATCGCAGATAACAGACTTAGCAGATTATATATATATATCATATCTTGCCTAATCATAAATTTAGCCTAAACTCACTTGCCACATATGCTCCTAATTAAACATTACATAGTACAGAATATTCTCCATAAATCACGATAAATAATATGAATTATGCCAAATTATAGCCTATGATGCCAGATATCCAAAAACCCTTATTTAGGCGCATTCACATTAATAATTATCTTGTTTTTGTATTGGACTTTATGCATAAGTCACATATTCCTTTTTCAAGTCATGAGTTTTTACATAAAAGAATATGTCCCAAAAATCTAGATTTTTAAACTATAACATGTAGTATGTCCTCAACATGCATTATCATTCATGTTGTAAATTATCTTTAAACTCTAACATCAGACCTTGATTTAAAACATGCATTATGCCCCTAAGTTTCAATTTGTTCTATAATTCCTCTTCTCCCAAATCGCAGATTATCATACCTGGTATGAACAGATCTAGATCTAACATATGTTTATTTCTCAAATTAACTACAGATCTAGATTACAACATGTACTATGTATCTAAATTAGTCTCATGTTTACGGTTAAATCTACGCCCCGAATCCCAAGTCATAAGTCCAATATATTTTATGCCTCAATCTCAAGTCATATGTTAAATATGCCACATGTCCAATTATATGCCTCAGATTTTATGTCATGTCCTCGAATCAGTCATGTCCAATTGTGCATCATTCATTATTTGTTCCAAACATTTTAGCGTTCATGCGTTAATCTCTTATGAGATTTGTCTCAGGCTCGTGGTAGCCTGGCTATAGAACAGAAAGAAGAAAGAGATACAGAATAAGATAGATCTAAACAGAACAGAACAGACATAACCTCAAATTCAGATTTACAATTCATGTCACAATCATAATTAACATTTATAGCGGAAAATAACAGTACTTGCCTTTCGTGGTTTTAAGAAAGGATAATAAACTGTTGTTGATGCAGAAATGCTGAATTATTCCTCTTTAATTGTTGTCGTAGCTCTAAACTTGGATTTGAGATTTGATTTAGCTTTTAATTCTATTCAGGTTGGAAGAAGATGCATCAGTCCTAGTTTTGATTCCAGCAGGGTAGCGACGCCATTTTTATTTTTAATTAGAACAGAGGCAGAATATAGACAGAATGAAATTGTGTAGAGAAGATGAGGCTAGGGGGCTGTTTATATAGGATTAGGCGGACAAATCTAGACAGAAAACAAGTCAAAATACGTTAGAATGCATCAGGTTCAGAAAGTGGGTTTCGGGAGCAGGTCGACCCCCAGGTCGACACTATGGTCGACCTGGTCTGGGGGAGGTTGACTACCCAGTCGACGTGGTAAGGGGGAGGTCGACTACCCAGTGACATGGGTCCTAGGCGGGAAATTTCCCGCCCAGCCCGCTTCTGGGTTTGAATTCGAATTTCGAATTCGAATTTTCGAGCTGTTTTATTTTATTCAAATTCCTGAAACTTCTGAAGGTCATAACTTGGTCATACGGACTCCATTTTTCGAAAACTCGGACTCGTTTTCAAGCAGAATTTCGAGACGAACATAATGGAGTAACCCGTTTTCCTTGATTCTTATTTTATAATTTAATTGTTCTCTGATTTGTTACTTATATGATCACAGAAAATACGGGGGGTTACATGCTCCCCTCCTTAAAGGATTTCGTCCCCGAAATCTTCAAGTTAAGAAGAATGTGTCCTACCATCCAGTCATCCATCTACTCAACCATCATCCACAAGCATCCATTGTCATTAGAAAACTTCTAATGTTGTATGAACATATGCAAAAGTGTGTGTATATGTTCCTTATCTAATGCAAAGATCAGGCGGTCCACTGATTCAGTTGACCTCCTAAATGCGAATTATGTTGTGCCATGAGTCCAACATGTATGCAATTTTCCTATTTGATATTATTCTTATATGAGTGACAGCCAGTCATTCATATGCAACATCCATGTGATGAGTCAATCATTTTGCATCCACAGAAATTGAAAATGCTCACACATCCATATGCAGTATGAGAGTGTTTTCGAGCCGATCTAGTGCCTAGTGTGTGTATATGCATCCACGAGCAACCACTAGCAACCACTTGCATCCACTTGCAACCATCAAACATAACATGTCTCAAACACATGTTTACACTCATTAGTTTCTACCTAAAGTTCGAAGATTCGATCGATAGGTTAGTCAAATGATGGAGGCGAGTACAGATAAAACAAAAACTTGGTTTCCATTAAACCTTGGTTGAGAGACAAATTCCCCTAAGTATCAACCCCGAAGACTGAAATCAACATCAGATTAACATCCATAGGATTACCCTCTTTAGACAATGTCAAAACTGGAAATCTCAACCTTATCAGAAATATTCAGATATTTACAGATTACCGGTACAGAGCAGATTACTAACTGATTCTTAGGAAACTAAGCATGATAAAAACCCAGAATGTATGCGTCATAGTCAACTTAACGCTCAACACAGATACCCAACTTAGCACAATTGGAAGAGTCATAACCCTTATGGGTTTGGGTCTACAGTGGAATCAAAAACAATACTAGTATTCAAGTGCAGAGTAACGATTACAGAATCAAAATGCCAGAATCAAAAAAGAGTTTTAACTCAAAAATCAGATAAAGAAATTAAACCTCCTACAGAAAGTTTTCCTACTTCTATCATATCCACTAGCCTCGAGAGTGTTCGCCAAACTTCCAGAAGTTGGTCCTGCCCTCTGCCCTTGCCCTCGTTTCTTTGGACAGTCCCTAGTGAAGTGTCACATCTCACCACAGTTGAAGCAAGTGCCCTTTCTTTTTCTGCAATCCTTGTTCAGATGAGTCGAGCTTCCACAAGTAAAGCACTTTTTATCCTTCTTATCTTCAGACTTTTCACCCTTCTTTTGTGTTTCCTTTTTGGGCCATGTTTCTTGTTATGTGGTTCTTCCTTCTTTGCCTCTTTCTTGCCGTTGTCTTCCTCGTGCAGTAGTGCCATATCCACCAATCTCTCGTAAGTCGCTCCCATGGGTCATGGCTAGGCTGTGCAGTGGCTCGTTCAATCCTTTAACAAAGCGGAGAGTCTTTTTATGCTGGGCGTTGACTAAATCTAGTCCGAACCTAGCTAGTTGGTTGAACTGATTGACGTATTCCCTGAACGTCATACTTCCTTGCTTAAGAGATAAGAACTTTTCCAGTTGTAGACGTCGTTCAGCATGCAAGAGGAATTTCGTCTCAATCCTTGTTCTAAAATCCATCCATGTTTCAACCGGTCTTTCAACGTTAGTGACTTCCCACCAATAGGAAGCTTCGTCCTTGAGCAACCATACCGCCAATTGTACCTTCTGCCTATCGTCCACCTCGAAAATAACGAACAGATCCTCAGTTTCTTTGAGCCAGTTCCTCGCTTCTACGAATGATTCAGTTCCCTTGAAATCCTTTCCACCCATGGCCCTGAAATCTTTACAGATCTTTGAAAAAGCAATTGCACGAGAAGGGGACGGAGGAGGAGGAATCGCTGCAGCTGGAGGAGGAATATTTGTTGGGCCTGCATCGTTGACCCTAGCCTCTAAGTACCTCTTGAACTAGCCAGGTATTGGCACGCCCTCTGGAAAGTTAAGATTCCCAGGCATGCTGGAATGAAAGAAAAAGATTTAAAACGGAGAATGGAAAAGATAGATATATGGCTTTTCTGGGGATTATGTTTTTCAAAATAAACTTTATTTTTGAAAATACTTCCTTTTAAGACCTTTTTGAAAATAGGTTTCAAAAACTTTTGATCTAATCTGGTAACCTTCAGCTCTGATACCAAGTGTAGCACCCCACCTCCGTTAAGGTCACTCACAAAGGGAATGCCTTAACTTTGGTGGACTATTTTAGTAAACAGAACAGAAATTTACAAGACAGATAAACAATACTTGAGAAATTATAACTTTATTACAGCGGAAAATAGAAATCAGTTTGGTTACATCTTTCCCAAAAACTCGAGTACATAAATATCAGCCTTGTTCATAAAATCCTCAAAGTACAAAACTTTAAAATCATAATCCCCACAGAAGCTGCCATAAGGAGTCAAGCCATACTTTAAGCACTCTAAGTACTTCAAGCAGAAGGAATCTGGATCAAGCTAAAGTATTCCCTCCTTGGAAAACCTGGGGGAAACGGAAGAAAAAGGGGGCGAAAACAAGCAAGGTCAGACATAAAGTCTGGCAAGTCTAGTGACTTTCAGCATATGAACAGATAATAATAATCATGGCATGCAAATAAAACTGGATGAGAGATAACAGTAACAGGAGCAGCAGATGTACTTAGGTGAAACAGAAGAAATAGAATAATATTAATTTTCATTTCTCTACACTAATACTAGTATAACAGGATTAGGTGTCACCCTAATGTCTAAACTGAAGTAGAAACAGGAACAGAATAATTTCCACAGAAACATAACGCTAATAATGGGCCTTTACCACCCGAATAGAAACAGACAGAAGCAGAATGATGATAATGGGCCTTTAGCAACCCGAACAGAAACAGACAGAAACAGAATGTTAATAATGGGCCTTTACCACTCGAACAGAAACAGACAGAAACAGAAACAGATTAATCCCTACGGAAACAGAATGTAGAATTAGGTGTACACTAGTAAATGGGCCTTTACCACCCGAGCAGACGGTACCACGCAGACAGGTGTTGCCACCCAACAGAAACAGACGGTACCAACAGAGACAGACATAACTAGGTGTACCCTAAAACCCTACCCCAAGCGATCGGCTCCCTAATACATAAATACCCTGTGTCGGCTCCACAATAGGGTGTATCACTCCCTAAAGTGACAACCAATTGGCACAGACCTATTTACAGATGTCACGGCGTCTTACATCCTCAGAGGTAGACCGGGATCCATGCACGCACATGACCCGGTTGGAAAAAACCATCAACGTCCCTCGCCATTATCAGAATGAACCACTTATAATTAGTTCAGTAAGCGTGCCCAGACCTTACCTACTGTTGGGTCAAAGTTTGATACCAGAAAGGGTTACTGACTAATATGGGTCCCAAACAACAGATGACACAAGTAATTTCCCTCCTAACCTTGTGTCCCCAAACTAACAGATTCAGATTAACTTGTTTACAAGTTCAGACATACAGAGTTCAGATCAACTAGTTCATAGATCAGACAAGTTTTCAGATTAACGGATCAGATATACGGATTTAACAGATTTACAGATTTATTTAACTTTGTAATTGGGCCTACAGATTCAAGAAACGGGTTTGTTAAATTCATTAGTCCAATTGGTTCAATCCTATCCACCCAACACGTTTCAAACATCATATTTATCCCAGATTTGCATTAATTAAATATTAATGCACAGACCTCTCACATTAGGTCGGTAGCTTGTGGTCGCTGGATATGCCGGGCGGTTCCGGGCAGACTTCTGCCACAAGCCAGACCTAACCTCGTGTCTAAGCATATTTTAGTTATTCCTACGACCTCTCACATTAGACTGACAGTTTGCAGTCGCTGGTTAAGCCGGTTGGTTCCGGGCAGGCTTCTACCGCAAACAAAGTCTAACCTCGTGTCATAGCCAATTCATTCTAATACAAATTTTTCAGATATCAGACTAATTCTGTTTATTTAACAGATTAAACTTCTGTACAAGTTACAGCAGATTATTTGAGGTTCTATTAACAAGTTTTGCTCAATTTTAAGTCAAGCCTACAGATTCAGATACTTCAAATTTCAGCATTTCAGTTCCAACAGATTACGTCATTCAACAGATTAAACAGATATCAGATCTTGCCGATTAGGCTATTTAGCAGATTTAGCAGATAAGGCAATTTAACATAATTAGCAGTTTAGGCAATTCAATCTAATTAGCAGTTTAGGCAATATAACAGAACTAGCAGATAAGGCAATATAACAGATTTCGCAGATATCAGACTTAGCAGATTATATATATCAAATCTTACCTAATCATAAATTTAGCCTAAACTCACTTGCCACATATGCTCCTAATTAAACATTACACAGTACAGAATATTCTCCATAAATCACGATAAATAATATGAATTATGCCAAATTATAGCCTATGATGCCAGATATCCAAAAACCCTTATTTAGGCGCATTCACATTAATAGTTATCATGTTTTTGTATAGGTCTCTATGCCTAAGTCACATATTCCTTTTTCAAGTCATGAGTTTTTACATAAAAGAATATGTCCCAAAAATCTAGATTTTTAAACTATAACATGTAGTATGTCCTCAACATGCATTATCATTCATGTTGTAAATTATCTTTAAACTCTAACATCAGACCTTGATTTAAAACATGCATTATGCCCCCAAGTTTCAAGTTGTCCTATAATTCCTCTTCTGCCAAATCGCAGATTATCATACCTAGTATGAACAGATCTAGATCTAACATATGTTTATTTCTCAAATTAACTACAGATCTAGATTACAACATGTACTATGTATCTAAATTAGTCTCATGTTTACGGTTAAATCTACGCCCCAAATCCCAAGTCATAAGTCCAATATATTTTATGCCTCAATCTCAAGTCATATGTTAAATATGCCACATGTCCAATTATATGCCTCAGATTTTATGTCATGTCCTCGAATCAGTCCTGTCCAATTGTGCATCATTCATTATTTGTCCCAAACATTTTAGCGTTCATGCGTTAATCTCTTATGAGATT
Source organism: Allium sativum (assembly GCA_030737875.1). Classification (NCBI taxonomy): domain Eukaryota; kingdom Viridiplantae; phylum Streptophyta; class Magnoliopsida; order Asparagales; family Amaryllidaceae; genus Allium; species Allium sativum. The sequence continues at coordinate 972,804,209 of CM060920.1, forward strand.
TGTCTCAGGCTCGTGGTAGCCTGGCTATAGAACAGAAAGAAGAAAGAGATACAGAATAAGATAGATCTAAACAGAACAGAACAGACATAACCTCAAATTCAGATTTACAATTCATGTCACAATCATAATTAACGTTTATAGCGGAAAATAACAGTACTTGCCTTTCGTGGTTTTAAGAAGGGATAATAAACTATTGTTGATGCAGAAATGCTGAATTATTCCACTTTAATTGTTGTCGTAGCTCTAAACTTGGATTTGAGATTTGATTTAGCTTTTAATTCTATTCAGGTTGGAAGAAGATGCATCAGTCCAAGTTTTGATTCCAGCAGGGTAGCGACGCCATTTTTATTTTTAATTAGAACAGAGGCAGAATATAGACATAATGAAATTGTGTAGAGAAGATGAGGCTAGGGGCTATTTATATAGGATTAGGTGGACGAATCTAGATAGAAAATGATTTTAAATACGTCAGAAAGCATCAGGTTCAGAAAGTGGGTTTCGGGAGCAGGTTGACCCCCAGGTCGACACTATGGTCGACCTGGTCTGGGGGAGGTCGACTACCCAGTCGACCTGGTAAGGGGGAGGTCGACTACCCAGTCGACCACCCAGTCGACCTGGGTCCTGGGTGGGAAATTTCCCACCCAGCCCGCTTCTGGGTTTGAATTCGAATTCTGAATTCGAATTTTCGAGCTGTTTTATTTAATTCAAATTCCTGAAACTTCTAAAGGTCATAACTTGGTCATACGGACCCCCTTTTTCGAAAAGTCGGACTCATTTTCAAGCAGAATTTCGAGACGAACACAATGGCACAACCCGTTTCCCTTGATTCTTATTTTATAATTTAATTATTCTCTGATTTGTTACTTATACGATCACAGAAAATACGGGGTGTTACATTTCTCTTAGCTGTATACCCTTTGTATTTTTGGGGAAATCAATTTGTGATTTGGCGGGTATGACGATGTGACATTCAAAGTGAATAAACGTGTGATCTGTCAGAGATAAGCATGGCCTCTAGCCTCACGGCCGGGAAATGACAAAAATCGGGAAGACAGCATGGCTAAGTGGTTGGATGCCAAGTAGGGTGTATTATCACCTATTTAAAGATATTCATTTCATTCTATAATCTATTGTCGATGTTGTCCTATTCGGGAAACAGTTGCTGATTCCAACCATTGGTGATATACATTCGATACACTCAAGTGAAATGAGTGGTCGGTCATGTGTGGCCGGGTTGTAAGATGTTCTTGTTGAACCCAGTGTATTCCTCTCTATAGGTACACTATTGGAAGGTGGTTCCACACCTTGTCATAATCGGAAATCCATTACCCAATAAGTACTCGCGGTTTTGATTGTATACTATATATGCGGAACGTGAGATGAAAGCGTTCTGCAAGATGATTATTATATTGTGGTTGATAGACACTATTATAATATCAAAAGAGTTTTGATATAAAAGATCATTGTTTTTTTCAAAATGATTTGAAAGTTAAATCAAATTGATTTGGATTCTCATAAGGGAAAAATCCGTTCCGTTATACAGCGTGGTCTTATAAGATATCGTTATTTTCCCAAACTATTTTAAATTGTTTTCACATCAGTCCCATTATTGATCTAGAGTTTGTTTTGTTTTGTTTTCCCTAAACTCTTGGGTTCCCAATTTTGTATGGGAAGTCAAGTAGTCAGGATTTTACAGATATACCTGGAGAGCTGGGAACAGAAGGCTTCAGGATTATATAGCTATAGTTATTTTCGTTGTGTTGTAAGTGTTGTATTCTTATAATGTTACTTTATACATATACTGATTTTATTTCAAGTATATGTTATCTATTATATGTTGTTCGTTCCACTGTGAGATTCGTGTTACTCTAATGTTGTATGTTCTTCTTCTTCTTCTATTCTAAGTTTCTATCTTATCTATCCTCACCCTCTGTTTTCTTTCTATTAGTTTTCTGGTTTCCAGTGTAATTTGGGTTGGATTGTTCTTATTTGGTCAGCACAAATTATACCGGAATTTCGGGACATTACAGGCTATTGGACCCTTAAGGGTCTTTGTCGATCGTTTTATTCTTGATTTTGGGTGCTTGACCTTCGACGGCCTTTGTATTTGGTTATGATCTTTAAATGATACTTGAATTCTTGAAAGCAGCTCCTGAATGTAGGCTTGCGTACATGAGCTTTCGGATGTAGGCTTTCGGATTTATCGTGAATATTAGAGGGGCTTGACCTCATGGTGTATGTTGATAGCTGTCGGGTCGAAACCGCTATGGGTTTCGTTACTAGGTAGCCTAGAACATGTAGCTTGTATCCTGCTCGGGTCTCGGGTAGCCCTCCGGTAGGGCCTTTGTGGTAGCCTGTATTCTTGGAGAGTGGATTTTGGTGTCACTCTTGTTTATTCGCGGATGTGGCCTTTCGGTATTCATGCAGTAGATGTTCTGACAGTTGGTTTTGGGTGGCCTTCACGTTCTTCCGGTTTAGTGCCTTTGATGCTTTTGTCTTCAGGTGTATCAGCATTTTGGTAGGTCATTATTGAAGATTCCTTTGGGCTTTGTCCATCGGGTTTATTGCTGCTGGCTTACGTGGTTTTAGATTAGGGTGGCTCCTTACATGGAGTCTTTCATCGAGCCGGTACTGTCGGAAGGATCTTATTGGATTGACCCTGGCAGAGAGATCCTGTTTGTTACATCCAATAGTACCTTACGATCTCTTCCCTTAGGAGGAGGTAGAGGGTTTCAGTTGATGCGGCTTTTCGGATTATCCCTTCCTGCTCTTGCCATTTTTAGTATTTGTCCCCACTATCTATTGAGCCTCCTGCGAGCTTTCAGTCTTTTGACACCCCTTCACCGACAGCTCACTTCGCTGTTGATATTTGGTAGTAACATTTGCCCCTCTCATGAAGGGGTGTTTTCGACTTTTCAAGTCAAACTCCTTGTCCTTTTCGAAGTGTCACATCAGAGTCTTTTGATCTCCCTTGATAGGGGAACGTTGATTGGTCCTTGTTTGTGCGGTGTGGATTTGGGTAAATATCCTTGCACAACCACCACTGTCTCTTCTTCATTTTTTACCTGTAACATTAATTTCTCGAACAAGATTATTTGTTCACTAAAGATTTGAAGTTTATCGTAGGCAACTCACTGCTTAAACCCTTGGTAAGTATTCCTATTTTAATTATTATTTTTAATCAGAGGGTTGAATTGTTTTGCTTAAATTAGCTTAGGGCTTTGCATATCAGATACAAATTGTTTGTATCTTAATAACCTGAGAGGCAATTCATGGCAATCAATCTATATGCCTTTACCCCAAATATCAACTCTAGGGTTTGGTTCGCACAACTGTATCAAAGCATTTTTTCAATTAATGACTGGACTGGTGTGTAGGATTTATCACAACACTCATTATTCTGACTACTCATTACTAATAGGCTTGAGCGTAATCACTTCCAAATGTTCTAATGAGTGGGATATAAATTTTGTATGTTCACGAAATTATGTCATTTGGCAGCGTTATGTCTGATAAGAGGAGTTCCGTTTTATCGTCCGTTGATTCTTGTGATCTTTCTCGGAGGGTAAAGTCTCTCCTCTTGAAGAAATCGTTGATCACTTCTCAAGATGACGTAAACTCTATTCTTGCCAGCTTTGGAATGGACAATGTGGAGGTCGTTCCTACTTCTTACCATGATGAGATCATGCATCCTCCTGAGGGATACTTTGCCTACTCAACTGTACGTATCTGGCATGGGGGCTTCTTTCCTTTTCCTCCTTTTGTGCTTCGACTTCTGCAGGATTTGGGAGTCATGCCCATTCAATTTCTACCAAACACTTACACATTACTCTTATGCCTGGAAGTACTTGTTCTAGAATCAAGTCAAGTTTCTCTTACTTCGAACCTCGCTCGTTATCTGATGCGCTTTTTAAGGGGTTTTGGTTTTCCCCTATCCCATGCTACCCCTTTGCGGAAGATTGTCAACGATGGTGCAGGCAAGGTTATGTCTTGGGAAGATCAATTCTTCTTTATTAAATGTCCTCCTGGTATTTCTAGCCAATTTACCGATCGTGGTAATCCCTAATAACCCTTCGTAGGTGGCTATTTTCCCATTTGTAATATATATTTAATTCCCTTCTTTTAGGTTTTGCTTATGAGGAGGTTTCCCTAACCGAGAGCAAATCTTGCGTGTTTAAGCTTATTTTGAAATTACTCGAAAAGCCGCCAAGTCAGTCCACTCTACTAACCAAGGACAGGCTACGTCTTTATAACCTTCTTCCTCATGGACAGAAGATATTAGGGCATCCCCCTGTCTATCTTCCCAGTACTAAACGTCTATTGTCATGTTTAGAGGTGTTCGCTCCTTTGGCTCCTTTAGTTCAAGGTATGTATTATTGATTTGACAGTTTCTTTGTGGAAATCCTTTTGATACTAACGTTTCACGCTCTAGAAATTTTCCCGACCTTTCATTTAACTAGGTGTTTCGATTTCGGAAGCCACTATTCTTGTTGATGCTTTGAACCGAACCATCGCGACTGCTCTTAAGAGGCTAGCCGAATTTCCTGCTAGTCCATCAGCTAAGAGATTGAGGCTCAATACTTCTACCTCCGTGATTTCCGAGAGTGTCTTCGATAGGGAAATGAGAGGTGGTGTCTTTTCACCATTTCTTCCAAGCACATCCGGGGAGGGTGTAAGTGCCATGCCATATACTTCTGCTTCTCAGACTGCCGGTTCTTCGAGGTCCCTTGATCTTTAGTCAAATTTTACTGATCTCGTGAAACTTATTCTTTCGAGACCCGATTTTTCTGATATTTCATTGCCTCCCACTTCTTCCGACACGATGGATTTTTATCGACATTTGATTGGTCAACAACTTGAGGTATGACACTTTCTTTTTACTCTGGGCTTTCCACTTACCGCAACTATATGCTGAACGCTTCCAATTTCCCAGATGATTAAGAAATGGCATTTGTCTAAGCCTATCCCTTCTTCTTTTGTTACTGAAATTACTAGGCTCCAGGAGGCTAACGTAATTTTGAGCGACGGGTATGGGAGGTTGAGGGCTTCCTTGGAACAAGCTGAGTTAGCCTTGAAGAAGGAGAGGCAGTCTAGGGACGTAACTCCTGACAAGATGTCGGCCTTAGAGCACTAGATGGCGGAGGACGTGGTTACCCATGCTGATGAGCTTCGAAAGAAGGATGAAAAGCTTTCTCATGCTACACAGATAATTTATGCAACCCAAGACAGGATTTCTGAGTTCTTGCAAGTCCACCTTCCACAGATTAAATCCGATTGTTATGAAGATGCCCTATTTCATCTTCTTTCTTACAACCTTCAGAATCTTTCTGAACTCCAATCTACCTGCATTCCTTCCTTCATCTGGGATCAGGTCATGGAGGGGATTAATTTGCATGAGGAAGGAATTGAGGTGCCACGAAGGAGTGATCCAGCAATTGAGGACCTCTTATACATTGATTGTCTTTCAGATGATTTAGCCGAGGAGGTGGAGGCTCCTGCTCCTGCTGGTAGTAATAAGGAGAAAGGGGGTATCAGCCCCAGGGATGGCGACTGCCTAAGCGAGCATATTGTCCAAAATTCTGAATCGTAATTGCCTAAGAAGGTGGCCCCTTTGGTTTTCTAAGTGGGAAGAAAGCTGTCAGTTGTGAAGATACCTCCCCTCGCGTATAGATCTTACTTTGGACGTGTTTTTCTCTTTTCCTGGATGCTTGGCTTCGAATAATTCCCTTTTGTTATAATAGATTGGAGAAAAACAGTTTTCCTGCCTTAAGCAGAGTTAGGTAACAAAAGGTTCCAACCGTTTCTATGTTGGGCAGGTGGTACACTTGTATGCTTATTCCCGCTACCTTTGCAACATTTGTATGGAGTTCCCTTTCGCTATCCGCAAGGGCTAAGACAATTGTTTGTATTATGACAGAGTTTAGTTTACTATGGGGAGGCATTACACACGATTTGTAGGATGAGAAAAGAGTTTCACACGATTCCTACTCATGCTTTCAGGGAAACGCGTCTCCTCGAGGGACTTGAGTGTGTTTATACTGCATTTTATCAACTCTCCTTTAATTTTTGGAGTGGGGATCACGAAGCAATGTTAAAGAGCTTTAGGATGAATCATGCTGAGGCATTATGTTAACTATAAAAGAAGTGATATTTATAAATTTGCTTCTCTGCCTATATGTCGTAGTTGGTAGGCTCCGGGTTTAACCCGTGTAGAGGTGTATATATAAAGGAAAGAAAGGAAGGTATGATCTTCAAAATTTTGAAAATAAAATAAAATCGTAATCACTTTCCTGTATATCTGTGTGCAGGTTGATCAACGTGAGATCCCTTCCCCTCGAGATGGATCATCGCCGATGAGAGAGGTTTCTTCCATGTCTCATGAAAGGAAGATCTTACATCAGAACTTATCCATCAAACACTTAACTGAGAGGATGAATATTTTGAAAGGACGGTTAGAAGAGAGGGATAGGACTATTCTGGGATTGAGAACATACATAAAAACTAAACCCTCTATCGACTTCGAGGATGAGCTAAGGAGTCTTCGTCAATGTGTCGTCGACTTAGAAATTGATTTAAACAATGCTACTACAAAGTGTGATACGTGGGAACATTGTTTTTGAGAATATCCCTATAATGATAGGGTCTTCATCCCCAAGCGTCGCGACAGCTCGTAAAGCTTCTGCTCTCCAGAAGTGTTATTGTTTGAATAACCCTCTTCCGGGGTTAAAGGAAACAATTATTTCTGAGTGGTGTAAAAGAGTGGTGGCTGAGATGAAAGGAATCTATGATACTAAGTTAATCAAGGATTCTCATCACTGTGTCGTCAGATATGTTGACCAAATTAGACATTTGCAAGAAGAAAACCACGATTTTCGTATAAGCGTTTTTGAATTGGAAAAGAAAAATAAGTCTCTCAGGGCAATGTGTAGGCTTACAACAGAGCTTTGAAGCTTCTGATTAAACCTTCCGATCACTTAGGCGAGACAAGCAGGAAAGTTCAAGGACTTAACAAGCTACTAGGCATTGCACTTCATCATGCCATCGACCCTCCTTTACCCGAGGATGGAGAGGGCCCAAAGGTTCGCTGATATTTTGTAACGATGACACATAATTTTTGCTCATAATAATGGTATTAAGAATGTAATCTTTTGATGAATAAATTTGTGTGTTGACAATATTTAGTATGTAAATAACTATTGGTCCGGAACATGAGCGAAAATTGTTTGTGTGATGAATGATCTAAGAGGTTTTCTTTGAGTACGAGAAAATACAAAAAAAAAAAACTTTTTTATATGGCCTTATTTCTAACAATGAGCTACTCGTCAACTTTTGAATTTTGTGGATCCTTTTTCGTAGGAGGACCCATGGTTGACTCGATTTGAGATAATTACCTTGGAGGTCTTCGAGCCATCCATCGTGACAGTCGGATCTTCTTCCAATCCTTACAAAGGGTTTCTTCAACCCAGATTCGTGTGTCAATATGTAGGAGGCTTGCCACCCCCTCTTGCGCTTGTGTATAGCCAAATCGATTCGGATTTGGGTATCGACAGTAGTAGACCGAGATCTCCTCTGGCATTTGTAAAGCGCCGAATCGACCCAAATTCGGGTGCTAATAATAGTAGACCGGAACCTCCCCCGGTATTTGAGAAACGCCGAATCGACCCAGATTCGGGTGCTAATAACAGTAAACCGAAAACTCCTCCGGTACTTGAGAAATGCCGAATCGACCCAGATTCGAGTGTTAATAATAGTAAACTGGGACCTCCTCCGGTATTTGAGAAACGACGAATCAACCCAGATTCAGGTGTTAATAATAGTAGACCGAAACCTCCTCCGGTATTTGAGAAATGCTGAATCAACCCAGATTCGGGTGTTAATGATAATGGACCGGAACCCTTTCGTTATTAATGAAGTAAGTATCCCCTTCGGATTTGATCTGGAAAGCAAAGGTTGTACGTGCTTCTTGAGCCTCCCCTTGGGCTTTTGATGTCAAAGAAGAGGATGTACGTGCATTGTTAGCTACTCTCTGGGCCTGTGCGTCCGGAGCGCTTGGGTAGCTTATCTACAAGCAGGGCCCAAGGACTTACCCGACCTCCTTCAAGGAGGTGCCTTATCCTGACTATCGTAGGTGATAATAAGGGTTTGGAAACTTAGACGGGGCCCTCATAGGCACAGAACTAAGGTTTACTCATTTGACGCTCAATATGGGCCATCGTAGACACTTATAGAGGCTTATATGCCACCCCCTCCAAGGGGTGGCCTATCCTGACCATCGTAGGTGATAATAGGGGTTTCCGTTCCCTTCTGCGGGTACGCGTAACATAAGAAGAGGTAGGACGTGCTCTTCTATGAGCAGAGATAGGACATGCTTAGTTCTAGTAGAGGCAGGGCATGCTAATTTTTGATGCAAAGCCACGATTATTTGTGGTGTGAAACGGCGGCTTACGCTTTCTATGCTTTAACCCTTCCCCCTCTGATTTGGGCATGGAGAAAGACTAACACACCATCCCCCTCCGGGGAATGCCTTGCCTGGGCTAATTTAGTGCTGGCTAGGGCTTTTCTTCTCTTTATCCATTTGTGGCTTGACCCTTCCTTGGTCATTTTGTTTGTAGAGTTTCTCTTCGTTGCAACAGGAGGGTAGTCGTTTTCTTACTATTTCAAGAGGGTCTTAACGATATAGTCTCCTACGCTTTCTATACATAACTTTGTAATTTTACTTGGTTTAAGAACTTGATGATCATCCCCTCCAAAACCCTGCAATGGTTTGTTTCATGTATGTTTATCATATGGTAGTAGCAATACGATCCTTCTCTCTTAGGTTCGTTCTTGGGTTTCTTCTTGGGTGATGGCTAGAAGTTTAACTCATGTCTAGTTAGGAAATAGATACCCTCAATCGATATAGTGAGCTTATAACCCTTTGGTAATCTTGATTCGAAATTCTTCTTCCGTTGCTACATTTTGGCTTTTTGCTACTCAATTTTGTCATTCCTTCCTTATCTCTGCGCTTTCTTTTTACTACCCTCCGATATGGGGGTATATCTTTTTCAGACTTTCTATCGGCCAGAGGAATAGGAGTTTTCTCAATGCTCTGTTCAAATATGGTTTCTCTAGCCTTTGTGAGGATGGCTTCTTTGGCGAGGAGAAAGGAATTGTATCTCTCCATCGAGGGTTGCTAAAAGGCAAAAATTGGGGTTGATCCTATATGGAAGGGGTTAATGCTCCATCAATCAGGGTTATAAGGTTCTACGTCCTTCTCTTTCTCTTGGATATGGAGGGTTTCTAATTTGAATCTTTCGATTGCCCATGGCTCGTCAATACTCGCTCCAACCATGGGAAATCCATTAGTAAGTGGTGGAGATCTTTTACTCATAATGTTCTCCTCTTCAAGGTCTTAGTCCGATCCGGGACGGAACAACACAGATAGATATGTGATAGGGTTAACCACAAGGTTGGAGGTTCAAGGCCCTCCTTCTAGCGCCAAAATGTTAACGATATTTTTCGTCAATACCGAAGATGGGTCGATGGAGAAAATCTAAAGGAGGAAATGGGCGATTTGGCTATTTTCACCGGATTGCTTTTCCGAATACTGAAGTCTGGGAGGACAGGATCGCTTGGGGGTTACCAAGATGAACCTAAACTCAGGATATAAAGCTCGTCTCCCTATTCGAGGAAATATTAAGATGGGGATCCATACTTATCTGAAGGATGAACAGAAAACCGCAACTACTATGATTAGAGAAATAATAATACACATTTACAGAACAATTTTCATACAAGAAGATCCCTTTCCATTAAACTTTCGGTGGGAGTACATGAATGTCAAAAGCAGGACCCCTCCATTAATCTTATTTTCTAATTCATTTTTTGAAAGTACAAATACTAAGGAAGAAAGATTGACCCCCTAAATGTGACCTCGGGGGTCTTATTTATAGTGGTTCAGGGCCCCTTCCGTTGGTGGGCTATTAGACCCATAGGGGTCATTGTCGGTCGTTTTTTTCTTGGTTTTGTGTGCTCGACCTTCAGTAGCCTTTGGTGTCTTCGATTATTATCTTTAGACGATACTTGAATTCTTGAAAGCAGCTTCTGAATGTAGGCTTGCGGACATGAGCTTTCGTTTGTAGGCTTTCGGATTTATCGTGAATACTTAGAGGGGCTTGACCTCGTGGTGTATGTTGATAGATTCTGTGTCGAAACCACTACGGGTTTCGTTACTAGGTAGCCTAGTACGGGCAGTCTGTATCCTGCTCGAGTCTCGGCTGGCCATCCGGTAGGGCCTTTGTGGTAGCCTGTATTCTTGGAGGGTGGTTTCTGGTGTCACTTTTATTTATTCGCGGATGTGGCCTTTCACTATTCATGCAGTAGATGCTATGAAAGTTGGTTCTGGGAGGCCTTCGCATTCTTCCGGTTTAGTGACTTTGATGCTTTTGTCTTCAGGTGTATCGGCATTTGGGCAGGTCATTATTGAAGATTCATTTGGGCTTTGTCGGTCAGGTTTATTGCTTCTGGGTTACTTGGTTTTCGATTAGGGTGGCTCCTTACACGGAGTCTTTTGTCGAGCTGATACTGCCGGAAGGATCTTGTTGGATTGACCCTAGCCGAGAGATCCTGTCGGTTACGTCTCATAGTACCTTACGATCTCTTCCCTTAGGGGGAGGGAGAGAGTTTCGGTTGATGCGGATTTTCGGATTTCCCTTCCTGCTCTTGCTCTTCTTAGTATTTGGCCCCACTTTCTATTGATCCTCCTGCGAGCTTTCGATCTTCTAACACCCCTTCACCGCCAGCTCACTTCACTGTTAATATTTGGTAGTAACATCCCGTATGCCTTTAGCGATTGTCCCATCAATAATTTTGGAGGTTACATTCTCTTCCATAGAAAGTTGAAGAGTAGTATAAGCTCATTCTTTCATCTCCTCTCTCTCTCTCTCTCTCTCTCTCTCAACATTCGAGATATCAATGGCAACAAATGAGTATCAAATTCCACCTGGTGCACTAGATTCCTCCTAAGAACCTCTTTCATATTCCATTATCATTTCTCGAAATCATTATATCCATTCCACTTGTCTATAACCAATAGAGATCTTTAGGCTGCATACGAACCACGTACATATGGCGCTACATTATTTGTATTAACCGTTGAGGAACTACCCAACTTATTATTTGATTTTCGCATTTTCACAAAAACCAACCAATACAAACTACTCTGATACCAAATTATGAAACACCAATCCAAACCCACAAACGTCGAGGAAGACGTATCGTTGATATAATAACAAGCCAATCACAATATTTTAATAAACAAAACAACCAATAAACAATCTAAAACCAATTATCTCAATCACAAGCAGTCAATAACAACAAATAGTGATGAAAATGAAGCACACACCGAATTTATAATGATTTATTAGTGTACTTTCAGTTTTGAGAAAGAATTTAATTACCATGATGAGAAGAGTACGAGAGTTGATATAATGATTGCCAATATGAATATAGAACTGAGTTTGTGGAAAATGGAATTGAACAATTAAAACTAGGTTAAAAACCGTAATTTTCTCGTAAGAAAAACTTTTGATCAAGCAAACTCTGTTGTCTTCAAATTGGAAAATAACTTATATAGGTAAGTATTTCATCCAGGAAAATTACCGTTTTACCCCTCTAAACCATCAAAAATTTCTCCAACAAAATAGTAAAACTCCATTTTTCCTGGATTAAGCGTCTAGAATAAGAACCAGACGTCTGATTCTACATTTGGGATTCCCAGTGCAAAAAACCAAACTTCAGGTCTAAAAATCCAAACGTTTGGAATTTTGCTTGAGCTCTATCTACAAATTCAGATATATGAATTTTGAAATTCATATGTCTGGATGTATGAATTCAAATTTAGACATCTGAATTTACTCTCAGCCTATGCACCATCCTTCTTCACCCTACTCCATCTTGTGATATCTTGAGTTTGAATTTTGAAATTTAGATGTCTAGATGTCTGAATTCAAATTCAGACATCTGAATTTACTTTCAGCTGTGCACCATTTAGCATTTTCACAAATTGACATGGAGGAGTAACAGCGGGCATAGGATGTAGAAGAAGAAAACACCTTTGAAAAAGGGCATTTTTATTTTGGTTTCAGGAAAATTGAATTTGAACAGTAACAGTAAGAAAACCTCTCTAGTTGTCCGTTTGATATTTTATGACCCACTAAGTCTCATATATTATATCATTTTGCATGTTTTAAAAGATCCAATGAGGATTCCATGGCTAAAATTCACTGTGTCAAAACACAAACTATATTAATATCTCTTTTTTTTTAACCCTTCATGTACAGTTTCTAGAATCAATGATCAATGTCCGATTGTAAGAGAAATACATCATTAACTCACTTCAATGCTGAAATATGAAAATCATATGTCCGATTGTAATTTGACGTCAGTGACTATTTCATAGGCCATACTTCAAACATATAAGACAACATATCGATCATTATTACAAGAAAAATGGTGAATTCTTGTATTGTTGAAATGTGAATTTAAATATACTTCAAGCCTTATTTTGTTATAAAAGAGTCGAAAATGCATTGTTTTAATTAAATATTCCTGAGGTAAGTAGTTAAACTTTTAATGAAACATTGTTTTAATTAGTTAGAAATCAATGTAATGTTTGATAAAATGTAGAAATATAAAAATGCCACTTATAACAGTAGCAAAGGCGAAGCATTGACATATGAAAAAGTTGAGCATCAAGAATAAGAGATTAAATGCTAAAGATGTGCAAATATTTGATAGATTCGTATAATCATGATGAGGATTGAGGATATTTTTTATTCTTTGGTGGATTCATATGATGTTACATATTATGAATCTGTTACTAGAAACGTTTTGTATATATAGTGGATTTATTAAAAAAAATACAGTTACTAAGAATTTTTCATTGAGTCAATATTGCAATAGAGCCATTGAAAGTTCTGACGGTAATGGCTATATACATATATATACACACACACACAGATATATATATATATGTATATATATAATAGTCATTATTGTGATTGAGCAGTTACATTAGCACAACAGTCATATATTTATGTGACTTTTTATCAAGCTGCTACAAAAGCAAATGGTATTAAAATATTACTTTGAATGTTAATAAATTAAAACTTATTAACATTCACCAGTTTTGAAACGTATACAATTTACACGTTATAGATTGCAGACTTTTTATCGTTTATTTTATTTATTATGGTATTTATTGTGATCTTACTTTCCTCCCAATAACATAGCGAACGTTACATTTTTGCATTTTGTCTATACAAAGAATGTAATAGACAAAGCAATGTAGAGCAATTTTTTCATCTTCCTCTCTCTTTAAAAATCCTTCTTATCTTCATTGAAAAAATTTCATTACAAAGGTAAAAGAGCAGTACAGTTTTTTAATTTTAGTGCAAACCAGGATCAATTCATTTGTGCAAGTGAAATGATATTGAAGAAGAGACAGTTTTACACCGGATGCGGTGACGAATGGTACGAGATACTTTGCACCATTGAGCAGATCGCTGAAACGTCTTCAAGAGATCGGCTTTGTATGTGAATCAACCATTGTTTTCTGACAAATTGGAGATGTTCTTAAAGACAATGGCTTTGACTACTACAATTCCGACAAGTCAGTAAAGGTCTGGGAGGTGCTGAAGAAGAAGTATGACACAGAGGAGGCAGAGGCAAAGAAGTATGTTGTCAGTCGCTACCTCAAATATCAGATGACGGACGAGTTGTCAACAGAGATGTTGTCCAATGAGCTTTAGAAAATAACTCATGAGATCATTTCCGAAGATATGGTTTTAAATGAATAGTTTCAGATTGTTTTTATTATTGACAAACTGCCCCTAGGTTGAAAGGACTTTAAAAATGTTTTGAAGAATAAGACTAAGGAATTTTCGGTAGAAAATTTGATCACTCGCCTCTGTATTGAGAAGGAGGCTCAAAATTGACTAGTTCTTCTTACTTGTGTGATTTTAATATTTGGAACTCTAGATTATGTCATGTTAATAAACGTATAATTCATATGAGCACCTTAGATATGATTCCTAAAATGTCAAAAACCAATTTTGATAAATGTGAACTCTATACTTAAGCTAAAATTGCAAAGAAACCACATAAATCTATTGATAGAGTATCTGAACCCTTAGATTTAATTCATTCTAACATATGTGAGATCAACGACACAATGACTAGACATGAATGCCGTTATTTTATCATTTTTATTGATGACTGTTCTGATTTACTTACGTATATCTTATGAAAAATAAAAGTGATGTATTTGACATGTTTAAAACATTCAAAACTAAAATTGAAAATCAATCCAATAATAAAATTAAGAGACTTCATAGTGATAGAGGAACATAATATGAATCTAGTTCAATTCTGGAATTCTATAAATTACATGGTATAATACATGAGAGAACTACACCTTATAGACCTGAAATGAATGGTAAATCTAAAAGAAAAAATAGGACCTTTACCGAATTGGTTGCAGCCATTTTATTAAATGCGGGTGCAGCAAAACATTGGTGGTGGGATATATTATTAACCTGTGTTATGTTTTAAATAGAATCCCTAAATCAAAAAGTAAAATTTCACTTTTTGAAACTTTGAAAAGTTACAAACCCAATGTACCCTATTTTGGAACTTGGGGATGTTTTACATATGTTCGTATTTCAGACCCTAAGATAATAAAATTGGCAAGTAGAGCATATGAATGTGTATTTATTAGCTATGTTACTCATAGCAAAGCATACAAATTTTATGACTTAAATATACATAATAAAATTGAATCAAATGATGCTAATTTTATGAATCGAATTTTCCTTTTAAATTAAGGAATAGTGGGGGCACATCAAGCAATCCTGTGCCTGTTAGAACAGAACGTAACGAATATTCTGAAAATGAACCTAGAAGAAGTAAAAGAGCTAGAACTGCAAAATATTTTGGTTTAGATTTTTGTGCTTTTACTATAAACGAGGATCTCTTAAACCTCAAAGAGGCTTTATCTTCTTTAGATGCCGATTTTTGGAAAGAGGCTATAAATGATGAGATGAATTCTTTGGAATCCAAAAAGACTTGGCACTTAGTAGATTTACCACCTGGTTGTAGATCTATAGGCTATAAATGGGTACTTAAAAGAAAATTAAAACCCGATGGCACAGTTGATAAATATAGAGCATGTTTAGTAGCTAAATGTTTAAAAAAAGAGAAAATGTAAACTCTTTTGACACTTTTTCACCGTTAACTAGAATCACATCCATTCGAGTATTAATTTCACTTGCATCTATTCATAATTTAATTGTACATCAAAAGGATGTTAAAATTGTTTTTTAAATGGTGAACTAGAAGAGGAAATTAATATGGACAACCTGAAGGATTTGTAGTTCTTGGCTAAGAATGAAAAGTTTGTGAATTAGATAAATCGTTATATAGTTCAAAACAAGCCCTTAAGCGTTTTTAAATGGTGAACTAGAAGAGGAAATTAACATGGACAACCTAAAGGATTTGTAGTTCTTGGCTAAGAACGCAAAGTTTGCAAATTAGATAAATCGTTATATGGTTTAAAACAAGCCCTTAAGCGATGGCATGGAAAATTTGATAACTTAATAATATCTCATGGTTTTAAAGTTAATGAAAGTGACAAATGCATTTATTATAAATCTGAGAATGACATTTGCACTATTATATGTCTATACGTGGACGATCCACTTATTTTTGGATCAAACATTCATGCCATAAACACTTTTAAATCTTTGTGAAGTGCAAATTTTTACATGAAATATCTCAGTGAAGCGAGTGTAACCCTTGGAATTAAGATTACTAGGTCTGAAAAGGGAGTTTCTTTGGATCAATCTCATTATATTGAGAAGATTCTAAAGAAATGCAATTACTTTGACTGTAAACCTGCATGCACCCTATATTATCCTAGTGTAAGACTATTTAAAAACACTAGTGAAGGTGTAAGACGGTCTGAATATACGAGCATTATTGGCAGCTTTTAGTATGCCATATATTGTACTAGACCCGACATTGCCTATGTCGTGGGATTATTATGCAGGTTCACCATTAGATCTAATATAGAGTATAAGCATGTTGTTGAGAGAGTCGTGAGATACCTTAAACGAACAATGAACCTTGGATTACATTATGAAAAGTTTCCAATGGTTCTTGAAGATTACTCAGATGCAGATCGGAATACTTTATTTGATGATTCAAAAGCAACCATTGGTTATATATTTAGCATTGATGCAAGAGTTATTTCTTAGAAATACAAGAAATAGACAATTTTGGCTCAGTCTACTATGGAGTCCAAGATGATAGCACTAGCCACAGCTAGTTAAGAGACAAAGTACTTGAGAAATCTACTAGTAGAGATTCTCTTATGGGAAAAACCGATACTAGGCTGATCTATTGCAATAGTACCGCGGCTATTGCAAAAGTACAAAATCATTATTATAATGGTAAGAGACGACAAATACATCACAAGCATGGTACTGTCAGTGAGCTACTCACTTCAGGTATTACTAGAGTGGATCACATACATAGTGACGAGAATTTGGCAGATCCTTTGACGAAAGGATTGTACAGAAAGAAAGTCTTTAATATTTCTAAAAGAATGGGACTATTTCCCCTATACTGTTGAATCATGCACAATGGAACCCGTGATTTGAGATCCTAAGAACTAGGTGCAATCGGTAAAAACAAGTTGTGTAGTGATAATGGTTGAACATGTTATTTTTATATACTAAGAGGCATGTATTCCTTAAGTGATTAGAGGATGAATTAATAGAAACTGTTAATGAGATATATGCACTATTTCGAGTAGAGTACCTACCTTTAGGAGTACTCTTGGTAGACTCACCTATGTGAATGTGGAAATGTGGTCGCTTCCTATGAAGTTTGGGACAAACTTCTAGAACATTCACTAAATTGCGATAGACGTGCATGGCTATAAATGCACGGGCTTATTTGATTACATTAAAGAAAGATTGTGTGTGGTATGATGTCAGAAATAGAGTTCAACACCACATGTCACTATAGTAAAAGTTGAATCTTATCCACTTACAATGTTCAAGTCGGAAGACGCCTTTGTTTGTTCACTACATATACAAAATGTTTCCAACAATTTTTTTTAAGTAATTTTGAAGACTTGGACTAACTACAGCTTGGTTTAGATATCCAATCTAAAGTTTCATAAATACATGTGAAACATCAACTTTGGCTTAGTCACATTTCCTCTAAATCTGCAAGTGGACGTATGAATCGTGCATTGACCTAGCAAACCAAAATTAATACATGCCCCAACGTGACTTTTTAAAATGTCAACCAACTAATTGTAAGCCAAAGAATTAAGGAATCATATATTCGGAGACTGAATTCTTGCTTCATTTATAACATAATGGGCACATTTTATGAACAAGTCATGTGAAGCAAACCTTTTAAGAGGCAATCATTCTGGTTATGCTTAAATGAATGGACTGTATTAGTAATTGAGAATTTTCATCTAAATTAAATAAATTGTGCATCGGTTTATCAATGCAACAACAATTTTCACAGGTTTTCTAAACTAAAGAACTCAAAAGTATAGTCAAAATACTAAGAAAAACTTACCTCTTCTTGTGTGTCTTTCTGAATATTGGATTTTTCTTGTAGTTTCGCATCTTTCACAGCAAGGTGAAGGCTCAAGAAGGTTTTAAGGAAAAAAGTGTTATTAATAAAAACAAGAACGTACTAGTATCAGTCTAACTTGAAGGTCCGAATTAAAACAGCAATCAGTATCAATTAAATAGTGTGTTGCTAAAAGCACAAAAAATGTGCTTTTTAACACCATTACTAAAAATCACCATAAAATTTTAGGTTACACACTTCTTAATACCAACCATTTTAAAGGCTACCAAACTCATTATTTTCATTTTCTTTCATACAGCGAACAACCGCCGATCAACACCATTCTTTGCGGCGATCAACTACTGAATAACATTAGTTTGTTGGTTAATGACCATGAAAAACGATGTTGGTCGATAGTTGTTCTCCGTGAAAAACAATTTTGCATGGTGGTTGATTGTCATTTGGTATTTGGAAGTACATAAAATTTATTGGATTGATTATTTTTATCTGTGCTGTTAGGAAACACTTTCCTAGATGCTTTTAGCAACACGTTAAATATTACTTTAAAATTTGATTGCACTCGTTACCTTTACAAGCTAAAATTATTGGTTCACTTGAAATTCAAAGTTTGCTTTTGATATTGGTCCTTCCAGGATTTCAACATAGCCTGAGCAGATTCCACTTCATCTTCAGTAGGAAGCTGTTGTGAAAGAAGATCAAATTTAAACTGCAAAGATCCAAGTTTCGCCATTATCTCATTACATCTAGAAAACAAGTTCATTTCATCTGTCCCTTTTTCAGACATCCCAAACAAATTTGATGGTAATTTGAAAATGTTTGAAAATAAGCAAGTAATTTGTAAATATGGAAAAAAGGTTATAAGTTAGGGTTTTTAAATTGGAAATGTTAGGAGTTTGGAGTAGTGGTTATCAGTAAATTACCAGATTTTGTCAAAGAATCCCAATGTTGATATAGAGTCATTGAGTCAGCGTAAGTTATGTTGAAGTCGTCGAAATATAGAACGTTGATTTGTGTTCGAATAGAAAAAATATGTAAGACTGAGAAATTTGGATAAATTAGAAGCTTGGAAAGGGGATTGAAGAAATTTAGGAAACAAAGCAGAATATGGAAAAAGGAAAAACGATTGTGCATGGAGTAGTAAACAAAAATCAAAGGAGTTGGAAAAAGACGAATTTGGAGATGCCATGGAGAAGAAGGCGGAAGAAAATTTACGTGAAAATTTACGTCTAGGAAAACCTCCCTAATGTCGATTTAATTAAACCATTAGAAGTGAATGTTTGGTTGGTTCGGTTCGTCATTTGATTTAACCAAACTAAAAAAGCCATCCACGTTTTATGTTTATAACATACGCGCGTTAGGCATGTGCTTCGCATGTTATAATAGCACATGCTTTGCAATAAAAGGATATTCTTCAAAACTACATGTGTTTTACATATTCAAAAGAAATGATTCATATTAATATTTAACTATGTTTCTACGCCAAATTATGTGTATTCAGTTTTGATCTTTTTCTCAAGTAGCAACATTTAGCTATAATATTAACGTAAATTAATGTTTTTGTTATTAATTGATAAACAATGTAATTGCACATGAGGTTTACTGGTTAAACCTTATTTTTAAGTTATAATAAATTTTCTTTTGTATGTGAAACAGCGTTTTGCATATGTTATAAAAGCAATATCTTAGATCCTAATTTTAAGTCATGCTAATATTTGGATCTCTTTTAATCATATGCTTTTTTTGAAAAAACATATTTTTAATGAATGTATAAAGGAATCTTTTGGAAGTTAGCGGTTGAACCAAAAAAAATTGTTTTTGAGAGAACTATATATTAATAAATATATATATATGTGTGTGTGTTTTTAAAATGGGTAAACCCCCTCGTTAAAAACCCGAACTAGACCTCAGCGTGAGGACTAGTCAGGAAAAAAGAGTGCGGTGTTTTATTGACAACGAATCAATAAAGAGTATGAGAATATGTACAACTGGACAACAATTCAACAAATATCCTGCTGCCAAACCCAAACAAAAGACCGAAAGCATCAACACATAAATAGAAAAACCAGTCAACACCAAATACGCTGAAAAAGAAACCGCCACATGTCTATCTTCCAACAGTGAACCATTAAGTTGTCCACAAACCAACAGACATGGTCACTACCAAGAAAGAAACTCCATCTTCCCCAAATTGCTGAATAACAACTTCACTGCTACCCCAAAAAGATCTTTCATTAACCCGCATCGAGAAGATTAGCACCCCACCTCTCAGCTATAAGAAGATCCTAGTGTCATCGTATACACTTCCACTTCGATTTCTGAAGTAAGTATTTAATTTCGATTTTCATAAAATGCCATCTTCTGAGTTTATCCCAACGCTCATTGCTGTGTAATCTGAGAAATCATTATTTCCATATGTGGTAGACCGTGGTGACCAGACAACAAAAGGCTACACCTTGACTGAGGGAAGCAGAATTGAAACTAGTTTTCATTAGCTCCATTTCGTCATCGAGGTCCAGAGGCATGTTGTTGGCCAGTGGAAGGCCAAGTTTGAGTTTGCATCTTACCCAGAGGTATGTAGTATACGGACAATTGAAAAAAAGATGATTTTTATTCTCATTTTCCTCATTGCACAAAACACATATAGGATCGACATTATATCCCCAGCCTGCCAATATGTTTCATACTCAAGCGATTTTGAACTGCTTTGTAAATGCACATGGACATCTTAGGACTGTTAATGTAATGCCATACTAAATTACACCACCCAGGTTCATTGTCGTGAGTTCTAAAGATATCCCATGCTGAGTAAAAAAGAGAAACCGTTCTTTTTATTGTTCCAGCTCCAGAAATCTGTATCCCCATTATCATGAATAGCAATATCATTAATCTATGACTTATAGTAGGAAAACAACTCGGTGTAAATTCCCCATTTCGAATAATTTTGTTGACGGTGAGATCATCCCTTCCAAATAAACTTAACAGGTCCCAGCCTAAGAGTTTGACCATTATATCACTATTAAGCCAAGGGTCAAACCACAATTTTTTTTCTCGTCCATTGACTATACATCTGTTAATACATTGCAGACCTTGTTGTCTTTGTTTAAGAATAGATTTCCATGTTCCTGAGCTGTTGTTATCAATATCCATCACGCAGAAAATCTTGTTCGAACAATATCTCTTTATCATCCATTCTTTCCACATGTTGTTTCCATTAATAAAATGTCACAAAAGTTTTAGAGCCGGTGCAGTCTTATATCTTTAAAATTGCGCAAACCTACTCCGCCTTCTGATTTAGGCTTACACAAAATGCCCCAAGCTATCTTGTGAGTTTTCCATGCCCAAATAAAATTGGCACAAAACTTGTTAATTTTTCCAATTGTAGCCTCAGGTAATTGATATATTAGCAACCAATACATGACCACTGGAGTAATCATTGATTTGATCAATTCAATTTTTCCAGCCATCGATAAAAGTCTGCAGTCCCAACTATCCATCTTACCCCTGATTTTATCAAATAAATCACCATAATCAGAAAAATGAAGATAATTATTAGATAGAGGAACGCCCAAATATCTAACAGGAAGTCTGCCTTAATTCATATTCAGCTCCTGCGGCACCTGCAATTTGTTAACCACGCCTTCACTAAAGAACACTTTCAATTTCAAATTATTAATTTTTAGGCCAGCCTTTGAGTTGATTTAAAATGGTATTAATCACCTTTATACCAATTATTTTGGATTTAGAAAGGATCATAAGATCGTTAGAGTATATCAAGTGAGTGATAAGAGGTTCATGCTTGTATATAGGTTGAATTAATCTAGCATCCACTGCTTTGAACATAAGAATTGAAAAGAATTCCATCGCTACACAAAATAAGTAAGGTGAGAGAGGATCTCTCTGCCTAAGACCCTGATTACTGTGTATGAACCCTTTGGGACTACCTTGAATCATAATAGAGAAAGTAGGAGTAGAAATACATGTTTTAATAATGTGGACAACCTTCGTAGGAAAACCCATTCTACGCGGCATGTGACATATGAAATTTCTGTTTACCATATCATATGCTTTCTGAAGATCAATTTTAATGCATAAATTTCCACTGCCCTTCAGGTTGAAATGTCTTATCTGTTCATGCGCTAACAGGATATTTTCAGCTATATGTCTACCCAGGATGAAAGCAGACTGGTTGTAAGATATCAAATGTCGGAGGTATGGTTTTATTCTATTGCAAATAACTTTAGAGATAATTTTATATATGACGTTGCAACACGCATGGGTCTATAATCTGATATGACTCTGGGATTGTTATTTTTGGGAACAAGGGTTAAGAATGTGTGATTTATTCCCTTAGCAAGTTTACCAGTACAGAGTACCTCATTAATCATCTATATCAAATTTAATTTAAGCTCCTCCCAATGAGATTTAAAGAATTTGGCTGTAAAACCATCCGGTCTAGGACTTCTATTACGTGAGATAGAGAAAGTTGCACTACAGATGTATCTATACTTATCTCTTGTTCCAGCTGTCTTTTACCCCTGTCATTTATAATATTAATATAATTAATTTCAGGAAAAGAATCAGTCATAATCATATCAAAATTAAAATTTCCTAAGTAAAACTGAATAACCTCCCTTTCTATGATTTGAGCATCGTGCACCAGGTCTTCGTTTCTCATGAAAACATTACTCCAATTATTGATGTGTTTACGCATCGACATTTTTGCATGAAAGAATTTAGAGCACGAATCCGCCTCGGTGAGCCAATTAATCTTAGCTTTTTGTTTCGCATTAGTCGCCTCAATGTTGCACTGACTCTTCCATTTATCATAAGCATCTTTGAGCTTATCATAATTACTTGCATTAGTGGGATCTTCATCAATCTCCTTGAGAGTCTTCCTATATTTTTCCTCCAATATCCTAAGAACCTCAAAATCTTTAAGGCTGTTATAGTTCCAACTTTTCAAGTAGTATTTACACATCTTCATAAACACTTGGAATTTATTAATCTTAGATCCTGGAATGGAAGAGATCATCATAGTATAAGCAGCTTGATGTATAGCATCTCTGTAACCGTCTTTAGCACTCCAGGAATTTATATATCTAAATGGAACATTTTTGCAAGTATTACTTTTTTCTTAAAATTAACACAAATAGCTATGTGGTCACTGATAGGATTTGCTACCTCGAATGCATTCAGTTCAGGAAACGCATCAAGAAAAAGATGATTACATAGAATATTGTCAATTTTAGTAGTAACTCCCCTCTTTCTCCAGGTATATTTAAAACCAGCAATTGGGATATCCATAAGCCCAGCGTTAGATATGTAGTCAATGATCCCTGCAATATGACGAAAAGGAACAGTAGTGCCCCTTTTTATTATTTGGAGAAATAATGTTATTAAAATCTCCTAAAACTATCCACGGAATATTGACATTTCGAGATTCATTTACCAAAATAGTCCATAGCTTTTCTCTGTCGCTAAGAAAATTGCTAACACAAATAAAAGTCAATCTACAAGAGAAACCACTTGTGTTTTCAACCATTATAGAAATATGCTAGTAAGACATAGCACAACATTCATCTTCCAAATTTCTGAGTCCCAAATTAAAAGAATCCTACCCTTGCATCCTGTATAATTGTTTTCCAAACTGTGCCATTTACTTTGCATTTTATTCTTCAACATGTTTATCACATTATTGTTCAGTTTATGGTCCAAGAGTCCAAACACTGATGGCCTAAATTTGTTACGGAATTTGAATACTTTAAACTGTTTGTTTGTGGCATTTAATCCCCTAACATTCTGTAATGACCCAGGGAATTTGCTATCTTGGTAATCGACATAAACTCAATGTTGACTGATCAAGCATCGGAAATACCGGATAGTTAAAGAAAGATATTAGAAGGTGAGAATAGATAAGATAGAAAATTAGAATAGAAGAAGAACACAAAAACAACATCATCAGTGTAACACGAATCTCACAGCGGAATGAATAAAATATAGTATACAACATAACTTTGAAACACAAATATGTATTTTTATATTAGAGTACAACACTTACATCACAGCGAAAATAAACAATAGCTATATAATCCTGAAGCCTCCTGCCCAGCTCCAGCTCTCCAAGTATATCTGTAAAATCCCGACTACTTGACTGCCCGTACAAAATTGGGCACCCAAGAGTTTAGGGAAAACAAAATAAACTCTGGGTCAGTCATGTGACTGGTGTGAGTAAACTCCAACCATTTGTTTAACTTTTAAAATCCTTTTAAAAGAAAAATAATCGTAAGACCGACCCACACATAAACACGGATGGTTTTTACCTTATGATAACCCAAAACATTCTTTTATAATCCGTACTCTTCTGATATTATAATAATGTCTAAATCAAAAAAATAGCAATCTAGTAGAACGCTTTCATCTCACGCTCTACATATTTAATATACAATCAAAAATCGGGGGCTCTTATTGGATAATGAATTCCCAACAATAACAAGGTATGGAACCACCTTCCGATCAGTGTACTCTAGAAGCGATACACTGGAGTTCAATAAGAACATCTTGTAACTCAGCCACACATAATCGGCCATTCATTTCGCTTGAATGTTCCGAATATATTGTCACCTTATGGTTGGAATACCAACATAACCATTTCCAGGAGATATGTAAAGTCCTGTATTTTCTGGCCGTTTTATTGAAATATTTTATTTATTTAAAATATTGATTTGAGTTTAAATAATAGAAATTGACCATTTTAATTTGAATATTTATTTATTTTGAATATTTTAATAATATTTTATTTTCGGCATATTTGGGAAATGTTGAATTTGCTGTATAATGTGAACGAGCAATTTTAAGTGGTTTAAACATTGTTTATATTAAATTTTATTAATACATTCGTTATTAAAATGACGTCAGAACGTTTAATTTATAATTTAATTATAAAATGAGCTGCAGCGGCGCGGCAGTTTGTAATTTGGTGTTTTGAACTTTAAACAGCTATACAGGATTCAAAATAAACCGGATTTTCTCGAAAAAAGAAATGCTAGAATCTGTTTGACGATATTTTTCTAATGCAAGAGAAAAATCCAATTTTCATAGCGTAGATTTTATTTTATGTCCAAATCAAATTGTGAAAAGGTCGCTATGGAATTCCTTTCTATATTATATTGATTATTTATATAAAATAAATGGTTTTTAAATATTTTAAATATTGATTTGGCTTCAAACTCAATCCGAGTTATTTTATTTTGGTAATGTTTGAAATTCTGGTTGTGTATGGCCAATTTCAATATTTTATTATTTTTATATTGATTTATTTTAATTCAAATTGGACCTTTTAAAAGGGACTTTATTCAAACAACCACCGTTTTCAGCGAAACAAATTTTATTGAGACCGTAATAGCTAATTATTGCTAGATTTCAAACTGCACATCAATTGGGCTTATTTTTAGAGTGTGGCAAAATAAAATACAAATAAAACAAACATTTGGACGTGAACGAGCGTCGTTTGAGCAAATGAACTCGGAATTCGACGAAACAAGTTTCATTAGGACCGTATCGTCAAGATATACTATGCCATCCATTCGCATCGCAAATGGGGTTTGTATGTGAGCATAGGAGCCAATAAATAGTGTTGAAAATTGCGATAGACACGAAGAAAAATAACGTTTGTCACATCAGCATAAAATATATTATTTTCCCTCTTATGTATATCACCTAACCTTCAGCCCAAACCAGAAATTTCCAACCCGAAACCGTTCATCATTTTCAGAATTTGCAATAAAGTCCCTAAATGCAAATTAATTAATTTCTTCAAATTTATCATAAATTTGAAGGGGGTTCCAAAGGGAAAAAGGCAGATCAGGTCGATGTCTTGTTGCTGAGAAGAATTGGGGTGCAACCGTGGTCGGAGGTGGCCGGAATCGGCCAAAAATAGTGGGATCTGGGTTTCGAATTAATGGGTTTTGCAGCAATTGGGTGAAGAAATTGATGTTGGAGTCTAACGGGGTTTTGTAGAGGAAATCGAGGGCTTCAATTTTACCTTTGGTCGGAGGAGCTAATTTGGCCTGTGGTGGCGTGAAAAGGGAGATGATCGGAGGTGCAATTTTTGGTGTACATGGTTGAAGTGGCTGTGGGTTTTAGTGGTTTTCTGGCAGTGTCGGTTGGAGTCGGGTGAACTGGTCTGAAGTCGAACGAAGGGGGGAGCGAGCTGGGTCGATGGCCGGAGGTGCGGTCACCTCTGGTGGTCGGAGGCATCTTATTTTTCGGTTGAAACGGAATCCGGTCGAGGCTGTTTCCAGGCTGATCAACGGCGGTGTGGGGCCAGGCAGTGGAAGCGACGGCGCTGGAAGGAGGAGCGGTTGTCGCGGTGGGATCAGATCCGTTAATGGTGGTCAGGCGTGGATGGCAGAGGCGGGTTTTGGTGGTTGAGCTTTTGACGAAGAAGGAGATCGGGAAGAACGTATTCCAGGAATTGAAGATGCATTTTTTTTAACTCCGATGATGACGTGGCAAATTGAACTAGTTAAGGTAATTAAATATTTAATTAATTTATAATTTGTTAATAATCGTATATATATGAATCTTTAAACTAGCGTAACTTTTTCGTACGTTAACGAAATTCAGTGAAACTGGATCTGTTGGGATCGCAGGGACAAGACCTAGACGATGGCACTGACTAGGCACTGATCTAACACGGTTGAAATTTCAGCTAATTTTGAACGTTTGTTTCAAATTTAATGCAACAAACGCGTCCACCGTCAACTGAAATGAACTGGTGAGTTAATTCGCACACCTTCTGGAATCCTGTGATGTGGTAAGTTCATATTAAAATATAATTTACCTTTAAGAGTATAAATTGGTTAATTGGTAGCTATTGGCTGTTTATTGTTTGATTGGTTGTTGTTATTTATATTACATCGTTTTAAATTTATAGATTTTTATTTCATATATTATTATGAAATGTTATAACGAGCTGTGGTGCAGGGAAGAACAGGTTAGAGGGATCCGACCGGATTCCTCAAACATTTTATATGTTGTTGTTTTATATTATTTCTATTTGAACTGAGTGAACCCCATATGGTAGCAAACCCTGTTTGAACGTAATGGTTGAATAGATATTCACCTATGTCGTGTTAAAAATCAATCGAAAGTGTTGATTGGGTAATTGGCAGTGAATGGCCATAAATGTGTTGTTTTAGACGTCGTTCTACCATTTGGTGAATCGACGCATTTTTAAAGTTATAAATTATTTTATAACTAAACTAAAGTTTTTCAGTCATTTTATATAAGTGATTAAATTAGAAATTTATAAATAAATATTTTAATCAAGTTTATAAAAGAATTATTCAAATGGTTTATGTAGCAAAATCGTATGATGTAAACCAGTTATAGAGCAGAAAGCCAAAGAAATTACCTACGTGTTGGTAAAATGGGATAATTGTTTTTAAAACAATTAAATGGCATTTTTTTAATTAATTTATTTATTTAATTAATTTAAAAGGGAAATGACAAATGAAAATCAGTTAACTGCTAACTGATATGTACGGTTGACAAAATCAACCGTTTTGAACTAAAATTGACAAATGGGATTTGAATTTCTGAATATTCGTTAAATTTAACGAACAGCGTAAAATATTAGTTAATCTTTGATTAACTATAATTTAAAGTGATTCTTGTATCGTTTAGTGTTAATAAAGTTAATTATTATTCAATATGATTTTAAAAATGATAATGATCCTATTTATAGCGAAAAAATTAACTATTTTAATATAGTTAATGGTAAAGTTAATTATTATAATAATTAAAGAAATTACCTTTAATTGGAATTCCATTAGAAGAAATTAAGTGTCGATAAATCCGATCAAGTCAAATAAAAGTTTTATAAGGAAATGTATAATCCAAGTTCAAACCGAAATTTGTAAATGAGATATGTAAGTACATATAAAGATGTAAATAAGATTTTTCTTAATTAAAGTGAATTCAACTGAATGAAGTTTTTGTGAAAATAGTTAATAGATTTGAAATGGATCGAAAGGAGTTAATGGTTTCAAAATGAAATCTAAGCTAAGTTGCAAAAGGATGGTAAATGGATTACTATAAAGAAATCAAAGTGAGGTTTAAAAAGGATTTTTTTTTTAAAACCAAATTAATGAGTGTAATGTTAGAGAATTAAATTAAGAAAAATGAGGGGATTGAAATAAGGATTTCAAAAACAAGGGAAATACATACCATGGGTTAGTGTTAAATATTGGTAAATGATTTTTGGAAATAAAATCCAAGAAAAAGGTCTTGTTGTAAAGAAGGTGGTAAGTGGATTTTTATCCGAGATAAAATTTAGTATAAGAATGCGCGAGTATATGGAAATTGAGACGACCCCAAACCCCGTACTGACGGTGGCCAGGGCAATCTTTGGAATATAACACATAAACAGATAATAGCAGAACAGAATTAGAACAAAAAATACACTGGATAAATGTAATCATCAGAGTTACACAGTCTACAGGATCATACTTAGTACAAATACAGTTCAGCTATACATAAATGTCTACAGCGGAAAACAAAACATAATGTACAATAGGAGCTGAACAGCATAAAAAGAGATAAAAAGTAGAATCCATCTTCAGCTCCAGCTATCCAGAAAGGGCCTGCTAAAACCTGAATATAAGGCTGCCCGTGTAGAATGAGGGGCACCCGAGTTTGCAAGTGAAACAAACTACGAGTCAGTCATGGGACTGGTATGAGAAATCTACTTAACACATTTACAATATGGCTAATCTCAAGACCACGCCACTTTCGTGGAATGGGTTTACTCCATTGGATTGCCAGTGCTTTAAAACAAATCATTCTTCTAAACATCGCAATGCTTTTTATAAAAATGAAGCCATTATAAGACTCAGTTCCCATCACACAATGCAACGCAAACCGAAGGATAGAGTTTTTACCTTATAATGGCCAAAATATGCTTGATACGAATAAAACAAAAGAATTTGATATTATTACTAGTGTTTATATGTTTCAAAAACAATTTCAAATCATAAGTATCAATCATAGACGGCATTAATGCCCCATACCACTATGTCGCCATATATAGGTATACAATCAAAACCGCACGGTCACGTATTTGGAAATTGGATTTCCGTCATGAACCAAGGCAAAAGATAGTCCTTACCGACTTCGCGACTCTCTAGCCCGAGCCACAGGGTAAGTACTCAGTCAAATCCTTGGATCGTCAGGGCCGGTCCACCGATGTGGATTAAAATTCCTGAACACTGCGTTTCCCTGCCCACTGGGGCGTAAGTGAGCCAACGAATGACTCTATCGGTCCCGGATCGACCGATATAACCGAAGCGCCTCGCAACAGCAACAACCACATAGGTGAAAATAATATAAATGTCATCCAGTTTAAGCACCGACACCACCTCTAACTAGAAAGAAATGCATGCCCTCCCTGCGGTCCTCTCCCGTTTCTGGTTCATACCGGGGTGTGAGGTTCGCGAATTCAAGTTATACACAAAGCTACGCCACACAGGCGGTGCTTTGATCATCACCACAAGACTTTGCTTTTCAACAGAAGCCTTGATCATTTGTCACTTAGGCATGCCACACTAGCAATTCATGCCATGCGACTGATGTCCATCGATATACAACCTCTGAGCTCGTGCGTCTCAGAGAAGGGCGTTAAGCAAAAGAATAAATTCTCCATCGCCAAACAGATGTATAATTAATAGAGATCAATCAACACAGAATAAAATCCAAAGTCGGACACACGGTCCATTTGCAAGTCCGTTCTGGGTCAAACCAGAGGCACTATATACCTCGCATACCTATTGATCTCCACGTACATCTGGATGATCACCGCTCATTATCCATATTTCGGGATGCCTCCCAATCAGGACATCAGTTACCATCCAAACGAGGTGAAGAACTCCGGTCTTCGACCACCGTCTTCATCTTCGATTTCTTATCGTCGATTCAGTTATTCAGAATGGGTTAAACCCGGTCTTTCTGAGCAACTCGCGTATATAACAAACAAGTGCAACACAAACACACATACGCATCATTTCAATTCATTAATCGCTAACCGCAAATCAGTAAGAGAACGATTTCCCAAATATTAACTCCGAAGGCCGAAACCAACATCAGATCAAAACCCCGGAAACCATTCTTCTTATCCAACCTTCAGTTAGTTTCTAAATGTCACATCCATATCGTTTATAATATTTTATAATGATTTATCGCTATTTTTATTTATTTTAAAATAGCCAATTTATTCAAACGACGCTTTGGGCCATAACGCGACCGTGGCACTGTTTTTCTTCAGATTTGATTTACACATATCTGAAAATCTAACCGTTGGATCTTCACAAAATTTATATCACTAGAAAGATCTTTTCAAAAACGGTTCCAGTTTCAGGAAAATCTGACGGTCGGATCTCCCGGTACACTCGTTTGAAGTTTCGATTTCAAAATACGAACTGCAGCATCGTTATTCTATTTAATATAATTATATTTATATATATATATAATCGATTCTGACGCTGTTTTTCTTCAGATTTGAATTAAACATTCCAGACAATCCAACCGTTGGATTTTCACAAAGTTGGTATCGTTGGGAAGATATTTCCAAAGCGAACCCAACGGTTTCAGTTTCAGGAAAATCCGATGGTCGGATCTCCCGCACTAATCGTTTGAAATCACAGTTTCAAAACACGAACTGCAGCTTCGTTATTCGATATATTTCAATTCTATTTGTATATATATATATATATATATATATATATATCGATTCCTCGATTTCAAAGCTATATTCTTTTCATACATTTGATAAAAATGATATTTTTATCCAACCGACAATTATTTCAACACTTCGCTATTTTTAACAATTCATGTATATAGTAAAAATGTGATTTTTATTGTGAAACAATTCATTTCGAAACACGATTATTTTATATAGTTCATATAGGTGATAAAAATATGATTTTTATTATAAAACAATTTATTTCAAAAACACGATTATCCATCAACACATGAATTTCTATTCAACGAATGAATTTCTATTCAACACATGAAGGTTTTCCATTCACTACACGAATATAGTTTCAACACATGAAAATAATTCTAACACATGAATATTATTCAAATTTTCGGCAGCATAACGGCAGGGTAGTTAAAACCGGGGCCATTCCTAGTACGGCTCCTCGCTCTACCTTAAAGCCTCGCAGCTTTTGACAATGGGGAATCATGCATCTAGTTCGCACGCAGGTGGCATGTATATTTTTTTTCCATTTCCACAAACTAATCCTATGTGGTTTCAACCAAATAATTCTCATCCACAAATGGGTATTTTTCAACCACAATCAATCAATTTCAACCACAAACAATTCTAATCAACCATTCGCTATCAATCAATTTTCACATCAATCACAACCAATAAATATCATCCATGGTTTGTGGACGAGGGGTGTATATATATATATATATATATATATATATATAAGCATTTCACTTCTATTTCAACACATATATAATTTTTACAACGCATATATAACTTATACAACGCTTATACATGAGGTGTACAACGCTTATATAACTCATACATCGACTATATAATTTATACATCGTCGTTTTCCATATCGTTTATAATTTAGAAATCTCACATTGGGTTCCACTCCACCTAAAGTAGCAGAATGCTCAGAAAAATATGCGGTCTCTTCTAGAATGCAGAAGACGTCCACACGAGTCCACTGTCTCTTGTCTCACTGAATTTCGTCAAGAAATGAAAAAGATATGATTTTTATAATGAAATCAAAAACCGTAGCGCTTTAAACTGCTATAATATAGTTTATATAATTTAACAGTCGTATACCTTCAGTTTTGTTCAAAACTAGGTTTTGAAATAACTTCCAATCCGAAGAACGTTGCGTCGATCAGACTACACAGCGTCGAAGGGGGTGGAGAAGGCTTCTCGCGCGTGGTGGTGGTGTCAGATCTGATCGCCTGTCGGAGGAGAACGATGGAGGCGAAGTCGTTGACTTCGTGGGCTCTATTCAGGCGATACTATGGACTAGGGGGTGCGAGGGTTGGTCGGATTTGAAGAGGGAGGATAGGGCTATCGAATGTGGGTGGTGGCAGGCGGTGGTTCGACGTGGCACGGCCGGAAAAGAGGAGAGAAGGAAAGAAGATGGGGCGCCGTTCGCTTTATCGGGGAGAGAGAATATCAGGGGGGTTTCTGATGTGCACCAATCCCCCTTTTTTTTAAGTTTTAAAAATCCGGAAATACCCCTTGCCTCCTACGAACTCCAATCCAAACCCAACGACTGTCGTCCCTAGCGTTTTACCCCCATTCCGAACACAATGGGATATGTTTCGTAGGCCCATTCGACTGTTTCAGTCAGTTTTCCTTCAAATTAAAATATAAAATCATTCAATATTTAATTTGAACATACATTTCAATTTGCCAGGGCCACAAACTGATTCTAAAAATTCCCGAAAAATAAATCTAGCTATGTTTTGACGATACGGTCCCAACAAAACTAGTTTCGTCGAATTCTAAGACCGTTTGAAAAAAGGCCCATTTCTGGTCGATCCAATTTAATAGAAATTGACCAAACACATTTTCCTTTGCCACGCTCACATACTAACTTCAAAAATTATGAAATTTGAAACTTAGCAATAGTTTAAAATCCCGGATCTAACAAAAGTGGTTTCTTCGAATTTCGAGGTCGTTTGCAAAATGGCCATTTTCACGGGCTATATAAATTCCATAGCGACCTTTCTGAAAATTCATTTAGCAATAACTTTTGCTTCCTGCTATGAAACTTCGATTTTTTAGATTCGTTAGAAAGGTATTCACTAACGGATTTAAACATTTTTGGTTCCACTCAAATCCGTTTTGTTTTACACCCGATACAGTCAGTCAAAGTTTGAATTCAAATTTTGAAACTACCGCGCAATTTCAGGCCTTGTTTATAATTAGAATTAATTATATTCGTTCTCAAATGTCGACTCGAACTTACTTTTCATCGTTATTATTTAAAATATTTATTTTAAATATTTAAAACCCACAAAAAAGCTAATTTAAAAATTTTTAATTGGTTCAGATTTTCCGGGTCGTTACAGAAATAGATTATTTGACGAATGATTTTTATAAAAAATCAAAATGTTATAAACGAGGTATGATTCAAGTTAAAAGTGGTATTTCGTGGACATTTACTTAATCGAACGAATTAAGTAAGGGGGTTATATTAAAATAAGAT
Source organism: Allium sativum (assembly GCA_030737875.1). NCBI lineage: Eukaryota > Viridiplantae > Streptophyta > Magnoliopsida > Asparagales > Amaryllidaceae > Allium > Allium sativum. Next base: position 972,837,124 of record CM060920.1, read on the forward strand.
TTCAAATGTATGAAATGGTTTATAAAACTAGATTTGAAATCAAGGTGATAAATGAGATTTTGATATCAGAGGTTAAGTGACGAACTGATATTATTCTGAGATAAAAACGTTGTCGATCAAGGTCTGAGAGATAAATAAAATACCCCAACTTGAACGGCTTCATAATTATCGAGGAATGATATTAGTTTGAAACGAGTGAAAGGTGTTGTAATTGGTTAATTATTCCATACGAGAAATATTGAAATGAGTACGAGGTTTTTGAATATAAATGTTGGTTATAAGATAAATAAGAATATTTGGTTTTAAATTATATAAATTTGACATTTGATTTGTCATATCAAAATTGGTAATTTTGTTAATACCATTAAGTAAAATATATATGTGTATATATATTGAGATGCCGAACTTAAGGGAATTTGGGAAAAAGTTTTTGAAAATATATCGATATTTCCAATAGAAAGGGGAATGGAAAGTTGAGTATATACCCATACTCTGAAACATATAAAACGGATTTTATTATAATAAACTAAGAATAAATATAATGTTTCGAATATATAGGAAAAATTAGAAGTTGATTAACCATTTGGTTAAATATATTTTAGGAAGCCAAGTAGTGCCAAGTATCGAATCAGTAAACTCATCTTATTCACACAAATGTTATTTGATAGTTAAGTCATCGACTATCAAACCTGACCAATATGATTGTTGGTACGGAAAGAACGGAATCGAATTTATATTTGAAAACCATTACGAACCAACAAATACGTGAAGATGGTAATTTAAGATGGAGCAATTGAAGACCGTGGATCTTCATAAGCGGAAGGACTACTTGTCGAATTTCTTTGGCTTGCAACTAAGGTTCTTTGGTTTGTGATTCTGTCATGGTTGAAATCTACGGATTTGCAAGGACTTCTTGCTACTGATCCATGGGGTGATTCCTATATTGGGTGCAGTAGGAGGATGCCTTCGGTTCATCCTATTCCTAGATGACTTGTATGGACGAATGTCTGACAGAGTATTTCTTAAGGATCACGTACGTTGATTTTTACAAACGTATTCCTATTAGTGGCGGAGAGGGGCACCTCTCTTAGCTTAACGAGCAGAGTATTTTTGTGGATGTCAATTAGTGATTTGGCGGATCTGACAACGTGGCATTCAAAGTGCATGTTTACCAGATGTGTTCTGACCTCAAGCCTCATCAACCGTGAAATGACAAAAATCGGGCAGGCAGCATGGCTATGTGGGTCGCTCCCATTAGAGTGTATAATCACCTATCTAGAGAAACTCCATTTGCTTCTTTAATCTACATTCGATGCTGTCCCTTTTCGGGAGGTGGTTGCTGATCCCAACCGTCGGTGATATACATTCGATACTCTCAATGGCCGGTTATGTGTGGGCCGGGTTGCAAGACATTCTTGTTGAACCCAGTATATTCGCCTCTAGAGATACACTATCGGTAGGTGGTCCTATACCTTGTCATAGTTGGAATCCAATATCCAATAAGTGCCTGGGGTTTTGATTGTATAATATATATGTGGAGCGTGAGATGCAAGCGTTCCGCTAGATTGTTATTTATTTGTATTTAGACATTATGATAATATCAGAATAAGTTATGATTTCAAAAACGTTTTGGGTTATAGTAAGGTAAAAACCGTCCGTGTTTATGTGTAGGATGGTCTTACTATTATCCTTTGATTTCATAAAGGATTTTCCAAAGTTAAACAGTTTGTGTGTTTTTCTATGAATTTAACACTGAAAGTATTCCAGATTGACCCGGTGAATTTTGCTTTGCTTCAAATGTGCTCGGGTCAGACCGAGTATGTTCCAGGTTAGGTTCCGCTTGGAGTTTCAGGAGCTGAAGCAGGCGGCTTCACCGCTAGTTATATAAAGTTATTATTCCGCTGTGACATTTATATGTTGTACTCTGATGATTGGTATGTATATACAGTTCTTTTGTATAAAGAGATTTGTTATATTATATTTTATTCGTTCCGCTGTGAGATTTTGATGTGTTGCTCTTCTTCTTTCTTCTATTCTAATATTTCTTTCTTTCTTTTCTCACCCTCTAAAATTCTTTCTAATAACAATCTGGAATTCGATACTTGGGCTTTTGGCAAGTAATACGGGTTTGTGTATTATTGTCAAAAATTCGAGTGTCTAATTTTTCCCCGAGTCGTTACAGTGGTATCAAAGCTATTGGTTTAGTGATAACCTTGGCTCTGCGGCATGACTCGATAGAGATTGGATTAGTAATACCCTAGATTGAGTTTGATTATATTTACGAGAGCGCGTATTTGTAGTTTGCTATAAAATTATTATTTTTTAATTTGTTTTGCCCAAATTATTTTATAAAATAATAAAGATAAGGATTTCATAAATTATTATAATATTGGCAAACCGATTGATTTGTTAATGTTAATTGAATGATATGCTTGGATTGTGTTGTTGGTTGCTTGAATATGAACCTGAACATGAATCGATTTGGTTGAAAACCAATAGGAAATAAATAAGTTGGAAAAAAAAAGAATCAATCCAAATTTAATAAATCCGAAAGGATAATGAAAGATATAAATGAATTGATAAGACGAGGTTATAATCTCGTTGGGATTGAATTGTGTGTATAATGGGTTGATATGGATATTTTGATCATAACTGGCATTTGTTTTGATGACTAACGAAATCCATTTGAGTTGAGAACAGGTGTAGAAGTGCCAATTCAGCTTTAAAATTCATCCAAGAGAGAAATTCTGCAGTTAATCAGATCCAGTTTGAATAAAGTTGCATTATAATTAAGCAAGCTCTCGTATAATATATCTCTTGTCGCATCGAAAAAAGGTACGTCTACGAAAATATGGAATTTTGGATTTTATTTGGGTTTTGAGTTTGGATTTTGAATTTTCTGACCCAGTTGCTCGATGTATATATATTTCTTGGACCTACGATATTACAGATGTCCTCCGTTTAGGGGAGACTCTGCCAAAAAATTTCCAAAATTTAAGGTGTTAGAAATTTTTTGAAGATTTTTCGGAAATTCTTTTATTTGATTAATTTGGTTTTAAGACCGATCAGATTAGTTTTGGAAATAAAATCGAGTTTTAAATTTATTATTTTTAAAAAAATAATGGGATGTAACTTTCTTTCTACCTTAGCAATTTCGAGGGCGAAATTATTTTAAGGGGGAAGGAATGTAACGTCCTGTATTTTCTGGCCATTTTATTGAAATATTTTAATTATTTAAAATATTGATTTGAGTTTCAATAATAGAATTTGACCATTTTAATTTAAATATTTATTTATTTTGAATATTTTAATAATATTTTATTTTCGGCATATTTTGGAAAATGTTGAATTTGCTGTATAATGTGAATAAGCGATTTAAAGTGGTTTAAATATTGTTTATATTAAATTATATTAATATATTTGTTACTAAAACAATGTCAGAACATTTAATTTATAATTTAATTATAAAACGAGCTACAGCGGCGCGACAGTTCGTTATTTGGCGTTTTGAACTTTAAACAGCTATACAGGATTCAAAATAAATCGGATTTTCTCATAACCAGAAACGCTAGAATCTGTTTGACGATATTTTTCTAATGAAGAGAAAAATCCAATTTTCATAGCGTATATTTTATTTTATGTCCAAATCAAATTTTGAAAAGGTCGCTATGGAATTTCGTTCTATATTATATCGATTATTTATATAAATTAAATGGTTTTTAAATATTTTAAATATCGATTTGGCTTCAAACTCAATCCAAGTTATTTTATTTTGGTAATGTTTGAAATTCTTGTCGTGTATGGCCAATTTCAATATTTTATTATTTTTATATCGAGGTATTTTAAAATTGATTTATTTTAATTCAAATTAGACCTTTTAAAAGGGACTTTATTCAAACGACCACCGTTTTCAGCGAATCAAATTTTATTGAGACCGTAATAGCTGATTATTGCTAGATTTCAAACTGCATGTCAATCGGGGTTATTCTGTGAGCATGGAAAAATAAAATACAAATAAAACGACCATTTGGATGTGAACGAGCGCCGTTTGAGCAAACAAACTCGGAATTCGATGAAACAAGTTTCACTAGTACCGTATCGTCAAGATATACTATACCGTCCATTCGCATCGCAAACGGGATTTGTATGTGAGCACAGGAGCTAATAAACAGTGTTGAAAATTGCGACAGACACGAAGAAAAATATCGTTCGTCACATCAGCATAAAATATATTATTTTCCCCCTTATATATATCACCTAACCTTCAGCCCAAACCAGAAATTTCCAACCCAAAACCGTTCAACATTTTCAGAATTTGCAATAAAGTCCCTAAATGCAAATTAATTTATTTCTTCAAATTTATCATAAATATGAAGGGGGTTCCAAAGGGAAAAATGCAGATCATATCGATGTCTTGTTGTTGAGAAGAATTGGGGTGGAACCGTGGTCGAAGGTGGCCGAAATCGGCCAAAAACAGTGGGATCTGGGTTTCGAATTAATGGGTTTTGCAGCAATTGGGTGAAGAAATTGATGTTGGTGTTTAAGGGGGTTTTGTAGAGGTGATCGAGGGCTTCAATTTTACCTTTGGTCGGAGGAGCTAATTTGGCTTGTGGTGGCGTGAAAAGGGAGATGATCGGAGGTGCAATTTTTGGTGTACACGGTTGAAGTGGCTGTGGGTTTTAGTGGTTTTCTGGCAGTGTCGGTCGGAGTCGGGTGAACTGGTCTAAAGTCGAACGAAGAGGGTAGCGAGCTGGGTCGATGGCCGGAGGTGGGATCACCTCTGGTGGTCGGAGGCGTCTTATTTTTCGATTTAAACAGAATTCGGTCGAGGCTGTTTCTAGGCTGATCGACGACGGTGTGGGGCCAGGCAGTGGAGGCAACGGCGCTGGAAGGAGGGGTGGTTGTCGCGGTGGGGTCAGATCCGTTCTAGGTGGTCAGGCATGGATGGCAGAGGCGGGTTTTGGTGGTTGAGCTTTTGACGAAGAAGGAGATCGGGAAGAACGTATTCCAGGAATTGAAGATGCTTTTTTTCAACTCCGATGATGATGCGGCAAATTGAACTAGTTAAGTAATTAAATATTTAATTATTTTATAATTAGTTTATAATCATATATATATATATGAATCTTTAAACTAGCGTAACTTTTTCGTATGTTAATGAAATTCAGTGAAACTAGATCCGTTGGGATCACAGGGACGAGACCTAGACGATGGCACTAACTAGGCACTGATCTGACACAGTTGAAATTTCAGCTAATTTTGAATGCTTGATTCAAATTAAATGCAACAAACGCGTCCACCGTCAACCGAACTGAACCGGTGAGTTAATTCTCACACCGTCTGGAATCCTGTGATGTGGTAAATTCATATTAAAATATAATTTACCTTTAAAAGTATAAATTGGTTGATTGGTTGCTATCGGTTGTTTACTGTTTGATTGGTTGTTGTTATTTATATTACATCGTTTTAAATATATAGATTATTGAAATTTATTTCATATATTATTATGAAATGTTATAACGAGCTGTGGTGCAGGGAAGAACAAGTTGGAGGGATCCGACCGGATTCCTCAAATATTTTATATGTTGTTGTTTTATTATTTCTATTTGAACTGACTGAACCCCATATGGTAGCAAACCCTGTTTGAACGTAATGGTTGAATAGATATTCACCTGTGTTGTGTTAAAAATCAATCGACAGTGTTGATTGGGTAATTGGCAGTAAATGGCCATAAATGTATTGTTTTAGATGTTGTTCTACCATTCGGTGAATCGAAGCATTTTTAAAGTTATAAATTATTTTATAACTAAACTGAAGTTTTTCAGTCAATTTATATAAGTGATTAAATTAGAAATTTATAAATAAATATTTTAATCAAGTTTATAAAAGAATTATTTAAATGGTTTATATTAAAATAAACATTTACTTAATCGAACGAATTAAGTAAGGGGGTTATATTAAAATAAGATTTCAAATGTATGAAATGGTTTATAAAACCAGATTTGAAATCAAGGTGATAAATGAGATTTTGATATCAGAGGTTAAGTGACGAACTGATATTATTCTGAGATAAAAACGTTGTCGATCAAGGCCTGAGAGGTAAATAAAATACCCTAACTTGAACGGCTTCATTATTATCTAGGAATGATATTAGTTTGAAACGAGTGAAAGGTGTTGTAATTGGTTAATTATTCCATACGAGAAATATTGAAATGAGTACGAGGTTTTTGAATGTAAATGTTGGCTACAAGATAAATAAGAATATTTGGTTTTAAATTATATAAATTTGACATTTGATTTGTCATATCAAAATTGGTAATTTTGTTAATACCATTAAGTAAAATATATATATACACATATATATTGAGATGCCGAACTTAAGGGAATTTGGGAAAAGTTTTTGAAAATATATCGATGTTTCCAATAGAAAGGGATATGGAAAGTTGTGTGTATACCCATACTCTGAAACATATAAAACGTATTTTATTGTAATAAACTAAGAATAAATATAATGTTTCGAATATATAGGAAAAATTAGAAGTTGATTAACCATTTTGTTAAATATATTTTAAGAAGCCAAGTGGTGCCAAGTATTGAATCAGCAAACTCATGTTATTCACACAATTGTTATTTGATAGTTAAGTCACCGACTATCAAACCTGACCAATACGATTGTTGGTACGGAAAGACCGGAATCGAATTTATATTTGAAAACTATTCTGAACCAACAAATACGTGAAGATGGTAATTTAAGATGGAGCAATTGAGGACCGTGGATCTTCATAAGCGGAAGGACTACTTGTCGAATTTCTTTGGCTTGCAACCAGGGTTATTTGGTTTGTGATTCTGTCATGGTTGAAATCTACGGATTTGCAAGGACTTCTCGCTACTGATCCATGGGGTGATTCCTATATTGCGTGCAGTAGGAGGGTGCCTTCGGTTCATCATGTTCTTAGATGACTTGTATGGACGAATTTCTGACAAAGTATTTCTTATGGATCACGTACGTTGATTTTTACAAACGTATTCCTGTTAGTGGCGGAGAGGGGCACCTCTCTTAGCTTAACGAGCAGAGTATTTTTGTGGACATCAAATAGTGATTTGGCGAATCTGACAATGTGGCATTCAAAGTGCATGATGACCAGATGTGTTCTGACCTCAAGCCTCATCAACCGGGAAATGACAAAAATCAGGCAGGCAGCATGGCTATGTGGGTCGCTCCAATTAGGGTGTATAATCACTTATCTAGTGAAATTCCATTTGCTTCTTTAATCTATATTCGATGCTGTCCCTTTTTCGGGAGGCGTTTCCTGATCCCAACCGTCAGTGATATACATTTGATACACTCAAGCGAAATGAGTGGTCGGTCATGTGTAAGCCGGGTTACAAGTTGTTCTTGTTGAACTCAGTGTATTCGCCTCTAGAGATACACTATCGGTTGGTGGTACCATACCTTGTCATAGTTGGAATCCAATATCCAATAAGCTCCTGGGGTTTTGATTGTATAATATATATGTGGAGCATGAGATGCAAGCATTCCGCTAGATTGTTATTTATTTGTATTTAGACATTATGATAATATCAGAATAAGTTATGATTTCAAAAACATTTTGGGTTATAGTAAGGTAAAAACCGTCCGTATTTATGTGCAGGCTGGTCTTACTATTATCCTTTGATTTCATAAAGGATTTTCCAAAGTTAAACAGGTTGTGTGTTTTTCTGTGAATTTATCACTGAAAGTATTCCAGACTGACCCGGTGAGTTTTGCTTTGCTTCAAATGTTCTCGGGTCAGACCGAGTATGTTCCAGGTTAGGTTCCGCTTGGAGTTTCAGGAGCTGGAAGCAGGCGGCTTCACCGCTAGTTATATAAAGTTATTATTCCGCTGTGACATTTATATGTTGTACTCTGATGATTGGTATGTATATACGGTTCTTTTGTATAAAGAGATTTGTTATATTATATTTTATTCGTTCCGCTGTGAGATTCTAATGTGTCTTCTTCTTCTTTCTTCTATTCTAATATTTCTTTCTTTTCTCACCCTCTAAAATTCTTTCTAATAACAATCTGGAATTCGATACTTGGGCTTTTGGAAAGTAATACGGGTTTATGTGTTATTGTCAAAAATTCGAGTGTCGAATTTTCCCTGGGTCGTTACAAGATACATAATTGAAAGAAGTAACAAATATTAATATTCTCTAGATCGTGAAAATATACCCTTATTAGGTGCGACCCACTTAGCCATGTTGCTTGCCCGATTTCTGTCATTTCTCGGTTGATGAGGCTTTAGGTCATAACGTATCTTTCAACAGATCACTCCTTCATTTACTTTGAATGCCACATCGTCATACCCGTCAAATCACAAATTGATTTCCTCAAAAATACCACGGGTATAAGCTAAGAGAAATGAATTCCTCCGCCACCAACGTAAATACATTTGAAACGATCAAATTACGTGATCTACCAGATATACTCTATCAGACATTCGTCCATTCAAGTTGTCCTGGGACTCGACATTCCGAAAGCACTATTCTGTAAATCCATCTTAGGCAATTTCTACCTACGATTTACTGAACAGCCCTTGTATAACTCCATCTTCAATTATCTTTATCGTGTTTGATTCGCAACGCTAATTCCATACGGAGTGGTTCTCAGATAATAAATCTGATCCCGGTCTCTCCGTATTGGCAACGGAAATGGTCAAAAACTTTGATAGTCAGTTAATTAACTATCAAAGGAAAACATGTGTACAAACAACGGTCGTATTTCCAAATGGAAATCTTACCGAGCAAATCATCAATCACCACTGATCCCCTTTAATTTAATTTGTTATTCAATTATCCATTTCCCTATTCCTATTTCCATATATTCATAAATTCTTATTTTCTAAATTTAGAAAATATACGTTATTAATCATTGGAAAACATTTCCATATTTACTCTCATTTCTAGTTTTTTATATTAGAAAATATTTCTGATTCTTATTTGGAAAACATTTCCAAAACTCCTTCATTGGATTTAAAAAGATGTTTGAATGAAACATCGCTATGCCAACTCGAGCCATTACACTTATTTACTAAATTCACTAAACCAACCTCCACTATCGAACCTTAACCATTTCTCAGTTAAAAATGAAGTCGTTGGGGGTATAACTACCTCGCAGACCTTAATTTCTAACCTCGAAATAGACAAAGTTCACCTTTTAAATCTTTAAAAAACTTCCTTACGTAACTCTCAGATTTATTTACGAATCCACTTCTTTTACAGAAATCATTTGATTATAACAATAATGTTATAATCCCATGCTTCCGAACTATAATAACTTAAATATAACTTTTATTTATTAATTTGGATAAATAAACAAACAAATAATTTATTAATAAATAAATAAATAAATCTTGATTAAAAACGGAAAGTGAATAGTACTTTCCCGAATTCAATAAAATCGAATTTCAACGTATAATTCTCTCTGGAATAATCTCTACTCGATAACTCTCTTTTGAATAAACTCTATTCGATAACTCTTTTCTGTGAATAAACTATACTCAATAATATCTCTTTCGAATAAATTATATTCGATAATCTTTCTTCGAATAACTAATATTCGATTAACTCTAATTCGATTAACTTTATTCGATTAACTCTATTCGATTAACTCTTATTCGATTAACTCTTATTCGATTAACTAATATTCAATTAACTCTTATTCGATTAACTCTTATTCGATTAACTCTATTCGAATAACTAATATTCGATTAACTAATATTTGATTAACTCTAATTCGATTACTAATATTCGATTAACTCTATTCGAATAACTAATATTCGATTAACTCAAATTTGATTACTAATATTCGATTAACTCTATTCGAATAACTAATATTCGATTAACTCTATTTGAATAACTAATATTCGATTTACTCTAATTCGATTACTAATATTCGATCAAGTCTATTCGAATAACTAATATTCGATTAACTCTATTCAAATAACTAATATTCGATTAACTTTAATTCGATTACTAATATTCGATTAACTCTACTCGAATAACTAATATTCGATTAACTCTATTCGAATAACTCTTATTCGATTACTAATAGTCGATTAACTCTATTCGAATAACTAATATTCGATTAACTTTATTCAAATAACTCTTATTCGATTATTAATATTTGATTAACTCTATTCGAATAACTAATATTCGAATAACTAATTTTATCTCAACCCTATTTCCTATCTTATTCAAATTCCCATTTGAATTCCCATTTCAAATCCCAATTTTCCTTATAAATGTTTAAATTTATAAAATATTCATTCTAATCCATTATTCACCTCAAATGTGAAAAATACTTCTTTTATATAATCCATTAAGTTTGATTTTGTATTTTAAAATAATATCCCATTTCTGAATTCTATTTATACTTCTATTTATAGAATTATTCATACGAAATCTCCTTTTTATTTCTAACACTTAAATCTCATTTATAATTCCCTTTATAAATGTTGAGTTCACATTCTATTTAAAATATCGGTGTCAAAACCGATTTCTACTTCTCTATATAAGTTCAGACTTATACATTCCATTTACCACATGATAAATATTGTATTTAATTTATAAAACATTATTTATAAATTAATCTTCTCAATTTATCTGTTAAAAACATATTTCTATTAAATATTTACTTTAAATACATACCATGTTACACCCGTGTGCGAAGCACGGGTCTAAACCTTCCTAATGTAACATTCTCTTTTTATAAAATTTTATTCATTTTCCAAATATTTTCTTTTATAATTCTATTTACTTTCCAAATAAATATTCCTTTTATAATTATATTTATTTTCCAAGTAAATTTCTTTTATAATTATATTTATTTTCAAAATATATTCCTTCTGTAATTATATTTATTTTCCAAATAAATTCCTTTTATAATTATATTTATTTTCCAAATAAATTCCTTTTATAATTCTATTTGTTTCATATAAATATTTCCTTTTATAATATCCTATTTATTTCATATGTATATTTCATTTATAATATCCTGTTTATTTCATATGAATATTTCATTTATAATATCCTGTTTATTTCATATAAATATTTCCTTTTATAATTATATTTATTTCCCAAACAAATATTTTATTTTCTATATACACTTTGAAAATTCCTTTTTTACATTCCGATATTTCTTATGGTCTTTAAAATATCAAATAACAATACCAGTGTCATCATAATCAAATCACAGATTATATATCACGTCATATACCACAATATATGAAAAAAGCCAGTATTTTAAATATTGAGAAATCCAGTTGGATCCTCCAACTTATTTCCCTGCATCCACAGATGTTAAACAATATAAATAACATCAATTTCATTTCAATATGAAATATTCTGATAAATAGAATAAATATTTGATTAACGATATATATTTATATATATCACTAGATATATAATTTCCACCAAACAATTAACAAATCATCCAAACAATCAACACACAGCAATCAACCATCATTTATCAGTTCTAAAAATACATTATAAAAATATAACTGTGCAGAGGTAGTGAGTTTTACTCACATTTGACAGTTACTGTTAAATAACGATAATTGTCGTTGATTCAGATCCGACAATTTATTTCACTATAAATTGTAACAAGCTCCAATTTACTCTCAATCGGTTCCATTATGTAGCACTCGTCCATACGATCCCAACAGATCTAAATTTGTGTAATTCTGACAACGTATGAAGGAGATATTCAATTCATAAGTTAATATAGTATTTAAAATAACATTAACTAAATTTCCGTTTTGAATTTTCTTAGTTTGGGCCTCACCCTCCTTTCTCGGCCCAACTACAATCCAACCCGCACCTGCTAACTTGTCTTCCCCAATTGAAAAAAAATGGCTCTTTTATATTATCCTCCACCATTCGCCATACTTCTTGAAGGCCATCCCTCCTCCATACTTCATTAATCTTCAAACAAAATACAACAACTTCCTTCTCATTGAAATCTCTATCCACTCATACCCATAAGACATAACTCGCACGCATCTGTAGGAGTGTGTTTTCTAGGACTTCGTACGAACACCAGTACGAAGTGCGACAATTTTTATTTCGAAAAAGTCCAGAAAAAAATCCACGCAAGTGTGGTTTCATCCCATAAATCCAAAATAAATACCCAATTCTTGAATCATAGCTTAAATCCCTTTATTTCGCGAATCCTAGCACAAATAAACTCGATGCTGTAAATCATACAGCGAAAGAAAGCCGGTTGAAGCTCAGCAATAAGCACACCGCTGTGAAGAGCAACCGAGGACGAACTCGAAAATATACATTTGGTGATTTTAGGAATTTTTATACATTTTCTTTTGAATATGTGAAGCACGATATTTTTCTTTGTTTGCTATGGAGAAAACACTAGCGGCATGAAATTAAATTGACCAAGGAAAAATATTTTTAGGGTTAGAAGGGTCTGGGTATTTATTTATAGGTAAGTTAATTATTATTTTAATCGATTATTTTACTTAGTTTTAATCGATCGCTATATGTATTCGTGGTTTAAAAATCTCTATGATCACACGGAATATCCAATTTCAATAAAAATGGACATGCAGCTACAACTCAACATTACTGACCCAACGAAACTTGTTTCGTCGAATTCTGAGTCTGTTTGCTCACACAGCGTATTTTTAAAGTCAAATTGTTGACTATTTTTCACATTAAAATTTCATACGACTACATACTGACTCCAAAAATTACAAAAATTGAAATCTAACAACAATTTAATATTCTGGATCCAACAAAATTAGTTTCATTGAAAACGGAGTTCGTTTGCAAAACTGGCTATTTTTAAATCTCTAAATAAACCAATTTAAATATTAATATATTTAAAAATAATTAAATTGAATATTAATAAATTAATATTATATTATATATATTCACATAGAATATCATACAGCTCCAAAATATTCCCATCCGAATTTATAACTCGACATTTCAGATCCAGATTAAATCAGTATTCAATTTATATTGAAAATCCATTTATAATATAAATAAATCGTTATAAATTATAAAGAAATTCCATAGCGACTTTTCGAAAATTTAATTTGGGCACAACCACAATCTACACGACGAAATCTCGATTTTTCTCTTCCATTAGAAAATATACTTCACCAACTCCGAACGTTTCTTGTTTCACAGAAATTCGACTTAAAACGGATTATGTATATTCGTTTAAAGTTCGAATCGCCAAATTACGAACTGCCACGCCATTTCGAGCTCGATTATAATTGTAGTATAAACTATACGTTCAACCATCATTTATTAAATATATTCGTTAATAAAATTCGAATACAAGCTGAATTAAATCTTATAAATAATCCACTTCACACAATATTGCGAATTCCACTATTTTCGACTATTTCGGAATTTAAATATATTATTTAATTATTAATATTAATTAAATATTCAATATTATTTAATTATGGTCATTTTAAATTACTAAACCATTATTTAAATAATTAAATAAATTATTTATTATCCATTAAAAATACGGGTCATTACACATTCCAGGCTACTATGTTTGTTTATATTTACCTTGGCTCTTGTCGATACTTTAGGAGCAGTGGGGGCAGTTTTACTAACTTTCTTTTTGTTATTCCTGTTAGCCTTCTCTAATTCATCTAAAAATTTCTGTTTTTTCTCAATGTAATCTGATACATCTTTCTCGTTTACAGATTGGCTTGGTTTATCATCTTCACTGGCTATAAGCTTAATGGTGTTATCTTCCTCCGAGTCGTCCAAATTGCCAACCAAACCTTCTTCTATCGGTGTCACATTAGAAGGAGCAATATCATCTAAAGAATTCGGATTGCTCTCTATCATACTTTCCTCCGCAGTTCTTACATTAGATGCACCATTATTAATTTTATTTAATTGTATAATATGGTGCTCAAAGTCCTTTTGTTGAGTGGAATTTCTTCTCAGTATATTGGATAGACTTCCATCAATATTGACCATGTCAGCTATAATATTGCTCATTTTATTTCTAATTGTAATATTAGAAATTCTCTAAATTCCTTGGATTAATGATTTCATTAACATCTGGTTGTTCTCCTGACGTGCTTGTGTTACTAATGTTGTTTGTAAGCTCCTTTTCAACTTCACTTGGCAGTACAATATTAGTGCCTGCATCTGTAATTTGGCAAGATAACACATTATTATTTCCAGAACCTAAATGTTCCATATTTATTATGTTATCATTCAAATTAGACGTTGTGCTATTATCATTAACATTTTGATCAGATGGGCTATCATCAGGAAGATCATTCTCCTCGTTCCTAGAATTATTTATGACATCACTCGTATCTTTGGATCTTGGTACCCATGTCTCCGTCACCTTAGTTTTACATTGAGCCAGAGAATGTCCAAATACCCCCACAAGCTTTACAGCACAGAGGCTTGTACAGATATTCCACTTTCACTTTCAACTCTTCCCCAGTGTGCATAAGCACGTCCACTTCATTTGGATAAACCGAACCCGCTTCGATTTCTATCAAAATCTTTGTGAAAGCAACTCTAGATTCGTCCGCGGTTATTTTATCCATTTTGATGGGTCTGCCTAACACACTAGCAATAGCGCTCAAAGCTTCTATGTCCCATAACTCCAGTTCAAGATTAGAAAATTTCACTGCAAAGGCATAGTTGACAGGAGATCTTTTCTAAATCTCATCCGCGTATTCCATTTTTTGAGTATAATTATTTTGTTATCAAATAGGTATGGACCCCCTTTTAAAATTCTGTCACAGTTTGTGTTATTATCGTACCATATGATAAAAAAACCGTTCACTTTAGATAATAATTGAAAATTTCCTGATGGTTTCCATGTACGTTCGACATACTTCTTCAAATAGAGATGATATGATCTTGTGCCGTACACATAAAAAATGAGCGAACTTCTCCACTTGTTTATAGATCTGGAGGCAGCTAATTCGGAAACTACTGCTTTCCTTTTAGAATTAAAAATCTGAGGTGCAATATAACTTATGTTGACATAATCTGAATCATCTTGACTAGCCCCTCCTACTGCTGCCTGAACCCACGATTTTGCCCTACCAGCCGCTAGATCTTCCTTAACTCCTTTCCAATCAAAGTTGTTTTGTCCAGATCTCTGGACATGTCGACTCCAGATCTGAATCGAGCATACGCTCCCTCCGAGAACTGAGATCGAGGAGGATGTACCACCTTACCGGCAATATTTTGAGGCTGTGCTGAACCTCCGTCTCTTCGCAGGTCAGATCGGTGAGTACTATGATTGAAAGTAACCCTAGGCTTTCCTCCCTTTGCTACGGTGATCCAACCATTATTATCCAATCCCTCCTCTTTATCATCTACGTCCACCACTTCCTTTCCAAGCCTCCGATCTAGAGGACGGCCTAGATCGCTCGCGTTAGTAGAATCGAAGTCACCATTCGTGGTCGCCATTTTTCAAATAGAAATTATAATTTGTAGTTTTTATAATTTGTGGTCGCCATTCCTTAAATCCAAGAGCTTAAATCATTTGTAATTTTTATATGAGTTAATATAGATATATGTAATTCAGTTGGTTGTGTAAGAGTTTGTTTTGTCTTAAGTCAGCACTTAAATTTTGATGAGCAATAATATTCCAGTCCTCCTTCTAATCAAACCGACCATTATTGAGGTTTGCTTATTGTCACTTGGCCAAAATAAACTTTTGTGAAACCAAAAAAACACGGAACATGTCTGTAGCATGTCTCCTTAAATATCTTCAATTTCATTTACTCAATTCTTACTAATCTAATTCCCTTAATCCTCTCCACTTTTATCTCCTTAGATCTTTCTAATTTCAAATATTCTGTATCATATTATTTTTTGATTTTCAACGAAGATTAATAAAAAAATTGTTTAAACTAGTATTACCACACAATGATGGAAAGACCAACCGTTAAGTTGTGTGAGATATCGAAGAAAAATTATTCTATTAACTATTTTCATAAACAAGAAATTAATGAGAAATTCATCGTGTTAATTTAAAAAAATTGGGTGCAAACATGTAAATTCTATAAATTAAAATATTCTAAATTATTACTGAATTTATAAAATAAACTAACAAATTAAACAAATGTTAGCTTAAAACACATCATTATATTTGTTAATACTTAGTTAAAGAAGATGAATAATGCAATAATAAATGCAATAAGTAAATCACATATATTAATGAACTACATTATTTAAATAAATACATAAAAGTACCATAGTTATTTTCATAAAACTAAATTACTAACATGATTAAACTAACATTGTTGAAATAAATAAATAACTAAACTGAAGAATCTGTCATCGTTGATATTTCTTTCGACAAAAAAATTGATTTGGCCGAATAATCAATAATTGACTGAGACATAGCTATGTGATGGCCATACATAATTTGTGTACATGTTAACTTTTAGATTTCTTTGTATGAAATATATAACATGAAGAATCTTGGTATGGTATGATTCAGCTATCAAAGTCTTATATAGTGTCTTCATGATGGTTGAGTACAATTTAAACGATAGATGGTCCAACGTTAGTGGAGATTATACTACATAGGTTATTTTCATTTTACGCTGATGTGCAGCTTATACTTACTAAATGTTGATGCATATGCAAAAGATGAGGTGCCACAATATATTGTTTTGGGGATGAATCCCCATTTGCACAAACTAGGTGACAATGTCGTATGGATCTTGGATACCAAAAACCATAGCGCTGAACTCAGAAGTCACCAGATTCATTAAATGTTCTATTTTGGTTATTGGATGCTGTTACCACAACAGGCATGCAAGATCTCTTCTCCACTCCTTTATATGTTTCACTTCACTAGAACCAGCGGCGGTCATTCCTAGGACTCCTGTTGTCTTTCAGCATTTCACTTTCCACCAGCATTATGTCCATTTGTTCTTGATTTGTGACATTTATTTTAGTTTACTACATTAGTATTCTTAATTTTAATAACACTACAACAAAAACATCATATTACAACTTTAATTTTACAACGGTGGTAAAAGCACCGTTATAATAAATGTTTTTTACAACTTTTTTCCAGAAAAGTTGTAATAAACTTATTTTTAACAACTGTGTTATTTTGACAGTTGTAATAAAAGTCTATCACAACTTTTATTTTTTGACTGTTGTAATATATGACTATATTTTAATATTAATTATTTTCATTAAATAATTTTTAATAATTAATATTAACAACTAATTTGTAATTATTAATTAATAACCAATATATTAATGTTAAATATTTAATTAAAAGTACTTCAATAAATAAATAATTCATGCTAATAATTAGTAATTGACAACCAAATAGTAATTATTAATTAATAATCATTACAACAAAAACGTCATATTATAACTGTAATTTCCATAAAGTTGTAATAAATATATTTTTAACAACTTTTTTATTTTATCACTTGTAATAGATGCTTACTACAAGCTTCATTCTTTACCAGTTGTAATATGTGTCTATTAAATAATAATACTCAATAATTAATAAATTATAATCATTATAAAATAATATTAATTAATTTGAAAGTTGAAATAATTAATATTAACAATTAACATTCAATAATTAATAATTAGGATAATAATAATAGTTAGTAAGTTTTTAATAGTTAAAATTCAAATATAAATAAGAATTAATAGTAACTATTATTAATAAGTAATATTTAATAATTTAATAAAAATTAATTTGCAAGAAATCTGTATTACATTTAATATAAATTTTTACTTATTAATTCTAATTTGTAGCATTTAATTATATATATTTTTGTGAATTTTGATTAGGATCAGCGAAAATTTGACAATTTGACAATCATAAAATGTTAGCGCAACAAGATAAGAAACTTAGGTAGGTAACGTGAAAACTTAGCTCCAAATAACTCCTTCGTCTTTTCAGATCAAAATTTAGGCGGAAAAACTTAAAATTTAGGCGACCTGCCTCTCTCTCTCTCTCCCGTACCCTAAATCAAAATGAAAACCTTTTGTCTTGATAACTCTAAAGAAAATCCCCTTTTTGATTTGAAAACCTTTCTTCTCCTCTTTAAAATTCGAAATCAAAAAATAAAATTAAGCTAAGCTCACGGTTTTATTTTTATAATATGTTCTCGTCAGCTCTGAAGACGGAGGGAGAGCTGGAGATTCCGATTTCTAAATCAAGCCCCAACCCGAACGATTTCTTCCATAAGTCCATCGATGACTCCTCCTCCATCGCCGCCTTCCACAGGCTTGAAGTCGAATCTAGGTCTTTCCCTTTCACTGCTGGGTTTTCGCAATGTGGGTCAGTCGAGAAGAATACCATAATTCGAAACGCGGATGTAAACAGAGAGGAGGCTGGAGGGCAAAGCCGTCAGAAGCGAGCGAAAAACGGAATGGTTCTCGAACGGGAGACTGCTACATGGGTTAGACCTGGTCTATTGGGTCTCAGGCGAGTTCAGAGTTTAATAGGAAGCAAAAGCAAGGTAATATTTGATATTTTCTTTTCTCATGCTGCTTGTTGAAGCTGAGGAAAACTACTAGACCTAGCTTCTTTTTCCCTTCTTACAGAAATCGAAAGACCCTAGCCTAATTAACTCGGATTGCTTGTTTTTCGGGTTACAAACTTCTCTGCTATTATTCTCCACTACAGCAACACAAAGACAATCTAAGATGTTTAAAGGAAGTGACTGTTGAGTTAAAGAATGATCTACTTTTTTTGCACGTCAAAATTAAGGTAGGATTTGGAGATTTTTTTAATGCTTGTAGTTGGTGTTTTAGTAATGTTTGACTGTTTTTGTGTTATATTTTAAATAAATAGTTGTTGATGAACTAAGCCATTGATGGTGTTTGCAGCTTGGTTGTAGTGTGTTTGCTTCTTTGTTGCGGCTGCAGTTTGTTCCTCCTTGCTAGTGTCTTTTAAACCTCACTTGTTGGGAAGTGACGGTTTGACTAATGACTGGAGTTTGTATAGGAGGTATACCAACTACATTTTTTACATCATATTTTTCATTTTCTTTTCTGTTATGTTAACCTGTCTTGGGATTTTGTTCTAAAAAAATTACAGTGTTAAAAATGTCTTTATAGATAATGTAGTTGGAAATGCCTTTATCAGATTAATTTTAGTTGGAATATAATGTAGTTGGAAAGCAAAACACACTGCCCCGGTGCAAGTGGCAAGTTGCATCTCCACTTCAAACATAATTCGCTTTATCTATTCTACCCAGATTGGCGGCGGATCTGAGTCGATGAACTCACCGTGTTTTAGATCGAAGGAAGCAAGAATGGTTTCATCGAGATCAAAGTCGACGATGGGTTTTGTCAGTTTCAGGTATTTCGGGTATTTGGCTGTCAGATTTTTGTCTATTTGGGTTTGGCTTTTATTAAGTATATTTCAATGATGTGAACAAAGTTTTCCTAATTTGATTTTAGGAGTAAAAAACTTAGCAGAAAGAATCTTGGATGCAATGATTAAATGGTTTGCAAATGACTAAAGAATGTATCTGCATCAGACTTATTTGTATACATATGCCTATGATTAAATGGTTTGCAAAACATTTAACAATTGTTTGTATTTACTTTGCCAGAATTTATTGCTCCGCATTATGCACGAAGTATATTTTTCTCCTTTTTACTATTCACTTAAGCAGCATCTTGCAGTTTTGCATTTTCTTTTTTGTATTATTATTTTTGTTTATTTTTGGTGTAAGTCTAACATGTAAGCTTATTTACCCATAGTTGTAGCCACAAGTTGAAGTAAATGGTTTGCCGATGTTCTCTCATTTAGGTACTCATGCTTATGCTTTTTTTCCTTTTGTCTCTCTTTTTGGTTGAACTATTCTCTGTTTAACTTCAACAACACATTAGTTTAGGTACCCATTCTTTTAAGCATTAATCATAAAATTTCATTCTTTAGTCCTCATCAAATATATTCCAGATTGAAGAGAAAGAAAGGTCATGTTGGATTCGGTATGTCCTTATGTATGTATCTATCTTCTTTGATTTTTTCACTAAGTTTATTTTTTATCTTATGTCATATTTTGGTATACTATGAAGAATGAAGTTTGAAAAGTTAAATTTGAACCAAGGATCATTCATTTGGAATTAAGGCATATTTATTTTTGTTACCCTATTAACTTCAGCAAGAGCATTCCATTCATTTGAAAGTACACTACTTTGTTCTCATGCAGGTTCAATCAAAATTTAGACGTGCCTCTGCTACTTGTCTTCCAAATAGATTTATAATATATTTGCATTTGCCTCTCAAGTTTTAGACAATATAATGCTACTAATACACATATCCAGAAAAGGATCCACGCTTCATCCTTTTGGACAAATTAGTAAATCATCTTTAATGAGACATTATTGGATAGTGTTTCTTTGTTTAGATTGATTAACTATAATTGGACATTTGATGTTTGCAGATCGTCGAATGGCATACAGTAATGAGTCCGACAGCAATGGATTCGTGAAATGATGGGTTATAAAGTTAGAACAACCAGTTTGTTTGTATTACAAGTTCTAGTTACAGTTACGTTAAACAAACTTATTTGTAACGGTCAAGTATGTAATAATGTACGAAATGTTGTCTAAAACTTATTGTTTGTAATATTGAATATTTTAGTATTTTAATAAATTAGTTTGCAAATAATTGTAATATCTAATTTGCTTGTGGAGTATTGCTATATTTATTGTATTGTTCTCTTCAATTGCAAAAGATGTTTATTTTTTAAAAAAAACCTAAATGTCAATCACAACGGTGCATAACAGTTGTAGTAGATTTTATTACAATGGTGCATAACTGTTGTAATAAAGATTATTACAACGGTGGAAAAAGTTGTAAAATATACATATTACAACGGTGTTGCAACAGTGCAAAAAAGTTATAAAAGATTTTAGTCTATTACAACTTCTTAATACACGACGGTTTGCCCACCGTTGTAAAATGTATATTACAACGGTGTTCCACCGTTGTAATATGGTTATTTTGTTGTAGTGTAAATAGCTGCAAGTTCGTACCGGAGACCATAAATTGCAATTACTGTGGGGTTCAATTGTAGTTATATATGGATCACGACTTTTTTTTAACTGTAGGGTGTGAACGCAAGATAATATCATGGGTGAATATGAGGAATTACACAATTTGCATATCTAACTTGAATTCGCATTTTATGACGTGAAGCAATAGCACTCAATCTTTTTCAAAGAGAATTACATATCTTGTTGCGCATATCACGAACATTTCCCTCTGCATCATTCTTTTTGTCCTTGATGTCTTCCATTACCTGATCTTGAAAAGCCATTTCAAACACTTTCTCCACAACCCTCTGCAACTCTGCAGAAGCTAGCCATTAATACCATTACAAGCCCAAATATTGGAGCATGCCATTGCTAAACTGATAATACCTATGCTCCTGACAATAACAAGTTGATGGTTAGGGGTTTCAAATTTTATAGGCTATCATCATGCATAGTGAAAACATTGAATGTTAGAGTTATAGACAATGTAGAATAAAAATTGACCAGTGTTTTTGCATGATTACAAGCAAAATATGTCCAAAAAGGCCAACAGAACATAATATCAAGTAGAACACTTAGTTTTCTTGGATATTAGTTCGTAGCCTTTCTGACACTATGAAATCTCCAGCATCTTTCTAACCCTGAATTGAGCCACAAGCCTATGTGGAAAGAACGAGATAGCTTGTAACACCCCACCTCCGCTAGGGTCATTCACAAAGGGAATGCACTAGGTTTGGTGAAGCATTATCGAGGTAAACATGCACAGAAATATTACAAGACAAAACATATATATATAAAACAGCGGAAGAAAAACAAATTTCATTACCTTATAACATAAGGTCTAAAGCCTTTTACATAAGAATACACCAAAATCTGTCTTGCAATAGTAAAGAAGCATAAAACCATTTCATAAATTATTCCCCAAGTAAAACAGTAAAGTAGCCATAGCCAAGAAAAGTCCAAGCCATGCATGATGACCTTCAAGTAGAGGAAGTCCGAACTAAATAACAGTGTTTCCTCCCTGAAGACCTGGGGGGAAACGGAAGACAAAGAGGCGAAAGAAAACGGGGTCAGTCATAAAGACTGGTAAGTCCTATCTACTTCCAGCATAAAAACAGGTAAAGGCAACATGACATGCATAAACTGAAAGTAAACATAAGGATGACAACAAGATAGATATGCTAAACCAAGATAACTGGATGAACTACTATAGCAAGGTAAACTAAGGTATCATGATAAACTACGGTGTCAAGAATCAAGGTATCACATCGTCAGGTTTCTATCAAGTATACTATCACAAGGTATCTATCATGTATAACATCCCACGGTATCTATCATGTATATTTGCTCTGCACCTCTCGTACTAGTATCCCAACCCGCGTCATGTGTTAACTATGAATGTCCCTTGCCCAATGTCATGTAATGGTCCATGTCAACCTAATATATAGCATATGTAGGTTTTCCCCACTCGTATGTTTCTTTCCATGTATAAGTTCAGTCCTTTGCCGTAGGCCGTACGGGCTTTCTCAACGTAGTACCATTTTATCCTCGAAGTTGTTTGGGACTGCTACCCTTGATCTAGTTATGTTTTCTTACCATGAACTATCGCGTGTCCACTTAGGATTTATGCCACCTAGGGCCACTAGGGATTATGCTACCTAATGAACGTTCCCGTGTCTCGGTTTGGGTTCAGGCCACCTAGGGCCACTAGGGATTATGCCACCCGTCAACCGCGCCCTTTATCCCACGTATGTATCGTGAATCATTTTCCATGTCTAGACGCACATGTATCTCAATGTGCCATCCGAGTTCCGTGCCATGGCAAATCAAGAAATACGGAACTCGGTCGGGAGCTTTAGGTCGTCTGCTGATGCAGATATCAAGGTCTGTTTTTGTGTCCGTGGCTATGGTCCTACGTGACCCCTCCCTCAACTACTGAAAGGCAATCCAAGAAAAATCATGTATGAGAACTGCATCCCGGCCCCACTATAGCCCCACTTTCCTATGGGTCAACCTCACCCATGACTCGATAGCAAGAACATGGTCTGTTGGGAGTTCTCTGCCTTTCCGTTCGCGCACGATTGACTAAAGATGGTAGGTAGTCGGCGACGTGTTATCCAGGGAAAAATCAAGTATCGTCGACTCCACGCTAATCCACCCCAGTCTTTAGGTCGCTCGCATAGCAACCAAGGCATACTCTTGGCTCTTCTATCGCAGACCTTAACCTCTGTGAGGTCGGGTTTCATGGACCACCTGCCACCTCATAGAGGGATACCAAGAGTACCCTCACGTACCCCGAAGCTACCGCTTCGTCACCCAGTTCGCTGGAGCTTTTTATCCAAGTCAGATAAGTTGCTCCTCCTCGTATACTAAGCGATGACCTACCGTATCAGGTTACTCATCTCTTTATTAACTAGTCCCATGTCCTTAGCTAAGAATTATTACTTAGTTACCCTTAACTAAGGTTTACCACTTAGCTCCTCTTTCCGCTATCCTTGTTAACTACGATTTCCAACCTAGTCCCCTGAGCTAGGGTTTTGTCAAATGGGTTAAGTGTTGTTATCCAAGTTCATGACTTAACCCGCCTACGAATCATGTCAAGATTGGCTCAGTACTCAAGTTCAAGGCTTAGCCCTACAAGTTGGTTAAGTGTACCAAGAAGCTCATGACTTAACCCTATCAAGTCAAATTGGTTAAGTATTTATTTGTCTTAACCCTATCAGATTATCATGTTAGATTGATTAAGCATAGATTATCTTAATCCCATCAGATTATCGAGTCGGATTGGTTAAGTATGGGTTAGCTTAACCCCATCCACTAATCGTATTACAATGGTTAAGCCTAATTTTAAAAGGTCTTGTGACTTAACCCTATCAGGTCCACCTATTAGATTGGTTAAGTATAGGTTACTTAACCTCATCAAATCATCATGTATAATTGGTTAAGTATAAGTTACTTAACCCCATTAAATTACCGTGTTAAGTTGGTTAAGTATTGGTTACTTAACCTCATTGAATTACCACGTTTAGATTGGTTAAGTGTTTAACTTAACCCCATCGAATTACCGTGTTTAGATTAGTTAAGTGAAGGTTACTTAACCCCATCTAATTACCGTGTTTAGATTAGTTAAGTCTAAGTTACTTAACTCCATTTAATTACCGTGTTAGATTAGTTAAGTATGGATTACTTAACCTCATCGAATTTACCGTGTTTAGATTAGTTAAGTGTGGATTACTTAACCCCATCTAATTACCAAGTCGGATTAGTTAAGCGTAAATTACTTAACCACATCCCCTAATTGTCTTGTATGGTTAAGTGTCATTAGGAAATCAAGCCCGGTCCCACTTAACCTACCCATTCGTGTCATATCGGTTAAGTGTCATTAGTCAAATTTACTTAACCTTATCATGTGGCATTAATTTAATTAATGCACTCTCAACCTCTCACATTAGACCTTGTTGTGGTTACTAGTTAAGCCGGGCGGGTCCGGGTAGTTTTACACCACAACCTAGTCTAACCTCGGGTCTTAAGCGCGACATGACCAACTTCTCACATTGGATCCTATTGTTTGTAGCCACTAGTTAAGCCGGGCGGGTCCGGGTAGATTTATGCTACAAACTCAACCCAACCTCGAGTTGGCCACTTTCATGTTTGGTCTAGTGTCTTTTTACACTTACAACCCACCCATGTCTAGTTCAAGTTCCATGTTTTCCCACGTGTCATGACCATATTTAAATGTATCATGAATGTCATGTTCTCATGTAAGCCCCATGTCAAGTTTTTCATGTCATACCCACGTTTTTCCTAAGCTACCCAAACGTATTTCCAACCCAAGTGGAAGCGAGTCACATAGTAGGGTATTATGCCAACATATTGTCCACAAACATGCATAGTATCATAAGGGAATTTGGCCACAAACATGCATAGTATCATAAGGGAATTTGGCCACAAGCATGCATAGTTTCATAAGGGGATTTGGCCACAAACATGCATAGTATCATAAAGGAATTTGGCCACAAGCATGCATAGTATCATAAGGGAATTTGGCCACAAACATGCATGATACATAAGGGGTTTGGGTTCATTTACATGCATAAGCCCCAAAGTCAAATCTTTGCCAATGTTTCACAAGTCAAATGGTTCCCAAAGGTTCATGCTAGCATTCCGTAGATAAAGATTCAAACTTGCAAGGTAAACTAGGTTAATCATAACATGAATAGCATGATCTAGTCACTAAGCATAGCCATAGGTTCAAGCAAAAGGGGCATGACAAGGTTCATATAGGCTAGCATACTTAGTTTAATCTCGTTTTATTCCATGCCATCATTAAGACTACCGTTTAGATCTAGAAGTAGCTAGAACTTACATAGCGAGGCTTAGGAAAAGGATCATGCATCATCTTGACGAAGAAAGGTGGCTCCTTTGTCGAAGAATCGTCATGGAATTTGCGTAGCAACGTTGATCCCTCCTCGATTTGGTGTAGAAAGCTTGCACCTTTTGATTTGAACCCGATTTGAATGCATAAGCCCTTGGAGTTGGAGATGGAGGCCATGATCACTTGGCATTTGGGCAGCACTTCGTGGCATGAGTGATTTGTGAGGGTTTAGGGTAGGCTTAGGGATCTTTTTATAGAGATTAGGAGTAGTTTAGGCCGTAGGATAAACCCTAGGATAGATCTGAACCCTCAAAAATCGTCACAAGCCTCCAAAACAGGACCCAGGAGCCAAAACAGGTGCACCAGGCCGACCTGGCCGACCAGGGAGGTCGACACCTAGGTCGACCCCCAGGTCGACTCTAGAGTCGACCTGGTTGGGAGGGAGGTCGACCCTAGTGTCGACCCCCCTGTCGACCTGCCTGGGCGGGATTTTTCCCGCCTACTCTGAATTCTGAAAATTTGAATCTGTTTTCGAATTTGAATTTTTCGTGAAACTTTGCGAGGCCATATCTTGGTCATACGGACTCCGATTTACGAAATTTCGGACTCTATTTCGCGTATTTTTCCGAGACGAACGCAATGGAACAGCTCGTTTCTCCTGATTCAGATTTTAACATTTAATTCTGCCTTGATTCTTGTCTTAACACGTTTAAAATTCGGGTTGTTACATTCTCCCCTCCTTTAAGGATTTCGTCCCCGAAATCTCCAAGTTAGGAAGAACGCATCCTACCATCCATCATCCATCTACTCAAAACATCATCCACAGGCAAACATTGTCCTTAGACGATTTCTAATGTCATATGAACATATGCAAAACATGTGTGTATATGCTCCTTAGCTAATGCTAATGATCAGGCCTGAATGATCTTTCTAATGCAAAGTATGTTTAGTGCCATGAATCCAACATGTATGCAAATAATCCTAGTCATATAAGTACTACATGCGTGCACAAACATTCATTCATATGCAACATCCGCATGACAACACATTAACATTCAAACAGGTATAAATACTCGTGCATATGCAATGCAAAATGTGAGTGCGTCGATCTAGTATCTAACGTGTATTCGCGCATCCACGAGCAACCACTTGCAACCATTTGCATCCATATCAATCATAACATGTTTCAAATACATGTTTACATCCATAGACTTCTATCTAAGGTTCCCAAGATAAGATCGAGGAGATAAACAAGACAAACTCCTTACGGGGTTTGTAACAGATAAAGGACCGAGAGGATATCCACCAAGCGATAGCATGTAGTTGGCTCTACAGGTGAACCAAGGATCAAAGATATACCCTTAAAAAGAGACATAATGCGCGTGTCTAAGCCGCATTTCCATGAGCTTGATTCCATTGTGCCTTGACTGCCTTTGACTTCATGATTTCGTAGCTCCTTGATTCCTATTTCCAAGGTATGAGTCGGAACTCTTTTCACTGTCGCTTCTCGTTTCACTTTCACTTATTCTTTCCCTAGTATGCTCGGTTCAAACATATCTGCGTACTCATGCAAGCTCTCTAAAATTCACTAGTGAATTCTGGATCTCATTTACCGATGCCAATCCATGTTACCACGTGCACTTACTAGGGTGGTTCCTATAACCCATGCTCAAGCGGAATGAACCATCCGTCTTATTGGCGGACGTTACTCGATTGGATCAGAAATTTCCGATAAATGCATCAAGAGATTCTAGGTAAATAACCATGACAGAACCCAAAAGGTTACACGAGACTTCGAAGGTATTACCAAAGCAAGCCAAGAGTCTGACTACCCTCTTTTCAAAACCGAGAATGGTATCCCTTACTGGATAACCGCTTTACCCCTAGAATCCATCCATAGCTCAACAATAGAAGCATTGCTTCTAATCTCAACACTTGGCATAGACGTTCTCAAATCCAACAAGTCATGAATAAATGGACCGACTCTCCCACCAGATTCTGGGACTAAAGTGGGATCTTCTACCGTGCTAGTACTAAGGTGCAGAGACTTAACTATCGAAGCAGACTTAAATGATGCGATGATCAATACAAAGTCTGGACGGGATGATAGAAAAGAAAGGCTAAGCCTTTAACAGAAACGGTACCATTTCTTTAGGTACGCTAGAAATGAGAGCATACAATTGCCCTCTCGCTGATCTTGTCCTTATCTTCCTTTGTGGATCAAGCCATACCAACAAGTTGCTTATTCTTAAGCTCGTGTCCTTTATCCATGCTCTTATTATCCCTTCTTATAACTTCGGTAACCGGTCTCTCGAGAACTTCCTCCATCGCACGGGAAAACACTTACGTAGCTAGACAAGGATTATTCGCAGTCAAAACTACTGTGACTACAGATGGAGGAAAGAAAGGAAAAGAGGTTCAATCAAGGAAACAAAGGATGGTGCTAATGGCTTTTGGGGAATAGCCTTTAAAAACAAAATTTTCTTGAAAAATGCTTCTTTGTAAACGGTTTTTCAAATAGTTTTCAGAAGGTTTTAAAAACTTTTGCCCAGTCTGGTAACCTTCTGCTCTGATACCAAATGTAACACCCCACCTCCGCTAGGGTCACTCACAAAGGGAATGCACTAGGTTTGGTGAAGCATTATCGAGGTAAACATGCACAGAAATATTACAAGACAGAACATATATATATATATAAAACAGCGGAAGTAAAACAAATTTCATTACCTTATAACATAAGGTCTAAAGTCTTTTACATCAGAATACACCAAAACCTGTCTTGCAATAGTAAAGAAGCATAAAACCATTTCATAAATTATTCCCCAAGTAAAACAGTAAAGTAGCCATAGCCAAGAAAAGTCCAAGCCATGCATGATGACCTTCAAGCAGAGGAAGTCCGAACTAAATAACAGTGTTTCCTCCCTGAAGACCTGGGGGGGAAACGGAAGACAAAGAGGCGAAAGAAAACAGGGTCAGTCATAAAGACTGGTAAGTCCTATCTACTTCCAGCATAAAAACAGGTAAAGGTAACATGACATGCATAAACTGAAAGTAATAAGGATGACAACAAGATAGATAAGCTAAACCAAGATAACTGGATGAACTACTGTAGCATGGTAAACTAAGGTATCATGATAAACTACGGTGTCAAGAATCAAGGTATCACATCGTCAGGTTTCTATCAAGTATACTATCACAAGGTATCTATCATGTATAACATCCCACGGTATCTATCATGTATATTTGCTCTGCACCTCTCGTACTAGTATCCCAACCCGCGTCATGTGTTAACTATGAATGTCCCTTGCCCAATGTCATGTAATGGTCCATGTCAACCTAATATATAGCATATGTAGGTTTTCCCCACTCGTATGTTTCTTTCCATGTATAAGTTCAGTCCTTTGCCGTAGGCCGTACGGGCTTTCTCAACGTAGTACCATTTTATCCTCGAAGTTGTTTTGGACTGCTACCCTTGATCTAGTTATGTTTTCTTACCATGAACTATCGCGTGTCCACTTAGGATTTATGCCACCTAGGGCCACTAGGGATTATGCTATCTAATGAACGTTCCCGTGTCTCGATTTGGGTTCAGGCCACCTAGGGCCACTAGGGATTATGCCACCCGTCAACCGCGCCCTTTATCCCATGTATGTATCGTGAATCATTTTCCATGTCTAGACGCACATGTATCTCAATGTGCCATCCGAGTTCCGTGCCAGGGCAAATCAAGAAATACGGAACTCGGTCGGGAGCTTTAGGTTGTCTGCTGATGCAGATATCAAGGTCTGTTATTGTGTCCGTGGCTATGGTCCCACGTGACCCCTCCCTCAACTACTGAAAGGCAATCCAAGAAAAATCATGTATGAGAACTACATCCCGGCCCCACTATAGCCCCACTTTCCTATGGGCCAACCTCACCCATGACTCGATAGCAAGAACATGGTCTGTTGGGAGTTCTCTGCCTTTCCGTTCGCGCACGATTGACTAAAGATGGTAGGTAGTCGGCGACGTGCTATCCAGGGCAAAATCAAGTATCGTCGACTCCACGCTAATCCACCCCAGTCTTTAGGTCGCTCGCATAGCAACCAAGGCATACTCTTGGCTCTTCTATCGCAGACCTTAACCTCTGTGAGGCCGGGTTTCATGGACCACCTGCCACCTCACAGAGGGATACCAAGAGTACCCTCACGTACCCCGAAGCTACCGCTTCGTCACCCAGTTCGCTGGAGCTTTTTATCCAAGTCAGATAAGTTGCTCCTCCTCGTATACTAAGCGATGACCTACCGTATCAGGTTACTCATCTCTTTATGAACTAGTCCCATGTCCTTAGCTAAGAATTATTACTTAGTTAGCCTTAACTAAGGTTTACCACTTAGCTCCTTTTTCCGCTATCCTTGTTAACTACGATTTCCAACCTAGTCCCCTGAGCTAGGGTTTTGTCAAATGGGTTAAGTGTTGTTATCCAAGTTCATGACTTAACCCGCATACGAATCATGTCAAGATTGGCTAAGTACTCGAGTTCAAGGCTTAGCTCTACAAGTTGGTTAAGTGTACCAAGAAGCTCATGACTTAACCCTATCAAGTCAAATTGGTTAAGTATTTATTTGTCTTAACCCTATCAGATTATCATGTTAGATTGATTAAGCATAGATTATCTTAATCCCATCAGATTATCGAGTCGGATTGGTTAAGTATGGGTTAGCTTAACCCCATCCACTAATCATATTACAATGGTTAAGCCTAATTTTAAAAGGTCTTGTGACTTAACCCTATCAGGTCCACCTATTAGATTGGTTAAGTATATGTTACTTAACCTCATCAAATCATCATGTATAATCGGTTAGGTATAAGTTACTTAACCCCATTAAATTACCGTGTTAAGTTGGTTAAGTATTGGTTACTTAACCTCATTGAATTACCACGTTTAGATTGGTTAAGCGTTTAACTTAACCCCATCGAATTACCGTGTTTAGATTAGTTAAGTGAAGGTTACTTAACCCCATCTAATTACCGTGTTTAGATTAGTTAAGTCTAAGTTACTTAACCCCATTTAATTACCGTGTTAGATTAGTTAAGTATGGATTACTTAACCTCATCGAATTTACCGTGTTTAGATTAGTTAAGTGTGGATTACTTAACCCCATCTAATTACCAAGTCGGATTAGTTAAGCGTAAATTACTTAACCCCATCCCCTAATTGTCTTGTATGGTTAAGTGTCATTAAGAAATCAAGCCCGGTCCCACTTAACCTACCCATTCGTGTCATATCGGTTAAGTGTCATTAGTCAAATTTACTTAACCTTATCATGTGGCATTAATTTAATTAATGCACTCTCAACCTCTCACATTAGACCTTGTTGTGGTTACTAGTTAAGCCGGGCGGGTCCGGGTAGTTTTACACCACAACTTAGTCTAACCTCGGGTCTTAAGCGCAACATGACCAACTTCTCACATTGGATCCTATTGTTTGTAGCCACTAGTTAAGCCGAGCGGGTCCGGGTAGATTTATGCTACAAACTCAACCCAACCTCGAGTTGGCCACTTTCATGTTTGGTCTAGTGTCTTTTTACACTTACAACCCACCCATGTCTAGTTCAAGTTCCATGTTTTCCCACGTGTCATGACCATATTTAAATGTATCATGAATGTCATGTTCTCATGTAAGCCCCATGTCAAGTTTTTCATGTCATACCCACGTTTTTCCTAAGCTACCCAAACGTATTTCCAACCCAAGTGGAAGCGAGTCACATAGTAGGGTATTATGCCAACATATTGGCCACAAACATGCATAGTATCATAAGGGAATTTGGCCACAAACATGCATAGTATCATAAGGGAATTTGGCCACAAGCATGCATAGTTTCATAAGGGGATTTGGCCACAAACATGCATAGTATCATAAGGGAATTTGGCCACAAGCATGCATAGTATCATAAGGGAATTTGGCCACAAACATGCATGATACATAA
The DNA here is from genome assembly GCA_030737875.1 of Allium sativum. Classification (NCBI taxonomy): domain Eukaryota; kingdom Viridiplantae; phylum Streptophyta; class Magnoliopsida; order Asparagales; family Amaryllidaceae; genus Allium; species Allium sativum. Next base: position 972,868,519 of record CM060920.1, read on the forward strand.
GGGGTTTGGGTTCATTTACATGCATAAGCCCCAAAGTCAAATCTTTGCCAATGTTTCACAAGTCAAATGGTTCCCAAAGGTTCATGCTAGCATTCCGTAGATAAAGATTCAAACTTGCAAGGTAAACTAGGTTAATCATAACATGAATAGCATGATCTAGTCACTAAGCATAGCCAAAAGTCATAGGTTCAAGCAAAAGAGGCATGACAAGGTTTATATAGGCTAGCATACTTAGTTTAATCTCGTTTTATTCCATGCCATCATTAAGACTACCGTTTAGATCTAGAAGTAGCTAGAAAACTTACATAGCGAGGCTTAGGAAAAGGATCATGCATCATCTTGACGAAGAAAGGTGGCTCCTTTATCGAAGAATCGTCATGGAATTTGCGTAGCAACGTTGATCCCTCCTCGATTTGGTGTAGAAAGCTTGCACCTTTTGATTTGAACCCGATTTGAATGCATAAGCCCTTGGAGTTGGAGATGGAGGCCATGATCACTTGGCATTTGGGAAGCACTTCGTGGCATGAGTGATTTGTGAGGGTTTAGGGTAGGCTTAGGGATCTTTTTATAGAGATTAGGAGTAGTTTAGGCCGTAGGATAAACCCTAGGATAGATCTGAACCCTCAAAAATCGTCACAAGCCTCCAAAACAGGACCCAGGAGAAAAAACAGGTGCACCAGGCCGACCTGGCCGACCAGGGAGGTCGACACCCAGGTCGACCCCCAGGTCGACTCTAGAGTCGACCTGGTTGGGGGGGAGGTCGACCCTAGTGTCGACCTGCCTGGGCGGGATTTTTCCCGCCTACTCTGAATTCTGAAAATTTGAATCTGTTTTCGAATTTGAATTTTTCGTGAAACTTTGTGAGGCCATATCTTGGTCATACGGACTCCGATTTACGAAATTTCGGACTCTATTTCGCGTATTTTTCCGAGACGAACGCAATGGCACAGCCCGTTTCTCCTGATTCAGATTTTAACATTTAATTCTTCCTTGATTCTTGTCTTAACACGTTGTTTAAAATTCGGGTTGTTACATAGCTGTAGTTTAACGAGGAAAAACATACAGGGATTGTATCTACTATTCCACTTAAAACAGTATAGAACAATAACTTGAAGTAGAACCCAAAGCAAACGCGAGAGAAAGGCTAACAATCATCTAGCTTTTAATTTTTTTGGCATCAATCTAAATATTCATTCGGTAGTCAGAACTAAGTGGTACTATATTTATTCTAAAGAGAGGAATTTTTTCTCACACATACACGCACATTGCATGTATACATACATGCATGTGCTTTTGTGTGTGCGCACACTCTAAAAGGTTCGACTCAAGGGTAGGTGAAGAGAAAATGCCTTAATATGTTTGCTCAATCTTCTTCTTCTTCTTCTTCTTTTTTTTTTTTTTTTTTTTTTTGGAGTTTCCGAAGCTTACATCTTAGCATTTGAAGCATATGAACCGCAAATCTGATACGCGTTAGGTCAAAATGTACGCCTTGTGATAAAAATAGTTGCCTATAAATTATAATTATAGTAGAAACTGTCTAAAGTCACAAAACTATATCATTTCATACCAACCAACCAAGCAGTGAGAAAGACAGAAAGAATAAGAGAAGTGCCGAGTAATTTTACAAAATTTCGAACTAAGTTTCATACTTAGTTTCTAAGTTGAAATCGATTTCTATTTCGATTGAACTTTTCAAAAGCATGAGAGAATCAAAGAGGAGAAAGGAAAACAATGAAAGAATATCTAGCATGTTTTCCTTCTACTAATAATAATGTATTTAGATTTTTTTTTATATAGTATGTTTTTCAACTTGAAATTGGATGATGTTTTTGTTCGGTTTTGAACAGAATCATGTTTAGCAAGGTCTAGTACAAGGTGCATGCCTATTACATCATTGATATCCACAAAAAATGTTCTACGACTGAAACAACATGCATTTAACTATTTAACTTGAGTTTTCATTTATTCTAGGTAGGTGCTTTATTTTGTATAATCGATCCAATTCTACAAAGAGTTTGCTAGATTTGGATGGTGAATACTTTTAAAACACATTGCAATATGAGAATTAGTTGATTTAGAGAAATTCAGGGAGACAAATATACGTTCTTTGAAAATGAATCCTACAACAAAAAATGATAATAGCTGCTGAAAATGATAGTTTACACTTCTTATATAGCAACATTATTGAAAAATAAATGAACAATAATAACTAACTACAAGTAACATACTTAGAAATCCAACGCACAAATTACTCCATGGAAAGACCATGACATAACAATGTTATGTAACCTTTGATCAACAAAAGTTACTAATATGACTGATATAATTGCTTATTGATCAGGATTTATCATAAGACAGTTTTAGCAAGACTTACAGGGCAACCAAATTGTAAATAACAAATAAAGCCATTAGTGGCCAATAATGAAGTTTTTCATATTGAAAGTTTCCGCTTTTCTTGTCGTTAATTTAAAATTATTGGCCAATAATAAATACTTGCCATTGTTATTATGTATAGTTGATTTTAAATAGAAATTCAACAACTAATGTATTACTTTCCAATATTATAATCTTAAATAAAATCAACTATAAAGTAATAACGTTGCTAGCAATCAACCAATATAGTCAATTGCGAAGGAGCATTATTGTCAACAATATTAAAATCTTAAGCCAATTTTCTCAAAAAATAAGAATATGTGTTTTTAATGTTGCAGATCCGTTAGCATCAACTTGATGATATGGCTAGCAATTAGCTTATCCTGGTCATACATCCTTCACTATGAATATTAAACCAAATCAAGAAAGAATTGCACTCTGCAAATAAATATTACCCTGCAAATCAATATTACAGTTGAATCGCACAACTGCTGAGACCAAATCCAACCAAAGAAAAAGAAATAGAATCCTAAGAATAAAATAGTAATTTACTTAAGTAAGATAAATATATTTCAGTGCCAAACAATTGAAGTTTTACCTTTTCTGAACAACATCGGGTTCAGTTTAGATGCTGGAATTCCAAAGCGCCTTGCCATAGTTACAATAACAATCCTCAGCAGTTTCCCATATTCAAGCCACTTTTCCATTATTAAAAAGGATTTCAAAGATGTAACAAAAATTTATTCAGAAAATTGATCATTTTGCAAATTGGAATTGACGTGATTGCGTGATATTCGAGAAATAATACTGGAACTAAATGATCACACCACCGTCTTGAGTTAGGAGCATAAAAAGACCGTATTTTTTTTATTTTGCGGAAACTTTCTTCTGGTTAAACTCCCCTATTACAAAGAAACAAATCAAGTATGAGTTAGAAATGATAGAAACTGCCAATTTGGAGTTATTGATAAAAAAAAAAAAATCGAATGAAAATTTAAATAAGCATCAAAGAAGAAATAGGAAGAATCAACAGAAACGATTGCCAAGGCGAAGGAATGCGAAGGGGAAACGCGAAACATCGGCTCCATGTAAAATTGGCTTCAGAGAGTTTTATTTTGGCTCTTTTACAGTAGGGATATGCAATTTAACGGGCAATTCCCCACCACTGTAAGGTTATACTGGTTTGCTACACACGCCCAGGACGGCCAAAGTGAGAACCACCGCTATACGTTAGCTACGATATTCTTGCATGAGACTACCCTATTAGATGCATGTACGTTATAGCTAAGTGCCTAACTATCAACCACGGAAGTATTGATAATTCTTACATCACAGTGTATTAACGACTTCAATTAGCTTTTTACTTACCAACTTTAGCCTTATTCAAACTATATAACGATGAATACAAGTGAAACATCCGCGTATCAATCAATGAAAAAAAAAAAAAATAGCATAATGGTGGAAAAAACCGACCATTGGATTGTCTAAATTAAAATAAAAACATGTTACAATTTCTTCCTGAATTTCAGCAAACATTAGAACAAAAAAACAATTAGAAAAGTTCATGACTGAAACTAAGAAAAAAAGGCATATTAGCAATTATAAAATAGGAAGAAAAAAATTTATGCTGACTTCAGTTCAGATAAAATGAGCAAAAAGAAAACATACCAGCAGACACATGTACATATAATACTCCCATTCATAAAACAATTTTTTTTCAAGGTATAAGCTGAATTAATTGCATTCATCCATCCATTAAATAATACTTACATAATCATAACATATCTTTCTCTAAACACAACGTGCAAAACAATCATAAAATATAACAATAATGAGAAATAAATCCAAGTATAACATCAATACAAATCAGCTGTTGGTTTCTCCCACTTGAGCGGCTTAACAATTTCCTAGCCTCCCAGGTGAAGTCAGGGTCACCTCTTCCAAATTGTCCATAAGCTGCAGTCTTCAAAAACCTGCCATTTCCACCTCTCTTCAGGTCAAGATGAACGGTGATCATCCCAGGCCTGAAATCAAAAGATCTCTCTCACAATCTTTAAATTTCCCTTCTCGGGTATCTTTCCAGTTCCATAACTATCCACGAACACCGACAACGGCTCAGGGACACCAATAGCATAGGACACCTGCACAATGCAACGTCTAGCAAGTCCAATAGCAAAAATGCTCTTTGTAGTCAGCCTGACATTGTAAGTATCAATGATGACCTTACGACCTCCATGGGCTCCCCAACCACCATAGGTATCAATGATGACCTTACGACCTATTAGACCCACATCATTGGTTTGATATATATATATATACACACACACTGTGTGTATGTAAAGTTTCATATTGTTTATTAACTCTTAAATTTAAGATAAGACTGGAAACAAAAGGATGTTCGGCTACCAGCAAATGAGTCTGCAAAATATTATCTAAGTAAGATGATCTTAGGTACAAAAAAATTAACTATTTAGTTTGATGCAAATCTAGGGGGAAAAAGGATAAGATGCAGATGTATCATAATTCTGAACAATAATTGAGATGCTAAACATAATTGGTATTCACTTTTACTTATTACCCCTTGTTTTCAAATCCTATACAGAAAACTGCAAAAATCAAATGAAAATTTTCAAGCAATGTTAGAATTTTTAAGAAATAAAACCACAGTTAAAGATAAGTTATAACTTTAATCACGTCAAGAAGTTATAACAAACAATCGTTAATCCTTTTAATGAAACTAAGCATGCACATAGCCCTCCATAAATCTAGTATTTGAATTGTCATGCATGTGTGTAACATATAGGAACACAAACAAATTTTCCACAAGTGCCAATAATGCATTTTCTAAAGGTCAACGAAAAGAGCTACATTAACGATTATAAAGAGCATTTCACAAGTCATGAAAACTTAACCATACAGCCTTCTAATAGACCGTCAAATTCGATGAGTGGATCGCCAATATCCAAATATTAAACTTAGACCATCATTCACTATGTTAACTGCATCTCGTTGCAAGTAGATGCGTACATACATAAATACATATCTGCGTGTGTACGGACATCGTTGTCGCAAATAATTTGATCAATTCTCCTATGTTATAATGTATACTCTACCTACTGATCACACTAAAGTGATAATTCAAACATGATAGAATTGCAGCAGCTATTTCACTGCTAAAAACAAGCAAGATAAGTTCTTAAGAATTTTATGAATAGAAAGAGAAAAATTTATGCTTTCGTAGGGCCAGAGGAACTATTCAATATGTAGGTAATAATATAAATTTTGCCATACAGTTTCTCTACTTCAACAAATTCATTTGGCCAAAAAAAGGTGACATGGATCTTAATAACGAAGAAGAGAAACAATGCTGGTAGCCATTAAAATTGCTCTAAGAACAAAAGGTATACATTATCTTTTCATAGAACCCTGCAAAATGCTCTAAGGTTCAACTAATTTTTTTACCTTTTAAACTCTGCAACTTTTGGATCAGCTCGAATGGACATGCAAATGTGGTGGAAGATGCTTGTTGATTAATCAGCACGGTAATACTTTATATTCCTTCCTGCAAATTCTTGAAAATGTGAAAAGGAACTAAAATTTTGTAAAAAGGGCTGCTCCTCACTTAGAGCAATATTGGAAGAAATGAGAAGAGTAAACTACTAAAAGATCCCTTAGGTACTGAGGTATTGATCAATATAAAGAAAGCCTCTTCAATCTTGACAAAGAAATGAACAAGCAAAAATCAGATGGATACGTGAAGGTGACCAATGTTTCAAAAAAAAAGAGTAAAAATGACCAGCACAAGGAGAAAGAACATGATCAAACCCTCAATCGACATGACAATCACAGACTTTAGCGTTTCTCAGTTTTGTATCCACTTCAAAACAAATGCTGTTTCGATGGATTGCCTATCCATGTTCACTGAAAATTATATTTAGCTAAATCATTATCATTATCGTTTATCGTTTAAGAAAATTATATTTAGCTAAAACACATAAATACCTTACACAAACACATAAATATATATGCACAAGTTTCATCCTAGTCAACAGTTTAAAGGGGAAACAATTACTTTCCATACGATGCAGGCAATACAAAAGTCTGGATGCACAGCTGAAACCAGAAACGAAGAAGAAGAAAAATAATAATTCAATGGCACATACAAAGGCAATGAAACCTTATCTACTTGTGCAAAAATGCATTCTTTTAACAGTTGCCTACTGTTTTGCACCTTTTTTACTAGTTTATTCAGCACACAATTTTCTCCATTAATTTATATCAGCGCAGGGTGCATCTCTACACAGAGTTTACATGCAAAGTTTGTTAGATCTTAAAAGAAATTAAAACAAATAAAGAAACAAAGAGGAAGATCAGCCATTGCAAAAAAACAGTGTCACATCCAGGACTGGCTCCGAGAATTGAGAGACCCAAAGCATTTTCACAGATCAAGGCCCTCCAAGCAAATAATATTGAGTTTTTCCCCCAACTTCATTTTGCTGAAATCAAACAAACTAGGCAAATTTGAGAGGCATATAGGTAGGTAGTAGCTAGATTATGTAAAATAATCGAAATTGCCTGCGTATTGTTATATGCAAGCTCTTAGTCAATTTCTTAATGCTTATAACGATAAATTCTAACTACTTTGGATTCGAGTCTGATTAGGAGAGCAAGACAAAGAAGGTTTCATATAAACAATAGGAGGATCATGAATCACAAAGGTTCAAAGTGACTAAAGAACTTCACCAATGAACTACAACGCATTTTAATTATCACCGAGTAGTAGTGCATGTATGTGTGCACACACATGTTTCTGTGCACCCCCTAGGACGTCCACCTTGGAAGCCTTGGGCTAGGACTGTGTCTGCTCACATCAAATTCAAGCAAACATTATTAATATACTGGATAAACCTGAATAATAGTAATTAACATGAATACTGTACTCATATATATAAAGCACTAAAGCTAACTAATTTGGTGACCACTATTTCTCAAAATAGATTCAAGACTTTCCTCAACTACTTCCCAGGATCATGGGCAAAAGGAATGACATCATATTTTACAAACTGACCAGCCCTGGAGTTAATTTGATATCTACCTTTTCAGTATATCATATACAAAGAATAACTCAACAGAGGAAAAAAAATACATGAACATTTTAATGGTACCAAAAGTTAGTTCAACTGAAAGGGGGGGGGGGGGGGGGACCTCTTCATACTATCTGGGTTATGAGTTCATGACAGTATGCTTCATATCAATCAGTTAAGCGAGCTCAATTACAAAAGGAATGCCCAAATAAGTGAATAAATTTCCACCACTTAATAACATAAATAATACCAAGAAACATAGAATAGGAATACTTAGAATCAAATAATTCAACGGAACTTCTCACAGGGCAAATGAAGAAAAGAAAAAGCATGAACTGATCAATCTATCGAAGGAGTTATTGTTTCTGAATGAACAATGGAACCAAAATTTTCAACAACGCCTTCGACTTTTTCAACCATGGGATAGGTTTTCAAACTTTTATCTTTGATGTCATAGCAGTAAAACCTTTCGGTGATTGGGTCTTTGAATAGAATTCTTCTACCACCATAAATGCATAATGGAACAAGGGGGGATAGTTCCAAGACCGGTCTGTAAATCTCTAGTTTGTACCAGGGAGTCCAAACGGCATTCTTGTTGTTTTCAAAATCATACTCATGGAGCCTCCATATGTTCATCTCCATTAACATATCAACGGGAGGAGTCATATCATAACAACACAACTTGCCTTCCAACGACGCAAAATGCCATCCACTTCCATACACATCAACCCACCGCTTAACCGGTGACAGAATAATCCGCATCTCCTCGGTCCCCAAATCAAAAACAAGAACAGGAATGGGATCACCATATAATAAAGGGCATATTTCCCAGTATAGCACTCCATCTACACATAATGGTACACCGCGAAAACGGCTGACCACATATTCATTAGACACGTTGACGGTTCTCCAAAATGAATCATTGCGCCACACGGTGAGAATACGAATTGTCGAAATAGCTCTAGCTCTAATAATCATTTGAACGATTTTGTATCTTCTGCTCTTAGGGTCGAAACCAAAACCCAAATTATTGTACCACCACGGTGTTGGCGTGGATGCACAAGTTTTGTTTTTTGTTTCGTACTGAAAAGGCTCAAGCAGATCTGGAAGTGGGATTAATTCTCCAGAAGATGGATTGAACAAAGCTATTTTTTTGTTAACACTTCCGTATAAAAAAACCATGCCATACGAAGATGGTAGTGCATTATCGTATGAATAGGTAGCGATGGTTTTCATATATGCGTAGCCATCCATGCGCATGTTGAACAAGCGCAAATTTGATGAAATCGTAGCGTCCCAACTTAGAAGATGGGAAGCTTTCATATTGCGTTTTCTATGTTCTTCCATGAATTGAGGATCGTTTATATATGAATTAAATTGTTTGGAAATAGATCTGAATCTACATAGTGATTTGCAAGGAAGATTTAAGAAAATTTCACTTACAATTTCAGGAGGGATATATCTGTTCGCCGTCCTCTTCGCACCCATCGTCGTATTCTCGTATCTGATCTGATTGAGACAGCGGCAGAGTAAAACCCTAATGTGAATATATAATGCAAAGGGCTGTACGCGAAAATGAAGCCTGTCAGTATGGTCATGGGCCAGGACCTTTAACCAGCCTATGCTACTGCGAATAGAATTTTGTTCACATTTTTTGGGATGTGAACAAAACACTTCATCCTGATTGGTGGAAATCAGGGGATCCATATGGACCCCCTGATTTCCACCAATGGTGACCGAGTGTTTTGTTCACATCCCTTAAAAGATGTGAACAAAATCGCACTCTGCTACTGCATACGGGCTTTGACTAACAGAGTATGAATGTAGCTCGTAATTAATTAAGGATTAATTAAAGTGTGAATTGCAAAGTAGAGAAAAAATTGAAATTATTGTAATATATATAAACAACTAGTATATAATCCGTGCGTTGAACATGATAATATTATCAAAATTTATGTTTATTATTTTAGTGTTAAAATGAAAACTTTGTTATGGAATATATGATAAATTTTGATATGAAATACATAAATTATTAATTCAAATTATTATTATTATTTGTGTAATAAATGTTCTAAGACATACATAATAATATGTCTGAGTTTGTATTTGAGAATTTTTTTTAATTATTTTTGTTAATATAGATATACATGTTGAAATTGATGTGTGTTAATAATTTATTCAATGAATTAGCAAATATTATTTAATAGAATTTGTTTAAATAAGTTAAATGTAAAATTACGAATTTAGTTGAACTATATAGCATATTAGGAAAAATTGGAAATAAATTTATAAAAAAAGTATAAATTTGTAGTGGAGTTATTGATGTTCAAAATTTTTCTATGATATAATATAATATATGGTAAATTCTTGATATAAATGAATCGTAATTGATTTACAAATTAATTTTGTCATTATTGTTGATACATATAGTTCATTCTATGTGATTTTATAGTTGCATGAATATTTTTAATATGAATCTACATAGTAAAATTGACGTAAATTTTTAAGAGCAATTAGAAAAATGGAGTAAGTACTCTCTAAGATTATTTAGATAATTAGAATTTAAGATTTCATGAGTAACGTATGGATTGAAATATAAAAAAATATCATAAAAAAATTGAGAAAGCTCAACAAATAATTATCGGAATATTAAAATGTAGTATCTAAAGCGGAAATTGTTTTTTTAATTTATGATAAATTAATTGAGATAAGTGTATAATACATTAAATTTTTAATTGTTAGGGATTGCGAAATGCAGATCTTAAGGCAAGACTAACATTAGAGAGGGTGAATAGTGTTCATAAGGAATTTACGAAAATTTAAACTTAGATGATATACTATATGAATCACACACAACAGAGATGATCACAGACACAGAATCAAACACAAACACAAAAACAGATAAATATAAAATGCAGGAAAGGAAAGAACACACCGGATTTTATACTAGTTCGGATTACTCTTACGTCCAGTCCCACGCAACGCTGGATTGCGCAGAGTTTTATTATAATCAATATCCAATTACAATCCCCTTCATTTCACGGCTACAAGGTTAACACCACTCCAACCACCCTTGATTCTCCGGCTACAAGGTTAACACCGCTCATTTTCCTTGATTTCGGGGCTATAAGGAACATACCCTTTCCCAAACACTTCTCAAATGATTACAACAACCCTACAACTCTTCAATAGCACTTCAATTTAGTGAGTAGTGGATAGAGAGTGAGAAAAGAAGAAGTTTTAAATAATTAGAGTAGAAATTGGCAAAGTAGAAGTGTAGAAAACAATAAAATGATTAAGAATAAGGGTAGGATGAAGATGGAGAAGAAGATATATGAAAAAAATTCGAAATCAGCCCCTATTTATAAGATTTGAAAGGTTGCAACGTTTTTGAAACGTCACAAATAGTGAAAAGACACTTCCTTTGAAAATTGAATTTCTGACAGTTATATGTCGACATATGTATGTTGAAATTTTGAATTTTTTCAAGTATTTAAATATATATATTATTCTGGAAATTCTTGAATCAAAACCAAGTGATATAAATGAGTGTTCTAAAGTGTAATCATATGAAATCATAATAATATAGTATATAAGAATATAAGTTTTAATTGTCGGAGAACAGAGTTTTGATGACAACAACCTTAATTCAATTATCATTGATTATAAAATATATACTAACATCTCTATCTTATATATATACATACATATACATATATGCAGGATTTGTATACAGGACTTAAATACTGAAGACTATACGGTTTTAGAGTTTCAAGAGATTCAGAATTCAGAGGAGATTCAAGACTCACGAGTAATCAAGTTATCAAGATATCAGGAATTCAAGAGTTCAAGAAAAATATAGTAATGGAGTCTAGTTTATATGTAAGACTCTGAATATCATTCCATGTTGAAATTCAAATTCAGTTTTTCAAATTTCAAATGATAATATCTATAATATTTTATCTTACTTATGATTTCAAACATATAAGTTTAAAATTTTCGTAAATTCCTTATGAACACTATTCACCCCCCCCCCCTTCTAGTGTTAGTCTTGCCTTAAGATCCACATTCTGCAATCCCTAACAATTGGTATCAGAGCATAGGTTTTCAAAAAGTTCATAATCTTTTGAAAATATTAAATGGCAACCGACACTGGTAATAATATTTCTTTTATAGAGGGTCAGTCCACTGTTAGACTACCACTGTTTAATGGCAGTAATTATTCATATTGGGCTATAAAATGAAAATATATTTACAATCGGCAGGTTTAGATACATGGAATAGTACATAGACTGAGTATGTTGAACCCACAACTAATTTTACACAATGCACTAATGAACAAAAGGTTGCTGCACAAAGAAATTCTAAAGCCATGAATATGTTGTTCTGTTCATTAGATAGAAATGAATTTAATAGAGTGTCAGTTTGTAAATTTGCTTATGAAATATGGAGAGCATTACAAGTTACTCATGAAGGAACCAATAAAGTCAAATAGACAAGGATATCAATGCTAATTAATAAGTTCGTGTTATTCAAAATGAATGAGAATGAATCTATCTCCGATATGTATTGCAGATTCCAAGAGATAGTGCATTCATTAATAACATTGGGGAAGACTTATTTAGAAGAAGACCAAGTCAGAAAAATATTAAGTTCATTGACTCCAGAATGGGATCAGAAAACATTAGCGATTGAAGAAGCCAATAATGTTAATGAAATGAAGATTGAGGAGTTAATTGGGAATTTGATGTCTTTTGAAGTACAACTACAGAAAACAAAGGAAAATAAGCAAACTGAAAAGAAATCCATAGCATTTAAAGCAACAACCAATAGTTCTGACTCAAGCAGTGAAGACGATGAAGAAATTGCTCTAATGACTTGGAATTTCAGAAAATTCCTGAGATATAAAAGAAGAAATAATTTTCAGAGAAATAATCAAGGAAGTTTGGGAAGAAATGGCGATCAATGTTATAACTGCAACAAAACAGGCCATATAAACAGAATGTGTCCATATCCAGATAAATCGAATCAATAGACAGATAATAGTAATTCGTCGATGAAGAGAAAGAGGGCTTACGCAACAACTTAAGACGATTCAGATTCATCATCAAGTGATGAAGAGCCAGAAATCAGAAATTCAAATATGTGTTTCACAGCGATTCATAATTCGGAGAATATCGAAGAAATGGATCTAAAAACCAGGCACACCTTAATTAATTTTTAATTTATTTTGGTTGATTCGGATGAATGGTTGTTGTTTTTTTGTTTGCTTTGTTTGAATTCGAAATTTAAAATTAAAATTCAAACTTGAACTTTAAAATTCAAATTTGAATTTTGAAATTAAAAATAATAATATAATAATAAATATAATAAAAAAATAAATTTTAGATGTTTGTTAGGATTAATATTATTTTAGGAAATAGTTAAAACTGAAATATAAATCGATAAAACCAAAAGCCAAAAACAACATGTCCTTTGTAATTCTACATGTATGTCGACTATATGCCTGTAAATGAAATTCAAATTTTGAATTTCAGAAGTTTAAACTTTCAATCTTCCCTCCAACTTTTCATCAACTCCCAAGATCTGAAAAGGTGTCATTGATTTCAAAAAAGTTGTGCCCATTCAATCTCTGTTTATATATCTATTCAATTTTATTCTCTCTACCTTTCATTTAGAAACAACTCTCTTTATATCTATACTCTTCAAAAACTCTTTAATGGCTTCCTCAAGCAATCCTCAAAAATTGAGATTATCCAAGCCATCAAAGGACATCTCTATAATTATAGAGTAGTGAAAAATGCCTATGTTGACTACCTAGCAAATGGAAAGTCAATATGGGAGCCTTCGCCATCTTTGAAGATTTTCCATTTTACAATCTTCGTTCTCTTTTCGAAGAAAATGGAGTTTTGAGTCTAATTGATTCACGGGATAACAACGAAGTATGTTATTCTAATCTTGTCAAAATGTTCTATGCAAATCTAAATCGTGGCTTTTACGAAGGAAATGAAGATCAAATATGGAGTAGCGTAAAAGGCACTCGAATTGTTTTAGATTGTGAAATTTTGGGTAATATCTTAAATTTTAAGAGTACGACACAGATTTTTCGGATTTTGAAATCGATGAAACGGATTTGGAAACCTTTCATCACTTATTTGAAAATGATGATCATTTGGAATTCAAAAATCGCCTTTTCCTCCCAAAAGCTAGAATCGTCAATCTCCACCTTCAACATACCATGACCCCTCGTTCCGGAAACTTCAACAACCCCACCAGCAAAGTCCAAAAAGCACTCTTTGCTATCATTGGTGTTTATGACATCAGTTGGGCCGATATGATTCTAAAAGAACTTAAGCCTAAAGAAATGTCTATAAGAAAAAACACTCTTTATTACGGAGTTTACCTTACTCGAATTTTCCAATAATTTGGAGTTGATCTAAAAGGAGAAGAATTTGTATCAAGAAATGTGTTTGACTCCACAAATATATCTTATGCAAATTCCACTTACCTTTAAGGCTTATGAGATATTCGATGATAAACAAGCTCGAATGAAACAAGAAAAAAACCCAATGGATATCAAAGAAGAAGAAGAAGAAACTTCTTTGGAAAGTGTAGAGTGTCCATCCAATACTAGAACGATTTCCAAAAGAATGCTTGTTCAAAATCAAGTAAAACTAGCCGAGAACCAAAAGAAGCTAAAAAAGAGTCTTACACATATGTCTAAGTTCATTGGCAAAATAGGAAGAAAACTTGGAATATCATCTTCCAGTCATCATCTACTGAAATCTAAGCTTATCTAGTTTATCTTATTCTTTGTATTTGCTTTCGAATCTCGTATTTAGTTTCTTGTATTAGTTGAATGTATTTGCTTTTAAGTAGTAATGATCATATTTATTTCTGTCAAAACAATCCTTAATTTACTATAAAAACATACAAGAATTAAATATATTAATATAATATAATAACAATTAACAAAAAAATGAAAACGTATAAAAAAACTATAATATATCTCGATATATAACTGCCAGGTTTTCAAATTTGTTCAAAATTTAAATAACTAACTAATGTCTATTCAATTCCAATGAATTCCAAACCCTATAAATACCTCTTTCTTCTAAAAAGAATTATTTTATCGTTTCTCCTTCTTCTCTAATCAATTCTTATTTAAAACTATCAAATTATGGCAAATACAATACATAATTTGAGTGAGAATCTTGAAGAAACATTGAATTCTTTCAAGAACATCCTATCCATAATACTACGTAATCAGCACCATTTCGAATTAAGTCAAATAAAGATGGTAGAACAACAAGAGAAGCACTTTGATGCCAAAAATCTCGCTAAGGCACCACCTACAAAAGAAGATGAAGATTGGGAGGTTATCAAGAAAGATCCAATCTTTGGAGAAGATGGATGGGTAGACATTCCAAGAGACGTTTGATTTGAAATAGTTTGGTATGCTTTGTTTGATTGGTTTGATTTGTATTTGTTTGGACATTGTTTGTAAATATTGCTTGGATTGGATTGCTTGGATTTAAAACTTGTATGTATATGGATTGATACACTTGTAAATATTAATACTTGAATTGATTATTTGGCCATGAATTTAGGGGGAGTAATTTACTTTAGTATAGAATCAAATATTATGATCATAGGATATGTATAGATAGACAATCCCTAACATTAAATATTGTTTACATATATTATTTAAATTGTGTAGCTAATTTAACCTTATATTTCGAAGAAAACCTAACTTTGCCATTTTTGTTGTTATGAACATGGTGTACATTATAAAACACAATAGTTAGCGTTAATTAGACTAATTAGCAACAATTTATTGATTTAAATCATTTGTTAAATTCCACATCACATAATTAATTCAAAAATATTGACTTAAATGTACAATGTTAAGTGATAATGTGTGGGGTTTTTTAAATAACTAGTTGAGTGTTAACATGTAGCCGTTTGATATTGATATTACAATGCAATACATAGTAAATATGTTAACATAAATGAGTTTAACTTTGGACTGATGACATATTTTTTTTGAATTTATTCCAGAGGGAAACCGACCGAAGTCATATAACCCTCCCTAGTGCACCTAGCCCGGTCCGCGAGCACCACATAAGTGGTTGATCTTAGCGTAGGCACATGGTAAGCTCTTAGCATGTCATTCCGGGTTTCGAACTCACGCCACTGTTACCATGACACAAAGTCCTTTACCGCTAGGCTACTACTGCGGACATTTATTTATGTGTATAATTTATGTTATATGATTGACGTGTTAATATATTAATTTTTTTTATTAGTATGAATATGGTTAATCTTGATGTGATTTATTAGGCGAATCAATGAATACTAGTTTGCTAAATTTATTTAAACAGTTTTAATATTATGTAATAAAATGTAAATATGGTACAAAATATAAAATATTAGAAAAGAATCGAGCGAGACTTAAAAGATTATAGAAAATTTAAAGTGTAGGTATCTGGAGCCAATAAAACATAGTTTTGTAATTTTTAGTATTTAAAAGAATTATTAGTTAATTAAATTTGTTTAAATTACTTAAAATTTGAATTTTGTAATTAATTTAAGTACTTGGACTTAAATATAAAATGTTAGAAGCTAATTGTTAATAAAAAAATGTGTAAATTTTGAAATGTCCATATCAAAATGTAAAATGACAGAAGAGTAAAATATTGTGAGAGAAATAGTAAATAAGTGTAAAGTAGTTAACTAATTTAAAAATAAATTATCTAGAGAGATTTAAGTAGAAAAGAGAAAACTCCTAAAATTAAGGAGAGAATTTTAAAAGGTTCTTCTTTACTATTATTTAATAGATAAGGTGCATATGCTTTTGCGTTTTATGTTTAGCTCCACAAGATGGGAATATGTCAAACTCAAAGTTCTACGGCCTATGTATATGGAGAAGCATCTGTGTACTCTATTATATATAAATTTTAATATGTGACCATTTATATTTTTGTTTCTCATTCATACTTCCAATTCTCTTCTTTGATTGATTTAGAACATAAAAAAATATTTACCTCTTTAATGATTGTTTACAATTTCAAGCCCCAAATTAAATTTCCCTTATATATTAATAATAGCACGTCTTTTCATTTTCTAACATTTCATGCTCTAATTAAATTTTTGATATGGACTAATAACTATGACTTTTCATTTACCCTCTAACCCATTTTCATTCCTTTTCTTAATTTCATTTTCTCAACTTCTTATATAAAATAAATTAATTTCCATTTCTATTATTCAAAAATGTTCCAAGCTCCTTTTCTCTTCTTACTACAGCTTTCTTAACTTCTTATCTAAAATAAATCTACAAATACTAGCATTGTATTTCTACCCTTTGGATCCAAGGGAGATTTTTCTTTGTTTGATGTAATCATAAAATTCCTTCTTTTATGTTTTATGAGATGCTTCATGCTTATGGAAATATATTTTTATTTTATTTTATAATGATTAATATGAATTAGAGTGTCTTGGTGTTGGCACTAAAAGAAACTAATATGTTAGATAAAATATTATTTAATATTCAACAAATGATCTTTTTTATGGATCGTTGTTGGAAAAGTCAGATTTAACAAAAATCACACTTTCAAAAGGCTACTTTAATTATCTTTTTTCTTTGCAAATAAAAGTTTCGATTTTATTTGCATGATAACTCCAATAGGCAATATTTGAGCAGTCTTCTAAACATTTTTATTCTATCTTTAACTTGATTTAATTCACCAATCACTTTGTAATAATATTAAATCACTTAAGCTTATATTAATATATTGCATTGTACTTCTACTTTGTATTTATCATTGATCGAAGAAGCCCCAAAAACTCTAGGCTGCCTAAAACGATAATGCTTTATTTAAAGGTTTGAATTGTATTTTGTTGTTATTCTTTTTTATTAAATTTGATGTTGAGTATTTTTTTGAGTTCAGTGACTAAAGTCATGCCTTCTTATGACCTTTTTTCAGTTTGTAGGACTATGAGTTTGTTTTTTTTTTGTAGCAAGTTCCTGGGTTATAAATTCTATTTTGAGAACAAAATCTTACTTTTATGACATAACTTTTTATTTTTTATGTTTTACTTTATAAGATTCTTATTTTCACATACAATAATCATGTGTTTATGCTTCGTTTATATTCTACTAATAGTTTTTTTCCTCTTCTCTACATTTCAATACAAAGGTTGTTGTATTTACTTTTATTTTTCCTATGTTCAATAGTTTGAATACAAGGATTCTTTTCAAAAAACTTTGGTCAAAGTTTCATTTACCACTCTGATAATTACTAACCATTCTAAGCTCCAAGCTGAATTTTCGTTGTATATTAATAATAATGTATATATTCTTTTTCTATTTCAATTATGAAGTTCCACATTAATTTTTCTCCCTTACTTTTATTTTCTCAACTTCTTACCTAAAATAAAAAAAATTAATCCACAGATATTATTACATCCTATGTTGTTTTCCACCTTTGACCAAGTGGAAAATTTGCTCCATTGGCTGTAATCACAGAATTCTCTCTATCATGTTTTATGAGATTCTTTATGCTTTTGGATATATAATATATATTTTTATTTCATTTTATGTTGACTAATATGAATTAGAGTAGTTTGATGGTGGCACTAAAAAAATACTGTAAATAAAACATTTCTTAATGTTCAAGAAATGGTTTAGTTTATAGATCATGATTGGAAAAATCAAGTTAACAAAAGTCAAACTTGTAAAAAATTACTCCAATCATCACCTTTCGGTTGTAGGCAAGAGATTTTGATCTTATTTCCATGGTAACTTAAATATTAATGTTTTGATCGACCTTTTGAACTTTTTACTCTAACTAAAATTTGATTTAATTCACCAACAATTCTTAATTTTTTCATCATCTTAAGTTACTTATGATTTCGTTGATGCGTTGCACTGTATTTCAATTTCTATATTTCTTTCAATGTTGCTAATCGAAAAAGCCCCCACAACTCCTAGTTGACTAGATTTATATTTTTCAATTTGAAGGTTTGAAGTATATTCTATTATTTTTCAATTAATTTGGTGTTGAATTTTTTTCCTTTACAAAAGCATCTTTTCTTAGGGTTTTGTGCCTAAAGTTATGCTTTCTTATGGTTTTCTTTTCAATCAATTTTGGAAAAAGGAAATCACTTAATACATGTGTATCTTATTAAAGAATCTGGTTATATTCCAAATGTAAAGTTAAATAATATGCATGATTAACAATAACTACAAACATTTTCAACAAAAACAACATACAAACATTGTTAACATAAATAATAAGCAAATTTAGTTTGTATGAGTCTTAATTCAGAACCAAAACATACAGTTAATCGCAAATATATATTTAAAATTATTTACTTTTCAATTTTTTAAAAGTTTCTTTAGGCTTTATATTTTCGAATAACTAAAATTTTCATTTTATCGTATTATCTCTAAAATTTCCAAAGTATGATTTTACTCATTCATATTAAGTTGACAACCTTTTATGTAACAACCCGGAAAATTTGAGCCAATTTAAAATTTTTAATTTGGTTATTTTAATGAATTTGGAGTAATTGAAATAATTTATTTCGATTAAATAATGAGTTAGAAATAGTGCGACAGTTTAAAAATTTGAATTCGAACTTTGACTGAACGTACAGGATGCAAAATTAAACGGATTTTAGCGAAACCAAAAATATTTAAATCTATTTAAGAATATCTTTCTAAAGAATCTGAAAAATCGAAATTTCATAGCAGGAATCAAAAGTTATGGCTAGTTGAATATTCAGAATGGTCGCTATGGAATAAATATAGCCCTTGAAAATAGACATTTTGCAAACGACCTCCGTTTTCGAAGAAACCACTTTTGTTGGATCCGGGGTGTTAATTTATTGCTAGGTTTCAAATTCCATAATTTTTGGAATTAATATGTGAGCGTGGCAAAGGAAAATGTGTTTGGTTGATTTCAGTCAAATTGGATCGACCAGAAAATGACCATTTTTCAAATGGTCTCAGTCGTCGAAATCAGTTTTATCGGGACCGTATCGTCCCAACATAGCTAGATTTATTTTTCGGGAATTTTTGGAATCAGTATGTGGTCCCGGCAAATTAAAATGTACGTTCAAAACAGAATTTGAATGTTTTATATTTTAATTTGAAGAATAACTGAATGCAATAGTTGAATTGGCTTATGAAACATATCCCATTGTGTTCGGAATGGGGGTATTTTGCTAGGGGCGACAGTCGTTGGGTTTGAAATGGAGTTCGTATGGAAAAAACCCTAATTTTTGAATTTATATAAATATCGACCAATAGGAATTATTCATTCATTCATTAAAATTATAAAAAATATCAGAAACCCCCGACTTTCCCTCTCGTCGTCGACGGCGAAGTAAGCTCCGTTCTTCCTGGCCAAATTCCGGCCAAAGCGCTCACCATTACACCTCGCCCCTTTGCAACTTTTTGAAGCTCTCCTCGTCCTCTTCCAATCAGTACCTGGTACTCCCCCTATCATCGCTCGTACTTCGAGAACCACCTTTCCAAACATCCGGTCTTCAAACCGCCGCCACGCACTCCAGCCGCCACCGATTGGGAGCCCTCCTCCATGCGCAGGTGCGCTACTCCAGCCCCCTCGACGTCGTATAACCTGATCTTGTCCACGTGCTATAGATTTAGCGAAAAATCTAAACCTAATTTGAAGGAATAGCTGAGGTATACGGCCTTGATTTTTAATTAAAGGTTATAACGTTTTTAAGCGTTGCTAATGATGATTTTAGTATAAAAATCGTATCTTTAACATATGTTATCGAAATTCGATGAAACAGGGAACATCGGACTCGTGGCGACATCATCTACATTCTAGAAGAAGCTAGAACAAATTCCGAGCTCGCTACAAATTTCAGAAGGATTAAAATCAATGTGAGACATCTAAATTCAATATAGAATGGAAATGTGTTGTATAAATTATATGAGTGAAATATAAACTATATATGCGTTGTACACCTCATGTATGAGCATTGTATAAGTTACATGAGCGTTGTATAAATTATACATGTGTTGTAAAAATCATATATGTGTTGAAATGGAATGAAATATATTTATATACATACATACATACATATATACATATACATACATACATACATACATACATACATATATATATATATATATATATATATATACTCCCCTCGTCCACAGACCATGGACGATATGAATTGATTGTGATTGACGTGAAATTGATTGATAATGCGAATGGATGAAAATTAGTTGAAATGCGAATGGTTGGAAATAATTGTTTGTGGTTGAAACAATGGGAATTGTTGTGGAAAATTCATATGATATGAAATTGATCTTAGATCATTTAGATAAGCCCCTTATGGAACGCCACGAGGCCTAAGGTAGTGCGAGGAGCCATACTCGGGACGGTGCCGGTTTTTAACCCCTACCGTTATGCTGCCGAAATTTTCAGTAATATCTATGTGTTTGAATTATTTTCATGTGTTGAATTATATTCATGTGACGAATAAATTGTTTAGATAATAAAAATCATATTTTTATTATGCGTATGAAGTATATGAGATATTCGTGTGTTGAGTAACATTCATGTGTTAAATAAATTCTTTAAAAGGTAAAAATCTCATTTTTATCAAATATGTGGACTATATAAAATACTAGTGTTTTAAATAAATTATTTTAACTTCAAAAAGAACAATTTTATCTTATGTATGAAATATATAAAATATTCGTGTTTTAAATAAATTATTTTAACTTCAAAAAGAACATTTTTATCTTATGTATGAAATATATAAAATATTCGTGTTTTAAATAAATTGTTTTAATAATAAAAATATCATTTTTATTATATGTATGAACGATTTAAAATATTCATGTGTTGAAAAGAATTCATGTGTTGAATAAAAGGATTGAACAATAAAATTTACATTTTATTGTGAATATGAAGTGCTAAAAACATTCATGTATGGAATAAATATTTTGAATGATAAAAATATCATTTTTATCATGTATATGACTCATTAAAAATACATATGTGTTGAAACATATTTTTGTTTGCCAAAAATATCATTTTTATCATGTATACGACTCGCTAAAAATACATATGTGTTGAAACATATTTTTGTTCGCCAAATAAATATCATTTTTATCCTATATATGATGTGTCAAAAATAACAGCATGTTGAAATAAACCTTTGTTTGCTAGAAATATTATTTTTAGCTTGGTTCCGCATATATATATATATATATATATATATATATATATATATGAACATGAAAAATGGATTAGCTGTTGAGTAAAGATTATATTTGCGTGCCCGACAAATAGGTAAGCCTTAATGAGTTGGCTGCGCGATTTTATTATTATATAAACTCCTGTGAATGCCAATGGATGCGAAGTGCTGGTTGTTCTGTGTGAAATAATAAACGTCGCCATAGGATAGTAACAATTAATTTTGAACTACACTACATGGCATACTTCTTGAAGATAACATACCATATCATATACCACATAAGCATTTGGAGCTTATGTGACGAGGTGGAAGATATACCATACAAGCGAGAGGCTTGTATAGCGATGACTATATTTCAGGTTGAACTAAAAACTGATATGGACTATATAAAATATAACGGTAAATTGCCAGATTAGTAAAAACCCCACACGGGTCTGGAGATGACAATAAACACGTCTCTCTAGTCATTAAGGCACAAAAACCATTTATAGGGCGACGAGAATTTATTCTATGGAGTTATGATTTATACACACTCTCCTGTGGACACTAGAATATATCACTATAAATATGTGCATGCTTTTTAGGATTTATTGGGTGCCTAATACGGTCCAATAAATTTCCAAACCTCTCCCCGTACAAAGAACGTTATGGCGAAATTTTCCAAAATATAATGGCGTTGGTGAAATATTTGAAGTGAAAAACGATATGGAAATCGTCGAATGAATTATATATATATATATATATATATATATATATATATATATATAAATTAAATAAACGAATCGCGCGGCTGTAGTTCGTGTTTTGGAATCGTAATTTTAAACGATTATATTGAGAAACCCGACCATCGGATTTCCCCGAAAATGGAACCGTTGGGTTCGCTTTTGAAAAATCTTTCCAACGATATAAAGTTTTTTAAAATCCAACGGTTGGATTGTGTGAAATGTTTAATTCAAATCTGAATAAAAACAGCGCCAGAATGAATTTTATAAATATATATATATATATATATATATATAAAAATTAAATAAAACGAATAACGATGCTGCAGTTCGTATTTTGAAATCGTAACTTCAAAAGATTATATCGAGAGATCCGACCGTCGGATTCTCCCGAAACCGGAATTGTTGGGTTCGCTTTGAAGAGATCTTTCCAACGGACTTAACTTCGTTAAGATCCGACGGTTAGATTTTGAGAAATGTGTAAATTAAAATTAGAGAAAAACAGCGTCAGGGCTACGTTATGGCCTGAAACGTCGTTTAATTAAATGGCGCTTTTTTAAATAAATAAAAATAGCGAAATATCGTTATAAAATATTATAGGCGGTATGGAATGGAAATAAACCGATTCTACTCAGTTTGCTTGATGTTGGATGGTTGAATGTGTTTGACATTAAAATTATATAAAGAACTGAAATGTGGATGTCGAATAATTTAACCATGGACAGAATTGATTTGAATTCTAATATATGTGAATTATTTGAAAAGGCCGAGTTAATTCTCATTTCGAAAATTGATCGACGAATAAATGTCGAAGATATGAAGACGGTGCAAGACCGGTGATCTTCACATCGTGTAGATTACTACTGATGCCTTTGATATGGGTAGCTCCCTTGACGAGGTTACAGTGGTAGTGGTCTGGACGTACTTGTTGATTGTCCGGATGTGCGAGGGTCTCTCTTCTGCATTGGACATGTGGGAGAGGGATAAGATGCCTCCGGTTTCGTTCAGACCCAGAGCGAACTTGAAAATGGATGTGTGTCTGACATTGGATTTTATTCTGTGTTGATTGATCTCTGTTAAATATATATATCTGTTTGGCGGCGGAGAATTTATTCTCTTGCTTAACGCCCTTCTCTGAGACATATGAGCTCAGAGGTTATATATCGATAGAAACCAGTCTCATGGAGTGGATTGCCTATGTGGTATGCGGAGATGCAGTGATCAAGGCTTTTGTTGATAAGCAGAGTCTTGTGGTTGACGATCAAAGCACGGCCTGTGTGGCATAGCTTTGTGTATGGCATTAATTCGCGAGCCTCACACCTCGATATGAGTTAAAAACGGGATAAGGGACCCAAGGAGGGCATGACATTTCTTTCTAGCTATGGGTGGTGTCAGCGTTTTACTAGCCCTGACATCGTTGTTATTTTCCCTATGTGGTTGTTGGATTGCGAGGCGCCTCGGTTATATCGGCTACTGCGGGAGCCGATGGACATAGGTCCTTAAGGACCGAGAAACGTGTGTTCAGGAATTGCCAATCCTCAAACGTAAGAGAGGACCGGCCTTGGAGGATCCAAGGGTCTACTACGGGAGGTCCTAAGGCATTTGCTAGAGTGTCTCGAAACGGAGAGGATTATACTCCTTTCCTCGACTCATGATGGAATCCAAATTTCCAATACGAAATCACAGATTTGACTGTAACTTATATATGGCAACATAGTGGCATGGGACGCTCATGTCGTCTATGATTGATATTTATGATTGAATTTGCTTTTGAAACATACATGCACTAGTAATAATATCAAATGATTTTTCTTTGCACGTATAAAGCATATTTTGGCCATTATAAGGTAAAACTCTATCCTCTGGTTTGCGTTGCAATGTATGATGGGATTTGGGTCTTATAATGGCTGCATTTTATAAAAAAGCATTGCATTGTTTAAATAATTTACTTTATTTAATGCACTGGCAATCACTGGAGCAAACCTGTTCCGCGAAAGTGGTGTGGTCCTATGATTTGCCTTGTCATTGTCGTTTATCCAATTAAGTAGATTTCTCATACCAGTCCCATGACTGACTCGTAGTTTGTTTCACTTTGCAAACTTGGGTGC
The DNA here is from genome assembly GCA_030737875.1 of Allium sativum. Taxonomy (NCBI): domain Eukaryota; kingdom Viridiplantae; phylum Streptophyta; class Magnoliopsida; order Asparagales; family Amaryllidaceae; genus Allium; species Allium sativum. The sequence continues at coordinate 972,893,059 of CM060920.1, forward strand.
CCTTATTTTCACACGGGCAACCTAGTGATATGTTATATTTTGGCTTTCGCACTGTAGTATGGAGTGCACCTTTTGGCTTGTATGGCGAGGACTTGACTTCTCAGTATTTTGGCTATTTGATATTCCGCCATTAGTACCTTATGTATATGATTCCGCTTATTGCGATGTAGACAGATTTACTTCTATTATGTATCTATGATGTATATGTCCCAGTGATCTTGATGTAGACTGATCATTTCCTTTTATGCACTAAGTTGTATCCTACACTGTGCTACTCTGATGTTGTTACATATTATGATTCCGCTGTCATATTGATGTAGATTATTCTATTTTCTATTTATGCTATTATATGTTCTCTGCTAATGATGATTAATGTGTTATATTCCAATGATTATGCTTAATTCTGTGATACGGGGTTTTGAGATCGTCACAGGTGGTATCAGAGCTTTGGTTAATCTTTGTTCTGGAATTTAACACATTAAACACCTCGTCAAGATAGGATCAGTAGTGTTCCAAGGCGAGTAGCTCATTAGAGATAGGATTAGTAATGTCCTAGAATAAGCAAAGCAGAATAGCAGAATAACTTGATCAGTTCATCGTTATCTTTTCATATATTCTTCTGCTTTTACCATATCTTAAAATTATCATTTTTGTGGGCTTGACTCTTTTCTTACTTGTACAGAACTGACTTAGATGGCTACCCGAGCAGTTGCAGCTAGAGGTAGAGCAGGCCGAGGAGGATGAGGCGGAGGGCGGGGGAATATCCCCGTTGTCCCAGAGCCTTTGGTTCAGCCACCACAACCCCCTCGACTGTTTGAGTTAGACCGAGTGGGAAAGACATACAAGACTCTAGGAGGCAAGCCATTCTCGGGCACCGATACTGCGATTGACGCTTTGGGTTGGTTGAATACATGTAAGAAGATCTTCAGGGGCATGGGTCTTGAGGATCATAGGAAAAGCTTTATGGGTGCTTGGCTATTGAAAGACGAGGCCCAACTATGGTGGGATGCCATTACCTTTAATGAGGAAGAGGTAGTGATGACATGGAATGAATTAAAAACACTGTTTAAAGAGAAGTTCATTCCAGAGCAAGAGATGGAGCGCTTGCATAAAGAGTTTGCCAATCTCCAACAAGGAGATCGCACCATCCAGGAGTACCTCAATAGATTCACTCAGCTATCCCGCTATGCTCCAGAGCTTGTTCATACTGTGAAGGCAAAGAATAAGAGGTTTATTCATGGACTTCAGCGCAGGTATCAGGATAGGGCAATGAGCCACGTTAACCTTACATTCGCCGAGATGGTGGATATGGCCTGCAATTATGAGAGCCTGGATGCGAGGAACATGCAAATAGACCGGGCCAAGAATCAAGCGGGAAACAAGCGCAAGGCTTCAAAAAGGCAACTAGAATCAAGCAACCAAGTAGCAACTGCAAAGCCACAAACAAATAGGCCACCCAGTGGAAGTTGTTACAACTGCGGTCAAGCTGGACATTACTCCAATGTATGCACCGCTCCTAAGCGGTAGAAGACCAACCAAGCAAGCACAAGTCAGAATTCTGGTGATAGGCGAGAGTGTTACAATTGTCATCGGAAAGGGCGCATCAAGCCCAATTGCCCGTTGCTGAAGAATGCCCAGGTTGCTCATGTTTATGAAGGGGTGAATCCGCCAGCTTCTACTCCTGGAGCAGGTAAACCTGATGTTTTGGGAGGTACCCTTACTATTAAAAATATTCCTATTTCTATACTATTTGACACTGGAACATCACAAAGTTTTATTGCAAGTAACACTGTTAAAAAGTTAAAGTTAAAACTAAGAAAGCTTAAAGAATCGGTTAGATTTCACAATCCGATAGGAGGTTCTATTGTTCTTAGTTCATATTGTAGAGTGCCTGTCTCCTATTCTTTCTACAAATTTCCTTTTGATTTGATCATTATGGATTTCTCTGAATTCGACATTATCCTTGGTCTGGATTGGTTAACGAAATATGAAGCCGAGATTGATTGTGCGGAAAGAATAATTAAAATTAAAACAAAGCTTGGATATATTACTATACCATGCCACGACCCAGAAACAGATTGAAAAGAGTTTTGGTCTGCAATAGAAGTTATTCCCACTTTATTAGAAAAGATTCTTGTCGTTAAAAACTATGCGGATGTGTTTGAAGAAGTCGAAGGCTTACCTCTGCAAAGAGAAATTGAATTCAAAATCGATCTAATTCCAAATGCCAGACCAGTTGTACATCCAATTCGAAGAATGACTCTAAAAGAGAAAGAAGAATTAGGCGATCAAACTCGACAACTTCTATGGAAAGGTCTGATCAGGCCAAGCTTTTCTAATTGGGGTGCAGCAGTAGTGTTTGTCCCGAAATCAGACGGTACTCTCCGACTATGTGTTGATTACCGAGATCTCAACAAGCAAACGCTGAAGAATAAATATCCACTACCCTGCATCGATGATTTGTTGGATCAATTGAATGGAGCGCGAGTATTTTCTAGAATGGACCTAGCTACAGGTTTCCATCAACTGAGAATTGCCGAAGAATGTGCTCCTTTGACAGCTTTCAGAGGTCCAGACATATTTTATGAGTGGTTAGTAATGCCGTTCGGCTTATGTAACGCTCCAGCATACTTCGTTGATTTAATGAACAGAGTGTTCTGTGATGTCTTAAATAAGTTTGTTCTGGTATTCATCGATGATATTTTAATCTACTCTAAGTCAGAAAGAGAGCATGAAAAACATTTAGAACAAGTGTTGGGGATTCTGAGAAAGAACGTCTTCAAAGCTAAATTCTCTAAACGTATCTTCTGGCAAGATGAAGTGAAGTTCCTTGGCCACGTCATGTCAAAAGAAGGAATTTCTGTAGATTCAAGCAAGATAACAACGATTCAAGATTGGAAGCAGCATACTAAACCCACAGAGGTCCAAAGTTTTCTTGGATTAGCTAGTTATTATCGAAAATTCGTTAAGGATTTTTCGAAGATATCCGGTGCATTAACAAAGCTTACAAAGAAGCACGAAAGATTTAAGAGGACTCCCGAATGTGAGGAAGCTTCCACGAGCTGAAATTAAAATTGACAACCGCTCCAGTATTAACAATTATCGATGGAAATCAGGATTTGACGGTTTGGACGGATGCTTCTATCAGAGGTCTTGGTGCAGTATTAATGCAAAGAGGCCAAGTAGTCGCTTATGCTAGTCGTCAGTTGAAGCCGCATGAGAAGAATTATGCGACTCATGATCTTCAGTTGCTAGCCATCGTATTTGCTTTAAAAATCTGGAGACACTATCTATTGGGTGAGAAATTCGAATTATATACAGACCATAAATCATTGAAATATCTGTACACCCAGAAAGACTTGAACATGAGACAACAACGTTGGCTAGAATTTTTTGCAGCATATGATCTAGATATTCTGTATACGCCGGGGAAAGCCAATGTGGTAGCGGATGCGCTTAGCAGAAAAACCGCAATCATCGCCAATCTTATTATTACGCCTTTGTTGATTGACAAGATCGTTGTTCTCCAGAAAGATGATGAATCTATTAAAAGGATTAGCCAGCGAATTCGAGAAGGCAAAGCTTCGGATTTCAGTCTAGATAGCAAAGGGATTCTGCGATTACAAGGGAGAATTTGTGTTCCAGAAATCCCTGAGCTCCGAAGAGAAGTACTGGATGAATGTCACAAGTCCAAACTCAGTATCCATTCAGGGGTAAGCAAAATGTACAATGATCTTAAGCGCATATTCTGGTGGAATTCGTTAAAAAGGGACATTTCTATATATGTTAGCAGGTGCTCTACTTGCCAACTAGTCATAACCGACCAACAGAAATTGGCCGGATTGTTGCAACCGTTGGAAATTCCAAATTGGAAGTGGGATCAAATTTCCATGGATTTCATAGAAGGTTTGTCCCGAACCAGGAAAGGAAATGACAATATTTGGGTGATCGTAGATCGCTTCACGAAGACCGCCCATTTCATACCTGTCAGATCCAATAGAACCGCTCAAAGTCTAGCGCAGATTTATTTCAGAGAAATTGTTAAGCTGCATGGAGTGCCGATCAGCATAGTTAGTGATAGAGATCCAATATTTACTAGCAAATTATGGGAGGCATTTCAAGTAGAATTGGAGACAAAGTTGAACCTGAGCACCGCATATCACCCTCAGACACATGGCCAAACTGAGAGGGTGAACCGTATTCTAGAAGATTTACTTCGGGCTTGCATTATTGATTTTGGCGGATCATGGGAAGACCACCTGCATTTGGCTGAGTTCTCATACAACAACATCTATCAAGCAAGCTTGAAAATGTCGCCATTTGAAGCTTATATGGTAGACCGTGCAGATCTCCCGCATGCTGGGTAGAACCTGGCAATAGACTTGTGTTGGTACCCGATATGATTCGTGAAGCTTCAAACAAAGTCGATTTCATCAAAAAACGATTACAAACCGCTCAAAGCCGACATAAGAGTTATGCAGATTCTAGAAGGAGAGATTTAGCATTTGCTGTTGGTGATTATGTTTATTTGAGAGTTTCTCCGATGAGAGGAGTAATCCGATTCGGTAAGACTGGGAAGTTGGCACCCAGATTTATTGGTCCCTTTCCTATACTTGAACGAACTGGAACTCTTGCTTATGGGGTTCAACACTACGCCATAGATGGCCTACGCCAACCCCAGAGAAATGACGCAGTAGGTGCCAAATAGTGTTGCTGCAGGCAAAAAATGATCTATGGCAACACTTTTTTGGGGTTGCCTTTTGCCGCGTTGCCTTAGAGTCAAAGGCAACACATTTTTGATCTAAGGCAACATCAGCACAGGTGTTGCCGCATGTACTAAATTTACAAAAATGTGGGACCCACTATAATCTGTAACTCGTGTTTACGGAATCGCCACTAAAATCTGTAGCCCGGGTTCACGGAATCCAGTTGTGGGGCCCACATGCATAAATCTATGGCAACAATTTTACCACCCAATGGCAACACTATATCATAGCTATGACAACATTTAACATCACATACTACAACATTACATCATATATATGGCAACATTACATAACATAACATCAAACTGAAATTAACAAAGAACTTTTTATTTCAAATTAACCAGCGAACACAAGTAGTACGTAGTCAACTACAAAATAACAAAACGTAGCCACTAAATTCAATTTTACAAACATTTCAAAAACAAACACAGCAAGTCCTAAATTCATGTTTACATAAAACTAAAACAGTTTCAAAATATAGCGCAAGCCTTCAATGCGTTCAATGCCTCTACTGCATCGCGTACCTCTACTGCCTTCATTAACAAGTTCTTGAAAATCCTCATCACTGCCTCCTTTACCTGCATACATCAGTTGCATTGCAGCACAAAATAAGAGGTATGCATGCCTCAATTGCATTTTAGCACAAACTATGGTCATAGTATAACTGAGTTTCCTTTCAGCACAAACTGAGTTTCATAACTGAATTCCATTTGCATCAGTATAAAATAGTATACTGATCTGAACAATGTGTATAAAAGTGTACTGATCTAAACAATGTGTGAGTTACATAACTGATCTAAACAATGTGTATACAAGTGTATATGATCTAAACATAACCGAGTTTCATTTGCATTTGCGTTTCATTTACATAACTGAGTTACATAACAGAGGCACAATGTGGATACAAGTGTACTGATCTAAACATAACTGAGTGACATAACTGATCTAAACAATGTGTATACAAGTGTATACTGATCTAAACAATGTGTATACAAGTGTATACTGATCTGCAATGTTGCAAAAATTATCACTAATCTACAATGTGACAAAACTTAAAATTATACCTAAAAAACTGCCCATGCATGCTATTTCATGTTACTTCACTACTCTACATTGCCATAACAACACACAAAAGAACTCCAAACATGATCCAAGACATAGCTAAAGCTTTTGCAAAGAATTTTTCTCCTGTCTCGTGTTTTCCACATTCAATGCGCATTAGGGCCAACTCTTCCTTCAAATCTGCCACAAATTCATCGGCTTTTGCCCTCTTTTGCTTTTGCTTCAGCAGCTTTTCTTCAATTGTCTTCTTTTCCACGAGCAATTGCAATATAGTCTTTTCTTTTTCCATCAATTTAACACTAGTATCATCCAATTCAAAATTGTTGTTGATTTCATACACTTCGTCATGCCACATAAGATACCCGCAATCGCCAATCTGCACATACATTAAATTCTCGAGTAAAACACCAATGAAAGATATGATAATCGACATGGAGCAACCAAAAAAACCTAATTTATACTTACCGGCCACATGGAGCAACCAAAAAACTTCTTCCCCGCATTCGACCCCACCTTCACAGTCCTCATCCACTATAAGAAAAACCGAGATTAGCGACAAATTTTTAGCAGCGGAAAATTCCGTCGCTAATTAGCGGCGGATTTCCGTGGGCTTTGTAAGAGAAAATAATTTGAATTTTATATGTCATCTTATTATAAATTATTACCGTCGAATACTAATTATGTCGCTAAATCAATGGAAATTGCAGCTCTTTACCGTCATATAATATTTGACGCTAAATTCCGTTGCTAATAGAGTCGGATTACCGTCGACATAATTTTGAAGCTATTTTCCTGCAGTTTTCCAAGAGATTTAAAATGAACTTTTTTATTTTTATTTATTAAATGTTTTAAATTTGTGTTATTACTTAGTAATTAATTAGTAAATTTAAATTTTAAATAATTAATGTTAATAATACATTAGTAATTAATAATAAATAATAACTATTAGAAGTAAATAAAATTCAATAGTTAATGCTGATTTTTTTTTTTTGAAAATTAATGCTGATTAATTATAAATTACGATATAATATAAATAAGAGGTAATAGTAATTAATAAAATACATTGTTGTTCGATGTTTATTAAATTTGTTTTGATAATCAATGATTATTTAATAGCCTTTAATATGATTAATTAAATTAATATCAAGAAATTATAAATACATATTTGCTTTTAAGAAATTGATGGGTACGTATTATTTGATAAAGTTATAGGTCTAAATCAGGGTTTTAAGTCTAACGATTTTGTCATGTTGTCATGTTGTAGGTCTAATTAATAATGAAATTTAATTATTATAAAGTTATATTTATAGTTTATAATTAAATAATTAAGTAATAGTTAATAAATAATGTCTAATAGTCAATATTAAAAATTTAAAACTAGGTGTTTAGTTGGTTCAAGTGGTGTATTTCTTGTGTTGAGGTAGAAAAGAAGCTGGTGTCCCTTGCGTCCATAACAATAAAAATGGGAAAACAGAATTTTACATTGTTTAAATATTTTTTCACAATAAAATCACCTTTTTACAATGTTTTTTTTGCAATACTGATAACAAAACATTGTAAAAAAAAAGTAATTTTACAATGTTTTTGACAAAAATGTTTAAAAATCTTATGTTTTCTGAATATTTTGTTTAGAAACATTGTAAAATATAAACTTTTACAACGCTTTCATATAACACCGTAAAGTATGAAGTTTTGACAATATTTATTACTAATGATTATCAATTAACCTTTTAACAACTGTTTAAAAGGTTATAAAGACATTGGTTCCAACTACAAGGATTAATTATTAATAATTTATAATAAAATGATTAAAAATATATAATTTATAATTTATAACTCATAATTATTGTTTATAATCAGTAGCTAAATTTAAATTTAATATTTTATTATGATTAATTATGAATAGTTAGGAAATCATAAATAATAATTTATATGTTAAATCTTGTTTGCTCCAAACATGGAAGTATGAAACTTTTGGCTCCAACGACCCATTTTTTGGCTCCAACCCCGAAAAATTAACTTCGTAACACGTTTTTACTGAACCATTCTCCTTCCTTCTCTCACTACTACACAAAAATCTGGTCTACCTCAATGACTGCTTCATATAGCTTCCCCAAAAAATATTGGAACTGAATAAAAGCATCACTGGATCTGATGGTGGGGTACTGGCGAAGTCATAAATCTGGATCTGAGGCAGAAACTGAAGGCGGAAGAAAGAAGCTCGATACGGAAGTGGGAACATTGTATGTAGTCACGTGTTTTAATTCCGCTTATCTCATTTCTCACGGTTGTTGTTTCGCTATAAGGGTTGCTGCCTCGTTAAAACAGATCGTCTTCCTCTTCAATTAGGTTTGCCATCTCATTAAAGCAATGCCTCCGCCTCGTTTTAGCTCTTACTTCACTCCGCCTCCTCCTCGTTCTAGATCTGATTCCGCCTTCGTCTTGTTTAGGTAGTTTTCTTTTTTGTTGTCTTAAATTGCAATTGGTGTTTTTTTATTCTAGTTTCAATTTAGGTATTTTTAGTTGGGTATTCGTTAATTCGTTTAGGTATTAACCCGTGATACCTATTCATCAAACCCATCAGTTATGTTACCGACTCTCAAATTTCTCTAAAATGCTGTTCAAATCCCTAATCATCGATTTGGTACCATACTGCCTTGCTTGTTTACTTTACCAAAATTTGTTGGCTACTATTTGCAAGGTCGATAAGTAGGTATTTGGATTACTGATAAAAAAGACTTCCCACTTAGCAAGGACTCTTGATATTTTGAAATTTACAGTAATTATTTTTGACCTTTCATATTATTTTTGATTGTTTTTTTTTCTGTGCCCGGTTTAGGAACTCTTATCTTATTGTAAAAAAGTTATTGTTTTGTACTGCTAGCACACGCAAATTCATTATAGCCTGAAGAGTTACGATGTGTCTAAAAGAAACGGTTGATACCACTACAACAAAAAGATCATATTACAACTGTCACAAAATGACAGTTGTAATAAAGTTTTTTCACAGCTTTTTTTCCAAACAATTGTAATAAACCTATAATTAACTACTCTTCTGTTTTGTTTATTGTAATACATGCCTATTAAAACCTTTAATATGAAACGATTAGTAATTAGTAATTAAACAATTAGTGACTATAAGTTATGAAAAAATATCTTGAAATATGAAACGATTAGTAATAATGATTTATAAATATTAATTAATTTTTAATTAATATTAAAATTTTGACTATCATTTATTAATCGCTAATAATTTGGAATTAATAATTAACCATTGAGAAGTAATAACCATAATTAAATAATTAACAGTTTAATAAAAATTTCAACAAATTTATACAACATTTTAATATATTTTCAAAAAATTAATAAACAGTTACTATATAAAATTTAACTTATCATTATAATAACTTCCAAAAATATAGTTAAATGATGGAATCTGTTGTCCACTTCCCCCAATATCAAACTTTTTCCGTTATTTAACTTTTCATATTAATCGACTTTCAAAACAATTTGATCAAATCTGGCAACTTTCCCGCTATACAAAAATTCTGGCTCTACCGCAAAATTCAAATTACCTTGTGAACTGTAATTTTATATCGATTCCATTAACATTATCTCTTCTACCCGAACCCACAAAACCCATCTTCGACTTTTCAAGCCCCCACTCCACCGCCATACGAAAATTCCATTACATCACCTCCACCGCTTCCAACCAAATATCACCTGCTTTTTCTTTTTGCCAAATCCGTATTTCTCAAATCTGATTTATCTATTAACCTTTTCAGCTGCGTATCGCTCCTCTTCACCGACTTTTAGTAATCCGACTGTTCATGTTAGATCTAGGTCAAATCTGCATCTCCTTCAAGCCGATTTCACATCACCTCTTCTACTCGAACTGGCACCAGATCCAAATCGATGAACTTGCCATTTTTTTGTAGATTCGAAGCAGAGGGTTCGCCAAGGTCGAAGTCGAAGATGGGTTTTGTGGGTTTGGGTGCTGAAGTCAAATTCGATTGCTCGATTCGGGTTTCGATGATTTGCGAATATCTGGTGCAGTGGGTTGAAACTGTTTGGGTGAGATGATTGATGGATTTCTCGATGTTGATTTTGTGGTGAGGCAAGTCGTATGATGGTGTGAGTCGCAGGGTGTTAGTGGATTGCGGTAGGAGGAAGGAGTTCGAGTTGATGAAGGTTGTGTGTTTTATTGTGTTGATGGGTTTGCCGAAGAGGAAGGTTTGTTGATGGTAGTTGTTCGGACAGGGTTGTTGGAGTTTGATTTTGTGACAGGTTGACAAGGTAGTTGGTATGTTTACAATGCTAGTGTGTTGACAGTGGAAATGGTGCTAGATGAGGATGATGGTTGGGTTTGCTCACTTTTTTTAAGGCATGGATGCGGCTTGACAAATTTGCAGGTAAAAGTTGCAGTTTGCAATCCTACAACTCTGATATCCAATTCACACTCTATTTTTTATCATATATATTGTTGATAGGTATCATTTCTCAAATTCTGTTTGCATAATCTACATAATACCGAGGCTAAAAAAGAAATATTTAGAGGCACTGGTTATTTGTTCACTGTAAAACTATTACTGCTTCGGTTATGAGCAGAACACAGAAATCTAATATTTTGGTTGGCTTCTTTATATTGTATGATGATGTATACAATCATAACAGCTATCCACGCTGTACTTTAACTGGGAAAATAAGTTATTTGGCTAGGATTTGGAAACTTAAGTAGTTTTTCAATAGCGTATCGATTTTGGGTAATGACTAATGCTTTATTGATATTAATCCTCAATTTGCATGATATAGTACTTGTACATATAAGTCCTTATAAGTTGGAGCATATGAGTCATGTCTTCCTATGTTCAACTGCTCTGTGTTTGAGCTATGTTAGCAACTATTATGTTACAAGTATTGGAAGATTGGTTACATACTTACATATTAGTTGAATCCTTTGCAACAGAGTGCTGAGTTTCGTGTGTTTAAATTAACATGCTCTAGTCATGGTACAGTTACACTAATATTCTCAACCTAAACCAATTGATTTTTTTTTTACTTACAGCAATCGCAAGAAAATAATTGTTGATCTAACAAGGAATGAAGGATGTATGCCACTGTATTTGTTATTGATCACTAATATATATGTTTTTTTCTTTATAACCCTTTTAACATTATTTTCAATGACTGTCTGTGTTGATAATTAATTAATAGCAACAATAAGAAACCTTTGCTAGGAAAAACAAAAAGCTCAGTCAAAAGTGGAGATCATGAAGTATGTAAGTATAACATTCAATTTTTTTGAGACAATTTGTTTCTTTCCCATTGTTTGTGGCAGTATTGCATATGTATTTTTGATACCAGTATCCCGACACAAGTATTTGAGTAATCTTATCCATTTTGGGACTCTTCGGGCCATATTTGATACAGTTTACTGCATGCACTATTGAAGTGTCATAGATTGATACGTATACAACTAGTATATTAAGTGTTTGTTGCTATTCTATTCGTATTACCTGACAATAACGTACGAATATTTGAAAAAAATATATGATTATGTGACTATTCATCAATATTGCATGTAGGTTACACGTTGTGTCTTACATGTATTGGTATTCTAGTTTCTGATTCTATCCGGTATGTTTAATTTGTCCATAAATGCTATGTATTGGTATTCTAGTTTCTGATTCTGTCCAGTATGTTTAATTTGTCCATAAATGCTATATTGAGGGACATAGACATTTTGGTTTTATTATAGGGTAACAAATGGACGTCAATCGGTAGATGGTTCTCAGGCCCTTCTCTTCTTAGAAATTTTTTGTTTTGAAGGAACTTTTGGTGCCATTGAAAGACTATTTTACGAAGAATATATGCAGAGTTAATGGGGTGGCTGGTTTGACGTACAAGGTAAGAAATTCATAGGGCATTTCATAGATGACTAAATACGATATGCTAGACATCTTTCTCACGATTTTCAACAAAAAAAATGGACAAGTGATTTTTATTTAAAAATATCACTCTATAAAGGCAAGAAATATACATAAATAATGTTATTTTTCCAATCAATTGTCATTCTCCAATCATGATTTATGGATGAAGTCATTGGTTCAGATTCAAACAGATATAATATCTATGTATTACATACTTCTGCGGATCTAATTTCCACATGCTTATGTTATTCCCTGTTCGGGTATTTCCACAGAACATCATAAACATTCATTCAAAGTTACTTAACTTTCCAACTTCTTGTTTTTGCCTCAACCTAACTCTCCTTTGCTCCATTATAGTAGCATCATGTTGTCATTTAACTGTGCGTTGCATATTTTTAATTCTACTAGATTTTTCATATGTCTAATCAAATATATATCTTAATTTATTTCATTTCGAACTCTCTTTCCTTCAAGAGAGTAATTATTTGATTCTTCCAAGGATTAAGATGAAGAAGTTATTATAAATTGTCTGAACCTTCCTTAAGGGAAATTTGAAGAGTTTGTTAAAATAATGAGAAGTACGATTATGAATGAGGTTATAGGAAAGATAAACATAACTACTTTTTCAAAAGTTTACATGTCTGCAATCAGAGTTCAAAGCCTGTTGTACTCAGGTTATGCATGTTTTAGTTCAATATTGTTGTGCTTTAACTATTACTTTTTTCCAGTTTGGCGCACATATCAGGGTAAGTTACCATGTATAACTGCTGCATGTAAATTTGCTGACTTGTGTTGTGTAATCTAGTTAACTAAGTTGGAAGGTAACATAATTGTAGTTGGGTAATTAAGGGTTTCAATCATAGAATGCACATGTTGAAGATAATGAACGGACTTTATACTTTAGGTATTATCAGTCAAGCAAAGAATTAATATGCAGAAAACTGTCTAATGCTTGTTAGGAAATGTGTATACTTATACCGTTAAACAGTCACTGTATGCTTTACGAAAATTTTGCTGGTGGATTGCATCTTTTGCATAAAACAGTGGGTCTGGACTGAAAGTATTAAAACTTTATTATCCTGCAGTTTTGCATCCTCGTCAAACTAAAAGTATTAATGCATTAATGTCATATTTACAATGCAGCTTCCATCGTCTTCTCAGCAATCAAAACGTCAGCTTGTTAACAATGAAGATGACGTCCACGAGCTACAAAAAACTGTCGAGGAGATGCGCATCGAACTTGAGAGTGAGAGAGCAGAACGAGCAAGACTCTCAGAACAACAGAAGGCAGATAAGGAGGCCTTTGAAGCACAACTGGCAAAGGTGATGGCAATACTCAAGGGCCAAGAAAGAGTTTCATGTTCGCCTTCGCGATCTGTGTCTCGTTCGTTGGCTCCTTCACCATCGTCATCTACGTAGCTTGATTGGTATGTTATGACTTGTTTTGTAGGGATGTGGTTGTAGCACAACTATGGATATGTTTGTTATTTTGGTAGTTATGGGTTTTAGTACTGTTGTGATGGTCATGGGTTGTATGTGGTTTAACGTTCACACCAGCTGAATAATTTTGTTGTTCATAATTCAGCTTGGTGCACGAAATGAAGGATTGTGGATGTTTTTTATGTGATATGCTAATATTATCTACGTTGTGTTGTTGCTTAAGAGTATTATTTGTACGTGGATGGCAATTTTATACTGTTTTTCGCTTGCTTTTAATATCAGTATTTGTAACTGAATAAGCAGTATGAAATTAATTTGGAAAGCTGGTAGAGCGGGATGGTAAAAAGAGTTAATGCCATATCAGAAAGGGAATACCGACGTTTTAGTATCAAAGCAGAAAATTTAAAAAATGCGTTCTAAACGTTCCGTCGTAAATTCGACACTGATTTGAAAGATTTTACCGTCAAATTACCAACAAAAAATAATAAAAGGAAATTTACACCAATTTATTTCCGTCGCTAAACCTTTGCTGAATAGTAAGGGCTTACCGACAAAAAAAAGAGCAAGATTTTATATCAAAACTTTTTGTCGCGGATCCCTTGGTAATTAGTAAGGGTTTACTAACAGATTTTATAAATAATATTTTATACTAAATTAATAATCCGTCGGTAAATCGTCAGTATATAAATAAAAATTAAAATTAAAGTAAATCAATAAATAATATTTATTTTTGTTATAAAATTAGTAAAATGACGGTAAATTGTCGGAACATTCATGCTAAATTCCGTCGTAAAATCTGACACAAATACCGTCAAGGGTTTTGCCGACAGACCCATTATGTAGGAAATCCGTCGCTAATACCTGTTTAGCGACGGATTAGCAGCGGATTTTGCCACTGCTAATCTCGGTTTTTCTTGTAGTGATCTTCGCTGGGATATTGTGGCCGCTGTTGACGAATTTGAAGTAGAAATTGATGTCTGCATCATGCAATATTCAGTGATGTCCGCAGTCCGAGACTTAAGTCATGGTTTTCCTCCCAAAATCTATTAGCGGACATTCTTCATTTATCTCCAAAAATCAACATAAAACAAATTTGTGACAATGTCTTATAAGTACCAACAAAGATTCCATAATATTTATATCGAATAAACATAAACTATTGGATGAAACATCAATTACATTCCTGAAATTTGCATAAATGTGGATATGATAAATGCAGTGTGTACTATATGACATCTAACAAGGCTAAATAAACACACACTTACTACATCGAAGGAGATCTCACTGGTTGAGAACTAAAGGTAGAAACCCCAAAAAAGAATAAGGGCGTTAAGCTCGGCTTTAGAGAGCAATGATTATGATTCTGATCCGATCAAAACAAGGCTTCCTGGATCACCTAAATTATGCTTTGCATCCTGCCCGAGCGAAAAAATTCACTTCTATATGGGCCTTGGAAGCGAAAGTGCCCCTCTGAATTTGGCACTATCACATACTGCCTAGTGGAACATTATCCAGAGAACTTTTGTACTCACAAGAATTGCCACATTCTACCTCCATTCTCCAGATAATGTCCTACCAGGCACTATGGTGGACAACAAAATCTACCACCCAAAGAATTACAATTTCTACTTGTGCTCACAAGCTGGAAAGATAGGCACAACCCAAAGAAGTACTTTTGTGAAACAACATATTTAACGATGTAGGTTTGAGGAAAAATAGACTTAAATGGCTAGGGAATACCTTCATGTTAAGCCTAAAACAGATTAACCTAAAAAATGAATATATAGACTGACGAAGTACAACACTATGGATCATCGGAAAAAGGTAAGTTGAGATCAAAAAATTCGTTTACAGTACCTTAGGGTAATGAAAGCAGATCAGCAGCGAAGCAATTTCGTGCAAAATCGGATCTTTATTTGGTAGCGAACAACGTAATTAATGGTTGCCTCATCGAATTCTGCTACAGTGAGAATTAAAATGATAGGAGAAGGAAGAAGAGGTTTTTTTTAAAGGAAGGAGAATTTAGGGAAGAAGAAGGGCAACAAGAATTGGGATTCCCTGCGATAAGAATTGGGATTTTAGTTTAGGGTTCAAACGATTTAGGGTTGAAAGTGGAAAAGTGAAAACAAGGAGAATTATTTTATTATTTTTCAGCGGTAAAATGAAAATTTAGGGAAAAGAAAGTTAGTCATAATTTTCTCAAGTGAAAACAACGAGAATTATTTTACAGCGGGAAAATGAAAATTTGGGTAAAAGATCGCTGCGGTGTTGACGGAAATCAGATTGATGCGGATCACTCTAGACCGTTGGATCGTGTTGATGCGGATTGCTAATTTTATTCATGCGGCTACTGCAACACATGTTGATATCTATGCTAACACATTGAAGCGTGCATTGCAATAGACAAAAAACATCATAGCAATGGCAACATTGTAGCTAGCAACACCATGGGTTTTCGTTGCGATATGTTATCTATGGTGCAGTGCAATTACCTGACTGGTTGCCTGGGGTGCATAATGTGTTTCACGTATATCAACTTAGAAAGCATGTGCATGATCCAGATCTTGTTATAGAAGAAGCAGCGCAACAGGACTTGGAAATTACCCCAGAATTAGCAGTTAGAAGAGAGCCGATGAAAATTATTGGCAAAGAAACTAAAGAGCTAAGGAACAAGAAGGTTCATTTAGTTAAAGTGCAGTGGAGTGGAGATCTTAGACGCTGTACTTGGGAGACAGAAGAAAGCATTAAGCAAGTTTATCCCAATTGCAGAGTGGACATCTCTGACTAACTCCGGTGCAAGGTACATTTACAATACTTTGCATTTCCGTTTTGTTTCCTACTTTACTGCTATTTCCTTTTCGGGGACGAAAAGTTTTAAGTGGGGGAGATTGTAACAACCCAGAAAATTCGAGCCAATTTAAAATTTTTAATTTGGTTATTTTAATGAATTTGGAGTAATTGAAATAATTTATTTCAACTAAATAACGAGTTAGAAATAGTGCGACAGTTTAAAATTTGAATTCGAACTTTGACTGAACGTACAAGATGCAAAGTTAAATGGATTTTAGCGAAACCAAAATATTTAAATCTGTTTAAGAATATCTTTCTAACGAATCTGCAAAATCAAAATTTCATAACAGGAATCAAAAGTTATGGCCAGTTGAATATTCAGAATGGTCGCTATGGAATAAATATAGCCCTTGAAAATAGACATTTTGCAAACGACCTTTGTTTTCGACGAAACTAATTTTGTTGGATCCGGGATGTTAATTTATTGCTAGGTTTCAAATTCCATAATTTTTGGAGTCAATATGTGAGCGTGGCAAAGGAAAATGTGTTTGGTTGATTTCAGTCAAATTGGATCAACCAAAAAATGGCCATTTTTCAAACGATCTTAGAATTCTACAAAATTAGTTTTGTTGGGACCGTATCGTCCCAACATAGCTAGATTTATTTTTCGGAAATTTTTGGAATCAGTATGTGGCCCCGACAAATTAAAATGTACGTTCAAAACAGAATTTGAATGTTTTATATTTTAATTTGAAGAATAACTGACTGTAACAATCGAACTGGCTTACGAAACATATCCCATTGTGTTCGGAATGGGGGTATTTAGCTAGGGGCGACAGTCGTTGCGTTTGAAATGGAGTTCGTATGGAAAAAACCCTAATTTTTGAATTTATATAAATATCGACAAATAGGAATTATTCATTCATTAATTAAAATTATAAAAAATATCAGAAACCCCCTGACTTTCTCTCTCATCGTCGATGGCGAAGTAAGCTCCGTTCTTCCTGGCCAAATTCCGGCCAAACCGCTCACCATTACACCTCACCCCTTTGCAACTTTTTGAAGCTCTCCTCCTCCTCTTCAAATCAGTACCTAGTACTCCCTTATCGTCGCTCCTACTTCGAGAACCACCTCTCCAAACATCCAGTCTTCAAATCACCGCCACGCACTCCAACCGCCACCGAGTGGGACCCCTCCTCCACGTGTAGGCGTGCAACTCCAGCCCCCTCGACGTCGTATAACCTGATCTTGTCCACGTGCTATAGATTTAGCGAAAAATCTAAACCTAGCTTTGAAGGAATAGCTGAGGTATACGGCCTTGATTTTTAATTAAAGGTTATAACGTTTTTAAGCGTTGCTAATGATGATTTTAGTATAAAAATCATATCTTTAACATATGTTATCGAAATTCGATGAAACAGGGAACATCGGACTCGTAGCAACATCTTCTACATTCTAGAAGAAGCTAGAACGTATTCCGAGCTCGCTACAAATTTCAGAAGGATTAAAATCATGGGAGACATCTAAATTCAATTTGGAATGGAAATGCGTTGTATAAATTATATGAGTGAAATATAAATTATATATGCGTTATACACCTCATGTATGAGCGTTGTATAAGTTATATGAGCGTTGTATAAATTATACATGCATTGTAAAAATCATATATGTGTTGAAATGAAATGAAATATATTTATATACATATATATTTACTTCCCTCGTCCATAGACCATGGACGATATGAATTGATTGTGATTGACATGAAATTGATGGATAATGCGAATGGTTGAAGATTAGTTGAAATGCGAATGGTTGGAAATAATTGTTTGTGGTTGAAAGAAATTGTTTGTGGTTGAAACAATGGGAATTATTGTGGAAAATTCATATGATATGAAATTGATCTTAGATTATTTAGATAATCCCCATATGGAACGCTGCGAGGCCTAAGGTAGTGCGAGGAGCCGTGCTCGGGACGGTGCCGGTTTTTAACCCACTACCGTTATGCTACCAAATTTTTCAGTAATATCTATGTGTTTGAATTATTTTCATGTGTTGAATTATATACATGTGACGAATAAATTGTTTAGATAATAAAAATCACATTTTTATTATGCGTATGAAGTACATGAGATATTCGTGTGTTGAATAACATTCATGTGTTAAATAAATTCTTTGAAAGGTAAAAATCTCATTTTTATCAAATATGTGGACTATATAAAATACTAGTGTTTTAAATAAATTATTTTAACTTCAAAAAGAACATTTTTATCTTATGTATGAAATATATAAAATATTCGTGTTTTAAATAAAAAATTTTAACTTCAAAAAAACATTTTTATCTTATGTATGAAATATATAAAATATTCGTGTTTCAAATAAATTGTTTTAACGATAAAAATATCATTTTTATTATATGTATACTATTTAAAATATTCATGTGTTGAAAAGAATTCATGTGTTGAATAAAAGGATTGAATAATAAAATTTACATTTTATTAGGAATATGAAGTGCTAAAAACATTCATGTATGGAATAAATATTTTGAATGATAAAAATATCATTTTTATCATGCATACGACTCGCTAAAAATACATATGTGTTGAAACATATTTTTGTTCGCCAAAAATATAATTTTTATCATGTATACGACTCGCTAAAAATACATATGTGTTGAAACATATTTTTGTTCGCCAAAAAAATATCATTTTTATCCTATATATGATGTGTCAAAAATAACAGCATGTTGAAATAAACCTTTGTTCGCTAGAAATATTATTTTTAGCTTGGTTCCGCATATATATACATATGTGAACAGGAAAAATGGATTAGCTGTCGAGTAAAAAAAATATTTGCGTGCCCAACAAATAGGTAAGCCTTAATGAGTTGGCTACGTGATTTTATTATTATATAAACTCCTGTGAATGCCATTGGATGCGGAGTGCTGGTTGTTCTGTGTGAAATAATAAACGTCGCCATAGGATAATAACAATTAATTTTGAACTACACTACATGACATACTTCTTGAAGATAGCATACCCTATCATATACCACATAAGCATTTGGAGCTTATGTGACGAGGTGGAAGATATACCATACAAGCGAGAGGCTTGTATGGAAATGAATATATTTCAGGTTGAACTGAAAACTGATATGGACTATATAAAATATAACGGTAAATTGCCAGATTAGTAAAAACCTCACACGGGTCTGGAGATGACAATAAACATGTCTCTCTAGTCATTAAGGCACAAAAACCATTTATAGGGTGACGAGAATTTATTCTCTGGAGTTATGATCTATACACACTCCCCTTTGGACACTAGAATATATCACTATAAATATGTGCATGTTTTTTAGGATTTATTGGGTGCCTAATGCGGCCCAATAAATTTCGAAACCCCTTCCCGTACAAAGGAGGTTATGGCGAAATTTTCCAAAATATAAAGGTGTTAGTGAAATATTTGAAGTGAAAAACGATATGGAAAACGTCGAATGAATTATATATATATATATATATATATATATATAAATTAAATAAACGAATTGCGTGGCTGTAGTTCGTGTTTTGGAATCGTAATTTTAAACGATTATATAGAGAAATCCGACCATCGGATTTCCCCAAAAACGGAACCGTTGGGTTCGCTTTGGAAAAATCTTTCCAACGATATAAAGTTTATTAAAATTTAACGGTTGAATTGTGTGAAATGTTTAATTCAAATTTGAATAAAAACAGCGCCAGAATGAATTATATATATATATATATATATATATTAAATAAAACGAATAACGATGCTGCAGTTCGTATTTTGAAATCGTAACTTTAAATGATTATATTGAGAAATCCGACCATCGGATTCTCCCGAAACTGGAACCTTGAGTTCGCTTTGAAGGGATCTTTCCAACGGACTTAACTTAGTTAAGATCCGACGGTTAGATTTTGAGAAATGTGTAAATTAAAATTAGAGAAAAACAGCGTCAGGGCCACGTTATGGCCTGAAACGTCATTTAATTAAATGGCGCTATTTTTTAATAAATAAAAATAGCGAAATATCGTTATAAAATATTATAGGTGGTATGGAATGGAAATAAACCGATTCTACTCAGTTTGCTTGATGTTGGATGGTTGAATGTGTTTGACATTAAAATTATATAAAGAACTGAAATGTGGATGTCGAATAATTTAACCATGGACATAATTGATTTAAATTCTAATATACGTGAATTATTTGAAAAGGCCGACTTAATTATCATTTCAAATAATTGATCGACGAATAAATGTCGAAGATATGAAGACGGTGCAAGATCGGTCATCTTCACATCTTGTAGATTACTACTGATGCCTTTGATATGGGTAGCTCCCATGACGAGGTTACAGTGGTAGTGGTTTGGACGTACTTTTTGATTGTCTGGATGCGCGAGGGCCTCTCTTCTGCATCGGACATGTGGGAGAGGGATAAGGTGCCTCCGGTTACGTTCAGACCCAGAGCGAACTTGTAAATGGATGTATGTCTAACATTGGATTTTATTCTGTGTTGATTGATCTCTGTTAAATATATATCTGTTTGGCGACGAAGAATTTATTCTCTTGCTTAACGCCCTTCTCTGAGACGTACGAGCTCGGAGGATATATATCGATAGAAATTAGTCACATGGAGTGGATTGCCTGTGTGGCATGCGGAGATGCAGTGATCAAGGCTTTTGTTGAAAAGAAGAGTCTTGTGGTTGATGAAAAAAGCACGACCCGTGTGGCATAGCTTTGTGTATGTCGTTAATTCGCGAGCCTCACAACTCGGTATGAGTTAAAAGCGGGATAGGGGACCCAAGAAGGGCATGACGTTTCTTTCTTGCTATGGGTGGTGTCAGCGTTTTATTATCCCTGACATCATTGTTATTTTCCCTATGTGGTTGTTGGATTGTGAGGCGCCTCGGTTATATCGGCTACTGCGGGAGCCGATGGATATAGGTCCTTAAGGACCGGGAAACGTGTGTTCAGGAATTGCCAATTCTCAAACGTAAGAGAGGACCGGCCTTGGAGGACCCAAGGGTCTACTGCGGGAGATCCTGAGGCATTTGCTAGAGTGTCTCGAAATGGAGAGGATTATATTCCTTGCCTTGACTCATGATGGAATCCAAATTTCCAATACGAAATCACGGATTTGATTGTAACTTATATATGGCGACATAGTGGCATGGGACGCTCATGTCGTCTATGATTGATATTTATGATTGAATTTGCTTTTGAAACATACATGCACTAGTAATAATATCAAATGATTTTGCTTTACACGTATTAAGCATATTTTGGCCATTATAAGGTAAAACTCTATCCTCTGGTTTGCGTTGCATTGTATGATGGGACTTGGGTCTTATAATGTTTGCATTTTTATAAAAAGCATTGCGTTGTTTAAATAATTTACTTTATTTAATGCACCGGCAATCACTGGAGTAAACACGTTCCGCGAAAGTGGCGTGGTCCTATGATTTGCCTTGTTATTGTCGTTTATCCAGTTAAGTAGATTTCTCATACCAGTCCCATGACTGACTCATGGTTTGTTTCACTTTGCAAACTCGGGTCCCCTTATTTTCACACGGGAAGCCTAGTGACAGGTGACAGGTTATATTTTGGGTTTCGCACTGTAGCATGGAGTGCACCTTTTGGCTTGTATGGCGAGGACTTGACTTCTCAGTATTTTGGCTATTTGATATTCCGCCATTAGTACCTTATGTATATGATTCCACTTATCGCGATGTAGACAGATTTACTTCTATTATGTATCTATGATGTATATGTCCCAGTGATCTTGATGTAGACTGATCATTTCCTTTTATGCACTAAGTTGTATCCTACACTATGCTACTCTGATGTTGTTACATATTTTGATTCCGCTGTCATATTGATATAAATTATTCTATTTTCGGTTTATGCTATTATCTGCTCTGCTAATGATGATTAATGTGTTATATTCCAATGATTATCCTTAATTCCGTCATACGGGGTTTTGAGATTGCCACATTTTAGCATCCCTAAAGTAGTTGAATTTTTTATATTTTAAAATGAAACTTTTAGATATCATTTAATTTTACCACTTTGAGATAACATTTTGAATACTATATATTTTTTTTATACATAGACAAACGGTTTTTGAAAGTGTTTTATTTTTGCATTTATTTCTTGAAATGATTTTAGTTTTCGTAAATCCCTCTGAGCTTTGAATTTTTTTGTTCCTTTTATAAAAGCTTAAAACATCCTTGATACTATGTTTTATTAACTTTTTTTTATAGATTATAGAATTATTTTTAGATGTTGTCAAACTTTTCAACATATTAAATATTCCTTTTTTCCAATTTAAAATTTCTTAGTATGATATTCAAAGACAGTCATTACATTCACACGATGTGAGATTTCAAATTTAGATCAGTTTATCGTGGCTAAAAGATATTCAATAAGAATACGCTAAATTTTTCTAAGCTTTATATGTGTTATGCTTACATTGTTAACATGACTCGTCAAAGATTTATATGATGCAAACGATATAGTTTTGTCTTATATCCCCACTCATTTGACGTGTTAGAATTTTATTTATGGTAAAGGCTTTTTTATTTTTCTATCACTATCTAAAATCAAAATAAATTTGACTCTCAATTAATTAATATTTACTTATATGTATTATGACACACTTGCCTCTTGTGTGCCTGACCTTGCAATAATGAAAGCATAACATAACATTTATAACTGAATAGTTAATTACTTAACTAAGCTGATCATTTTAAATAATCTGAGTGTCATAACATATACCCTTTTATACTTGAAGTCATCAATAATAATATTTTCACTACTTGATGTTCAAATGTTGTTGCCTTAATGTTTAGATCTCTTATTATCCAAAAAAATTCTCTAAGCTAGTAAGGTGAAAGAAAACCAAAATACAGGTGGAGGCTTCCACAAAAAGAAAGAGAAACAAGTTCCCTCACGAACTAATTAAAATAAAGACTTTTGGAGAAACCGAAAGCTTCATACTACTGAAGGGAGTGTTGTCACTAATCAAAAGGTGAAAAGAAAAGCAGTGATAAAGACTCGTCAAAGACAAGGAGGCATCCAGGATAATGAAGAAAATCCCTTTCGGTGATACCGATATGGATGTCCTTTTGAAAATGCAACGTACCCCTTAAAAAGTTCGAAAGAGAAGAGTTCTGGAGAATTATTCACCATAAAACAACCTCGTATTCAACGAAAGGATCATCGTGCCAAAGAATGCTACACAAAAGAATAAGCTGTCACCAAAAGCGGGGAGCCTGCATAATCACATGCCTCCCGCAGCAGCCAGCAAGTAATCTCACTTTCCAGAAGATGTTATTTGGATGTACCATAAGCGCAAGCCTCTTACTAACAGGAGCGCCTTAGTGGAGCTTTTGGGTCTGCCTCCAAAGAAGCATCCAACGAAGCATATTAGGCGAAAGGTGAGTCAACCCGCACCTATAAATACGACCCTAGGGGTCTGGAATCTGAAAAATGTCTTCTGTTCCAAAATATGTAATTTCAAAATCAATATGGGGATTTCTCATTTCATGTAATCATAATTTTCAATTTATTACAAAAGAAGGAGTTTGGGAATCATAACTTATGGATTTAAATTCTAAGAAAGGGAGTTATCACATTGACTGCCAATTCATTTAATAGTGATTGTGAATGAACTTTTATATTCTTATTCTTATCCAAAGTCATGTTGCGGATCCCACCGGAAGGAATAAAAAACTTAGGGCTGCCGACAGTAAAACCTCACTGGAAAGGGGGATGGATAACTACTATTGACGGAACCCAACTCCAAATTTGGGATATAACTAGATTCATCCTTCCTTAGTGGGTTCCATAACACAAGGTTCTTAGTTCATTTGGTCCTTGAGAAAGGTTAAGAATAAAACAACCGACATGGCCAATGATCATCAAAAAGGTTGAGTCCAAAACTTGTTTAAGGTTTCGCTAACTATGGACTTCCGAAACCTTGATCCAACAATCTTTCTACATATCAGAAGCCAAAACCAAAACATATTTGTCCACCTTATCTAAAAAAGGGTGTTCGCGATTGAATTGAGAGATGAGGATCTGTTCCTTTCGGAACAATATATATTAATGGTACCCAAACGAAAGCACCTATTCTCGTAATTCCAACAACATAAGCTAGTTTAGGGTGTTAAACATTTTTATGGCTAACATTTTTGGCGCAATAAGGAGGGCTTGAACCTTCGACCTTTCGTTAAAATATAAATAACTTTTCACCCTTAAATGTATGTAGGAAAGTTGAAGACAAAATCCAAGAGGATTGATACCATAAACAAAGATGTGGTATAACGTTTATCTAGAGGAGGGAGTAACTCCAGAATTTAATATAACAAATACTAAACAAGGGGAGCCTTCCACCATTGAGGCTAAAGAAATAAGCGCTGAGGAGATCAAGCAGATGAAGGAGGAAATAGAGGGGAGAAACATGGTACTTCTTATGGTGATCGCTTAGAAGCCCTCCAAAAGCAGAAGCATCCTAAACACATAGACAATAGCAGATCAGGTGGTTGGCTCCTCGGAAAGGGGTTCTAAGGTCAACCGGCCGGAAAGCAAGGGCAATGGTGGACTTTCATTGCTCAAATCTAGAAAACCGAGAGAAAATCTGAGAAGGCCTCAGAAATAAAGAAGAACAATGAGAGTGCTCCACTACATAGGTATATGATCTGCATTGGGCCAACTATCACAATGAGGAGACTTACATCAAAGACTTATAGTGAAGGTATTAAGAACTCATTCAACTCCAAGGGGAAAAGGACCTCCGATGCGCAAGTGAATGCAAATGTCAAGGTCACCCCATTCTATGAAGAAATCATGGCAATTGTTATTCCATCACTATTAAGGATCCCAACCATCAAGTACCAAGTAAGTACTGACTTAGACGACCATCTGATGGCCTTCGATGATCAAATGGATATGTATAATGCTTTTGGGGCAGTACGGTGCAGATTGTTTTCCATGACACTACAAAGAGCTGCTGCAAAATGGTACCAGAAATATCACGAAAGGACTATATATTCATGGAAGCTGTTCTCTTATGAGTTCGTAGAACTATTCCGCATTAGGAAAGATCCCTCCATTCATTACACGGTGATGGCTGATACCATGCAGCAGCCGAGAGATTATTTGGAAGAATATTTGAAAAGGTTTTATGCTAAGGCAGTGAGGGCGAAGGGAATGGATGATATAGAAAAGTTGATAGTCGTTCACTCAGGACTCCAGATAAACACCCCATTTTGGAAAGATCTCATTGTAAATGAATGTGAAGACTTGCAAGAATTTCACTTTTGGATCGAAAAATTCATTCGTATGGATGAGATTTATCACGCAAGGAAAAAGAGGCCCTTTTAGAAAGAATGATCAAAGCTTGGCTTCAACCGAAACACTAAAAGAACATGATGGGAAGAGACTGATAACAACTTGATGACACTAAATACACCTATATCCTTAATTTACTCAACAATGAAGGGAAAAGTAATTTTCCCCATTCTGCTCAAAGCTCAAACCAATTTGGAGGCCAAGAAGGGTGACAACTACTTCATATATCATAAAGCAAATAGCCATAAAACTAATGAGTATAAGGTCTTATCCAGTATTATTCAAAGGCTCGAACATGATGGACAGTTGCAATGATTCATTCAAAATGATCGTAATGCTTCCCAGGACAACAAAGGGTATAAGAAGCCCTCCGAAGGAACTATGGTTGTTGAGGAAGAGGACGTATTGATATGGATCCACCTCTCAATCACATTAATGTAATTCACGAAGGCCCTCACATCACCGGAAGCAGCCAAGGAGCAAAGATTCGACACCTCGGAGAGGCAAGAGATGAAGTGTTCTCAACTCAAGAAATACCATCGGACAATCCTCCAAAAAAGGCTCCTTTGACACATACTGGCAGTAACTTCACAAGATCTTCAGGAGGGGTTTCACCATCCTCATAACGAAACTTCAATGGTTATCGTACAAATCAGTTAGTCTATAGTTGCAAAAATTCTGGTTGACATCGGAGGCACCGTTAATGTTATACGCATTAGACGAGATGATCATTTCGAAGGGGAAGTTGGTGAAGGAAATATTGGATCATGATGTAGTGGAATATTATAATTCTAGCAACCCTAGTTAAAAAATAGAATCCATAATTGAATCTAAACATGTACCTTTCTTTTAGAATTGCAGAATCAAACCAATCCGGTTGTTGATTGAATCGAATCGAACGTTCAAAATGTCTCCATTAGAGATCCACGAGCGTTGATCTCGAAATCGCCTAACGGAATCAAGAGAAGGTGAATTGGTACTAGCCAAATTTGGGGTTCTAGAGTTTTTCTGATTCTCATGTAATTTTTTTTGGAGTCGAATAAAAGAAAGCGATCGGCCCTTATTTTATGACCACATGAGATATTTGGTAAACCCGTTGACCCAATTACCATTTAAAAATAAAAGAAATATTCAACCTTTTGATTTCCTTTTATTTCGAATGGCTCTCACCTTCTTCAACATCCATTTGTGTGACCCTATAGGTTATCATAACGTTGGCAACAATTTAAACAATATTTAAATTGTAAACAGTGAGCGACATCTATTAATACATCGGTGGTACCCAAGTTATAATAATATCAATGATTCGATACAATCCTTTTGTGACCAGTGTATCAATGTAATATAATCCTTTTGTGACCAGTGTATCAATGTAATATAATCTTTTTAACCAATATATCCAGGATTAAACTCGAGGCATGGAATGTATAACCCTCTTTATAATTTAATATGTTTATCTTGATCGATGAGTAGACTATATAAAACAAACCAATATTTGAGCACGGCCATGCATTTCATAGTCTCACTCAATCAAGAAGCCCATGGATATCACTACAAATATATCATAGGGTAAAATTCCATATAGATCATTCATAATTTTCATTCGACTCGAGATGTA
The DNA here is from genome assembly GCA_030737875.1 of Allium sativum. NCBI lineage: Eukaryota > Viridiplantae > Streptophyta > Magnoliopsida > Asparagales > Amaryllidaceae > Allium > Allium sativum. The sequence goes on from CM060920.1 coordinate 972,920,038, forward strand.
TCCAATAATCACCGTTATCGTCTACTTTGTTACAAGTAACTTTAGATGATATCAAAACACAAATATCCTCGAATAAAATTATAATGATTTCAGGTCTGAGGACCATTACATCACTGTCACTGTGAGAATATCTTATGATACTATTAGTTATATTCCATGTAGTTTTCTCATGGTGGGTCAGCTCAATACGCTATTCTCCAATACGCATTTATGTCTTGACATTAATATCACGTATATTAATGATCAATGAGATGTTATCATCTGTCAACAACATACTAGTCTCAATGTTTATTGTTGTCCTATATAAACAATAAAACTTGACTAGGGACATTTAAGAATTATAATACTTAATATATTATATAATCTCAAGTTCAAGTCTTATTCGAAGTATATAATCCCGTATCATTATTCTAAGGACTTTTGTTATGATAATATTTATATTGTGCAGTAAATGTAACATAACAGAATATTTTTATTCCAAATAAAACAATAACATTAACAATGTTATTAATAACATCAAATGGATTGCCTCTAGGGCATAAACTCTAACAATCTCCCACTTGCACTAGAGTTAATCATTCATGTAATGTATACTCATTAAACTAGTGTGTCTAATAAATTTCTGTTGCGACAGAGTTTAATTCAGTGGGTCTGCAACTTTACAACTTTTGCAACTTTGCAGATACGTTCATTTCCCACTTGGATTGATAACGAGTTTAATGTTTTAGGCCTGAGTAATAGCCACATTGTTATCGCAGTGTTTATCATTGGATCAACAACGAATTAAGTTCAATCATGAATTTCTTAACCCAAACATTTTCTTTCTTAAAATCAGTATCTATTTCTTGTTTTAAAATTAACATTTTTGACAATAAATAATGTGTTATCGAATAACATTAGAATTATTGTTTCACTCCCACTCAGTTTCTTATCTATACAAGATTCAATGACATTTTGTGGTTTTCTAGATATTTCGAATTTTACTTCATTCCCATAGGTATCTTAGAGACTAGCTCTCATTTAAATGGATACCTAATTGAGCAATAAACTTTTTATTCTTAGGGGATTTATAGAAGTAATATCCATTTGCTTCTTTTGGATATTCCATAAAATAGTTATCTAATTTGGGTCCGATATTATTAGAGGAAGGACGTTTAATAAACGCCATACATCCCAAATCTTCGCACAAGACATACTAGGACATTTCGTAGTCCATATCTTATATAGCGTCTTCAGACTCATTTTAGTGGGATTTAATACAATTGTTCTAAATTTAATTCAATGGAAGATCTATACGACTTATCACTAATCGTACTATATCTTGTAAGATGTGATGTCTCCTTTCAAATGCATCATTTCAATATGGTGTTCTAGATGGAGTGAGTTATGAAACAATTTCAAACTCTTCTTGATATTCATTATATAATTGGCTTAAATATTATCTCGATCCGTTCGAAGAGAACTTATTTTCTATCAAAATTGATTTTGAACTTCATTTTTGAATTCTTTTAACTTTTCAAAAAATTCTGATTTGTGTTTCATAAGATACACATATCTATATCTACTGACATCATCAGTAAATATAAGAAGTAATAAAACCTTCCTTTAGCTTATGTATTCATTGCTCCATATACATCACTATGTACGAGACCCAATACTTATCACCCATTCATTGTGTCATGCGAAAGGTGATTCAGTTATTTTGCCTAATAAACAAGATTTGCATTCTTCATATGATTCGAAATCAAATGATTTCAAATTTCCATCATAATGGAGTTTTGATATGCTTTTCTTGTTTATATAGGCTAACTAGAAATTCTAAAGTTATGTTGGATCTAAATTATTAAATTTAATCCGCTCGGTATTTATGTCAAGCACATCACAGTTAAGGATTTATAAAGATCATTAACTATTTGTGAAATTCCATAAGATATTTCATTTAAATAAAACGAATAACAATTGTTCTTTCATTACAAATGTAATTCAAACTTGTCTAAACAAGATTATAACATTTATTTTAAATGGAATTTCTTAATAAAAATTATTTTATTTATTTAATTAAGCCAGTTAATAGGACAAGAAGCAACTTTATATGGATAATCCAGCAACGTTTGCTTCATTTCCAATCGTAAGTTCACTTGTCCTTTTATCAGATTTTTACTTATTTTGCAATTTCTGTAAACTTACATACATTTATGTGATTCGTATCTAGTATCTAATATCAGAGATGTATAAGTAGATTATTATAACATTTATACCTTGTTCGGTTGAAGTCATATCTCAGCTTTCATTTTAGATCTTCAATATTTATAAAACAATTACGTTTAATTTGTTTGAGGACAATTCTCAAATTTCAGTATTAGTCACGAAATTTGATTTAATTCAATATATCCTTTTCAAGAATTAATTCAAATTATCGGAGTTATTTGTTATTTAATATCTACAGTAGAATAAATAATAACCGATTCTATAATATTTATTTAATATAAATATAAAATTTTGACAATCAAAACTTATATTTATATTAACATATAATTTTAAACTAAAATACGCTCCCACTCAAATTAACATCCCTCTGTTTATATATATATATAAGTATATACATATAATGGTGTTCCAAGATCCATATCTAGTCATGCTTAACCTAGCATTGTGTGATGGCCCGCCCCGCACCAGCCGACATTTCCCTGAAATGCGCTGTATAGATGTCCAACCAGCACGGTACGGTCGCAAAAAAAGGAATTTGAACTAATAAGGAACCTGTAGAATGTCTCACAGCGCATGGGATAGAATATAATAATAACATAACTTTGACATAAAACAGGCAAGATAGTGTATAAGATGAAAACTAAACCATAATAGCAGCGGAAATCCAAAATACTGCTTATCATCCAAACCAACATTATTACAACTTTGAAATACTGTCTCTAAAACAAAAGAAAGAGGTACACTACTAATGCCCAAAGTAGTGACCAGCAACAACACAGGGAGAATGTGTGTGTGTGTGTGTGTGTATATATATATATATCATACGTGGGAGCCTCCTGCTCGTCTTCGGTACAACTTCTCGTGTATAATCACCTGACATATCTATAGTCTGCCCGTTTAACAGCACCCAGAGTAATAAGAAGAGAAATAAAACTCTGGGTCAGACAAAAGTATGGTATGAGCAATAAGCAACAAAAATAGAACAATAACAGGTATACATAATCATACATGAACCTAGACCCGCAACCAAAGAGTTAGCACAACAAGATGTACAATACTCTAAGGTGACACTAACAAATGGTGTGAAAATAATGGGGAGGGGGTGTGCATGTCATAGTGATGTCAAACAAATCAAGCATAACAACCATCCTCACATCTCTCACTTAGTGCGTAAAGCATATGATATCCACCGCTTTGACCACCCAAATCCTTTGCTATGATCACTCTGCCCCATGGAGTCATGATGGCTCCACTGCACTAATCCATAGCCACTAATCCCTTGCTATGTCCACTCTGCCCCATGAAGTCATGACGACTCCACTGCACTGGCTTATAGCCATGCTACGATCACTCTGCCCCATGGAGTAACAACTACCCCACTGCACTGATCCGTAGTCTAACATCTTTCTTGGTGGTGAATCAAAGTTATGGACATTGATAACCCTTAGCACACGTCCCGCAGCAAAGCCCAACTCATGAAGTTTACTCGTTGGTTTCCAACTGGATCCTGAGTTCTACTTCCTATTTGGACTACCTTTGCATCTCGGGTTTTGTTCTCCTTTAGTCCAGTTCGTCACATTCAGTTCGTTAGTCTCCGTTCGTGATGTGCAATTGATTTTTGGTGCAAAATTCGTGGTCAAGCTCTCCGGGTCGTGACCTTACTTTCCACTCGTGACCTTCCATAGGGGTCGGGTCATGATCCTCCATAGGGTCGGGTCGTGATCCTCCAAAGGGGTCGGGTCATGATCCTCCATAGGGGTCGGGTCGTGATCCTCCATAAGGTCGTGTTGTGATCCTCCATAGGGGTCGGGTCGTGATCTTTCATAAGGGTCGGGTCGGGTCGTGATCCCTACCCCCTTCATGAACCGAATTTCTGTAGTTTTTTCCTATGAGCTAATTTCGCCAAACGACGACGTTTTCGACCATTCTAACTTTTCTATGAAATCACAAAACACTCCAAACAGTCATAACAACATATGGAATCGACCATAAACACCAAAACAACAATTTAACATATTTATATGGATCAAACTTACCCAAAATCCATGTTTTCCCCTTAATCCCCTTAATCATGAATTAACCATACGATTAGCAAAACATATCCAAATTTTTATCAAAGCCCTAAATTAATATTTTAAAATTTTACAAATTTTTTCTAGATTTTTCTGAGCCATAATTTCGTTAATTATCAGTAATCACCCCTAATTAGCCGTAATTAGTGAAAAACAATGCAAATCACTCACCTTAGCCACAAATAAAATATCAAATCTGAATACTCCACTGTTTGGGTCAAATTCTAATGCCTAGCAGCCCCTCCAACTCTGATTTGGTGCTATTTCTCCTTGATTTGACGTAGATTAGCTTAATCCTTGATTAGAGAGCGATTTGGGATGAAATTAGAAGGTGGAGGCCATTGTTAGGGTTTCTAAGAGGTAAATGGCGGCTAGAAAATTGAAATAGAATGAAAACCTAACTCATTTCAGCCTCCCCATAACCCTAATCCCGAAATGGGTTATGGGCCCATTTGCTAATTACCCTAATTAGCCCACTTAAGCAGTTTTTTCACCTTCTAAACCTTTTTTCAGTCATATGTCTCCCAAACGGTGAGTACGTTTGGCTAATGTGACTACTCTACGGAAATGTAAACCATCATCTGAATCCAATGGAAGTGGTTTCAGGTCAAAACCTCTTACCAATCAAAAGTTATGGCTGAAACAATATCAGCTAGGGGCAAAACGGTCATTTAAAAATCGGCAAAAATCGTGAACATGGGAAATGACCCCAATAGTCGTTTCCCAAAGTTACACGACTATACGACCTCATATGAAAATAAAATAAATATTCTACGATCCTCCGATGCGTAGAATGCGGGTCGTTACACTCTCCCCCCTTAAGAAATTTCGCCCCCGAAATTCCTCAACTAAGAAACAACCAATGGGTCCCGCATGCCTACCAGCTATATCTCGCAATCAAACATACAAAACAAACCTATCCTAGCATGCAGAAAGACTAAATCGAAATGAAAACCTTACCAAGTAAAGAGTTGTTGATACGTCTCCTTAATGCTCTCCTCTGTCTCCCAAGTACAGTCATTCTCATCCCCGCCCCACTAAACCTTGACTAGATTCACCGCTTTCCTTCGAAGTTTCTTCGTATCGTGCTCGACAATACGAATCAGCTTGCGGTTCCCAACCGCCTTGGGTTCTACTTCGATATCGTCCAACTAATCAGGTGAAATAGCCACATCGGGGTCATGCACGGATTTCCTTAATGGGGAAACATGAAATACGTTATGAACTCCCATCATCTTGTCCGGTAATTCTACTTTATATGCCATATTCCCAACTTGCTCGAGAACTGGGAATGGATCAACAAATTTTGGGGCTAACTTGCCTTTCCTACCAAATCGAATCACGCTCTTTAATGGAGAAATCTTGATAAACACCAAGTCGCCAATGGAGAATTTTAAATCCCTTCTCCTCTTATCAGCATAACTCTTCTACCTATCCTGAGCAGCCTTCATTCGCTGTTGGATAACCTTAATCTTGTCTGAAGTTTCTCTTATCACATCTGGCCCAAGCACAAACTTCTCACTGGTTTCTAACCAACATGATGGTGAGTTGCACGGTCTTCCGTACAAAGCTTCAAATGGAGCCATACCAATACTAGATTGATAACTATTATTATATGCAAACTCCACTAGATGCAAATGGTCATCCCATGACCCTCTAAAATCTAATATGCAAGCTCTTAAGAGATCTTCTAATACTCGATTCACCCTCTCTATCTGACCGTCGGTTTAAGGATGGTACGGGGTACTGAGATGTAATTCTGATCCTAAAGCCTCTTGTAAGATTTTCCAAAACCCACTAGTAAACAACGGATCTCGGTCGCTCACAATGCCTTTAGGTACTCCATGAAATCTCACTACCCACTTCATATACAGATCTGCTAACTTAGCTGCCGTTCTATTCGATTTGACTAATATGAACCTTGCACTCTTGGTCAATCGGTCCACAATCACCCAGATGCTATCATGGCCCGATCTAGTCCTTGGTAACCCATCAATGAAATCCATTGAGATTTGTTCCCATTTCCATTCTGGAATTTCTAATGGTTGCAAAAAACCACTATGTTTCTTTTGCTCGGCTTTAACTAGATGGCAATTCATTCATTTGGATATAAACTTCCCAACGTCTCTTTTCATCCCTTCCCAGTAGTAGGTCTGCTTTATGTCTCGATACATTTTATTACCACTGGGATGTATAGTCAGTTTTGAGTGATGACATTCTCTAAGAACTTCATCTCTCAATCGATTGACATTGGGTACAACCAGTCTCCCATTCTTTCTAAGCCATCCATCTCGATCAAGCCCATACTTGTTCATCTCCTCATCGATTCCCATTTCTAACTTGGAGATGATTTCTAATAGACTAGGATCTTCCCTCTGACTGGAACCAATCCGCTCAATCAAAGTGGGTCTGACCGTCAAACTTGCTAACATCTCTGGATCCAATTCGCACTTTGGTCTGAAATCATACCCAGCAATGTACTCCAGTTGCTTCCATTAAAGAAACATAGCCCGTAAACTGGCATGTCTTCTACTTAATGCATCAGCTACCACATTGCCCTTTTCCTGGTGTATATGCGATATCGAAAACATAGGAAGCCAAGAATTCTAACCATCTCTGCTGTCAGAGATTTAGATCCTTCTGAAGAATAGATACTTTAATGATTTATGATCGGTAAACAACTCAAATCTTTCTCCAAAGAGATAATGTCTCCACATCTTCAACGTGAACACGACCGCTGCCAATTCCAAATCGTGGGTAGGGTATCTTTTCTCATGCGGTTTCAGTTTCCGACTTGTATAAGCTACGATCCGACCTCCTTGCATCAATACAACACCTAGTCCGGTACCACATGCATCCGTTTATACTGTTATCTCTTCATTCCCTTTAGGAATGACTAACACTGGTGCACGCGTCAACTTTTCCTTTAGACTCTTGAATGCATTTTCACACCTTCCGTCCCAGACGAAAGCTTGATTCTTCCTGGTCAACTGAGTTAACGGTGCCGCTATCTTGGAGAAGTCCTGGATAAACTTATGATAATATCCAACCAATCCCAAGAAACTTCTTACGTCGGTTGCATTCTTGGGCGTAGACCAATCCTGTACCGTAGCCACCTTTGCAGGGTCCACGGCAATACCATTCTCTGAACCAACATGGCCCAAGAATCTCACTTCCCTCCTCTAGAAGTGACACTTAGAAAATTTCGCTTGCAATTGGTGTTTTCTCAACACCTCCATCACTATTCTCAAATGTTCCTTGTGTTCCTCTTCTGTCCTCGAGTAAACAAGGATATCGTCTACGAACACAAGAACAAACTTATTCAATTGATCTCGGAATACTCTATTCATAAGATCCACAAAATATGCTGGTGCATTGGTCAATCCGAATGGCATGACCAACCACTCATAGAATCCTGACGGCATCCGAAATGCCGTTTTAGGAATACTCTCAGCTCCTACTCGGAGCTGATGAAATCCTGTCGCGAGGTCCAACTGGGAGAACACTCTTGCTCCTTCCAATTGATCAAACAAATCATCTATCCGTGGAAGAGGATACTTACTCTTCCAAGTCACCTTATTCAGCTCGCGATAGTCCACACATAAATGAAGGGAACCATTTGCCTTAGTGGCAAGTACAACTGGTGCTCCCCACTCAGAGACACTTCTTCGGATAAATCCCTTCTTCAAAAGATCACTTACTTGCACCCCGAGCTCTCGCTGCTCCCTTGGTGCCATACGACGAAGTGGCATCACTGTAGGTCTAGCATATTTCAGTAAATCAATACAGAATTAAATCTCTCGGTGTGGTGGAAGTCCGGTCACTTCCCCGAAGATGTCCGGATACTGGCCAGCAATGGGAACTCCTGCTAACTCGTCCTGCGGGATGTCGAGGGAATTTAGAAAACTAGCCATCACCTCATCACTAGGTAGGCTACTAAGCAGTACCCTCCGCCCATCATCCACCCTAATAGTCAACGAAAATCCCTCATAGTCTACCACCACTCCGTACCTTCGGAGCCAATCGACTCCCAAAATAATGCCAAACCCAGTAAAGCCCAAAACAAAGCAATCACAAGCAAACATACATCCATGACTCGATAAGACCAAATTTCGACAAATCATACTAAGGCTAGTCGAACCACCAATCGGGCTAGTCGAACCACCAATCGGCCTATTGACTATCTCGGGTTCCAATCCCAACCTATCTACCAGGTCACTAGATATGAAGGAACAAGAAGCCCCAGTATCAAACAATACTCGAACAGGAACATCATAAATAGAAAGCATACCTTGAATGATGACATTCTTTTCTTTCTCCACTGCAGTTGGGGCATTCGACGAAGAAGGAACGACATTAATAAGCATATGCTTTCACAATTTGCTTCTCTTTGGGGGGTTGCGGACATTTATCCTTGTGATGTCCCACTTGGCCGCAGTTAAAGCACTTCCTGTCCGCTGGCTTTGCTCGACATTCTTTAGCATAATGGCCCTTCTTGCCATAGCTAAAGTACTCTACCTCTTTCTTGTATTTCTTTTTCTGACCATCCTTGGTCTGACTCTGCTTCGTTTTATTCTGAGAATTATTCTTGCATCCACCGCTTGTCTGCGGCTTTGACCCCTCTGCAGATGCAACAACGACTTCAGTCTTCGGTTTAGGATAAAGGCTCTCTGATCTCAATGCTTTCCCAACAATCGATTCAAAAGTCTCATCAATATGGTTTATAAGCCTTTCCCCCAAGTACATCTCTAAGCCTGTTATGAACTTCTCATTATTCTTCTCGGGAGTATCAATAAGGGATAATCTATACTTCGATAAAGTATCGAACTCAGCAATATAACTGCTCTACCATTCTGCTTAAGCTCCAAGAACTTCCTAAACAATTCTAATTTTTGAGCAGCTGGGATGAGCTTATCACTGAATCGGGCCTTAAACTGATCCTAAGTAACTTGATCCTCTGGAGTAGCTGCCTTAATAGCATTTCACCAATTCATTGCTCGTCCTTGTAGCTGACGGGATGATAGCCTTCTCTTCATCGCGTCTTCGATTCCCAGATCCTCGAAGATGCGCTCACAGCTATCCAATCAATCCTGAACTTCTATAGCCGATTCCATTCCGTGGAACGGCCTCCCACCAAGACTAGTGTAGTCTTTACAGAGCTTGGCGAAATCAGCCCTAGGCGCCTGCACCGCTGCACCACCACCATTTGCAGCATTAGGAACTGCCCTCTGAACATCCCTAAGCATCTCTCACATGAAGTCAGTGAACATCGTCCTCATATCAGGAGCATTCCCATTATTGGATCCTCTACCAGTATTCCTCGTGTATCGGCTCATCGTTCAAACTGTAAGGAGAAACGATTAACCATCTCTTCAGTGGTGCCAGTGCAGTGCGACTTCATCCTTAAATATACAAATAGTATATATATATATATAACTTTTGAAAACCAAAATATCACAAATATGCGCTCTCATATACGTATACCATCTCTCCCTGGTGTCTTTACCTTGGTTAGCTACGCAACCAAGAGTTCTGATACCAAGTGTGACGGCCCGCCCCACACCAGCCGACATTTCCCTGAAATGCGCTATACAGATGTCCAACCAGCACAGGATGGTTGCCAAAGAAAGGAAGAGAAAGGAATTTGAACTAACAAGGAACCTATAGAATGTCTCACAACACATGGGATAAAATAAAATAATAACATAACTTTGACATAAAATAGGCGAGACAGTGTATAAGCTGAAACCTAAACCATCATAGCAGTAGAAATCCAAAATACAGCTTATCATCCAAACCAACATTATTACAACTTTGAAATATTCTCTAAAACAAAAGAAAGAGGTACACTACTAATGCCCAAAGTAGTGACCATCAACAACACAGGGAGAATGTGTGTATATATATATATATATCATACATGGGAGCCTCCTGCTCGTCTCCAGTACAGCTACTCGTGCATAATCACCTGACTTGTCTCTAGTCTGCCCGTTTAAGAGCACCCAGAGTAATAAGAAGAGACATAAAACTCTGGGTCAGACAAAAGTCTGGTATGAGCGATAAGCAGCAAAAACAGAACAATAACAGGTATTACATAACCATACCTGAACCTGGACCTGCAACCAAAGAGTTAGCACAAAAGGATGTACAATACTCTAAGGTGACACTAACACATGGTGTGAAAATAATGGGGAGGGGGTGTGCATGTCACAATGATGTCAAACAAATCAAGCATAACAACCATCCTCGCATCTCTCACTCAGTGCGTAAAGCATACGATATCCACCGCTTTGACCACCCAAATTTTTTGCTATGATCACTCTGCCCCATGGAGTCATGATGGCTCTACTGCACTAATCCATAGCCATTAATCCCTTGCTATGTCCACTCTGCCCCCATGAAGTCATGACAACTCCACTGCACTGGCTCATAACCATGCTACGATCACTCTGCCCCATGGAGTAATAACTACCCCACTGCACTGATCTGTAGCCTAACATCCGTCTTGGTGGTGAATCAAAGTTATGGACGTCGATAACCCCTTAGCACACGTTCCGCAACAAAGTCCAACTCATGAAGTTAACTCGTTGGTTCCCAACTGGATCCTGAGTTCTACTTCCTATTTGGACTACCTTTGCATCTCGGGTTTTGCTCTCCTTCAGTCCAGTTCGTCACATTCAGTTTGTTAGTCTCCGTTCGTGATGTGCAATCGATTCTTGGTGCAAAATTCGTTGTCAAGCTCTCTGGGTCGTGACCTTGCTTTCCACTCGTGACCTTCCATAGGGGTCCGGTCGTGATCCTCCATAGGGGTCGGGTCGTGATCCTCCATAGGGTCGGGTCATGATCCTCCATAGAGGTCGGGTCGTGATCCTCCATAGGGGTCGGGTCGTGATCCTCCATAGGGTCGTGTCGTGATCCCTACCTCCTTCAGGAACCGAATATCTGTAGTTTTTTCCTATGAGCTAATTTCGCCAAACGACGGCGTTTTCGACCATTCTAACTTTTCTATGAAAACACAAAACACTGCAAACAATCATAGCAACATATGGAATCGACCATAAACACCAAAACAACAATTTAACATGTTTATATGGATCAAACATACCCAAAACCCATGTTTTCCCCTTAATCCCCTTAATCATGAATTAACCATACGAGTAGCAAAACATATCCAAATTAGCCCAAATTTTTATTAAAGCCCTAAATTAATATTTTAGAATTTTACAAAAAATTTCCATATTTTTCTGATCCATAATTTCGTTAATTATCAATAATCACTCCTAATTAGCCGTAATTAGTGAAAAACAATGCAAATCACTCACCTTAGCCACAAATAAAATATCAAATCTGAATACTCCACTGTTTGGGTCGAATTCTAATGCCTAGCAGCAGCTCCAACTCTGATTTGGTGTTATTTCTCCTTGATTTGACGTAGATTAGCTTAATCCTTGATTAGAGAGCGATTTGGGATGAAATTAGAAGGTGGAGGCCATTGTTAGGGTTTCTAAGAGGTAAATGGCGGCTAGAAAACTGAAATAGAATGAAAACCTAACTCATTTCATCCTTCCTATAACCCTAATCCCGAAATGGGTTATGGGCCCATTTGCTAATTACCTAATCAGCTCACTTAAGCAGTTTTCACCATCTAAACTTTGTTTCAGCCATATCTCCCAAACAGTGAGTCCGTTTGGCTAATGTGACCACTCTACGGAAATGTAAACCGTCATCCGAATCCAATGCAAGTGGTTTCATGTCAAAACTCCTTACCAATCAAAAGTTATGGCCGAAACAAGATCAGCTAGGGGCAAAATGGTCATTTAAAAATCGGCAAAAATCGTGAATATGGGAAATGACCCCAATAGTCGTTCCGCAAAGTTACACGACAATACGACCTCATATGAAAATAAATAAATATTCTACGATCCTCCGATGCGTAGAATGTGGGTCGTTACACTTTGGCTAACACCCCAAAACACAACCTTTTAGGTAGACATCTTATGTCAATTATATCATATATATAATTCTTGGATTACATGATGAACATTTTGTTCATTGAATTATTCATTTACTCAAATATAGAATAATACATGCTCTTTGTCTCTAAGGCCATAAAGACTACTATGCAGCCTTAGTTAAGTCAGACCCAATAATACAGTCAAGCACCATAATTACTCCTACCACATATAAGCAATATAAAAGGTGCACAATGCTTTGGCGTTAGTTACATCCAATAAGACTGACATTGATGGGTGTATTATTGGAAGACCTCACCATGACTTAATATAACAAAATTTGCTTTAAAGGGATTTTATAGTTCGTAGTGGCGAATAATATTAGAGTTACTTATATATATATATATCAAAATATATGTATTTTATATTCATAATATTAATTGAATTTAATATATATATATATATATATATATATATATCATATATACATGCCTACTTTCTACTGATCATATCAGAGTCTAGTTGATTAGTAGCATAAGCCATCATAACGCTATGCTAATAATAATTTGCAAGTTTCATATATAATGAAAAACATAGATTCATATGTAACATGGGGACTAATATTATATTTACAAATAAATATATAAGTTATATACAATTCTGGTTTCTATACAAATCAAAGTAACCAGTCATGTTCAACTAAAGTGGCATTCTGATTACAGCAGATTCTTATAAATGAATTTAAGCCCAAACTAAACATTTATGACAATATTCTATACCATTATATACAATTCTGGTTTCTGTACAAATCAAAGTAACCAGTCATGTTCAGCTAAAGTGGCATTCTGATTATAGCAGATTCTTATAAATGAATTTAAGCCCAAACTAAACATTTATAACAATATTCTATACCATTTCAAAACATAATACATAAACATTAACAAGCAATGTATCGTACATGCAACAGACTTATCATTTCACAAAACAAAATGATTAGAATCAAATGTAGGGTCAGACCCTTCCAAACATTTCAAGGTTCAATAGACTGTCTATTAACTTCATTGTTAACATACAAATTTATACATATTAGTATATATTATAGATGTATAACTTGTTATACATATATAACTTAGTTCATTGAATTACACAACAGTTTACATAGCAGTCTACATAGCTGTTTATTTATATTTGCATACATTATACATACATACATATATATGCACATCGGTTCTTATATACACTTTCATCATTCAGACAGAACAAGTCAAACTTATCCTTTTGCTTCATGATTTCATTGCCGCTTGTTGTAGCATGATTCAAATCCAATATGCATCAAAATGCATTAACAGTTCATATCCTTTATGAATTTCTTCTCATCACATGGTTCAAGGAAGTTATGCATTATATTCCTAATTACAAACTAGTATATGTTATTCTATATATATTTGTTGACGGCAAAAAATGTCGCAAACACCAAAGATTCCCAATTACTAGGAATTATAAATATGGTTGCACAGACAAGAACATATTTAACACATAAGCAGTAAATAACATAAGAGATATATAGTGGTTCGGCCTTAGTGAAGGCCTACGTCCACTTTGAAGAGTCGTTGGAATATTATTAATCACTTGGTAGAAATTACAAGGTTGAGACTATCTCATGACATCTCATTAGATTCGTGACTCATGATATATGATGTCATAATTATCATATATTGAACAATAAGGAAAAAGATAATCTTGCCCTTCTTCTTCCTCAAAGAGGAGATGCCATTAATGAAGCTTTATGGAGGTCTCCAAGCTCAAGAATTCCCTCCTTTTGAAGTGTGAGGCCATGGGGTATTTATAGGAAGTGGTTAGGTAGGGATTAGGTAGGAGTAGGTGGAAATGGGGACCATCTTCCAGAATTTCGCGCCTCCTGGTATCGGCCTTCGGAAATTCGCACCTGGGTGAGGTGCGAAATTTCGCACCCGGTAGGTGCGAAATTTCATACCTTCCAGGTACAAAATTTCGTGCCTGGTCGGTGCGAAATTTCGCACCCGGCTGGGTGCAAAGCGGGTCTTGATGAGAGGAGGGGTTGAGGCCAGTTGACTTCGTTGGTGCGGCGTTGTGGAGGCGAAGGTGCGAGGCCCTTGTTGGCGGGATCTTTCTTCGGTCCTTGCCCTGCACTTCCTGAATTTTTCCCATGGCCCCGGCTTCACGCGATGGGTTGAGTAGAGCGTGTCTTGAGTACTTTTGGTGACCAGACCAAAAGGCCTGTTAACATTTGCCCCCCAAAGTACGTCTTGTCTTGACGCCTTGTCTTGACATGATGTGCTTTGGAATGGAAGTTGAGATGGTAGTTGGGTTGCGGATTTATCCTGCAAGTTATTGGAGAGAACGCATCGGCTAGCGGGCTCGTTCGTTATGGGATTGTGAGTGAGCCGCTGTCGGATTGGTACCGTACTCGCGTTGCTGAGTGTCCGCATGGTGCCATCGTCGGATGCTTTGGGGCGATGGGACCTTGGAGGGAAATGAGCGTACATAGAAGGGAGATTTTTTTTGGAGGGCACGAAATTTCGAACTAGAGGGGTTCGAAATTTCGAACCTTATAGGCTCAAATCATCCAACCATGGTGGCTCGAAAATTCGAGGCATAGGTTCGAAATTTCGAACCCAAGAGGTTCGAAAATTCGATCCCTCAGGCTCGAATTTCGAGCCCAGACTTGGAATACGAAAGGTTTCCTCCTTTTCATTATATATAGGCCCCTCCCCCTCATTTTTCTTCCATATTCTATTTTCGCATCGACTGCCATTGTTCTGAAAATTTCAATTCTCGACAACCTTTACTTGAAAATTTCTGAGGTAATAGACTTGGTCGAGTCGAGGGAAGGGAGGAGGGAGGTCGAGGTACGACGGGGCAGGCTCGAGACCTCGAGCCCGATGATAGGTTCGAAATTTCGAATCCGTTGGTCTCGAACCTTCGAACCCATAGGGCTCGAGGCTTCGACCCCTTGGGGTTCGAATTCTCAGACCTCGGGGGTTCGAACTTTTGATCCCCCCAGGGTTCGAATTTTCGAACTGTTAGGGCTCGAAATTTCGAACCCGAGGGGTTCGAGTTTTCGAGCCGCCGAGGCTCGAGAGTTAGAACCCCAAGGGGTTCGAATTTTTCGAGGCACCCTAGTTCGGTTGACTGCTGTGCCTTGGCCAGAATGTCGGCTTTCGCCACTTCGAACTTTGATTTCCTGACTGCCTATCCTCAGATTTGTACACTGTTTGTTTGATTGTATGAATGTACCATTGTTGTCATTGATAACTGCGCGGATGGGAACTTAGAACCTTCACATAAGATAGAGCATATATCTGGACTGTGGCTGAACTGTAAAGATCTTTAACGTTTCTATGCGTGCTCTCATTCTTTGCATGACACTGCACACACACTTGTTAATCTTTATCAACACGAGGGGTACAGGTTATTTTACTACGATGTCTAACACTGGTACATTGAAGTATAGCGAGCCATGCAAACAAGATCACAGACTGGGAAACTTCTGGAAGCCGAGGCTTCCCCGCCATCGTCTAATTCTTCTGCTTCTACTTCTGACTCCACGGACAACACTAGCTCTGGAGGCAGCGAGCCTGAGACTAATGAATGGTCGACTCCTTCTCAGACAAGGAGTTCGCCTGAGGTGTCGGAGCACGGGGGTCATACTGAGAGGTTACGCTCTCCAATTGTATACTCCAAGATGGAAAACGTAGATATTATGGAGGGTGGTGAGCCACCTACCCCAGTGGCTCCTGACATGCTCCCCGATGCGGTCATCTTGGACAATCCTCCGGATTCAGTGCCATCGCGCTTGGATGCCGCAGCTATTAGAAAGCTGTCTTTGCGGTTTAATATCCATGAGGGGGAGGCTCATGCCCCTGGATCAGGAGAAAGGGCTCACGCGCCACCAGAATGCTTTACTGCTTGGAATCGACACGCTTGCGTTGCAGGGTGCATGCCCCCAACCAATGATTTTATACGGGAAATGCTATTCTATTTCCACCTTGCACCCTCACAGCTGCATCCGAGCTCTTATTCTTCGCTTTTGGGCACTTGTGTTCTCTTTCGAGAGTTTCTGCATTGGGATCCTACCGGAGATGACATTCAGTACCTTTTCCATTTTAGACGGTCAATTGGCGCATCGTCTTCGCAATGGTTCTTGGAGGCGTCTCCAGCTACTAAATTTTTTGTCGGAAAGTGGCCCAGACCGTCGGTGATTAAGCAAGATTGGTTCTTTGTTCGCTGCCCTCTCGGATTTGCGAGGAAATGGATAGAAGGAAGTGAGTATCTTTAATCTTTGCCTCCTTTTTCCACAAGTTACCGAGTTTTGTGACTCATTGTTTTTTATTGTGGCAGGGACTCTCGAGGCACCTACTGGCGACGAGTATCGGCAACGTCTCGATGCTTTGAGAGCTATTCCTGAGGGGTCCAGTATGACGGATTCTGTAGTGGATCAGGATCGCCTCCGGCGTGTTGGATTGCTTCCTGCCGACCAGGCCATAATTAGGCCTGCAGTGGCAAGTAGTGTACCTAAGGGGAAAGCAGCGGAAGGCCCTGTTGCCCCCGCTTTGAAGAGAAAGATGGCTCGTGGCGAGCTCGGGCCTAAAAAGGTCGTTAAGTTTCAGGAGGGCGTTAGTGGTGACAAGGATGGTTGTGCAGAGGCGGTTGCTCGGGACGAGGGACTTATTGACGCTTCTACCCCACCCCCGATGGGAGGGGCGGAGGAAGAAGCGTTGGCCAGTCCTCACTCTCCTGCAACTTCTCTAGAAGCTACCGCCTCCGTTGAGAGAGTAGATCAATTCGCTGGTCTGGATGCAGTTCCCGTGGACTTGTCTTTGTGGCCGAGCGCAGCTAGTATGAAGGATATAGCTTGTTCCGCGAAAGGACTAACTCCTTCAACTGAGGGACAATCTGGTCTGTTGAGAGAGCACTTAGGACACACACTTATACACACTAAACTGCATAAAAGAGCGCTTGCACGTGCTGCTCGACTGACTTTGCGTTGATCCTTTGACAGGTGATATGGCTAGAGGAAGCGGGGGCGAGGTCGTGGGGACCGCAACCGTCCCGAGAGTGCTTTTATTAGCTCCTTTAGGAGGGGAGCTCGCTTGTATGGTGATGTCCCACCACCGCGAGGTCATGGTAGCGGGTGTCGTCACCAAGATAGGACCTCATCTTCTATGACTCTTCCTCCTCCTCCTCCTCCGATTCGAGTGTCCGGTGGGGGTTCGAGGCTTCATCTAGGAGGGTCGAGTCGTACGTCATTAGCGACTCCATCCATCACCGTCCCGTCGGCTCTTGTTCAGACAACCAAGGGGAAAGGGGCACCGTTCGACCCGCCGAGGCCGAGTAGGGTAGAGACAGAAGATTTGATTGAATTCCAAGTTCAAGAGCTTTCCTCAGAGGAGAAGAAAGCGTTTTTGACGCATCATTTCCCTCGACTCTATTTTGACGAGCTGCCATCTCTCCCCGATCTTCGTCCGCCTTCCAATAGGGCCTCTAGAGAGATATGGAATCATGTGAAAGCCGCGTATCACCAGGTCAACGAGCTTACCCAATACTCCCATCATTTATTTGATCTGGTCAGGGTGAAGAACTTGCATCTTTTGGATCAGCAAATAGTCATTGATGCCGAGAAGACTTCCGTCGCCAATCTGAATATCGAAATTGGTAGGCTTTCCTCTTCCCTTTTTTATGTTTGTTCTCGCTCCTTTGGATACTGACTCGTGGGGTTTGTGATTTTCCAACCAAGATGAAGCAGGGGTACGAGACACTCAAAAAGGAGGCGGATGCTTCTCGGTCTATGTACACAGAGACCATAACTGACTAGACCACTCAGAACATGACTCTGAAGAAGGAGAAGGCTGATGTGGATCAATTCTGCGCCGAGTTAGAGAGGGAGAATGCCAAAATCTTCCAGCTTCAGGAAGATAATAAGGCTTTACAAGCTGAGAATGATCACCTAAGGAGGGAGCTTGAGGCGGTGAAAAAAGCGAAAGAGGATGTGGAAGCCAGCAATCGAGATGTGTTGGGCACCGTGGAGGGGTCGGAAGCTGAGCGCCTGAGAGAGGTGGAGCAACTAAGAAGTGAGCTAGCAGATGCAGAGCTCCGGGTGTATTCGGCCGTGGTGGAGGATATCAAGGACATGCTGGTGAAAGCCCTTTGGTTCCATGGAATCTCTTGGATGAATGACTATTCTCGTGAGCTGGCACGAACCTGGGACAGACTGGTTCCGTATGAGGCTTTCTTGTGTAAAGTGGATGTTAGGACCTTGGTCGAGCGACAACTTATGACTGACCTCTTGACTGCGAAGGAGCGTGAAAAATTGGAGGAGGGTAGGAAGTTGCTGCTCAAGGACGCGGAGAAAGAAAGGCTGGAGAGGCTCGCCACCTAAAAGGGAAAGTTTGTTGTGTTGGGAAGTGTTGTTGTAGCAGTGGATCTTGCGGAGGGAAGTCCTTCTCGACCCTCAGTTCCTTGGTCGGTCACTGCGACTGACCCGGCTGCTTCGACCCAAGTTCCAACCGAGCATGATATTGAGCATTCTGACCCAGGCGGTACTGAGATCCTACTGCCTGTCGTGCCGGAAGTTCCTTCGGCTCTTTCCGCGCCACCCTTGGTTGGGGGTAAACTCTCTTTGCAATGCATCCCAGAGGATGTTGTGATCACCGAATTTGAGGATTAACAGATCGTGCTTTTATTGTGTAGCCCCTTCTGGAGTAACTTCAGCATTGGACCCTGCCCCCATGAATCCCCTAACAACTGAATCTGGGCCAGGACTTGGGGGGACTCAGCTTGGAGAGATTGGAGATCAGCTTGATACCTTCTCGGGGATCAGAGTAACTCCCAGTGTTTACGAGGGCCGTCTTGATGATGAGGGAGAGGAGGTAGATGGGAAAAGTGGGATTGCCCGAGGTCCAGTGGAGGAAAGGATGAGACAGGATGATGCTTCTGGGTAGGAGATCGTAGCAAAGGTCACGGAGGATACTGCAGAGGGGGCTGATGTGGCTGTTGCTCAGGAGCAGACTGATGAGGAAGTCGAGAAAAAAAAGGGTAGCCTATGAGGCCCAGAAGGAACGGGAGGATGAAGAGGCCCAGCGAAGGGCTATTGAAACCCATGAGAAAACCAGGGCTGGCGATTCTACGCATAAGTACCAGAAGCTCGTCGATCATCAAGCCGCTAAAGAGGCCAAGGAGAAAGCCAAGCGGGATAAGAAAAAGACTCCGAAGGCAAGCGAAGCCGTGATCGGTCTTCCTGCTGGAGGTGCCCCCCCTTCTTGTGCCGCCAGTTGCCCCTGCTGATGTTACTGAGATCCCTAGTGGTGACAAGGCAGGCGAGAGGCGTCTCTTAACTTCTCACGGGTCGACCACTTCCAAAGGGAGCCGAAGTGGGAAAGGAGGGTCTAGCAAGAGGAGGCCCGGCTCCATGGATGAACCATTGAGTGCAGAATCTGCAAAAAAGAAGCACAAAGACAAGAAGAGGAAGCATGATTAGCATAAGTCGCTTAGGTATGAATTTAGGGCTCATTTTGGTAGTGTAGGCCGATAGTTTACGCGAGTTCGGCCCTCGCTTTTGGTTTTTGCAGGTATGGTGTGGTTCTCATGTACGCCCTGCTGTTAGAAGGAAAAGATATTAGTAGTGTAGTGGGTTGTAATGTGTGTGTGTGTTGTAATGAAAAGTGAATTTGTAAAGATCGCATTTTGTGTTAACTGTTCGGATGTTCCCCCTATGTTTTCGGGCGTCCCGTACTTGCATAGGCATACTTATCATTACATTTAAAAAAAGGCGATTGTGAGTGTTGTGCCCCAGGTTGGTGATTCCAGAGGGTGTGATTGAGTGCCGTGCTCTGGGTTGTAGTTCCAGTGGGGCGTAAGACAGTGCATAGGCTTCTAGTAAGTCTCCCTCAGCTCAGGAGACCCGTAGTTTGTGAAGCCCAGCTAGAGCGCCTGTTGTTTTTTCTTGGGTTGCCCGGGATTAAACTCAAGAGTAGCGGAGGCGCATGACGTCGCGTTATGCGGTTTGTCTGGTGTAGGCTCTCCCGTTATTCATCGGGTTGGGGCGAGCCTAAGGGCGTTGTCGTTCACCTGGAAAGAGAAGCCCGGATCATCAACTCGTAAGGTCTGATCGTGGCCGTGGGCTACCCCTCAGCCTTGAGAGCTTTGGGGATGTGACGATTTAAGGGTCGGTATTGGTGCTGCACCAAAATCTGACCAACACCCGTAGCTTAGGGGGAGTTTGTGTTGCCCCGTCAAGCTGTTGGGTGGTTGAACGATTTATCCTCAGCCTTGATTTTGGGTCAAGGTTCGAGTCAGAGGTTATTTATATTCGGTCGTGCCGCGGGCTGGCGACTTGAGTAGCATGGTCGGGTCCCGTGTTTGGGATGCCGGTCGTTGCCAATGTGATTAGGCCGTAGGATTGATCCACGGTTGAATTGGCGATGCCGACCCCCATGTTGGGAGTTGGTACGGTGTTGTATAGAAACTAGCTGTCAGGGTTAGCTAATTATGTCACGTGAGGAGTGAACACAGAGTGGGGAGACAGAAAGATGAACATCATTTCCATTAATAACTTTTGGCATGAATAGCCTTTACAATGCCTTGAATCCTTACAAAACAAAACATCGCTGGAAAGCATAAACAACCATATGCTAAGTTATGTTAAATAACGATGGAGATGTTCACTGTTCCAAGCCCTTGGTAGTTCAGCTCCGTCAACAGTAGCAAGCTTGAAAGTTCCATTGCTGAGTCTTCGCAGAATGGAGTACGACCCTTCCCAGCGAGGAGCGAGTCCTGTTGGCAGAGGAAAGACCTGTTTTAGGATGAGGTCGCCGATGTTGAGGTCCTTGTGGCGGACTCGAGAGTTGAAATACCGAGCGACTCATTGTCGTTGTGCAGCGGCACGTAGGTCGACTTCGTTTCTTTTTTCTTCTAGCAAGTCGAGTGACCCCAGAAGCAAGTTCTGATTCGTCTTTGGATCGAAGTAGGTGACACGATGAGACTGAAGCTCGAGCTCGATGGGGATGACGGCTTCGGACCCGTAAGAAAGGGCGAAGGGCGTGTGCCCGGTTGCTGTCTTGTGAGTTATTCGGTAGGCCATAGGGCTAGAGGAAGTTCGTCTGCCCACATGCCCCCGGCCTTCTCGAGGCACTTCTTGATGATGGATTTGATGACTTTGTTGATTGCTTTCGACCTGTCCGTTGGCCTGGGGGTGAGCTACGGCCGAGAACCTTTTTTCGATGCCGTGCCGCTGACAGAAGGATTTGAATTCGGCGCTCTCGAATTGAGTGCCGTAGTCTGAGATGATGACTTGAGGGACTCCGTATCGAGTGATGATATTGCGCACCATGAAGTTGATCCTCTTCTTGGTGGTGATAGTGGCGAGGGCTTCGGCCTCCGCCCATTTGGTAAAATAATCTACTGCGACGACGACGTATCGTGCCCCGCCTATGGCCATGGGAAGAGTTCCAATGATGTTGATTCCCCACATGGCGAATGGCCATGGGATGGTCATCTGTGTCAGTTCCGTCGGCGGGGCTCTTGGGATCTTAGAGAAGCGTTGGCATTTGTCGCACTTACGAGCATAGTCTATGGCGTCTTGGTCGAGCGTGGGCCAGTAGTAACCGTGTCGGAGTATCTTCCTGGCCAGTGTTTGCTCCCTGTGTGGTCGCCACATTCGCCTTCATGCACGCTAGTGAGAATTCTTTGGGCATCGTCATGGGCCACACACCTAAGTAAGGGGACGGAGAAGCCTCTTCGATATAATATCCCGTCTACGAGAAGGTAGCGGGCTGACTGGAGGGTGAGCGCTCGCCTTTCTTTGCGGCTCTCTGGGAGGGTTCCATGTCGTAGGTAGCTCTCGATTGGTGTCATCCATGATTCTAGTTCTGGTTCAGCGGTCATGGCTGTGCTGGTTTGAATTGGCTTGATACTGGGGGAGTTGAGTACTTCGACGAGGGCGAATCCCAAAAGCTGCGGGTCTTCAGAACTCGCCAGTCTGGCCAATGAATCGGCTTTTTCGTTTTGCTCTCGCGGAATGTGAGTGATAGTGAAGTGGTCAAAGTGGGTGAGCAGTTTCTGAACTTGAGTTAGGTACAGAGTGAGTCTTTCAGCCTTCGTTTGGTACTTGTCTATCACTCGGAGTATGACGAGTTGCGAGTCAGAGAAGATTTGGATAGTTCTCAGCTTGTGCTCGATCTCGATTCTCAGCCCGGCTAACAATGCCTCATATTCCGCATCGTTACTGGTAGCAGAGAAATTCAGCTTTAATGCATATTGTATTGAGCGTCCCTCGGGTGTGATGAGTACGATACCGGCTCCCGAGCACTTGATGTTGGAGGATCCGTCTACGAACAACTTCCACACGTTGTCGGGGGTTTCAGCGTCTTCCGTAGAGGTTCCCTTGGGAGTCATGAATTCTACTATGAAGTCGGCAAGGGCTTGCCCGAGGATGGCTCGATGGGGAATGAATGTTATCTAGAACTGACTTAGTTCCATACTCCACTTCAGCAGTCGGCCGGATGCCTCAGGTCATTGCAGGACCCAACACAGCGGTTGGTCGGTGTAGACTTTTATGGGATGAGCCTGGAAATACGGCCGGAGCTTTCGGGAGGAGATTAGTAAGCAGAATGCCAGTTTTTCGAGCTTCGGGTAGTTCTTCTCTGCCCTCGTCAGTCATTTGCTTATGTAGTAGACAGGTCGTTGAATGCGATCCTCGAGTCGTATTAACGCCGAGTTGATTGCCTGTGGAGAAACAGCCAAGTAAACGTATAAGTCCTCGTGGTCTATAGGCTTAGATAAGATGGGTGGTCGCTCTAAGTGATTCAGGAGTTCCTTGAATGCGGAAATGCATTCAGGGGTTCAGTTGAAATTGCGTTTCCTTTTTCGAAGTAAATCAAAGAAAGGAATGCACTTGTCGGTGGCCTTAGAGATGAATCGACTTAAAGCGGTGACCTTCCCATACAAACTTTGAACATCCTTGATGTTCTCAGGGATTCGGATATCCCGAATGGCCTAGATTTTCTCGGGGTTAGCTTCGATACCCCGGGCATTGACGATGAAACCTAGAAACTTTCTTGAGGCGATGCCAAAGGAACATTTTATAGGATTGAGTTTCATGTCGTGTTTGCGTAGGACATCAAACATCGCGGAGAGGTCGTGGAGGTGACTGCTAGACACTTTCGATTTAACTAGCATGTCGTCCACGTACACCTCCATGGATTTCCCGATTTGATTTTTGAAGAGTCGATTAACCATCCGTTGATATGTAGCACCGGCATTCTTGAGGCCGAAAGGCATGACGCGATAACAGTAAAGTCCGCGGTCGGTTATGAAGGAGGTATGATCCTGGTCGCGGAGATCTATCGGGATCTAGTTGTAAACGGAGTAGGCGTCCATGAAAGATAGTAGTTGGTATCCGGCGGTTGAGTCGACTAGCTGGTCGATCTTGGGGAGCGGGAAGCTGTCCTTCGGGCCAGCTTTGTTCAAATCAGAGAAATCGATGCACGCCCGCCATTTACCATTGGCCTTCTTGACCAGAACCGGATTGGAGATCCACTCGGGGTAGTAGGCTTCGCGGATGAAGTTGTTGTTTAGCAGGCGATCGACCTCTTCTTCGTGTACCTTGGACCTCTCGGGCCCCTGGAAGCGGCGTTTCTACTTGACTGGATGGATTTTAAGATCTATGTCCAAAGAGTGGCAAGCAATTGCGGGGTCTATGCTCTTCATATCGGAATGAGTCCATGCAAATACGTCCAAGTTGCCTTTCAAGAAATCCACGAGGTCATCTTTGATGGCTGGGTGCAGGTGCGATCCTATCTTCAGTACTCATGATGGGTCATTGGGGGTAACGGGTACATCCATCGTGGGCTCGACTGGAGTTGGTCTCTCGTACTCGGGCTCTTCGTCTTTCCTTGGGTCAAGGTCATCGGAAAGACAGGAGTGGCGCCTAAGCCAGGGCTCAGACGCCATTGATTGCTATGCTGAGGCGGTCTTGGCGCAAAAGGGGGAGGGTACTGCTTTACCCTTGTCCCTATTGCGCGCATTCTTCCATTCTATCGCGTAACATTCCCTGGCACTGACTTGGTCGCCTCTGACTGTTGCGGTCCCGTTTTCTGTTGGAAATTTCATTAGGAGAGACCATGGCGATAAGCAGACGCGGAATTCTGTGAGGAAGGGGCGCCCGAGGAAGACGTTGTATGATGAGGCAATGTCAATAACCACGAAGGTGAGGATTCAGATTCGGCTTCGATCCCCCGTGCCAAGTTCAACGGGTAGGTCGATGACTCCTACTGGACAATTGGATGCCCCATTAAAGCCGTGAATCGTGGAGCGGCATGGTTTGAGGTCTTTCGCTTCTAACTTCATCTGATCGTAGGCGGCTTTGAAGATGATGTTGACCGACTTCCCAAATCAACCAATATCTTTCGGACGGTTGCAGCGCCAATTTGAGCCGTTATGACCAAAGGATCGGTGGTCGGGATTTCAATTCCCGTGGACTCCCTTTCGTGGAAAATGATGTCGTCCCACATGGTTTTCTAGAGCTTGGCTGGGGTGAATTCATCGGGAGCTGAGCAAGGCTCGTAGGTTGCATGTTTAATGGAACCCATGTATTCCTCCATCTTTCGAAAGTTTTCATGGGTGGGGCTCGGTCCACCGTATATAGTATTGATCACGATCCCTCGCCTTGCGTTAGACGGTCCAGGGGCCTTCTTGGCAGCCGTTTGAGGAGTTGGCGCTGAAGGTTTTGGATTAGCTCCGGGTGGAAATGGCTCTTGAACATATCGTTCAAGCCACTTCTCGCGGATGAGTTTTTCAATTGCATCTCGAAGCTATCGACATTCAATTGTGTTATGTCCATACATGTCGTGATATCAGCAGTATCTCCCCGAGTTCTTCTCGGAGTCGGTCGACTCCCTTGTGAGGGGTTTCGGATATGGCAAAGTGTTGCATGTTTCCAAGTAGATGGTTTCCGGATTTTCATTTAACGGGGTATATGTCTTGTAAGCGCGGTAGGGGCCGGGTCTCCTTGGCTCTTTTTGGACCTGATTGTTGCCCCGGCCGCCTTGTCCCCCATTGCTTGGTCTTTGTCTGGGGGTCCTGCCCACGTGTTCGGATTGGGGGGTCCTCCTGTTTCTCGAACCCGAGGGCGGTTATTTGCGGCGTCAGTTCGAGGGTTGGTAGGGCGGCTGGCGTCGGAGACGTGGTTCCGCCTTGCTTCTTCTTGGCATAAGATCTGCCCCGCTTTCTCATAGAAAGCATCGAGGCTCTTGGGTTGCTTTCGGTCAATCCATGCCCCGAATTCGGAAGTAGGAAGGACACCTTTAGCTAGCTGGAAGAGTATGGTGCGCGGATCCGGATCCTCGACCTCGGCGAGGGCGATATTGAACCTGGAAAGGTAGCTTTTAAGTGATTCTGTAGGTCCTTGGTATAAGTTGGAAAGAGTAAGGGCGTTCTTTGGAGTTAGAAAGTGCATTCTGAACTGTTTGACCAACTGTGTCGCTAATTGGCCGAAGTTGTTGATGGAATTAAGCGGGAGGCGAGAGAACCATAATAGAGCGGTCCCCGACAAGAAGACCGTAAAGCATTTGCATTTGACTGGATCATCGCCTCTGCTTGAGTCCATTTGCCACTCATAACGATTTAAGAAAGCACAAGGGTCAGCGGTGCCATCGTAGAGCGACATCAGAGGCATGCTAAAGCATCGCGACCATTCAGCTTCATTAACTCTTCGAGTGAAAGGGTTGCGCCTAATGTGCGCTTGCCATGAATCATGCACATTTCCTCGCATCTCCCTCATGATCCTTCGGACCATGTCGGGAAGGTAGGTCGGATGAGGGTCCGCCATCGGGACCTATGGGTTTTGGTGAGGTTTCGGAGTTCTGATGCGAGGGCGTCTTCTAGGATGGACGTCTTCATCGTCTTCTTCCATGTCCTCGACATCTATAACGGGAGCCTGGTGCACGTGATGATGTGGGGGCGGGGTCATGCGGATCCGGTTCCGGAAAAGCATGGGCCGCCTGAGTGGTGGGTTCATTGCCTCGGCGGGCGGCCATTGGGTCCTGTCGAGGAGGAGGTTGATTAGTAGGAGCGGGTCCTTCATTGATGATTAGGCGAGAATGATCCCGAGGTTGGGCGTCCTCGCCATAGGTAACCGTGGTCCGGTCGCCGTTGTCGTTGCCGTATCCATTGCCATTGCCATTGTCGAGGGCATTAGTTCAGACTGCGACGTTGTTGATGAGACTAAACATTCTTCTTTGGTATAGGCCCCTTGACTCGGAAGAGGAAGTTTCCGATGTTGGTGGCCGAGGTCGAGCATTGTTCCGAGCTAGTTGTAGTTGAGCGACGACGCGCTGACTTTCGTTAAGTTGGCGCATAAGGTCGATGTTATTCCTTAGCGCTTGATTGTGCTCGACAACTGTATTCTCATATTTTCACTAAGCGTATGGATTTGCGCTTATGTTGCGGGCGCTTCGGGGTCCATAATAGAAGGTTCAGTTTCATTAGTAGTCGGGATGTCTGCCAGTTGAGGTTGTCGAGATGTACCAGCCTCGACTGCGGCTGAAGAGCCGATCATTGCGTTCTTTGACTTCTTTACCATCGTACACGGACTCGATAGCAGGTTAAGCAAGGAACCTTAAGCTTGATGAAGTCGAGATGGAAATGTGCAAGAAAGACGCAATATCCGAGTTTTCTCAGTGAAAGCACCAAATGTTGACAACAAAAAATGTCGCAAACACCAAAGATTCCCAATTACTAGGAATTATAAATATGGTCGCACAGACAAGAACATATTTAACACATAAGCAATAAATAACACAAGAGATTTACAGTGGTTCAGCTTTAGTGAAGGCCTACGTCCACTTTGAAGAGTCGTTGGAATATTATTAATCACTTGGAAGAAATTACAAGGTTGAGACTATCTCATGACATCTCATTACATTCGTGACTCATGATATATGATGTCATAATTATCATATATTGAACAATAAGGAAAAGACAATCTTGTCCTTCTTCTTCCTCAAGAGGAGATGCCATTAATGAAGCTTTATGGAGGTCTCCAAGCTCAAGGATTCCCTCCTTTTGAAGTGTGAGGCCATGGGGTATTTATAGGAAGTGGTTAGGTAGGAGTAGGTGGAAACGGGGACCATCGTCCAGAATTTCGCACCTCCTGGTATCGGCCTTCGAAATTTCGCACCTGGGTGAGGTGCGAAATTTCGCACCTGGTAGGTGCGAAATTTCGTACCTGCCAAGTACGAAATTTCACGCTTGGTCGGTGCGAAATTTCGCACCCGGCTGGGTACGAAGCGGATCTTGATGAGAGGAGGGGTTGAGGCTAGTTGGCTTCGTTGGTGCGACGTTGTGGAGGCGAAGGTGCGAGGTCCTTGTTGGCGGGATCTTTCTTCGGTCCTTGCCCCTGCACTTCCTGAATTTTACCCGTGGCCCCGGCTTCACACGATGGGTTGAGTAGAGCGTGTCTTGAGTACTTTTGGTGACCGGACCAAAAGGCCGGTTAACAATATTAACAGTACAATTTATGTATCCATCAGTATAAATATATACATACATAGACGAACAATACATCAACAAGTATACCGGTTTTGTGTTATATCGAAATATATGTACCAATGTGATTGTTAATAATTAAATCAATGATAATGAGGGATATCACTGCTGTGATGTGATGATCAATCATCTAATGATCAAAATTCATATATATGCATACTTAGTCTACTTTGATCATTACTATAAGTAGATGTAAACCTATAATTTGTGAATCTATACATGGTTATTCATGTATATGCTTATTGAAGCTATTATGTCAGAGTTTCACAGCAGTGACTACTAAAGGGGAGCCATTCATATATATGCAATATAAGACGATAACTTGCTAGCCTTACATGCATGGTGAATACTGTTGTTAAGTTAAGTTTTGCAAGGTTCATACAATATGACAATAACTTACACTATATATGTACATGAATATAGGTCCAAGATAATAAAATTTATTAGATATCACGAATGTCCAAGCAGAAATCTTTAGGTAATGTTTCAGAATTTTCTCAATGCCATTGTTTATCATATAAATATTGATAGTCTGAAAATATAATAAAACATATTTGTTTTTGAGTTCTTAAAACTATACTTCCTCAAGTTTATAAATATTAAACCAACATCACATTCAAAATTAATCTACAAAGAAGTACAATATATATATATATATATATATATATATATATATATATATATATATATATATATATGTATATATACATATAAAATTAAAAACAAGTCATACTTGTTTAAAATATAGTTATATACATAAATATACATATATATTCACATATATTGCTGACTTTATTGCAAATCATATTTGCAAATTTTTATAATTGTATAAATTATTAAATGCATCATTCCAATGCAAATTTTTAGTAGTATCTTAGTTCATATGCCAAATTATATACACAATATAAGTCACTGTGTATATCCAGGTATGAATATAGGGAACATATAACCATTTTCATTATCACCTATTCATAACATATTATATACAGGTATATAATGGTCCATAGGCACTCTATATTCACAAAAAAAATGTTTGCAGATGAAACTTCATGAAAGGATCTAGGTGCATGGGTTACAAAACACATTTGTATAACAGTAGGCTTAATCTCAAAGACATTTTGAAGTTATATGGGATAAATGACATATATACTATCATTAAAACTTGACTTTGTTTTAATTCAGCCTATCAGCAATGTACATCATTACGTATATCTTACTGAAGTTTCAGTCCATAAAAGGGAATTAAAAGGAAAAAGGAGCCTGAAAAACATATATATGAGTATGTTTGTTTTGACTTAAATATGATTATCAAAACAATCACACTGAATTGAAATTAAAAAAATATCAGTTTATTTCCTAAAACATTAAACAGTGTACTGTGAATATATCTAAGTCAATCATATTCATACTTGTCGGCATGTTTAACATGATATAATTATGTATATGTGTATATATATCATATATATATATATATATATATAAATATATATGCCCTGGTAAACTAGTACCTTTATTTGTATAATAAAACGAGATTCCTAAAATATTAGTATCTTTTCTTTGATATTTATATATCATATCAACTTTTAAAGTGATATATAAAGATAAAGAAATGTAAGGACACCTTTCAGAGTTCACGATCGGATCAAAATTTTGTGTTTCTAAGCCAATTACTAAAGATATATGCATATGTCATGGATTCATTTGTGTTATTTTATGCGAACATACATGAGCACCTTATTATGTTTTTTTTAACAGATGAGAGGAGGAAGTATAGCACGAATGATTTGTTGGAGTTGCAACTTTCACCTGCATCAAATCTGATACAGCAGGAACTGCCTTCGATATTAAGGAAGGAGTAAGTTTTGTTGAATATTGAACATGCTTTAATTGCAATCAGCGCATTTTTTATATATAATGCATCAGTTATTATTGGTATGTGCTTGGAAACTCTAAATACCAAGTTTAAGGTGTACATTCTATATCAATAAGATGTGATATCTTCGTGTAGTTTTTTAAGTAAATTTCGTATTTTTATTTGGATTTGAATTATAGTTACACATGGATGGCTTTTTTGATTGCAGACTATCTTTCTAGATTAATTTGTTTGTGTAAGGTATTTTTGTGTTTTAGCTAAATATAATTTTCTTAAATGATAAACGATAATGATAATATTTAGCTAAATATAAATTTTGGTAAACATGGTAATCTGTCGAAACAAGATCTGTTTTGAAGGGATGCAAAATTGAGAAACGCTAAGGTCTTGTGATTGTCATGTCAATTGAGGGTTTGATCATGTTTTTTCTTCTTGTGCTGGTCATTTTCACGTATCCATCTGATTTTTGCTTATTCATTTCTTTGTCAAGATTGAAGAGGCTTTCTTTATATTGATCAATACTTCAGTACCTATGGGGTATTTTAGTAGTTTACTCTCTCATTTCATCTAATATTGCTCTAAGTGACCCTTTTACAGAATTTTACTTCCTTTTCACATTTTCAAGAATTTGCAGGAAGGAATATAAAGTATTACCGTGCTGACTTACCAACAGCCATCTTCCACCACATTTGCATGTCCATCCGAGATGATCCAAAAGTTGTAGAGTTTAAAAGGTAAAAAAAAAATTAGTTTAACCTTAGAGTATTTTGCAAGGTTCTATGAGAAGATGATGCTACCTTTTGTTCTTAGAACAATTTAAATGGCTACTAGCATTGTTCTCTTCTTCGTTATTAAGATTCATAACACTTTTTTTGGTCAAATGAATTTGTCAAAGTAGAGAAACTATATGGAAAAATTTAAATTATTACCTACATTCAGAATAGTTGCTCTGGCCCTAGGTAGCATATATATATATATATATATATATATATATATATATATATATACACACACATATGTATATGTATATATATATATATATATATATATATATATATATATATATATATATATATATATATATATATATATATATATTTCTTCTACTCATAAAATTCTTAAGAACTTATGTTGCTTGTTTTTAGTAGTGAAATAGCTGCAATTTTATTACGTTTGAATCAGCACTTTAATGAGATCAATATGTACAACATACATTATAACATAGAAGAATTGATCAAATTATTTGCGATAAAAATGTCCATGCACATGCAGATATGTATGTACATATGTACACATCTACTTACAATGGGATGTGATTGACATAATGAATGGTGGTTTAAGTTTAATATTTGGATATTGGCGATCCACTCATTGAATTTGACGGTTTATTAGAAGGCGGAATGCTTAACTTTTCATGACTTCTGATATGCTCTTTATGATCATTAATGTAGCTCTCTTCGTTGCCCTTTAAAAAGCACATTATTGGCACTCTTGGAAAATTTGTTTGTGCTTCTATATATGTTGCACACATGCATGACAATTCAAATGCTAGATTGATGGAGGGCTATGTACAAGACTAGTTTCATTAAAAAGGTTAAGGACTGTTTATTATAACTTCTTGACGTGATTGGAGTTATAACTTAACCTTTAATAGTTGTTTTATTAGATTTATTTCTAAAAAATTCTAACATTGGTTGAAAATCTTCAAAATTTTCATTTGATTTTTGTAGTTTTCTGTATAGGATTTAAAAACAAGGGGTACTACATTGGTGAAGTTCTTTAGTCACTTTGAACCTTTGTGATGCATGATCTTCTTATTGTTTATATGAAACTTTCTTAATCCCTCTCACCTAAGCAGATTCGAATCCGAAGTAGTTAGAATTCATTATTATAAGCATTAAAAAATCGCCTAAGAGCTTGCATACAATACGCAGGCAATTACGATTATTTTACATAATCTAGCTACTACCTACCTATATGCCTCTCAAATTTGCTTAGTTTGTTTGATTTCAGCAAAATGAAGTTGGGGAAAAAACTCAGAAATTATTTTCTTGGAGGAGCTTGATCTGTGAAAATGCTTTGGGTCTCGTAGCCAGGCCTAGATGTGACACTGTTTTTTGCAAAGGTTGATCTTCCACTTTATTTGTTTATTTGGTTTAATTTCTTTTAAGATCTAACAAACTTTACTTGTAAAATAAAATCCTTTTGTAATATTCTTTTATGTCAATCTATAATTAATTATGCTCTAGATTTATATTTACTCTATTTCAATTTCAAACCTTGTGTGTAAATGTTTATGCATAACTAGTTTTATTAATATCTTTTTCATACGACTCTATTTTCAGTAAATAAAATATGAAAATGGATTTGAATCTTGCCACGAACGAAAGAGCAATACTTTCGTGGCCCAATTCCCACTTATTCAAAATTATATTTTTAGCCTATTGATTTATTACATATAGTTATTATTTATTTTAAATTAAATTACCTTATGTCTATTTTAGGTTTGTTTCATGGGGTGTTACATTCTCTCCCCCCATATAAAATATTTCATCCCAAAATTTTTGAAGGGGCGAAGAACACAACTCTAACAACCATATTGTACACCCTTGTTATTTTATAAGCATTCATAGGCGCTTATAACTCATAGTGATTACGTACTACAGACTTGCTAAAGTGGGCTCAGTCCTAGCGTGTACATGTAGTAAGTGATGTTATATGTATGCAAAACACCTTAATGCATACAATTCTACATGAATGTATAATGTTATTGTGTTGCAACCATCTCTTACCATCCAATCTAGCAACCAAAAGTAATCATAAAAGAAATTTTAAGAGGAAATAATTACCCGAGAAAAGATATAGGTAGGTTTGTCTAACTTCTCCTCGGTTTCCCAGGTGCTTTCCTCAGGGTTATCTCCCGATTATACTAGAATTTGGTGAATAGATTTGTTGCAGAGTCTTTTGATTCCATGCTCCACGATCTTTGTGAAGGAACGTGGCATCATAGATTCTAACTCGAAGCTCCCTAAGTCCCCAATATGATCTGGCTTGAGTATGATGGCTCGATTATGAAGCCATTTCTGAAGATGAGAAACATAAAAAAAACGTTATGGACCCCCGAGAAGCGCTCAGAAAGATCCACATGATAAGCCAGTTTTTGAATCCTATCCACGATCTTAAACGACCTAATAAATCTGTGAGCCATCTTCTCAGTCTTTCCAAACCAGACTATCTTCTTAAAAGGGGAAACTTTCATAAATTCCAAATCTCCAATGCTAAATTCAATTTCTTCATCCTCCTATCCATGTATGACTTCTGCCGGTCCTAGGAAGCCTTCATCCTCTGCCGAATCAAAGCGATTAACTTCGTAGATTCATAGATAAGGTCTAGTCTGAGTAGAATCTTATCGATAGTTTCCCACCAAAAAGTAGGCGATTTGCATGACCGCATGTACAATGCTTTGTAAGGGGTCATACCAATCATGGCTTCATAACTATTATTATATGAAAACACTACTAATGGAAAGTGTTGCTCTCAAGCTCCTGCAAAGTCGATGATGCAAGCTTTAAGCGTATCCTTTAGAACTTTGTTGACTCTCTCTGTAGGACCATCAGTTTGCGAGTGATAGGCTGTGCTCAAAATCATCGTCGTAACTAAAGCTGCTTGAAGGCTACTCCAAAATTCACTAGTAAACAAAGGGTCTCTATCACTAACTATACTAGTCGGAATCCCATGCAGTCTAACTATCTCCTTGACATACGACTAAGCTAATAAAGCGGCGGTGCTACTAGTTTTTATCAGGATAAAATGAGCACTTTTCGTTAATCCATCCACAACGGCCCAAGTAGCTTCATTTCCCTTCCGAATCCTTGGGAGCCCATCAATAAAATCCATAGAAATGTGTTCCTATTTCTAAGTGGGGATCTCTAAGGGTAACAACAACCCTCAAGGCTTACCTTGCTCTACCTTAACTTTTTGACAAGTCAAACATTTAGCTACAAACCCTAGAACATCCTTTTCATTCCTTCCCAATAAAAACTTCTTCTTATATCCTGAAAGATTTTATCTCTTCCGGGATGTATGGTCATCCTCGACCCATTACACTCCTCAATAATTTCCTTCCTAAAGTCTCCACTCATACGGATACAATGTTGATTATCCCTTCTCAAACTACCACTATTATCAATTAAGTATCTTTCCGAATGGGAAAAGATTCTCCCTCAAAAATCTTCTTCCCTAATGACCACATCTCGTCATCACGGTCTTGCTCCCTCTTAATTCTTTCTATCAAAACTAGTTTCACCTCCACAACTCCAAGGAATCCTTGAGCTGCCTCAAATGGCGGCTACAAATTGAAAATAGAAACTCTAACTATTTCCACTTGGTAATCACACTTAGGGTAGCATGTCTAACTCAAAGTGTCGGTCACCATATTACCCTTCCCAGTGGTATACTGAATGGCAATGTCAAATGATGCTAGATACTCCATCCACCACTACTGTCGAAGGTTCCCGTCTCACTGAGAAAACAAATATCTAAGAGACTTATAGTCGGTAAAGAGCTTAAACTTTTCTCCTAAAAGGCAGTCTCCACATCTTTAGGGAAAATACCACACCTGCTAACTCTATGTGATGGACGAGGTACTTCTTATCATGGTCCTTAAGTTGTCTACTTGAGTAGGCAACTTCTCTACCTTCTTGCGTTAGTACCGCTCCTAAACCAGTCCCACAAGCACCAGTGAAAACTGTGAACATCTTCATTCCATCTGGAATAATAAGAATAGTCGCACTCCTTAGTGATTGCTTCAACCTTTCAAAGGAAATACCTCACATCTCACTCCACACAAGATCATGCTTCTTTTTCGTCAACTAGGTTATAGGGGTTGCAATCCTCGCAAAGTCCTTAATGAATTTCCTATAGTAGCCCGCTAACCTAAAAACTCCTAACCTCCGTTGCATTGTAGGGTATCCTCCACTTTTGGACAGCCTCTACCTTAATTAGCAAGGTCTATAACCAATCCTTTCCTCAAAAAAATATGGCCAACAAATTTGACGCCTCTCTTCCAAAAGTTACATTTCGAAAACATGGCCTAAAGTTGGTTTTCCTCAAAATTCCTAGAAATTTTCTCAACTAGTCCTTATGCTCCTTAAAGTCCTTGGAAAAAATAAGGATACCATCTACAAATACAACCACTATCTTGTTGAGAATTGTAACAACCCGTATTTTCAATAACCTGTAATAACATAAATCGAGGCAGAATTTAATTCTAAAATGGGAATCAAGGGAAACGGGCTATGCCATTGCGTTCGTCTCGGAAAAATACGCGAAATAGAGTCCGAGTTTTCGAAAATCGGAGTCCGTATGACCAAGATATGGCCTCGCGAAGTTTCACGAAAATTCCCAAATTAAAGTATACTTAATTAAGTGAAATGGGTTGTGTAGATATATATATATATATATATTGATATATATATATATATATAATTGAAAATTTAATAAATAAATATGCAAAAATGCTCAAAACAGCGAATTGGGAGAGGGGAATAACCGAACCGGCCGATTTTTGAAGTCGACCCGAGCCCGCTGGGTCGACTAGGGGTTAATCCAGGGTGTTTGGCTGTCAACCCGTGGGCCGATTCGCTCAAGTGCAGATTTTGCATTTGAATGGTTCTCATGGTCCATCTTTAATCTAAAGGCCCTAGATGGTTCCTACACTTGACTTCTTCCCCAAGACATGCTTTGATGGCTTGGATTGAATCTAGGGTTAATCCTATGGCCTAAAACACTTGTCTAATCTATAAATAAGACCCTAACCTACCCTAATTCATTCATAATTAAACCTAGTGACTAAACTATGGCAAAATGTTAGCTCTCATGGCCTCCACTAATTTTATGAAGAGGGTTGCATACTAATCACTCTCTAATCAACTTCTAATCCCTTCTTAGCATCTTAATCTTCTTCATTTGGTGTTCAAAGTTGCTAGTTGTGAGTTTCTATCACTTTGATGATCTTTTGGTAAACTAATTAGATGAGATGTGATGAGATTTATGGTTTTGTATGTGGGTTAATGAGCTTTGAATCATATGATATGATGTTAGCATTAATCTTATGTTTATGCATGTTGAGTATGTAAGCTTATGCAAGTTTAATATGATGTATGTTATGTTTGCATGATGCTAAATATGCAAGTTGTGGGCTATGTAATCATATGCATGTTATGCAAGTTCATGGTAATATGCTATGCAAGTTACATGTATGTAAATATGCAAGTTACATGTTTGTTAATATGCAAGTTACATGTATGTAAATATGCAAGTTACATGTTTGTTAATATGCAAGTTACATGTTTGTTAATATGCAAGTTACATGTATGTAAATATGCAAGTTACATGTTTCTTTATATGCAAGTTACATGTTTGTTAATATGCGAGTTACATGTATGTAAATATGCAAGTTACATGTTTATTAATATGCAAGTTCATGATGACACATTATGCAAGTCTATAAGCTAATATGCAAGTTTGTTATGCAAAATGAATATGTAAGTTATGTGACATATTATATGCAAGTTATGTGACATGTTATGCAAGTTCATATGCAAGTTATGTGTTTGTTAATATGCAAGATGGCACCTTTGAAACATGTTCATTCATATGCAAGTTGACACCTTTTATATGTGTTATATCATGAACGAAATTACGTGGGAACGATGGGGTAATTAAATGCATAAGTTAATAAGATTGTGTGAAATTAATATAATTATGCATAACACAAAATAAATAAACATAGTATGGGAATTTGCCTATTTGGTTAGGTGTACCCATACTATGTGTTGGGAATTTACCTATTGAGTTAGGTCTACCCCATGGGAATTTACCTATTAAGTTAGGTCTACCCATGTTAAGAAAACTTGATTAATTAGGGATAATTAATATAAAATTATGAGGGTGATTAATTAGGTGTAATTAATTGACTAAGACACGAGGTTGGACTCAGTTGTAGCGTAAAACTGCCCGGACCCAACCGGCTTAACCAGTTGCTACAAATGTTAGCCCAATGTGAGAGGTCTTAGGCACAAACTAAATACGTAATTAATGTAAAGACACGAGGTTAGACTCTGTTATGACATAAGGCTGCCCGGACCCAACCGGCTTAACCAGCGGTCATAAAAGACAGTCTAATGTGAGAGGTCTTTACAAAGGTTACGTTCTTAATTAATTAATTAAGAAACACTTAACCATATTAGCATGTAGAGGGACATGAGGGGTTAAGTGGGTGCCTCGGGTGGCATGAGAAAATCTAGTGGTTGCCTTGGATGGCAATAGAAAATACGATTAGAATACTTAACCAAAATGGAACATGTAATTAAAACATGATTAAAGGGTTAAGTGGGATATACTAGAAAAAGGGACAAGCTTAGGTGGGTAGCTTGTGGAGGCCCATTTCAACCAGTAACCCATACGTATCTTTGTGGGCTCGACCCATGTCGAGGACGGGACACGCATACTGGGCTTGACTGTAAGAGGCAAACGGGTTAGCGGTGGCAACGCAAGTCCAACGGGCTTCATATGCGTGAGTGGGCCCGGGCTGGTAGGTAAGCCGTTGTTGCATCGAGTAGATATAAGCCGTGCACCTTTAGTTCCATCAGGTTGCCACATTGGGGAATGATACATCCCACGGTGGGGCCAGCACGGGTATCTACGTTAGGGAGCCGATCGTATGGGAAGTAGTGTGTACACCTAGTGGATTGTAGGGCCCCGTGGCGCCTACTTGGTCACCTAGGGGTACGCAGGTACTAATTAGTAAATTTTATAAGTCCTTGGGTGGGATCAACCTTTAAGTTAGGAACGACTGGTGTGGTGCAGTTTAGTAATTTACCTTAGGGAGGGTAGATGCGTCTTTATCCTTTATCTTCGTTTAGTTGACTGCTTAGGGTAGCCATTCATCCCTATATGTTACCGTATATCAGTTTATGTCTTCTCTGGTTACTTTAACGATTGTATTGTTAAAGTTATAGGACTCGCTCAGACTTATGTCTGACCCTGTTGTTTTTATCTTTTTCCCAACCCTCAGGTCCTACGGTGGATCCTAGCAGTAGTGGAGCTTGATCGGATTGCTGTTCCAGTCTTTAGGAGCTTGGATAGATGTAAAGCTCCAGTTATCCAGTTATCTTTTCTTTTGTTTGGCTATTGTATGAGAGTGGGATTATGTACTTCTTTATTTTGATGGATATTGTACTTGACCTTTATTATGGTTTTATGATGTAACCAGACATGTTTTACTTCCGCTGTTATGAGATGATGTTTTAAAATTTCAAGTACTATTTATATCTGTCTTGTTGTAATTTTTCTGTTCTATATTCACTAAAATACTCCACCAATGCTATGGCATTCCCTTAGTGAGTGATCATAGCGGGAGTGGGGTGTTACACGTGGTATCAGAGCTTAAGGTTACCAGAACAGATAAATTTTTTTGAGAAAAACTACTTTCTAAGAGTATTTTCGAAGAAAGGATTTTTAAAAGCATGTCTTCTAAGAGAAAAAGTTTTTGAAAAAGAAAAGCATAATCCCCAATAGCCATATCTTTATCTTTCGGAATCTCCTTTTTGAATCTTTCCTCTTTCGTTTCAGCATGGCTGAAGATCTTAACATCCCGGAGGGTTTAGTTATACCACTATGGTATAGGAGGTTGCAAGAGGCTAGGGCCGCGGCTGCGGGTCCGGCCAATGCTACTACACCAGAGACAACCGCTCCTCCTCCTCAGCCTAGAGTGGATAATTTTGCTAAGGTTTGCAAGGAGTTCAAGGCTATAGGAGGAAAACCTTTTCTTGGTTCAGAGACTTTCGTAGAGGCTAGAGATTGGCTTAAGGAAGTGGAAGAGTTGCTAGATATCTTTGAAGTGGAAGAGGGAAAGAAAGTCAAGTTGGCGGCTTGGTTAATGAAGGGAGAGGCCTCATTCTGGTGGGAGGTCACTAATGGAGAACGCCCTGTTGACTCTTGGGCAGATTTTAAGCAAAGGTTTGGGGCTAAGTTTCTCTCAAGGGCGGAAGAGAATCTGTTTATGGAGAAGTTCTTGAATTTGAAGCAAGGGAATCTCACGGTGAAAGAATATGTCAACAAATTCAATCAATTAGCAAGGTTTGGCATAGAGTTGGTGAATACACCGGAGAAGAAGGCTTTGAGGTTCGTTAGAGGCTTGAACGAACCATTGCAAGGAATAGCTATGACTCACATTCCTATGGGGGCCACTTTTGAGAAGCTTGTCT
This sequence comes from Allium sativum, assembly GCA_030737875.1. NCBI lineage: Eukaryota > Viridiplantae > Streptophyta > Magnoliopsida > Asparagales > Amaryllidaceae > Allium > Allium sativum. The sequence continues at coordinate 972,958,994 of CM060920.1, forward strand.
ACATGGCACTTATGCATGAGGATGATAAGAATTCTAAGGCACCAGAGAAAAAGGGGGATCAGAAGAAACCGCAACAGCAACAACAAGGCAAGGGCGGAAAAGGCAATGGTGACAAAAAGAAGACGAAGAAGAAGTGCTTCAATTGTGGAACACCAGGACACCTTAGTAAGGATTGTCGCAAAAAGAAGAAAACCGGTTGCTTTCATTGTGGTGAAGCAGGGCATCTTGTGAAAAACTGCCCAAAGAAGGGGCAGAAGACGGGGTCTACCTCAGGAGGCCAGGTGCAAGCTCTTATAGCACCACCTCAGTCAGGGGGGCAAGTTCAGGTTCTCTCAGTTCCACCGATTCAGCAGAGAGGTAGAACTATTTCCGTTGAAAGTCTGGTTTTTCTGTTTGATCATCCAGTTCGTACTTTGTTTGACTCTGGCGCATCGCATTCTTTTATCTCATCATCGTTAGTTGAGTCACTGCACTTAGACACCAGTCTAGTTGATGATCCCTTGGTTGTCTCAAACCCAATTGGGGGCTCCATATATCTGTCTATGATATGTTTGGGTTTGAAGATTTCTATACTTAGCGTTGAGTTTAGATGTGATGCTTTTGTATTGGGCTTCACGGGCTATGGGTTGATCTTGGGCATGGACTGGTTATCCAGTAATGGTGCCGTTCTTGATTGCGAAAGGAGAGTTGTCAGGCTCATGACCCGCTTGGGTAACACTCTCGAGATCTCTTGCAATCCCATGGAATCTGTTTTGCTAAGTTATCTTGAATCGCTCGATGCTTCGGTCGAGAGTTTGTGTTCTGTCAGAGTAGTCCGGGAATATCCGGATGTGTTTGAAGAAGTAAAGGGTTTGCCTCCGAAGCGGGAGATAGATTTCCGAATTTATTTGGTGGATAATGCCAAACCAGTGTCTTTGCCAGTACGCCACATGGCTCCTCGTGAGAGAAGAGAACTTCATAAGCAAGTAGGGGAGTTGCTTGAGAAGGGGTTCATAAGGCGAAGTATATCGGAGTGGGGAGCTCCAGTAGTGTTTGCCACGAAGGCGGATGGGTCCCTCAGACTTTGTGTGGATTATAGAGAACTTAATAAGCTCACGAAGAAGAATAGACACCCATTACCGAGGATAGATGATCTCTTTGATCAGTTGGTTGGCGCGTCAGTATTTTCGCAGATGGACTTAGCTACAGGGTTTCATCAGTTAAGAGTGGCGGAGGACAGTATAGAGAAGACTGCTTTCCGGACTCCGGATGGTTTTTATGAGTGGCTAGTGATGCCATTTGGGTTGACAAACGCCCCCGCATACTTTGTTGATCTCATGAGTAGAGTGTTCAGAGAGTATCTGAATAAGTTTGTAGTAGTTTTTGTGGATGACATCTTGGTCTTTTCCAAGAATGAAGAAGAGCATGCCTTACATCTCAAGGAAGTGTTGGAGACTCTTCGAGCGCATAGTCTTAAAGCTAAATTCTCTAAATGCCATTTTTGGAGAAGAGAAGTGCGATTCTTAGGGCATGTGGTCTCTAAGGAAGGGATAGCTGTGGATCCCGCAAAGATAGTATCTATCCAGGATTGGAAAGTTCCTAGAAATGCTACCGAGGTAAGAAGTTTCTTGGGGTTGGCAGGATATTATAGGAAGTTCATCAAAGACTTCGCGAAGATATCAGCCCCATTAACCCGCTTGACGAAAAAGAATCTGGTTTTCTCGTGGGATGTAGATTGTGATGATGCTTTCCGACGGTTAAAGAGAGCTTTGACCACCGCTCCAGTTTTAGTGCTCCCGGATGGGAGTAAGCCGTTTGTTGTTTATACCGATGCTTGTGGAACAGGATTAGGCGCAGTCTTGATGCAGGAGGGAAGGGTAATAGCCTATGGAGGGAGACAATTGAGAGTGCATGAGAAGAATTACCCTACCCATGATCTAGAGTTGGCCGCGATTGTTTTCGCACTTAAGTCTTGGCGCCATTATCTTCTTGGTGAGAGATTCGAGTTGTTCACCGACCATAAATCATTGAAGTACTTATTCTCTCAGAAGGATTTAAACTTAAGACAGCAAAGGTGGATGGAGTTCTTAGCATCCTATGATTTCGAGATAGCGTATACCCCTGGTAAGGGTAACGTGGTGGCAGACGCCTTGAGTAGAAAAAGGCTATCTTTGAGTCCATTGTTCGTGGAACGACGAAGCTTGGAGTTTCTTTCTTTGTTTGACTTCAGACCTTCTGTTGATTTTGTACCTGGTTTGTTGGCATCCTTGGAGGTTAGACCTACTCTTTTGAGACGGATTGGCGAGGCTCAGCGAGACGACCCACAGTTGGTTGTGTTGGTAGAGAAGCTTATAAGAGGGGAGTCGTCCAGCCATTTGGGTAGATACACCATAGATGATAAGGGATGGTTGCATAGAGACGGTAGACTTTGTGTACCGCAAGATGAGGGTTTGAAGAAGGCTATTTTGGATGATGCACATCGTTCAAGAATGACTATTCATCCCGGTGGAGACAAAATGTACCAAGACATGAAGAGAGTTTTCTTCTGGGCCGGTATGAAGAAAGATGTGGCCGAGTATGTGGCTAGATGCTTAGTGTGCCAACAAGTTAAAGTGGAGCAAAGGAAACCCGGTGGGTTGCTACACCCATTGGAAGTTCCACAGTGGAAGTGGGATAGTGTCTCGATGGATTTCATCGACGGGTTACCGAGATCGAGGAAGGGCAATACGGGAATTTGGGTTGTGGTAGACAGACTTACCAAGAGTGCCCATTTTATACCCGTAAAGAGTAAGAGGACCGCTCCATGGCTTGCTTCAGTCTATGTTAGAGAGATTGTTAGATTGCATGGCGTACCATCCAGCATTGTGAGTGATCGAGATCCTATTTTCACTAGTGAGTTTTGGAGAAGTTTGCAAGAGGCGGTAGGGACTCAGTTGTGTTTGAGCACCGCATATCATCCTCAGACGGACGGTCAGACTGAGAGGGTGAACCGTATCTTAGAAGATCTTTTGAGGCTTTGTATCTTGGATTTTGGAGGTACATGGGAAGAACATCTTCCTTTGGTGGAGTTCGCATATAATAACAGCTTTCAGTCCAGTATTGGTATGGCTCCTTTCGAAGCTCTTTATGGAAGGCCTTGTCGATCTCCTACATGTTGGTGGGAATCTACAGATAAGATCTTGCTTGGGCCGGATATGGTTAGAGAGACTTCAGAGAAGATTGATTTAATTCGAAAAAGGATGAAAGCAGCGCAAGATAGACAGAAATCTTATGCGGATCGGAGAAGGACGGATCTTGAGTTTGAGGTTGGGGACATGGTTTTTGTCAAAGTATCTCCATTGAGAAATGTTGTTCGCTTTGGGTCCGTAGGGAAGTTAGCACCGAGATTTGTTGGGCCGTTTCCTATTAAGGAAAGGATTGGACGGATGGCATATAGGGTGGAGTTGCCCGACAGACTTAGTGGTGTTCATGATGTATTCCATGTATCACATTTGAGGAAGTGCTTACATGAGACCGCGGAGGTGGTAGAGCCGAGCTTGCTTAGAGATGTAGAGGTAGAGCGTGATGCGACGATTCGACGAGCTCCTACTCGCATCCTTGGGTCAGAAACTAGGAAGTTGAGGAACAGAGAAGTTCAGCTAGTTAAAGTGCAATGGGGAGATGACGAAAGCAATGCTACTTGGGAGACGGAAGCAAAGATGCGTTCTTTGTATCCATTTCTTTTTGAGAGTATGTCTTTTAACTTCTCCTTTATTGCTTGTCTAGTACTTATCTTATCTTTAGTATATCCTCTCGCTAATACCTATGACCTTTAGATAGGGTAAAACCTATGGTTGAAACATGTGTTTGAAACATGTTATGGTTGATGGATGCATATGGATGCAATTGTTTGCTAGTGGTTGCTCGTGGATGCATATACACACACATTAGGCACTAGATCGGCTCAGTCACTTCATGTTGCATATTGCATAAATGGATGTGGTAGTTAGATTGATGGATGTATCATGGCTGTGTTATCATATGGATGATGCATTTTTGTGTATGGTTGTGCACGCATGTAGAAATTTGTATGTGTCAATAGGGTTTCGCATACATATTGGATGCATGGCACTATCATGGTTTGCATTAAGGAGGTTTACTGTATCAGTAACCGCCTGATTTTTGCATTAGGTAAGTACATATACACACACTTTTGCATATATCCATCCAGCATTTAGAATCTTGTAAGGACAATGATTGCTCGTGGATGATGCTTTGAGTAGATGGATGATTGGATGGTAGGATACGTTCTTCCTAACTTGAAGATTTCGGGGACGAAATCCTTTAAGGAGGGGAGAATGTAACAACCCGTATTTTCAATAACCTGTAATAACATAAATCGAGGCAGAATTTAATTCTAAAATGGGAATCAAGGGAAACGGGCTATGCCATTGCGTTCGTCTCGGAAAAATACGCGAAATAGAGTCCGAGTTTTCGAAAATCGGAGTCCGTATGACCAAGATATGGCCTCGCGAAGTTTCACGAAAATTCCCAAATTAAAGTATACTTAATTAAGTGAAATGGGTTGTGTAGATATATATATATATATATATTGATATATATATATATATAATTGAAAATTTAATAAATAAATATGCAAAAATGCTCAAAACAGCGAATTGGGAGAGGGGAATAACCGAACCGGCCGATTTTTGAAGTCGACCCGAGCCCGCTGGGTCGACTAGGGGTTAATCCAGGGTGTTTGGCTGTCAACCCGTGGGCCGATTCGCTCAAGTGCAGATTTTGCATTTGAATGGTTCTCATGGTCCATCTTTAATCTAAAGGCCCTAGATGGTTCCTACACTTGACTTCTTCCCCAAGACATGCTTTGATGGCTTGGATTGAATCTAGGGTTAATCCTATGGCCTAAAACACTTGTCTAATCTATAAATAAGACCCTAACCTACCCTAATTCATTCATAATTAAACCTAGTGACTAAACTATGGCAAAATGTTAGCTCTCATGGCCTCCACTAATTTTATGAAGAGGGTTGCATACTAATCACTCTCTAATCAACTTCTAATCCCTTCTTAGCATCTTAATCTTCTTCATTTGGTGTTCAAAGTTGCTAGTTGTGAGTTTCTATCACTTTGATGATCTTTTGGTAAACTAATTAGATGAGATGTGATGAGATTTATGGTTTTGTATGTGGGTTAATGAGCTTTGAATCATATGATATGATGTTAGCATTAATCTTATGTTTATGCATGTTGAGTATGTAAGCTTATGCAAGTTTAATATGATGTATGTTATGTTTGCATGATGCTAAATATGCAAGTTGTGGGCTATGTAATCATATGCATGTTATGCAAGTTCATGGTAATATGCTATGCAAGTTACATGTATGTAAATATGCAAGTTACATGTTTGTTAATATGCAAGTTACATGTATGTAAATATGCAAGTTACATGTTTGTTAATATGCAAGTTACATGTTTGTTAATATGCAAGTTACATGTATGTAAATATGCAAGTTACATGTTTCTTTATATGCAAGTTACATGTTTGTTAATATGCGAGTTACATGTATGTAAATATGCAAGTTACATGTTTATTAATATGCAAGTTCATGATGACACATTATGCAAGTCTATAAGCTAATATGCAAGTTTGTTATGCAAAATGAATATGTAAGTTATGTGACATATTATATGCAAGTTATGTGACATGTTATGCAAGTTCATATGCAAGTTATGTGTTTGTTAATATGCAAGATGGCACCTTTGAAACATGTTCATTCATATGCAAGTTGACACCTTTTATATGTGTTATATCATGAACGAAATTACGTGGGAACGATGGGGTAATTAAATGCATAAGTTAATAAGATTGTGTGAAATTAATATAATTATGCATAACACAAAATAAATAAACATAGTATGGGAATTTGCCTATTTGGTTAGGTGTACCCATACTATGTGTTGGGAATTTACCTATTGAGTTAGGTCTACCCCATGGGAATTTACCTATTAAGTTAGGTCTACCCATGTTAAGAAAACTTGATTAATTAGGGATAATTAATATAAAATTATGAGGGTGATTAATTAGGTGTAATTAATTGACTAAGACACGAGGTTGGACTCAGTTGTAGCGTAAAACTGCCCGGACCCAACCGGCTTAACCAGTTGCTACAAATGTTAGCCCAATGTGAGAGGTCTTAGGCACAAACTAAATACGTAATTAATGTAAAGACACGAGGTTAGACTCTGTTATGACATAAGGCTGCCCGGACCCAACCGGCTTAACCAGCGGTCATAAAAGACAGTCTAATGTGAGAGGTCTTTACAAAGGTTACGTTCTTAATTAATTAATTAAGAAACACTTAACCATATTAGCATGTAGAGGGACATGAGGGGTTAAGTGGGTGCCTCGGGTGGCATGAGAAAATCTAGTGGTTGCCTTGGATGGCAATAGAAAATACGATTAGAATACTTAACCAAAATGGAACATGTAATTAAAACATGATTAAAGGGTTAAGTGGGATATACTAGAAAAAGGGACAAGCTTAGGTGGGTAGCTTGTGGAGGCCCATTTCAACCAGTAACCCATACGTATCTTTGTGGGCTCGACCCATGTCGAGGACGGGACACGCATACTGGGCTTGACTGTAAGAGGCAAACGGGTTAGCGGTGGCAACGCAAGTCCAACGGGCTTCATATGCGTGAGTGGGCCCGGGCTGGTAGGTAAGCCGTTGTTGCATCGAGTAGATATAAGCCGTGCACCTTTAGTTCCATCAGGTTGCCACATTGGGGAATGATACATCCCACGGTGGGGCCAGCACGGGTATCTACGTTAGGGAGCCGATCGTATGGGAAGTAGTGTGTACACCTAGTGGATTGTAGGGCCCCGTGGCGCCTACTTGGTCACCTAGGGGTACGCAGGTACTAATTAGTAAATTTTATAAGTCCTTGGGTGGGATCAACCTTTAAGTTAGGAACGACTGGTGTGGTGCAGTTTAGTAATTTACCTTAGGGAGGGTAGATGCGTCTTTATCCTTTATCTTCGTTTAGTTGACTGCTTAGGGTAGCCATTCATCCCTATATGTTACCGTATATCAGTTTATGTCTTCTCTGGTTACTTTAACGATTGTATTGTTAAAGTTATAGGACTCGCTCAGACTTATGTCTGACCCTGTTGTTTTTATCTTTTTCCCAACCCTCAGGTCCTACGGTGGATCCTAGCAGTAGTGGAGCTTGATCGGATTGCTGTTCCAGTCTTTAGGAGCTTGGATAGATGTAAAGCTCCAGTTATCCAGTTATCTTTTCTTTTGTTTGGCTATTGTATGAGAGTGGGATTATGTACTTCTTTATTTTGATGGATATTGTACTTGACCTTTATTATGGTTTTATGATGTAACCAGACATGTTTTACTTCCGCTGTTATGAGATGATGTTTTAAAATTTCAAGTACTATTTATATCTGTCTTGTTGTAATTTTTCTGTTCTATATTCACTAAAATACTCCACCAATGCTATGGCATTCCCTTAGTGAGTGATCATAGCGGGAGTGGGGTGTTACAAGAATTCCTCTAAATACCCTACTCGTAATATCCACAAAGAAAACAGGGGCATTCATCAAACTGAAGGGCATAACCTCCCACTCAAGTATTCCAATTAGTATTGTCTTAGGGTTACTCTCTTTGGATATCCTCAACTGGTAAAACTCGATAGCCAGATCTAACTGAGAAAAGATTTGGGATCTTCCCAAATGGCCAAATAGATCATCGACCCTTGGTAAAGGGTATCTATTATTCTTTGCTAGCTTGTTGAGTTCCCTATAATCCACATAGAGCCTTAATGACCCATCAGATTTTTTGGCAAACACTGATGGCCCACTCCACTCAGACGTACTCCTACGAGTGAAACCTTTATGCAATAACTCAGAGATTTGTCTCTCTATCCCTATCTTTTCCTTAGGAGCCATGTTACTTAATGGCAATGTTACTAGTGTCACATCCTTCTCGAGGTCTATCCTAAATTAAATTTCCCTATGGGGTGGGAGTCCTTCGAATTCATCAAAGACATCAGGAAACTCACCTATAAACGACACCGAAGATGGTCCTTCTAAATAATATGATGAGGAATACAATAAGGCTGAATCCCTATTCCCAGTCTTATATGGGATCTCTAAGCTACAGCCACTTCGGTTTCTCAAGAAAAAACTCTTCTATCATAGTTAAGGACAACCCCATAAAATGATAGCTAATCCATTCCTAAAATGAGACCATACCACTTGAATTCAAGTACATACGCATCAGAAAAAAATCGACATCACCGATGTCTAATACTAGGTATTTACACATAAGCGAAAGTTGCATAGCCCCTCCGATAAGGTTAGACACCCCTATCAAATGGATAACAAAGGACAAGGGGAGATTTAAGGAATCAACAATCTTTCTAGCAATGAAGGAGTGGGTAGATCACGAATAAAATAGGGTACACAAAGAAATTCCTAGGATAGAGATTATACCTTCCAATGTTGGTTGTCTTTGATCTCTAAGGGGTTGACTTCGAAGCAGCACTACCTCCAAGGCATAGTTTTGCGCATTCTACACTACTCTACGTTTAAGGAAATCCCTTGCCAAGTGCTAATCCTCATGACAATTAAATCATTATCCTTTGAATTCCAGATTCGCTAGGTTCACCCTGTAGTCCTTAGCCTCATGACCATTCTTGTGGCTCCTCGAACACATCTCGAACTCCTTCTTAAATTTTCCTCCTTTATTCTTCTTAAGCCAAAAACTTTTCTTTTTTGTTCTTCCTAAAACTAGAAGAACCTTCCCCTTTCTCATTCTTAACTCCTTTATATCCTCAGCTATATACATGACAACTGTCTCAACAAGGGATTCGAGCGAGGCTCCAAACGACACCTAGGCCAATAACATTTCCCTCAATGGAGAATTAAGTCCCTTAACAAACCTAAATGCTTTATTTATAGGGGTGTCCACCAACCCTCTCCCAAATTTGGGTAACTCCGTATATCTTGCTACATACTTCCTCATACTTAACTCTCATTGCTTTAGGCGAATGAACTTTTCATATTTAAGCTCATCTCGGCCTTAGGTACGAATTAATTCTCAAAGTAGGTCTTAAATTCTTCCAAAGTAAACACTCTATCCATATTCTCTTCCAAAATCATGTTAACCACTCTAGGTCTTCTCTCTTCATATGTTATGCCGCTACCCTATGCTTAAGCTGGTCATCCCATCTAATAGCCTCGAAAATGTTTTCACACTCGTTATCCATGGTTTAGGTTCAAGAAAGCTCTCAGTTCCTAAAAATGGATTGCCTCCCAAACTCACGAAGTCGAGGAAAGTTGAAGACCCCTTCGGTGGATTGAGCTGCTAGTTCCGCTGGGGCAAGACTGGCAGTAGGGACCTGTTCTACAGTCCAAAGGTACAGTTGGAACCATTCAGGAAAGTACCGAGGCCTTGCCGGGTTCTTCTGCTCGAGCTGGTTAACGACCATTTAAACTACCTAAAAAAGGAAAAAAAATCCTTCAATGGACTTCCTAAGATAGTATCAAGGCCAAAACAAGAAAGATAAAAGTTTCCTAGTATAACTACATATGTTATTGTGGTATAACACGTATATATATATACATATATATATATATATATAGTTTTGAAGAAAATTTTCAAATAACAAATACGTCTCTCTTATGCATATTTCTCCATAATCGAGTAACCTATGCTATGATACCAAATGTTACAACCCATTTGAGATGGGCCTAAATTCCAACCTAGAAAAGACCTAGCGAAACTTAGAAGCATTCTAAACGGATCGTTGGTTCCTATAAAGAAATACTATAACATATATAATAGAGCAGTCTAAACAAAATCAAAGTCTCACACAATGGAAGGGATAAAATATAATATCTCAAAATAGATGTACCATAAATTTAAACCACCATAAATGTTAGATATAATGAGTCTCAATGGATAAAAGGTACATCAAGAATTATCCCAATAACATAATGATAACAATAAAAATAATACTTTCATAAATAACTAAATCCTCTATTGTCAGGCTCTACCTCCAAGCATCACTAATCATCTTTGATCCAAGCGTCCTCACAGACTAACTTGTTTATGTTAAGAGGAGAGAGATTAAAAAAATAAAGTTCCGGTGAATGAAAATCATATAAGTTTAGGAATGACTATTTCCTATAATTGGAAATGTAAATTTTACAAGTTATGTCTACGTAAACAAACATATACAGCTAAACATATGAGGCAGACATCGCTACAGTCACTGAAGGCCTACATGTTGATATAAGGGTGGACATCTTTACAGTCACTTAATACCCACGAGGAGGGCTCTACCTGGTCACTTAACACCGTTACCTAATTTATTAAGGGTGGATGCTTATTATCACGTATCACTATTACCTAATTTATTCAGGTTGGATGTCTTCTACTCCTTTTGTCTCTCTGACATGACATAGAGCCACACCATCACCTTCAATATGGCCCAAAGACCCTTCGATTTCATGCTTTAGAACTAGAGGCACAACACGGCTAACATCCTTTAACCTTTCTTCTTCATTGACACCTTCAACTTTTTCTTAGGCGTCTCTTGGCACTCTAATCCCATCATGATCGATGCTGCTACAATTATCTAATAGGTCAAAATAGTAACTAATTTCATTCATGATAAAGCTTTGAACTTTCCTGTAGTTTTCTGAAATACTACATAGCGAAGTGAGCACCATGTCAAGCATACTTCCTGGTGGATCTATCGAATTCTTGAAATTACAGAAATATGTACCGATTATAACAACAATGCCTTGTGGTTAAAATTGAAATACTATAAAAATTCAAAACGGTAACACTTACGTCCTTGATCGATCTACTTGCGAAGCCCTCTGGGCATCGGATATAGAAACAATCCGATTTCAATCCACTCAGCTTGTCCCATCCTCTAATCATTATTCGTTTTCACCGAGTCATCTAAAAAATATGTGAAGGATGATGTGTATCATCTATAATTGAATTTAAATAGGAATCTGACATCATCGGTGGTAGACACTCGGTGGATGTACTTAAGTCCAAAATATAAAATGCAAAACATATATGCATGAGCTTTTGGATGGACTTACATAGGGTAAAGCCTCGTATGATAAAGAATATCACGAGTATAAGAGTTGATGAGAAGGACACATCTGGTTGTGCACATATACAAATTACAGTGATATAACCTTCTAGAGGTGTACGCCCTATCACCATGACTATGAAATAAAACGTCCTCAACTGGGATCTTATAATTAGCACTAATCCTTTTCGGCTTTTCCTTGTCGATGGTAGAACACATTGAATTAACTAGATTCACTAGCAGATCTGCTCCTTCCAAAGTATCAGCAGCTTGAGTAGCATTGCTTGTTAGTCCCTCCGTGACCTTTTGTTGAATGTTAGGTTGTCCAATTAGCTAACCAAAGTCGTCCTATCAAAAGCTATAAACGATTTAGACATTGCATTTGAATCTCCTTGTTCTTTTTCTTTCCTAGCAGCTAGCTCGGTGACATGACTTAAGCGTCTAAAATCCGTTGGCTATGAAATCCAAAAAATAATTGCAGTTAGAGCAACTAACCTGTACCCCCCATATATGCAATTTAGTGTTGTATGTGCATTGAAATGTGGAAATATGCACAACGTAAACTACATGATTCAGGTTTCAATTAGAGAGACATCATTATTGATCGTCTCATCAGCCTTTTAGTCGACAAGCATGAAATTTGACCAAGCACTAGAATCAACTATCAACAATTGGAAGTTCAACATTCATTATCATAAATTAATAGTCTTATATTCTCAAGAGTATGCAATTTTCTTAAGCGTTTGGTTCAGAAATGCTCTAATCCTAAGTCCAATTTCTATGCTAAAGTGTTTGATTTAAGTTCATATGTTGTGCACGTGGGAAAGAAAAAGTGTCCAAATGCACGATTGTGTCAACACTGTCAAATTCATTTATGCCGATCTAGATCGAAATCACCATGCGGTTCCCAATCCTGATCCATTGTGTTGACCTGAATGCTTCTTGTGTACATCCCGATCCAAAGCCTCGTACTAATCTGAACTGATCCGAACCCCATGCTTCAACACCATCTGGGTCTACAGCCTTAAAGCTTACTTGGATTCTTAGTCATTCTCCTTGTTCCTTCTCCAACACTACACCGAACTGAATCTCTGACGTTTCTTTTCCCTTTTCTTCACTGAACCCATCACTTTTCCTCTTCTCCATCTCCTTTTCCCTGACATCATAACCCATTGTCGCCTTGATTCTTGGCGATCCCACAGCTACCACAGCTTCATGCCATGAAAAATAGTACGATATAAAAAATAAGAAATATTGAACACCTATAAGATGCCAAATTGATGTTATTCAAGGAGGAGGGAATATAGTTTAAGAAAAGGGGATTTGTGATCATTGTAAGATAGGCGTGTGGATCGATTTGGCAAGGTGAAGGATTGAGATAAAAGTATGTCTTGGATTAAAAGGCAATACATATCGGGTAGGAAAGAATGGTTTAAGTAAAAAAGAAGTGATGAAGCATGATGGTGTAAGTTTATATATAGCCAAACCTTGGATCGAGGTGGACATTCCCATTCCCCTGATTCTAAGAAGGAATCTGGATCGTTACTAATTTAGAGCTCTTTTTAAAACTCTTTTTCATATATCGCTCTGATAGTAAAAAAAAGAAAAGATTGAAGGAGGAAAGAGAAAATGACTATCTCGAAAACATGCATGACTGTGTAAGCAGATATGGATGACACTGTCTGGAAACGACCTTTTTACGCTCTAACAGGCACTGGAGTTGGTGACATAGAATATGTGCATGTGCATACGAGTGTATATACACACTTGAAAATGACTATCTCTAAAACATGCATGACCGAGTAAGCTGGTATGGATGGCATTGTCTAGCAACGACCTACAGGCACTAGAGCCGGTGATATAGAATATGTGGATGTGCATACAAGTGTTTATACACACTCGACTTTCCATCTCTTGATTCGACCGGGATTGGATACTCACATATGGATTCCAGAGGAAGGCCCGATTAGGTTATCAATGGCTCTTGGTTTGGAGTACTTAGCTCAAACCAAGCAAAGTTAAGAATGACATGACTTACTTAGATATTTATACGGACAAAATTTAACCAAGCTTTGCAATAACTTAAAAATACATGGCTACTCTCTTAGGCAATTCAGATGATGATTATTCCAATGATAGACTAACTTCTTTCAAAATAATAAACCCGGATTTAATTCAAAGCATGTCGTGTTCGCAATGATATTCGCAATGATACATACTTTGGTAGCCTAAATGTTACCCATATTTTAGGCCTAGCTACTTATGACTATCCAGACAGGTATGACTTGGGGATTGTTGACGTTATAAGTTAGTCTAATGAAAATCAACCCCAAAATTATGTAGAATATACATGATCACAGTCATAGAATGCAAGAGAAAAGTAATTACGAGAGACACACAACAATTTTTATAGTGGTTCAGCTTCAACCAAGCCTACGTCCACTTTATAATTTCTGTTTATATTGTCGTTTACAAGTTAAAGTTGATTTTGATTGAAAGAAAGTAGAGAGAGAAGAGGTTTATACTTAAAATCCTTGTGTCATTTGAAATACATGACAATATAGTTTTGGGCTGCAGAGCATGAACTTATGCTTGGAAGAATCTAGGTTTTTCAGATGCTTTCCTTTTTGGGTATGGAGGTATATATAGGCGATAATGTGGGTCGAGCTGTGTGCAACATGGCATGCCTCTTTTTTGGAGTCGGCCACGTGTAACTCGATCCCACAAAATAGTTGTAGGCGGCGAGACCCCATCTCCTTCTAAGGAACAACTCTTCTCGAAATTTGTGGCATATGTGGAGCATGAGATCTGGCACATGAAAAGTAGTGCTAGATAAAGTTTACCGATTTTTTAGTCTCGGGAATAGGACTTCGTTCTGCCATTGTATGACTTGGACTGATATTCTGATCCGGTATTCTAGGTCTAATCTGATATTTCGGGAGCGACTTGATCACCAGGTAGGTTTTGTCTTCATGGATTTACGCCGGATCTGAAGAAGAAAGCCTTTAACTACAGGGTGGTTAGCTCGAACTGAGCCATAGTCGATCGACCTGAGATGAAAGTAGACCCTCCAAAACTGAGAGATCGATTGATATGCGGTAATGAGCTTCGGTCTTAGGTTGTGATGCCTCTTACCAAAAAGCTGGTCAATACTTTGCCCCCTCACATCTTTTTTGGTAAAGGAAGATGTGTTTTGGATCTTCAAAGAATGGCGAATTCGTGGTGTTTGTAGTCCAAAAAGCCATGGTTACACCGAACCATATTATGAATAAGTCCATAAGACCGACGATCATTGATGACTATATTAAGACCAAAAAACCGACGACCATTAAGGATTATATTAAGGTCAGAAAACCGACAATCACCAATGATCATATTAAGGTCGGAAATTCGAGAAAGCCAGAGAACCGATCAACCAAACTAGATTGATTTCGTATGAGAGTAGGAAGACCAAGATCTCTCTAGGTTAATTGGTGCCTATAAAGAGTTTGAGGTAGACACATCAAGTCCTGACAATGTCGTCTAGTATAGTCGTGCATAAACCATGTCCGTTTGCCGGGAGTATAATCCATACTCAAATTGTGATCGAGTTATCTTGTCAAATCCTGACAAGGTAGCCCGGTTCATCAAGTATAAGCCATACTTGGAAATCCAGAGAGGGAATCATACCGAATGAGATTGAGAGGGATATAAACCATACCTAGAAATTTAAAGATGGGTATAAACCATACCTGGTGGTTCTTTATACTCTGAGTTTTAAAGTGGGGTATCAACCATACTCAAGAGTTCGAGTGTAAATCATACTCGGTTTCTTAGGAGAACGATTATAAACCACACTCGCATAAACCATACCCGGTTTTGGTCGATCATAAACATACTCAGTTTTGGGGCGAGTATAGACCATACTCGTTTTTGGGACGAGCATGAACCAAACTCAGTTTTGGGACAAGCGTAAACCATGCTCAGTTTTGAATTAAGGATCGAGCCATATCCTAGCAAGATTCCTTCGTTCTTCAAACATAATCCATGTTTGAGAAATAAATTTTATTGTTGCAAATAGCTATTACAAAACTAGAGCTAAATTTTAAGAGGAACTATAGTTGAATCTAGAGCATGCCTAGGGATTAAAACCTAACCTCGTATGTGTGTACTTCAAAATAGCCACTTTATTCAAAACAACAGAAATACATTTCTTATATCCTAAGAAATGGGGGGTCATCCAATTTGAATATGTTGATGATAATGTCGCAGCTACTAGACTCGAGATCCTTCCCATTTCAAGGAGGACAAGTGCCGACCTGAGGAATTTGGGAAGGTAGTTGTGACGGTGCAGCTGTTGTGGATTTCTTGACATAATCAGGCAACTCTCCTCGTCTAACCCGATCTTTAAAGAGACCATGTTAGTGCCTAGAGTCATTGGTGCCATAACCTGCCAAATCATGATACATGCAATGCTTCCTTCACTCACGTTCTCTTTGGGTCAGCTCCCTCTTGGGAGGCTTGGGAAAAGGTAGGGACCCTTGGACATTGAGGTATATATATCCAGCAGTGAGGAATTGAGCTCGGTATATTGATTGTATTTGGGTTCTCTCTAGAACCGCATATTTCGATCGTTATTCCCTGAGGCTTTCCCCATTCCTTTTTTCTGGCCAGTGGTATTGGATGGACCTCCATCTTTTGTAGCAAGTACTTCGAGGTTCTCCATCTCGAGGTTGGCATCTTCTTGTCGACGTAACCTTTTTGCCTCCGAATAAAATCTCCAATGTCCTTGAGGGTCTATGGTTAAAGAAATCTTGAAGTCCGATCAGTCTAAGGCACCATCCGTGATAGCCATATGCACCACCGATGGAATAGGTCGATCGACCAACGCTACAGCCGCATTAAATCTTTTGAGGAAGGTGCAAAGGGTCTTGCTGGACCGCTTCTTGATGGAAGTGAGAAACATGACACTTTTTGGTTGAGCAATATGGACTCTGAACTATTCGATGAAGCGAGTGACCAGCATATTCCAGGGTTTGATCGATTCAGTTATTAGCTGCTGAAACCACATGCCTGCAATATCGGTTGAGTATAAAGGGAAGAACTTTGCCATAACATTGGTCGATGCTTATAGTACTTCCATGTTCCGCATTTGGCGCATGAGATGTATAATGGGATCGATCCGACCATTGTAGAGTTCCAAAGTCGGAAGCATGAAGTCCGGAGGGTTACGCGACTTTCTAATTGCCTCGATAAAAGGATTGCACTGGACGTTATCCATGTCGCTCTGAGAAGTGATCTCTCGGGTGAAGAGCTTAATGCTGTTGTCGAGTTAGTTTCCATCTCCGAGAAGTCTTTGCCATGAGTCTAATTATGCATCAGGAGTATCGGTGAGAATCCCAGTACTAGGCCTGGGTGGGAGCATGCCCTGAGTTCTTGGTATCAGTTCGGTTCGGCCCACGAGTGATGGGTGAAGGTGGCGCCCAGCCTCAGGCTTTGGTTCAGGATTGACTGGAGCCACTTTGGTGGAATGTGTATTGGGCCGAACCATATCCATGCCGGTAGGAAGGGAATAGCTCGGGGGAGTGTTGTCAATTCGAGGCTTGACATTGCCCCCACCTGGAGAAATATCTAAGTGGTTCACAGTATTGTTTCCCTCCGTCACATTGTGAACCAATATGCTAGAGTAGTCTTGGTGACACGGAGGGTTGCATCCCCCAGCTCTTCTTTGATCTTCAAGCCGGGAAGGCTATGGAGGAGGCTGCATAATACTGGTTGGTGTAACATGCTAGTTCGGACCAGATGTTGCATCGATCCATGTTCTGATCGACCCAGAAGCTGCATTGCTTCAAGAACTGTTTGTCCGAGGAGTTGAGTCGAACTCTAGACAAGAGGCAAAATGGTCGTTCAATCCAGAGCTTGGTTTCGGCCGACCTGAGAATCTACAGCTACTCCGGCTTCTTTGGAAGTCAGGAGTGATGACATTGTATTTGGCCGATCGGGAAGTGAAGTTGAACAAGGTGGAAGAATAGCCCTAGACCAATCTTGAGCTTGGATTTCATCAGCCTGAAGATTGGTTGTTTCCCCATTTTCCTGGTGCAGGAATTGATGTTTTGTTAATTGGCCTTCCTTCCAACCCAGCTAAGAAGTCGTTCATCATTTCCTGTTGTTGTTCAAGGAGTCCATCCTGGTGTGCCACCTGTGCTTTGAGCTCGACTGGAAATTTATCCATCTCGTGCCTAGTTAAGTATTGGGAGGATTCTTCGTGGGAGGAAGCCTCCTGGCTTGCCTCCACTGCTGTGTTTGTCGGGTCGATAGCTCGAGTCTGGGAAGAAGTGTAACCTTTCTTCCACTTTACCATTGTATCTTCATGGAACAACTATCAATTGCTCAAACTTAGAAATTGCTGAAGGTAGCAGAAGGTCGAAGGTAGTCGGCCCCTACCTGGCGCGCCAAAGTGTTGACGTCAATAGTTGGTCTAATGATAATCAACCCCCATATTATGTAGTATACACATAATCACAATCACATAATGCAAGAGAAAAGTAAATACGAGAGACACAAAACAATTTTTCTAGTGGTTCGACTTCAACCAAGTCTACGTCCTCTTTATAATCTCAGTTTATACTGTCGACTACAGGTTACAGTTGTTTTTAAGTGAAAGAAAGTAGAGAGAGAAGAAGTTTATACACAAAATCCTTGTGTTATTTGAATTACACGGCAATATAGTTTTGGAGTACTGAGCATGAACTTATGCATGGAAGAATCCAGGTTTTTCAGATGCTTTCCTTTTTGGATAGGGATATGTGTATATATATATATATATATGCGAGAATGTGGGCCGAGCTGTGGGAAATGTGGTGTAATGACCCGGAAATCTGGTCCAATTTGAGCTGACCAAATAACACAAGTCCAACCCCAAATTGCACTGGAAATTCAAGAAATTAATAGAAAGAAGATAGAGGGTGAGAATAGATAATATAGAACTATTAGAATAGAAGAAGAAGAAGAAGAACATCATCATCAGAGTAACCACGAATCTCACAGCGGAACGAATAAAATAAAACATAACTTTTGAAATACAAACAATATATGTATACAATAACATTTCAGAGTACAACACTTACAACAACAGCGGAAATAATAATAGCTATAGAATCTTGAAGCCTCCTGCTCCAAGCTCTCCAAGTGTATCTGTAAAATCCTGAACTACTTGACTGCCCGTACAAATTTAGGCACCCAAGAGTTTAGGTAGAACAAAACAAAGTAAACTCCGGGTCAGTCATGGGACTGGTATGAGTAAAACAGTTTAAAACAATTTGAACAAGTAAACGATATCTCATAAGACCACGCCGTATAACGGAACGGGTTTTTCCCTTATGAAAATCCAAAATATCTTTATATCAAAACCTTTTGATATTATAATAATGTCTATCAACCTCAATATAGTAATCATCTAGCAGAAACTCTTTCATCTCACGTTCTACATATATATAGTATACAATCAAAACCTCAAGCACGTATTGGGAAATGGATTTCCAACTATGACAAGGTATGGAACCACCTTCCGATCAGTGTACTCTAGGAACGATACATTGGAGTTCAACAAGAACGTCTTGCAACTCAGCCACACATGACCGACCACTCATTTCGCTTGAGTGTATCGAATGTATATCACCAACGGTTGGGATCAGCAACCGTTTTCCGTATATATATGGGACAGCATTGATAGATTTAAGAAGCATATGAATATTCTCTAGATAGGTGATTATACACCCTACTTCGGTGCGACCGACTTAGCCATGCCGCCTGCCCGATTTTTGTCATTTACCGGTTGTTGAGGCCAGAGGTTACGATTACTTTCCATTCATTGATAACACGATCACTTTGAATGCCATATTATCAAATCCGTAAATCATTAATTGGTTTACACAAATATTCTGGATGTTATGCTAAGGGAATAAATCCGTTGCAACCATATATATTTATACAGACCAATCCATTCGATCATTGGAAATACTTTGTCAGACATTCGTCCATTTATGTTCGTTCTGGGATTGAACGAAATCGAAGGCACTATTCAGTACATCCATCTTAGTCCATTGTTATCTAAGATTTATACAACAACCCTTGCACTTTACTCCATCTTCAATATATTCAGCATATATGATTCGCAACGCTTTTACCGATACGGAGTGGTTCTTCGGATAATAATCCAATCGGTCTTTCCATATTAACAACGTTAAAATGGTCAAAAGTTTGATAATCTGTGATTTAACTATCAAATGAAAACATGTCGGTGTTCACACAACGATCTTAATTCCAAATGGAATTATCGATCAAATCATCCAATATATAAATATATATATATATATATACATATTTCCTTATTTTCTATGATTAGAAAATAAACGTTATTAACACTGGAAAACATTTCCATAGCTTATTCACGTATCACTATTCTTCCACAACCATCAGTTCCTAACTGTAAACTAGTAAGAGAACAATTCTCTAAGTATAAACCCCGAAGGCCGAAACCAACATCAGATCCACACTCAGAAAACCATTCGACTTAACTAATCTCTAATCAGTTTCTAATATTGTTTAACTTTATTTGATTAACTCTATTTCGAATAACTAATATTCGATTAACTATATTTGAATAACTCTAGTTCGATTTGACTCTAATCGATTTACTCTAACCGATTAACTCTAACTGTTTAACTCTAACTGGTTAATTTTAACTCTAATCGATTTACTCAAATTCGATTAGCTAAACTTGATTAACCCCTTTCAAATAACTAATATTCGATTACTTTATTTGCTTTATAAAGATTTTCCCTTTTAACAACGTTTATTCATATAAAGATTTACTTTTAGTAACGGTTCTTTACTTTATAAATGTCCTTTTAATAACGTTTCTCCACTTAAAAGATTTCCCTTTAATAACGTTTTCCTTTTTATAATATCCTATTTATTTCCTAAACAAATATCCTCCTTTATAATATCCTATAATTTTATAAATGCTTTATTTTCAAATTTATTTCCTTTTTTTAAAATCGGTTGATTTTATAAAATTCCTTTATTTCAATATACATTGAAATATTCCTTTTTACATCCCAGGGTTTCTTATGATATTTAAAATATCGAATAACAAATGATCAATATCATTCTAACACACATAACCCATAACAGATATACATCACATCATATATCACAATTTATGAAAACAGTAAAATAAATGTTGAGGAATCCAGTCGGATCCCTCTAACCTGTATCCCTGTATCCACAGATGTTACGCAGTATAATATACATCAATTTCATTTCAATATGAAATGTTCTGATAAACAACATCAACATATATTTAACGGTTTTTATATATATATATATATATATTTGTATATATATATATAATTTCAACTAACTGACTAGCAGTTCAATCAATCAATCTACACACAACAGTCAATCAATATCTAACAGTTCTAAAAGTACGTTATAAAAATATAACTATTCAGAGTTGGTGAGTTTTACTCACATTGGACTGTTATCGTTAAAAACGATTAACTGTCTTTGATTCAGACGGACAATTTATTTTGCAATAAATTGTAATGAGGTCGAATTCTCTCCCAGTC
The DNA here is from genome assembly GCA_030737875.1 of Allium sativum. Lineage (NCBI taxonomy): Eukaryota > Viridiplantae > Streptophyta > Magnoliopsida > Asparagales > Amaryllidaceae > Allium > Allium sativum. Next base: position 972,979,717 of record CM060920.1, read on the forward strand.
AGTTCCATTGGGTAGTGTCCGTCCATATGATCCTGTCGGATCTTGTTTCGTCCAATTCTGATATTGTATGAGAGAGTTATAAATTTTACACTATTATACGAATTATAGATCATTAGCGATTTAAATAGGTGATTAATTAATTAACCTTTATCACTTCTTAACCCATAATTAGGCCTGCGTTAAACTCTTCTTCCACCATCCAGCTTTCCACCCGCCTGTAATGGCTATCTTCACACAAGTTTTGGATTCACTGTTCTTTCATTTCACTTAATGATTTCAAAAACAAATCTAACCATTATCCAACTCTTCACACGAGCTTTAACCTCATCCTCAAAATGGTTAAGTCGATATCACCATCTCGAATGCATCGCACAACAAGTTTCCGTTCAAATCAGGACATCACCGAACCAAACTCTCCCAGTTTTCCTACGGAAATCAAAACCAACTCCATTTTCTAACTCACGCTCACACATTCCTTTATTGCCCTGTTTTCCTCATTGATTTCTTCCAGGCCGTGACAGCTTCCTCCTCCCACAGCTCTTCTCACAAACCACAACTCTTCCCATTAAAACTTAATTACTGTTAAAACAAAAGTCACTGTTAAAACAATTTCTCATTTCTTCTTCTCCCGTTTCAATGCTAACTCCAAAACAATGTCCAGAAATCACCTCATCTTACCAGGTACACACCCAAGAACTCAACACTACAATACCCTCAACAAAACAACCACTATCTTTCTTTATCAACTACAGGAACCTGTACTGTTAACCCAACAATGGCCGATACCTTCTTGCTTCACATCTCCCCTCCTTACATTCATTCCTCATGGAATCACCATAGAAAATCATCTCCATCCGTACTGAAAAACCCACAACACCATCACTTCTGACCTCGTCTTCCCTTGCTCCACCCGACCAAGTTGAATTCGCACCTGAAAACTAAATCGCGACTGTCCCTGTTCGCGTCCATCAGCACAGACCACCGAACCTCATCAGAAAATCACCACCGAACCTCTCTTGAAAATCTCCATCTGCTATTTCCCCCAACCCTCAACTCAATCGCATCTCGATCACCTCCACCACAATCCCCTTGCTCCGCGGTTTCAGAAATCTGTACACCAAACAGTGCGTCGAACTCAGTAAAACTTACATCGACATGATGAGAACGCGCTCGGGTTTACAAATCGATAGGACAAATGATTTATGAAATTTTATGTGGATTGATTTTGATTTTCAAGTGTGGCGATTTGCTCTGAGAAAAATGGAGGACAACGACGGATTTTAGTTGACTTCTGATGTTAAAGGAATTAGGTTAGAGTTTTGTTGGAGGGGGGTATTTATAACCTAAGGGGTTGAGATATTTTCTTAGGGTATTTTTAATATAATATTAAATTATATTCTGGTCTATTCTCTAAGCTTGCAACGACTACAAAACAACCCGGAATTCCACGAAATTTTCTATACTGCTATATTCTAATATTCTGGATCCAGTAAAACCGGTTTCGTTCAATTTTGAGACTGTTTACGAAATCATTATTTTACCTGTTATTTAAATCGAGTTATTATTTAATCGATTTCAAACACTTCTGTTCTTCGAAAATAAATTAATATTATCGTTCACATTCAAATACGAATTTCATAAGCTTCAAAATTAATTTAATTTCACATTAAATTCTATATTCGATTCAGTTATTTCAAATAACTCGTATTTTCTGAATTCACGTTATTAAACTCTAATTTTAATCACATTCATATTTAAATAAATTAAATATTCAGGTTCTAAAACACGGGTCATTACATTCTTCCCCACTTAAAATAATTTCGTCCTCGAAATTGCTAAGGTAGAGGACGACCCTATCTACTGGGTAACTATTTATCGGTTTACCCTTTAACTTCAGTTTCAACTGAAACAATTAATATCGACTAAAATATTAATTTATTCCAACTAAAATTTTAAAAAATTCAGAAAATTTTCTAACGCTTAAATTTTTCGGAAAATTTCGCCATAACCTCCTTTGTACAGCCCTATCGGTAAAACCACAACTCGCCTCTCTAGGCTATCTCCAACCAAAAGAAAATCAAACAGCCAAGCGGCTTGCCAAATCGGCTCATAAATCACCAAACTCATATGAAATATAGACTGGTACCTTTTTGTCGGGCATATCATTATATCCCATCTACCTGTTACCAATTCTGCATATATCATGCCATACCAATCAACTCCAAACAATTTATATCCTCAAATCACATCTCATTCTTAACTCGAGTTCCATTCTTGATTTTCAAAATTTTAACTCACCAATTCCAATACCATCCCAGATTATTCACTAATCAAATCCAATTTTCATTTAACTTAATTTAAGTTAAAATTTAGTTTATTATTCACTTTTACCATCTCATTCTGGAATTTAAATCCCTGGGTTTATTTCAAATCAATTTGAAATCATAATACCAATTCAAAACCTTTGAATTTCTAAACAACTTGTTTTCCTCAAACAATTCAAAAACAAAATCTTTGGTAGTAATCCGTCACTTAGCAACTCGAAAATGAACACTAATGATGTGGCCACACTCATCAGGGTTATTTTTCAGTTATAAAAGTGAGTTCAATACTATATCATTTTCAAAACCATTCTTAAACATTTCCTATTTTGAAACCATTTCAAAACATCCTTCCAATGTTTGTAAACACATTTAAAATCTCCCAGGATTTTAAAATTCTCATATATTATACTTAGATGAATTCTACTTGGTCATTTATATAACCATTTTATTTATAATTTTACTAGATTATAATAACAACCAATATATCCACTATTTTATAATTTTTGATATTTATATCTTCCTTATATCAAAATATATTTTGGGTAAACTTATTTTCATTTACCCTCTTTTCAAAACATATCGTGTTGACCCATCGAATTCGAGTGTTTAGAAACCCTTATCGATATTGTGGTGCCCCACCATCGACTAGAATCCATAAACAACTCAACCAATAAATCTACTCAATATAAAACAAATTTTCATATCAAATAACAAATACGTTCACTCGTATATATACACTCAAACTAAATCTAGGATATTACTAATCCCATCTCTACTGAGTCACGCCACAGAGCCAAGGTATTACTTAACCTTAAGCTCTGATACCAACTGTGATCACCCGAAAATCCGGTCCAATTTGAGCTGACCAAATAACACAAGTCCAACCCCAAATTGCACTGGAAATTCAAGAAATTAATAGAAAGAAGATAGAGGGTGAGAATAAATAAGATAGAACTATTAGAATAGAAGAAGAAGAACATCATCATCAGAGTAACCACGAATCTCACAGCGGAACGAATAAAATATAACATAACTTTTGAAATACAAACAGTATATGTATACAATAACATTTCAGAGTATAATACTTACAACAACAGCGGAAATAATAATAGCTATAGAATCTTGAAGCCTCCTGCTCCAAGCTCTCCAAGTGCATCTGTAAAATCCTGAACTACTTGACTGCCTGTACAAATTTAGGCACCCAAGAGTTTAGGTAGAATAAAACAAAGTAAACTCCGGGTCAGTCGTAGGACTGGTATGAGTAAAACAGTTTAAAACAATTTGAACAAGTAAACGATATCTCATAAGACCACGCCGTATAACGGAACGGGTTTTTCCCTTATGAAAATCCAAAATATCTTTATATCAAAACCTTTTTATATTATAATAATGTCTATCAACCTCAATATAATAATCATCTAGCAGAAACGCTTTCATCTCACGTTCTACATATATAGTATACAATCAAAACCGCAAGCACGTATTGGGAAATGGATTTCCAACTATGACAAGGTATGGAACCACCTTCCAATCAGTGTACTCTAGGAACGATACACTGGAGTTCAACAAGAACGTCTTGCAACTCAGCCACACATGACCGACCACTCATTTCGCTTGAGTGTATCGAATGTATATTACCAAAGGTTGGGATCAGCAACCGTTTCCCGTATATATATGGGACAGCATTGATAGATTTAAGAATCAAATTAATATTCTCTAGATAGGTGATTATACACCCTACTTCGATGCGACCGACTTAGCCATGTTGCCTGCCCTATTTTTGTCATTTACTGGTTGTTGAGGCCAGAGGTTACGATTACTTTCCATTTATTGATAACACGATCACTTTGAATGCCACATTATCAAATTCGTAAATCATTAATTGGTTTACACAAATATTTTGGATGTTTTGCTAAGGGAATAAATCCGTTGCAACCATATATATTTATACAGACCAATCCATTCGATCATTGGAAATACTTTGTCAGACATTCGTCCATTTGCGTTCGTTCTGGGATTGAACGAAATTGAAGGCACTATTCAGTACATCCATCTTAGTCCATTATTATCTAAGATTTATACAACAGCCCTTGCACTTTACTCCGTCTTCAATATATTCATCATATATGATTCGCAACGCTTATACCAATACGGAGTGGTTTTTCGGATAATTATCCAGCCGGTCTTTCCATATTAACAACGTTAAAATGGTCAAAATTTTGAGAGTCTATGATTTAACTATCAAATGAAAACATGTCGGTGTTCACACAACGATATTAATTCCAAATGGAATTATCGATCAACTCATCCAATATATATATATATATACATATTTCCTTATTTTCTATGATTAGAAAATATATTTTATTAACACTGGAAAACATTTCCATAGCTTATTCACGTATCACTATTCTTCCACAACCATCAGTCCCTAACTGTAAACTAGTAAGAGAACAATTCTCTAAGTATAAACCCCGAAGGCCGAAACCAACATCAGATCCACACTCAGAAAACCTTTCGACTTAACTAATCTCTAGTCAGTTTCTAATATTGTTTTAACTTTATTTGATTAACTCTATTTCGAATAACTAATATTCGATTAACTATATTTGAATAACTCTAGTTTTATTTGACTCTAATCGATTTACTCTAACCGATTAACTCTAACTGTTTAACTCTAACTGGTTAACTCTAACTCTAATCGATTCACTCAAATTCGATTAGCTAAATTTGATTAACCCCTTTCGAATAACTAATATTCGATTACTTTATTTTCTTTATAAAGATTTTCCCTTTTAACAACGTTTATTCATTTATAAAGATTTACTTTTAGTAACGGTTCTTTACTTTATAAATGTCCTTTTAATAACGTTTATCTACTTAAAAGATTTCCCTTTAATAACGTTTTCCTTTTTATAATATCCTATTTATTTCCGAAACAAATATCCTCCTTTATAATATCCTATAATTTTATAAATGCTATATTTTCAAATTTATTTCCTTTTTTTTTAAAATCGGTTGATTATAAAACTCCTTTATTTCAATATACATTGAAATATTCCTTTTTACATCCTAGGGTTTCTTATGATATTTAAAATATCGAATAACAAATGATCAATATCATTCTAACACACATAACCCATAACAGGTATACATTACATCATATATCACAATATATGAAAACAGTAAAATAAATGTTGAGAAATCCAGTCGGATCCCTCTAACCTGTATCCCTGTATCCACAGATGTTACACAGTATAATATACATCAATTTCATTTCAATATGAAATGTTCTGATAAACAACATCAACATATATTTAACGGTTTATATATATATTTGTATATATATATATAATTTCAACTAACTGACTAGCAGTTCAATCAATCAATCTACACACAACAGTCAATCAATATCTAACAGTTCTAAAAGTACGTTATAAAAATATAACTGTTCAGAGTTGGTGAGTTTTACTCACATTGGACTGTCATCGTTAAAAACGATTAACTGTCTTTGATTCAGACGGACAATTTATTTTGCAATAAATTGTAATGAGGTCGAATTCTCTCCTAGCCAGTTCCATTGGGTAGTGTCCGTCCATATGATCCTGTCGGATCTTGTTTCGTCCAATTCTGATATTGTATGAGAGAGTTATACATTTTACACTATTATACGAATTATAGATCATTAGCGATTTAAATAGGTGATTAATTAATTAACCTTTATCACTTCTTAACCCACAATTAGGCCTGCGTTAAACTCTTCTTCCACTGTCCAACTTTCCACCCGCCTGTAATGGCTATCTTCACACAAGTTATGGATTCACTGTTCTTTCATTTCACTTAATGATTTCAAAAACAAATCTAACCATTATCCAACTCTTCACACAAGCTTTAACCTCATCCTCAAAATGGTTAAGTCGATATCACCATCTCGATTGCATCGCACAGCAAGTTTCCGTTCAAATCAGGACATCACCGAACCAAACTCTCCCAGTTTTCCTACGGAAATCAAAACCAACTCCATTTTCTAACTCATGCTCACACATTCCTTTACTGCCCTGTTTTCCTCATTGATTTCTTCCAGGCCGTGGCAGCTTCCTCCTCCCACAGCTCTTCTCACAAACCACAACTCTTCCCATTAAAACTTAATTACTGTTAAAACAAAAGTCACTGTTAAAACAATTTCTCATTCCTTCTTCTCCCGTTTCAATGCTAACACCAAAACAATGTCCAGAAATCACCTCACCTTACCAGGTACACACCCATGAACTCAACACTACAATACCCTCAACAAAACAACCACTGTCTTTCTTTATCAACTACATGAACCTGTACTGTTAACCCAACAATGGCCGATACCTTCTTGCTTCACATCTCCCCTCCTTACATTCATTCCTCACGGAATCACCATAGAAAATCATCTCCATCCTTAATGAAAAACCCACAACACCATCACTTCTGACCTCGTCTTCCCTTACTCCACCCGACCAAGTTGAATTCGCACCTGAAAACTGAATCGCGACTGTCCCTGTTCGCGTCCATCAGCACAGACCACCGAACCTCATCAGAAAATCACCACCGAACCTCTCTTGAAAATCTCCATCTGCTATTTCCCCCAACCCTCAACTCAATCGCATCTCGATCACCTCCACTACAATCCACTTGCTCCGCGGTTTCAGAAATTTGTACAACAAACAGTGCGTCGAACTCAGCAAAACTTACATCGACATGATGAGAATGCGCTCGGGTTTACAAATCGATAGGACAAATGATTTATGAGATTTTATGTGGATTGATTTTGATTTTCAAGTGTGGCGATTTGCTCTGAGAAAAATGGAGGACAGCGGCGGATTTTAGTTGACTTCTGATGTTAAAGGAATTAGGTTAGAGTTTTGTTGGAGGGGGGTATTTATAATCTAAGGGGTTGAGATATTTTCTTAGGATATTTTTAATATAATATTAAATTATATTCTGGTCTATTCTCTAAGCTTGCAACGACTACAAAACAACCCGGAATTCCACGAAATTTTCTATACTGCTATATTCTAATATTCTGGATCTAGTAAAATCGGTTTCGTTCAATTTTGAGACTGTTTACGAAATCATTATTTTACCTGTTATTTAAATCGAGTTATTATTTAATCGATTTCAAACACTTCTGTTCTTCGAAAATAAATTAATATTATCATTCACGTTCAAATACGAATTTCATAAGCTTCAGAATTAATTTAATTTTACATTAAATTCTATATTCGATTCAGTTATTTCAAATAACTCGTATTTTCTGAATTCACGTTATTAAACTCTAATTTTAATCACATTCATATTTAAATAAATTAAATATTCAGGTTCTAAAAACACGGGTCATTACATGTGGCATGCTTCTTTCTTGGAGTCGGCCACGTGTATCTCGATTCCATAAAATACTTGTAGGCAACGGGACCCAGTCTCAGTTCTTCTCAAAATTTGTGGCATACATGGAGCTCAAGATCTGGCGCATGAAAAGTAGTGCTAGATAAAGTTGACCGATTTTGTAGCCTTGGGAATAGAACTTCGTTTGGTAGTGTATAATTTGACCTAATAGTCTGATCCGGTATTCTAGGTCTGATTGAATCTTTCAAGAGCGACTTGATCGGTAGGTTGGTTTTGTCTTTGGGAGTTTATGCCAGATATGAAGAAGAAAGCTTTTATCTACTGGGTGGTTGGCTCCATAGTCAATCGACCCAAGACGAAAGTCGACCCTCTGAAACTGAGAGATCGATTGATATCTGATAATGAGCTTCATTTTTGGGTTGTGATGGCTTTTACCAAAAAGCTTGTCTACAGAGATCATCCGATGGAAAATCAAAAATGACAATTCAGAGGCCTTGATTTAAGGAAGGACATGCCGTGGAATAACGGTTAAGCAAACAAAGAAGGATGACATGGCGGGATGTTTGAAATCAAGACTACTACGGCATGGAATCCAAATCGACCTAGCTAAATCGGCATGCTCAGATCTAGCCATCTCGACTCTCATAATAGCTCAAGGATTTCCATCTTGCTTTGAATCGGCATGCTTACATGCTTCTACAAGTTCGAGTTGCATAATCTTGGTCGACCTACATCAAATATTGTTATAAATCTTTAGTTCGGCCCAGTTAGTCCAAACCACCACACTTGGATCCATCACTTTGGATCAAAAGACGAGTTGAATTTGGATGATAGGGCATGAAGGAGACTCAGTCCAACCACCCATGATTGAATGAAACCAGATCGGTATTGACTCGAACTCCAACCGCTATGATATGGTCTAAACCTCCTAAACATAGTTACCCCATTAACTTAACTAATTACACCAATTCTAACTCCTTTGCTAATCGTCTGATCGATCTTTGCTTACACTTGCAAATAAATACTGGTTTCCTTTGATGAACCTAAGACCTTTTGAATCTTCAAATTTTTAGCTACTTTTTATACTATTGATCTTTGCCGATTTGAATAACTTTAATCTTACAAAATCAACAAAAAGAGTGGGAATTTAAAAAGTGGATGTAGGCTCATTAATGTCGAACCACTCTAAATGACTGTATGTGATTTTACTGATTTTCAACTCAAGTTTCATTTAATTTCCTTTGCTAAATTCTCTCAAATCTGTATCTGGGTTTTAGTGCCCTTTTGGCACTAACAACTATCAAATGACAAAAATCGATCATAGATCTAATTTTCCATGGAAACTACCGAGCCTCGTATAATTAATCTCTTATTAATTCAGTCACTTCACTGATTTTCTATCAAAAATTCATATACTTAGCCCTTTGGGATGAATGTGTATTAGCAACCACTTTAGAAAGTTCTCTTTCAAAATTGTATTAAACGGGTCAAATCAGATGTCATTTAAAAACATCATTTATTATAAACCCGAACCACTTATCCTTGGGCGTTAAGTAGAGAAGTGCATTTCTTTATCATTATGATTTTAAGAGGGATAATTTACTTGTTAAATACTTGTCTTCCTTTTATACACAAATCTATATATGGAATAATTCTTAAATTCTGAAACACTAATATTCGATCTCAAATTTACACTATCCATCAAAAAATAATGAAACCATGCAAATTGGGATATTATTAATTATTAACCCTTGATTCAACAAATTTCTTATCTTCATGATGGATAAAATTTTGTGATCTCAAAAACTGATATCTAATATATAATTTTACAAGTTTCATATACCATTAATTTTAGACAAGGTTCCATGAACCATTTCTTGAATTTAAAACCCTTTTCCAAATATAAACTACTTACTTAATTCTTTACTTAAGTAAATAATTATTAAAATAAAAATCATTATTTTCAATCTCTTTATGTTGGTTACATGCTGATAAATGTGGGATATTATGGGATAACTCATTCGATAATTTTTCATTGATCAATAAAACAAAGGTTGAAAAATATGGATGTGACAATCACATAATTATTTGGCTTAATAATATTTTTAATCATTAAAGTTGAAGCTTCCCCATGATTAAATTTAAGTCATGACACAGCGTCTATCGAATGATGATAATAGGTGGACTAAAAGCAATAAAAGTATTCAAAAATAGTTTCCTCGCATCGGTTATACAATCTTGGTATCAGGCCAATCAAAGTCAACTCAAATTCATAGTCAAAGGCGCAGAGCAGTACGATCAATGATTGTTATTGTTAAAGCGAGTAATTTAAGTTTGGACCATAGAGTCAAATATGGATTATACTGAAATTCTGACCATTACAAAATTCTTTATGTTAAAAGTGATATATTGTTGATGAAGAAATTATTATAAATCATTATTACTATGAGATAATGCTTAAAAATTTAGAATTTGTCGAATCTAGGTAAATGATAAACTTTTTCATAATTTCATGTTATATGTTGACGACGCATCAATATTCATACCGTCCGATAGTGATTGTTGATTAAATTTGGGCCTAAGAGTCACAAAATCAGATACTTCTTTTAACATCTGATTTGATTAACTTGTAGTTTGTTATAAACTAATTAAAGGGATAGTTTGGCTAAAGTTCCTATTAAGTTTCCTAATAGCCCAAACATCCTTATAAAAAGTATATAAATTAGGTCCTTGGAACTAAGTTAACTTATAATCGTATATATTTATGCAATTATTCACTGAATAGTTGCAGACATTTATACAATTATATCAAAAATTACTGAAATTTCCCTAATTATTCAACGGAAATTTGCAGAAATATCTGTAATTACTCATCAAAAAAATTGCGGAAACATCCGCAATTATTCAATAAAAATATCGTGGAAATATCGGCAATTTTTCACAGAAAATTGCATATATTTATGTAAATTATTTACATAATTGCATAAATATCAGCAATTATTCACTAAATAATTGCATAACCTTGTGCAATTATCCAGTAATCAAATTTTAGGGATCTAACTTGCAATCTTTTTTGGTAAGGGGTTTTTGTGTATTAACTTTGATTTTAAGGACATAAGCCTAATATCCACTTAACTAAATCTACTAATATTTAAGAAATACTAATTATAAATTATATTTGATGTTTTGAACAATATTTAACAATGTATGCATGATAGTTATAAGTATATTGATCAACATGCGATATAGACAAGTGTTTAAATTAAATTTAAATGCAACGAATATTATTCGTGCTTGAAATCGTTTTAAAGACCCATAAGGGGCTTGAATTACATGTGGAATGTGCAAGGGTAAACTAACTAAAATGATGGCCAAAGGGAAGGTAAGATTTAAGGGATTTTCACTTAAAAGACCTATTTGTTAAGGGTAATAAGTTTTAAGGACAACACATCTGAAAAATTAGTTTTAAGGACAATTCTGCATGAAAAAGATAAAAACGGTTATCTTTTTAAGTTATAAAGAAATAAAGATAACTGATTTTATCTTTTTCCTGTATAACTTAGAAAGATAACCATTTTTATCTTTTTTATGTGGAATTGTCCTTAAAACTAATTATTCAAAAGTGTTGTCCTTAAAACTTTTTATCCTACAAAAAGAAGTCCTTTAACCTAATTTCTACTAGGATTTAAATAAAAAGGAAGAAAAAGAGTAAAAGAGAAATAAGGACCTAGATCCACAATTTTATTCTTCATGTCCCATATATTTAAGCATCTCTATATACTCACAATTGTTTGGTTTTTTAGCCTCCACTTCATCTCCTTACTGACCGAAAATTTATCTCACCTTTCCATCTATTTAAGCATTTCTAACATCAAACTAAATTTGGTTCGATCATCATGTAGCAACGTTTAAGAAGCTATGACATCTAGGTAAAAGAATTGTAACGCCCCACAATTTAAAACACACAGTTAACAATAAATTAAGGAACACTTAATTAAATACTTAGAACCAAGTAAAATGGACTACGCCATTGCATTTGTCTTAGAATTCTGCTTAAGATAGACTTCGAGTTTGCATAAAACAAACATCGTACGAAGAAGATATTAAGGTTTGAAGTCTATAAATATATAAGCTAAATATATATAAATAAACATTGCAGAAAATCAGAAATCGAAGGTAGGACAACACGAAAGTCAGACCCGTTAGGTGTCGACCACAGTCCTTAGGGTGTTGACCCATGGGTCGACACCATAAGGGGGTGTCGACACCCATGTCGGCACCCAGGTCGACACCCACAGATCCGAATCGGATTAATTCTTGCGTACGTTGACTGAATTCTTGGCTAGATTCACTGACCCTATGCTATCAATAGGACCCTGTACCCATTGTTTTATTCATCTAAATCAATGATGACAATGAGATGCTTCTCTAGTATAATCTAATCTAGCCTATTCCTTCTTCAACAATCAAGTTATACATATTCAGAGATCTATGCTACAACTTTTGCAATCAATTCCCTGTTATTTAGATCCAATCACAGTGAGTCTACGTTATTTTTAGATATAAACACCTAAAATATAATCTTGACATGTTTATGAATTGATCTAAGCCTATGACTATTTGAATCACATCAGATCTTCCATTACTTGTATGTCTAGTCCACTGTTTAGATCTCATCATGCCTATTTATGATATCCCTATTATGCTAGTTTGTCTAATTATGTCATTATGCCCAATTCTGTAAGTATATGCTTATTCAGTTGCTAGGCCTATTTCTGTCATCATATGTCTATCTTGTTATTATGATTATTCATGTTCTCTTCCCTTCTTCTTTTCCTTTTTTATTTTATAGCCAGGCTACCTTCGAGCCTAGATATACCGCTGAAATATGCGAATGCGTGAAATTGGGAACGAAGGGAAATATCAAAATTGGGGCATTACTTGTATTGGCAAATTTGGGCATAACTTGCGTTGAAAACATGGATATGAATTTAGGGCATATGGATGAATATGACTTGAAAAAGGGGCATAAAACCTATAATGAAATAGGAATAATTGTTAAAGAATGAAAATGTCATGATTTACAGTAATTAGAAACTATAACCCCGCTTAGACACAAGGTTATATTGCACTTGTGCTAGAAGTCTGCCTAGAACCACCCGGCATATCCAGCACCACAAGTGGTAAATATAATGTGAGGGGTCTAAGTGCACACATACGAGATGGTGCTAAGTCACAAGGTTAAGTCCGACTTGTGGAAGAAGTTTGCTCAGACCCAACCGGTATATCTAGAATCCACAAGTGGTAGACTTAACGTGGGTGGTCTAGCGCATTATAACCATAAATGAATGAATGGTGATAAACTTGTAATACTTAACCTGTTTGAATCCATAGGGATTACATGAACCAGTTAACTTGAGTAGGGGTTAAGAAAACTTGATTGAACCTGTGGGAGGCTTAAGTAAATCTTGGGATGGTGGGTAATATTTGTATATATAGGCCCACAAACTTAAAATCTTGGGGTTATTCAGTCTTGTTAAACCGGTAGGTATAACCTGTGGAAAACCTAGTAGTGGGGATGCAAGCCTAAGAGGATGCTTGTATCATATGGAAATTGGGACCCATATCAGTCGATAACTTATATCGGTATAAAATGGGAAACCCCGAACTAGGTCAGGCACGCTTACTGAGCTGGTTATAAGAGGTCACTTGAGGGACGGTGTGGGCGACACATTTCGATGGGGTCAGTGCGTATATGGGTCCGGACCAGGGAGGCTAAGATGCCGTGACACTGTGTAGATATGGTTTGTGCACATCTTGTAAACATAGGGTTGCCACTTTAGGAAGTGATACATCGTACTATGGGGCTAGCACAGGGTATCTACGAAGGATAAGGAGCTGATCGATTGGGGTAGTAATTAGGGTACATCTAGTCTTGATCGTTTAGGAGCACGTTATTATCGTTTGGGGATAACACCCGTCAGTTCTGTTGGTATACCTGTTATTGTATGTGGTTAAACCTCACACTAGAAGTACACTTAAGTCTACCATCTTGTACTTGTTGGGATCATCTTGTTCTTGTTATACTAGTATTGGTGCAGAGAAGAGTATTTGAGAAGCGCAATGCATGTTCTATTCTGTTTATCCTATTTATCTTGCTATACCTGCCTTATTACACTGTTATCTCACTCTCTAACTTATATGTCTGTCATGATGCTTTTACTTATTTATATGCTAAAAGTAATTGGCCTCGCCAGACTTTATGTCTGACCCATTTTGTTTTCTCTTCTTTCTCTTCCGTTCCCCCCAAGGTTCTCAGGGTGTGAATACTCAAGCTTAATCAGGATTCTTCTTTTCTTCTTGGAGCTTCTTAGATGTATTACTCATTTTCTCTCTTGCTCTACTATGGCTATGTTTTGGGGATCATGCTATTTTTTATGTGTTATTGTACTCTAATGATGATTTTGTACAAGGCAGAAGTTTTATCTTTTCAGTATTCCAGACTTATTATGTAATTAGGTTTGAACCACGAAGTTTTTCTATTTAATAAAGTTTTTAATTCTGCTGTTATTTTATATCTGTATTGTAATGTTTCTGTTCCTGTTTACCTAAATGCTTCACGAAACTTAATGCATTCTGATAAAGAGTGATATTAATGGACGTGGGGTGTCACATTTGGTATCAGAGCTGAAGGTTACCGGATCAGATAAAATATTTAGAAAATTGTTTTCAAAAAAGAAGTTTTGAAAGAAAGCATTTTCCAAAGAAAAGTCTGTTTAGAAAACCATATTCCCAAAAGCCATATGTAATATCTTTCGATTCTCTGTTTGAATCCCTTTCCTTTTCTTTTTCAGCATGTCTGGGGAACCTAATATTACCGAGGGCGTACAGATACCGGCTTGGTTTCATAGGTATCTGGTGGTTACGACACCTGTCGAAGGCCAAGAAGACGCCCGTCCCCCAACTGCAGCTTATGTTCCTCCTCCAACTCCTCCGCGTGCTGATAATTTCTCTAAGATATGTAAAGTTTTCTGTGCTATGGGCGGGAAGCCATTCAAAGGAACTGAGACTTTCGTGGAGGCAAGGAATTGACTTAAGGAGACGGAGGATTTGTTTGGAATTTTTGAATTTGATGATCGTAGGAAGATATAGTTAGCCGTTTGGTAGTTGAAAAATAAAGCTTCATTCTGGTGGGAAGTAATGCAAGCAGGGCGTCTAGTGGAGACTTGAATGATTTCCTACAGAGATTCGAAATGAAGTTTCTTTCTCAAGCCAAGAAAAGTATGCCAATGGAAAGGTTTTTGATGCTTTAGCAAGGGAACATGATAATTAGAGAGTATGTTAATAAGTTTAGTCAATTGGTGAGTTTTGGTTGGAATTAGTGGATACCCCGCACAAGAAGGCTTTTAGGTTTGCTAGACGATTGAATGAACCCCTCCATGGATTAGCTATGTCTCATATTCTGATGGGTGCAACTTTTGAGAAACTTGTTGATATGGCATTAATGCATGAGGAAGGAAAAGACTAAAAGAAAGAAGCTAAGGTTGAGGAAACACAAAATAAGAAAGTATGGCCCAAGATAGAACAACAGCAACAAAAGAAGGGCAGTAAGAACGACAAAGCTGGAGATAAGAGGAAATGTCATCATTGTGGAAGCGAGGGTCATGCGATCAAGGATTGCAAGAAAAAAAAGAACACTTATTTCCATTGTGGAGAGGTCGAACACTTTTCTAAGGAGTGCCCGAAGAAGTAAGGACTGGGTCAAAGGGCAGGATCTTCTAGAGGCAGGTGCATGCTCTCATGGCTAGTGTGCTGGATAGAGTAGGAAAGTTTCCGTTGAAGGTTTGATTTCTCTTTCCAATCATCCAATTAGAACTCTTTTTTATTCTAGCGCTTCACATTATTTTATATCTGATTCTGTGGTTGAGTCTTTGCACCTTAGTACTAGTATAGTTTCAGATCCCGTTGTTGTCTCAAACGTCATTGGTGGTATGGCTCATTTGTCTATGATTTGTCGGGGTTTGAGAATATCTATGTTAGGCATCGAGTTTGAGTGCGACGCATATGTACTTGGTTTTATGGGTTATGGTTTGATTCTAGGGATGGATTGGCTTGCCATATATGGCGCTATTCTGGATTGTGAGAGAGTGTCGTTAGACTTTTGACTTGCCATGGGAGGACCCTCGAGATTTCTTGTGACCTTAAGGGGTCTGTCATGCTTAGTTTCCTAGAGTCGCTTGATGCATCTATCGATGATTTACGATCTGTACCAGTAGTCTGTGAGTATCCTAATGTTTTTGAGGAAGTTCGGGGCTTACCTCTGAGGCGCGAGATCGATTTCCATATATACTTGGTGGATAATGCAAAGCTAGTTGCATTGCATGTGCGCCACATGGCTCCAAGAGAAAGGAGGGAGCTCAGCAAGCAAGTAAGGAGCTACTTGAGAAACGATTTATTAAGCAAAGCATATCTGAATGGGGTGGTCCAATGGTATTCTCCACTAAGGAGGATGGTTCGCTTTGCTTATGTGTAGATTACCTCACAAAGAAGAATAGGCACATACTTCCGAGGATATATGGTCTGTTTGACCATCTCATTGGAGCATATGTTTTCTACCAGTTAGATTTGGCCATGGGGTTCCATCAGCTGAGGGTGGCCGAGGACAGTATAGATAAGACCGCTTTTAGAACTCCATACGGTTTCTTCGAGTGGTTCGTCATGACTTTTGGATTGACTACAAATGCACCCGCATATTTTGTGGATTTGATGAGTAGAGTGTACCAGGAGTTTCTAAACAAGTTTGTAGTGGTCTTTATTGATGACATCTTGATTTTCTCGAAGAGTGAGGAAGAGCATGCCCGACATTTATGGGAGGTTTTGAAATTCTTCGTGCGCACCAGCTTAAGGAGAAATTCTCCAAATGTCATTTTTGGAGAAAGGAAGTGAGATTTTTAGGGCATGTAGTCTCTAAAGATGGGATAGTCATAGATCCCTCAAAGGTAGTTGCAGTTTAGGATTGGAAGATCCCAAAGAATGTAACAAGGTGAGGAATTTTCCTGGATTAGTGGGCTATTATAGGAAGTTCATTAAAGACTTCGCAAAGATATCAGCCCCACTCACTAGGCTGACAACGAAGAACCTGATATTCTCTTGGGATGTAGATTGTGATGATTCTTTTCAGCAATTGAAGAGGGCTCTAACAACATCCCCAGTCTTAACCTTGCCCGACGGGAGTAAAGTGTTTACAGTATACAATGATGCATGTGGTACAGGGCTTGGTGCGGTTTTGATGCAAGAGGGAAGGGTAGTATGTTATAGAGGTAGACAGCTAAGGGTGCACGAGAAGAACTACCCTATCCATGACTTGGACTTAGCTGCCATAGTATTCGGGCTAAAGACTTGGCGCCATTATCTACTAGGAGAGAGGTTCAAGTTGTACACCGATCATAAATCTCTTAAGTACTTGTTCTCGCAAAAGGATCTCAATTTAAGGCAACAAAGATGGACAGAGTTCCTAGCATCCTATGACTTTGAGATTGCTTATACCCTTGACAAGGGTAACATGGTCGTAGACGCACTGAGTAGGCAGAGGATAACATTTAGTCCTCTATTTGTGGAGAGGAAAAGCTTGGAGTTCATATCGACTTTTGATTTCATACCCTCCAACGAGTTTACACCTAGTTTATTGGCATTGTTAGAGGTGCGCCCTACTCTGTTGGATCAGATAGGGACTTCGCAGCGAGAAGATCCACAACTAGCATATATCTTGGATAAACTCAGTAAAGGGGAGACTTCTAGTCACCTCAGTAGATATTCCACGGACGATAGAGGGTAGTTGCGATGAGATGGAAGGCTTTGTGTTCCCCGAGTTGGGAGTCTATAGAAGACAATCCTTGAGGAAGCCCATTATTCTAAGATGACTATTCATCTAGGCAGTGATAAGATGTATAGAGGTATGAAGAGGGTTTTCTTTTGGGCTGGGATGAAGAAGGATGTGGCGGAGTTTGTTTCTCGATGTTTGATTTGTCAGCAAGTCAAAGCTGAACAAAAGAAGCCCGGTGGTTTACTTCATCCTTTAGAAGTCCCACAGTGGAAGTGGGAGAGCGTCTCTATGGATTTTATTAATGGTTTTCCTGGATCAAGGAAAGGCAACACTGGTATTTATGTTATAGTGAACAGGCTTACTAAGAGCATTCATTTCATCTCCGTTAAGAATAAGAGGACGACAGCATGGTTGACAACAGTTTATCTTCGTGAGATAGTCCATCTACATGGAGTAACTTCCAGTATTGTGAGTGATTGTAACCCCATATTCACCAGTGAGTTTTGGAAGATCTTGTAAGAGGCACTTGGTACACAGTTATGTTTGATAACCCCTTATCATCCTCAGACCGATGGATAGACGAAGAGTGTGAATAGAGTCCTTGAAGATCTTTTAAGACTGTGTATCCTCGACTTCGGAGGGACTTGGGAAGAGCATCTTCCTTTAGTAGAGTTCACCTACAACAATAGTTTCCAGGCTAGTATGGGCATGGCATCGTTCGAAGCATTGTATGGACGACCCTGTAGATCACCGACTTGTTGGTGCGAATCTACAGAAAGGCTTCTACTTGGATCTAAGATGGTTAGAGAAACTTTGAAAAAGATTGATCTCATCCGCAGGCGCATGAAGACAGCTCAGGACAGGCAGAAGTTCTATGTAGATAGGAGAAGGACTGATATTGAGTTTGAGGTGGGAGATATGGCTTTCATCAAGGTATCACATTTGAGGAATGTAGTTCGTTTTGGATCTGTAGGGAAATTGGCACCAAGGTTTGTAGGGCCATTTCCCATAACGGAAAGGATTAGCCAAATGGCCTATAGAGTAAAGCTACCAGAGAGACTGTCCGATGTTCATGATGTTTTCCATGTCTCTCATTTACGGAAGTGCTTGCATGATACCGCAGAAGTAGTTGGACAGAGTATGTTTGAGGAAGTGGAACGGGAGGCGACAGTTAGACGAGTTCCTACCCGTATTCTTGGATCGGAGGTTAAGAAACTACGAAACCGAGAGGCCAAGTTGGTGAAAGTACGATAGGGAGATGACCAAGAGGATGCAACTCGAGAGACTGAAGACAAGATTCACGCTTCATATCCTTTCCTTTTTGAGAGTATGTTCTTAACTTCTTCTTTCAAAGCTTTTATTCATGTTTGTTTCCATCATATGAGTACATCCTATCGATCGAATCTTCGACCTTTAGGTAGGGAACCCATGGATGTAAACACGTGTTTGAGACATGTTATGATTGATGGATGCAAGTGTTTGCTAGTGGTTGCTCGTGGATGCATATACACACACATTAGGCACTAGATCGGGTCAATCACTCTCATACTGCATATGGATGTGTGAGCATTTTTCTTCTTTTTATGGATGGAAATGGGTGTATCATCGTACGGATGCGGCATTTGGATGAATGATTGTGCACACATATAGAACTTTCATGTTATAATAGGATTATTTGCATACATGTTGGATTCATGGCACTAATATACATCGCATTAAGGAGGTCAACTGAATCAGTAGACCGCCTGATCTTTCACATCAGTATAGGAACATATACACTCACCTTTGCATATGTTCATATAATCATTAGAAATCTTTTAAGGACAATGGATGCCTTTGATTGGTGGATGAGTAGATGGATGTTGTATGATAGGATACACATTCTTCTTAACTTAGAGATTTCAGGGACGAAATCCTTTAAGTAGGGGAGAATGTAACACCCCGTAATTTAAAATACACTATTAACAATAAATTAAGGAACACTTAATTAAATACATGGAATTAAGTAAAACAGACTGCGCCATTGCGTTCATCTCGGAATTCTACTTAGGATAGACTCTGAGTTTGCGTAAAACGAACATCGTAAGAAGAAGATATTAAGGTTTGAAGTTTATAAAAATATATAAGCTAAATATATATAGATAAACATTCCAGAAAATCAGAAATCGAAGGCGGGACAATGCGGGAATCAGACCCTTTGGGGGTCGACCCCAGCACTTGGGATGTCGACCTATAGGTCAACACCATAAGGGGGTGTCGACACCCAGGTCGACACCTCCAAATCCGAACTAGATTAATTCCTGCGTACGTGGATTGAATTCTTGGCTAGATTCATTGACCCTATGCTATTAATATGACCCTATACCCATTGTTTTATTCATCTAAATCAATGGTGACAACGCGATGCTACCCCGGTATAATCTGCTCTAGCCTATTCCTTCTTCAACAATTGAGTTATACGTATTCAGAGATCTATGATACAACTTCTGCAACTAATTCCCTGTTCTTTAGATCCAATCACAGTGAGTCTACGTTATTTTTAGATTTAAACACCTAAAATGTAATATTGACATGTTTAGAAATTGAATCTAAGCCTATGACTATTTGAATCACATCAGATCTGCCATTACTTGTATGTCTAGTCCATTGTTTAGATCTCATCATGTCTGTTTATGATATCACTATTATGCTAGTTTGCCTAATTATGTCATTATGCCCAATTCTATCACTATATGCTTATTCAGTTGCTAGGCCTATTTCTACCATCATATGTCTATCTTGTTAGTATGATTATTCCTATTCTCTTCCCTTCTTCTTTTCCCTTTTAATTTTATAGCCAGGCTACCTTCGAGCCTAGGTATACCGCTGAAATATGCGAACGTGTGAAATTAGGAACGAGGGGAAACGTTAAAATTGCGACATAACTTGTAATGGGAAATTCGGGCATAAATTGAGTTGAAAACAGGATATGAATTTGGGGCATATGGTACGTGATGAATATAACTTGGGAAAGGGGCATAAAACCTATAATGAAATAGGAATAATTGTTAAAGAATGAAAATGCCTAGATTTACAGTAATTAGAAACTGTAACCTTGCTTAGACACGAGGTTAGATTGCACTTGTGGTAGAAGTCTGCCCGGAACCGCCCGGCATATCCAGCGTCTACAAGTGGTAAATATAAAGTGAGGGGACTAAGGGCACAAACATGAGACGGTGCTAAGACACGAGGTTAAGTCCGACTTATGGAAGAAGTATGCCCGGACCCAACCGGCATATCCAGCATCCACAAGTAGTAAACTTAATGTGGGAGGTCTAGCGCATTATAACCATAAATGAATGAAAGTGATAAACTTGTAATACATAATCTGTTTGAATCCATAGGGATTACATGAACCAATTAACTTGAGTAGGGGTTAAGTAAAATTGATTGAACCAGTGGGAGAGTTAAGTAAATCTTGGGGTAATAATTGTATATATAGGCCCACAAACTTAACATGTTGGGGTTATGCAATCTTGATAAACTAGTAGGCATAACCTGTGGAAAACCTAGTAGTGGGGATGCAAACCTAGGAGGAAGCTTATATCATATGAAATTTGGGACCCATATGAGTCAGTAACCTATGTCAGTATCAAACGGGAAACCCCCGAACTAGGTCGAGGTCAGGGCACGCTTACTGGGCTGGTTATAAGAGGTCACTTGAGGGACGGTGTGGGCGGCGCATTCCGACGGGGTCATGTTCGTGCATGGGTCCGGACCAGGGAGGCTAAGATGTCATGACACTGTGTAGATATGGTTTGTGCACATCTTATAAACATAGGGTTGCCACTTTAGGAAGTGATATATCTTACTGTGGGGCCAGCACTGGGTATCTACGAGGGATAGGGAGTCGATCAATTGGGGTAGTAATTAAGGTATATCTAGTCTTGATCATTTAGGAGCCCATTATTATCGTTTGGGGTAACACCCGTCAGTTCTGTTGTGATACCTGTTATTGTATGGGGTAAAACCTCTCACTAGAAGTACACCTAGGTCTACCATCTTGTACCTGTTGGGATCATCTTGTTCTTGTTATACTAGTATTGGTGCAAAGAAGAGTATTAGAGAAGCACAATGCATGTTCTATTATGTTTATCCTGTTTATCTTGTTATACCTACCTTATTACACTGTTATCTCTCTCTCTTCAACTTATATGCCTGTCATGATACTTTTACTTATTTATATGCAGAAAGTATCTAGACTCGCCAGACCTTATGTCTGACCCATTTTGCTTTCTCTTCTGCCCCCCATAGGTTCTCAGGGTGGGATTATGCTATTTTTTATGTGTTGGGGATTATGCTATTTTTTATGTGTTATTGTACTCTAATGATGATTTTGTACAGGGTAGAAGTTTTATGTTTTTAGTATTCTAGACTTATTATGTAATTGGGTTTGAACCACAAAGTTTTTCTATTTAATAAAGTTTTTAATTTCGCTATTATTTTATATCTGTCTTATAATGTTTCTGTTCCTGTTTACCTAAACGCTTCACGAAACTTAATGCATTCTGATAAAGAGTGACATTAACGTACATGGGGTGTCATAAGAATCAATCCAAAAGGTAAGATCTTTGCTTCACTGCGTGCATTCCATGCTTCGGTGAAAGATACCACTTTCAATTTATACTCGTCTCGTGTGATTATTTAATATGTTTATTATATTATATACATTATTTTTTTAGCTACCGACCTAACTTGTATGCATATATTTGTGTTTTCTACATTTGATAATATATATCCACATTTGATGATATATATAAAGTATGTATGCATATTCAAAATAAATAATATATGTATATACTATCATATAATTCATGGGTAGTAATTTAATGTAAAAAGATTTTCTCTTAAATAACGTTAAAAAGTTGAAGTCTTTCGCAAGTTTCTATGTCTGTGGCTTCCACTAACCTCCCACCAATGTTCTTCCACTTTCTGTTCGCCCAACCTATAATGTCCCACCTCTGGCTACCACGCCGTTGCTCGACCTTGTCTTCCAATGCCTTCTGACCCAAATATTTTAGAATCTCTCCTCCCTTCCCTTTACTTCCCCTTCTACACTACCTTCTCTGCTCTCAAATCCTCTCTGCCTTCCTCATCTGGACCGTTCTTATGTTGAGATCACAACTCCTTCTTTGGCGAGGACCGGTCTTCTGCCTTCCTTTACTTCTATCCCGCACATGGTTGAATTTTTGAAATCCAAGAACTGTTGCTTCAAATGTGCAAACAAGGGACATGTGAAAAGAGCCTATAGCAGCCCTAAAATTTTCTTTTACTGTGGATCTTACGGGCACTCGACCCAACGTCACTCACATAGAAAGAAGTGAAAAAAAGTTTCTTTTTGTTCTTTCCCTCGACCCGATAATGCCTCTGCCAATCCCCCCTCTCGCCATGATTTATGCTTTAAATCAACAACTCTCTCTCTCTCCCCCACGTATTTCGAAATTATCACATCGTTAATTTTTCCACTTACAAACCCTCTTCTTGGTCTAATCCTCTTGCTAAACCTTGCCTAACTTACCTCTCTCCAAATTCTTCTCCAATGGCCCTTTCACATGCATGGAAGGCGTGCTTTCTGGTAGCACTGTAGCAATTTTGGGAACAATCAGTATGGACCATGGCTGCTTAGGGGAGACTTTAATATCATGCGTGGTGTCTTCGGCCGACACTCTAGGACTCACAGCTCTAAATCGGATTCCTTTGACAACTTTATTATCGCTTGAGCATTCCTTAACCCTTCCATCTCCAACCGTCGTTTTATGTGGACCAACCATCATTCCTCCACCTTTATCGTCAAACTCGACAGCTTCCTCTTTAATTTTATATGGAGGACTTATTCCCCCTCTCCTACGTCCATGGCCTTGTCGCCGTCCGTTCTGATCACTGTCCAATTCTTCTAACATCGACTCTTACTTCCAACTCAAACACACCTTCCATTTTAGGCATCTATGGATTTTTGAACTAGGATTTAATGACTATAATCACTTTGTATCGATTTCCCTTGATGTTTCCAACTCAGTAGTCGCATCTTTAATACCCAAGCTATGTAGTCTGGCGCAGCCTACTCCGCCCGAGGGACAAGAACATCTGGAGTTCCCTCTGTTGCCGCATTACCTTGCTTCAGAATGAAAACCTTGACATCAACATCAAAAAATAAGGTGGTCCTCTCAGTGCCATCGATGCTTCCATGTTCCTTAATCTTGAATCTCAACTCTCGCATCTCATTCGGCAAGAGGAAATTGGTCGAAAATAACATTCTACCGCTATGTCGATTGCAGAAGGAGATAGAAACACTACTTATATTCATAGGTTCGCTAATGGTAGGAGATGCGCCAAACTAATCTTAGAGATCCTACATGATAATGTCTCCACGACGGATCCCCAAGCTATTAATGCCCTATTCACCTCTCATTTCGGAAACCTCTTAGGCCAATCCTCTCCCCAGCACCCGCCAATCAACTAGGACCTTCTCTACCCTGATCAACCCCCATCCCCCCTCATTGAAGATTATATCTTTGTTGCCCTCAAGGCTATGGATGGTAACAAATCTCCTGGTCACAATAGGTTTGGACCGTTGTATTTTTTTACATTTTTGGAATCTTCTCAAAACGTACTTTCTGAACCTATTCCACGAACTCCATTCCAACCCCTTTTGCATCGTCTTCCTTAGTTACTCTAGGATAATCCTTCTCCCTAAGCATGAAGAGGTGATTGAGCTTGACAATTTCTATCCCATTATCTTACTAAACTGCACCTTCAAACTTATCACTAAGGTCCTTCCTAACACCTCCAGTGCCACATCTCTAACCTTGTCATCACTAAGAAATCAGCCTTCACCCTTGGTCGTAACATCTTTGACTATGTTCCTACCACCCAAGAGATCATCTTTCTGCTCTCAAACCACCACCCCTGCATTACTCTCAAAATTGACTTCTCGAAAGCTTTATACGCGGTCAATTGGAAGTTCTTACTTGATATCCTAAGCCACAGAGGCTTCCACTTACGTTGGTGAAATCGGATTGCCTACATTATCCAGTCTAGCCTCTCCACTATCTCTACTAATTGCTTCGACAGAGGTCTTTTCATATCTAGACGTAGCCTCGGCTAGGGATACCCTGTATCACCCCTCTTTTTTGTACTTTTGTGGATGTTCTCAACCGTATAGTCAAGCCTAAGCCATAGAGAGCTTCCTTAGTGGTATTCTCCCACATCCTGACATCTTTGACACAATTGACATCCAATTTACAGATGACACCATTTTCTTTACTTCTCCGATGCCTAGTAATATTCAATGTTTGAAGGTGTTGCTCTATACCTTCGAACTCATCTCTGGTATTTCTATCAATTTCTCTAAAAGTTCCATCATCATGCTTGGTGGTGCGGATCTCTATGATCCTTCCATAGCTGACACCCTCAACCACCACCTTAGAAATTTCCCGATTTCTACTTGGGTGTCCCTATCCGTCCAACCAAGCTTCAACACTCTATTTGTCTTCCTCTCACCTCCAAAATTGAAACTCGACTCACATGTTGGAAAGCTTCCTCTCTCTCTCTTCCATTGGTCGCCTTGCCCTTTTGATATCCATCCTCTCTGCCATGCCACTATACTGCCTCTCTTTCAACTCATCACCACCTTGGGTCACAAACAAGATTGATCGTCCCTCACCATTCTGGTGGGGAGTCCTTGAATATCTCCCCATAACTGTAGACTTTTATCCACCTCCATTGAAAATGGTCATTCGTGCTCTTTCTATCATGACACCTAGTAGCTCAGTTCCTCCCCTTAGACACTTTTATCCTGAGTTCTTTGGTGCCTCTGCTAACCCCTCTATATCTGTTCATGATGTTGTCAGGTTTGTCCTAACCAACCTTTCTTCGCCTTCCTATTTCTTTGATAATGTGCTTTCCAAAATGCCGGAGATCCTCCTAACCATCTCTCTCTCCTCCCCACTCGACTTGATAACATGGAATCTTCATCCAAATTTCAGATTTTATGTCGAATCATGTTACCACTACCTTAATTTTTCATGTGGTTCTTTTTTCTTTCCTAGACTTTGGAAAATACATGCCCCACCGTGCATTTGTTTCTTCTTGTAATGCCTTGCTTATGAAAAGATTAACTCCAAAGATAGATTAGCCCACAAAAGCATCCAAGTTGATTTAAGATATGTTCTTTGCTATGACACCGACGAATCCATTCAATACCATTTCCAGGATTATGACTTTAGTTACCACGTCTGGGCCTCCTCCTTCTTCCACACCCTAGACTTTGTCCCCTCCACCCCCCGAACCCAACCCTATACATACTAGTAACACTTCAAGCCAAATCTAGATCTAGGCATCTTCATTACCGCCTTTTGCTGGTCCATTTGGGTCAAAAGAAATAATAGATGCTTCAACAATAAAGCTTGCTCTCGAATCTCCTTGTGCAAAATGATCACTTACCTATTTTCTCTCTAGACATGTTCTCAAGCTCCGCAACCATTTTAGCTTCGCCTTTGGGAGCTTAGCAATAACTCTGATGAGTATGTAGGAAGTTCTGATGTTTCCATCGCCACCACTAGGATACAATTTCCTAGGCAATGGCGAGGTGCTTGGTTGGTTGCTTTTGTCTTTCATCTTGTGGGTAGTTCCCGTCTTGGTGGATCTTAATAGCACAACACTGTTATGCTTGTTATCTTTGCTAGGGCGATGCTTTATTCTAGGCCCAATTTCTGTAACAAACCAAATTTTAACGAATAATGATTAATTAATTAATTAATTAATTAAAGAATAAGTTGAAAAAGTATGGGATTTGGAAATTGTAACAACCAGAATTTCGACGGACTGAATTTTTTTGAAAATTCTAATCTATCAAAACTCGAGTTGGATTGTTTGGTATCCTGCAGAAAAGACAGAGATAATAAACATATTAAAGCTCAGAAACCATCTCACAACGGAATGGAATAAAATATAGTATGATTAGATATAGTCTTACCTAGGTAATAATACTGCCTAACCAGTATACAAAGCTATCATATCTCTGCAACAAGTCTAACCTGCGAGTATGTTATGAGGAGGGGGTCAGAACACAAGTTCTGGTGACTGGACTTAAACTACACATTCTGGAATAAACCTACGTGTATCGTTTAGCTACATTTTCTTATTTATTAGGTTACTTGGGTTAATAGCGGTCAAGGCTTACATACAAGTCGTACCCATCTACCTTCCCAGTAAATTAACCTAATATAGTATATATGTAGCTACCCCCAATGTCAAGGTACTTCCCATAGTACCCTTCTCGCACGGGCTCCGCTATTATGCCACGAAAGCATATACAACTCTCATCATATGCCGGAGCGACATACAGATCTCCATGTTGTGCATCTACCATACTACGCCGGAACGATTTACGGGTCTCAGCACGGAGTAATGCCCTAACATATATGATACACCACCCGGTGAGGTGTGCATGTATCCGAATACGTATGGACTATCTACTATACCCTGAGTTCCGTAATAGGGCTACATCACGGAACTCTATCGGGAAACTTTTTCAGATATCTGCATTAGAGTACAAATGTTATGGTCTGCATTTCTCATGGTGGCAATGGTCCCACCAGGCTCCTCCCTCAACTAATGAAAGACGATAGATGAGCTATGTGACGTGCCCCTAACAAACAATCTATATCTAAATTAGCGTTGTTCCTTTACCAAATTACCTCGATAGTGAAAGGTTGATGGTCTCTTTGTTTAGCTCCAGTCTTTCCGCATCACGCTGACTACCGATGATAGGTACCCGACGATTACTATCCTTTATCGTTCCGACTCTAAGGAAAACTCAGATGAGGCAAATCGCCGAAACACCTACGCCATATTGGCACGGCCTTCTGACTACCAACTACATTGCAGTCAAGGTATGCCCGCTGCGTGGTAATGCGCAGACCGAACCCCTGCAAGTATAGCCTGAGCCTGCACCGCAAAAGATGACTACTACGAAGTAACCTACTATGTCAATCTAAAGTCGCGTGCTTCCTTTCAGTCCCTCAGAGCTAGCGAGAAGGATATTGGCAGAATAGGGAAGAATAATCATATGGATGTGCGCTTCCTTTATATCTCTAGACACCATGATGATCCACCCCATTGGGTTCTTCACCTTCAGACGTATGGACTAGTCCAAGCGCATTAAGTTAACGTGTTAGTAGACCCTATATCTAAACGTTTAATTACGTGCTTGCTCTACCTCATACGATTTTTACTTGGTTATTTCAATTCATATTGACTTATTATTAAAGTTGCCAAGTTCTCTCCGAGCCCATTTTATCTCTAAGAAATGGACCCCTATTGGTTATTAATTTAGTTATATAACTAATCCATTTAAGCATGTTATTTTCTAGGTTTTCAAGTTCTCAAGTTTACAAGTTACAATAACATGTTCTTCTTATCTCAATTAACAGCTTTTAGGTTCTTACTATCAGCAGATTTCAGGTTCTTTTTATCACAATCAGCAGGTTTCATGTTCTTACGTTTTCAAATTACTTAATTTATAATTAACTACAACTTATCTTATTTACTTAGTTCTCTTTAACTAAGGTTTATTAATAAGTTCTCTATCCTTTATCATAACTTACATTGTAATTTCCACTTGTCCATAGGATAAGCCTACCTATTATCTTTCGTTCTTACATTCAGGATTATTCATAATAGGTTATTATCATTCCCCGTTCATTCTAATTCTTATACTGTTCTCACATTCTAGTTTTTTGTAATTACTTTCTGTAAGTATCTTCAGTAGTTTTTCTATCTTTCCTTATAGTTTCTGTTTGATTAGTATTCAAATTACTCTAAGTTAATATCTCAGTCTTTTTCCCCCATCTTCATCAAATTATTTATAGTTTATTGTGGTTATACCTAAATAGGCCTAAAATTCTTATGTATGCAGCTGATTTGGGCATAGATTTATGTACCTAATTGCCTACAACCGATTATTATCCTTTATTTTATGCACGTTTTTAAATCTGATTATATTGGAACATTGGAATCAAGATTGGATAATTTGGGGAAAATTGTACATGTATTGTATAACTATAATATATGGGAACATTAAACTGGTAATTTTCAAACCTGATTAAGTATGTAAAATGGCTATGGTATAGGTTATGATAGAAAAATGAACTATAACGTATATTTGCATAAATATAATAAATTAGGGAATCATAATAAACAAACGTGGTTTATTTTGCAAATATGAATACTACAAGAAAATAATATATTGATAGCAAGCAAGAATTGCACGGTAATTTAGCTTGCTATAGTTAAGTGCGCTAGTCATTAATTAGGATAAACCATGACTTAAAATAGTAAATTATGACATTGACCAATGTAATAACAAATAAATCATGGTCATGAACAGTAAACCATGACATGGCATCCACGTAGTAGTAAATGATATGGAAAAATTTTGACCGCCAAAATTTTCACGCTTCCCTCCCAATTCTTGGCCATTGAAATTTTCTTTTGTTCTTCTTCACAAAACCTAATTTTTCACGCTTCCCTCTTTTTCACGTTTCCCTATGATTTTTCTCGCTTTCCTCCCAATTCTTCCTTTTCACTATTCCAAATTAGGTCTCCTTTACGAAAATCTTCTTCATCCTTGAACCCTCCTTCAACCTACGAACTCCTCTCCAACACCGAACTCTCCTTACTGTCAAAGATCCAATCTTAACCCTTTCCATCATCGTATTTGCGCTATTCTTCACGAAGCTGAAGCGGGAATACTCAAAGAAGCTGAAGCTGGGAATACTCGTATTTGCGCGATTCCACCATCATATTCCCTATGTTCATTACTTGCAAGAAATAACAATATCCAGGTGCCAACTTATAAACGCAAGTGTCTATTATATGAATAAACATAGGGAATAACATTTATAGTAGCTTGCTAGACTTATTTAATTTGTGATTTCAGCGCAATAGGTTTATTTTGTGTCTATCTCCTTTTGCATGTCTCATTAGAGGTTAGAGCGTTGTATACACAAAAAAGCATATAGTTGATGTATCAGAGTGGTTTTGCTCGTCAAAGTCTAACAAGGTTGTTATTTCCTATTTCTTTATTAGTTATAATGTTTCTGTTATTTTCAGTAATAATGTTGATGATGAATTCCATTGCAAATTTGGATGATGCAGTACTTAATGAGATATGTGAGCTTAAATAGTTAGCGATACTTTGTTTGGGAGTTAAACCCAAAACCTTTTCTGAAACTTCATTTATAACATATCTATATATCTATATTTAGTGATGCTTTGTTAATTTATCCTATTTTATTTCTGTTGCGTGGAAAATGAATTCTTAAACTGAACTGGATCATGTTAGACCTTGACCTATGTATAATAAATATTTATGAACTTGTATTCTATTAAGTATAATTTGTCATGTTCAGAAATACTTTCTGTTTGAAACTATGTTGTCTAGAATATACATTTTTAGATTTACAGCTAACCACTATGCCACTGCAATTCCATCGCTCACATGTCACCACCACTATTTCGAGGATAGCTGACACCACTACCTTCAGTTACACACCACCATAGCATTTGCAAAGTTTCCCAAAGTTGCCACCAAACCTGTCAATGACTGCATAGATGAAAGCAATCGAATAGTGTCGACCTATTTGTCATCTTCTAAATACAGTTCCTTTCTGTTTAATTATTTAACCAACATATTTATGTAAATAGTTATGTAAGTGTAGTTTTTTTTGTATTCAGTGCAGAATTCTTGCTTATAGCGCAAAAGAAAAGAAAAGAAAATAAAGAAAAAAATAACATAAAAAAATAGAACCTATATGCATCTTTGTTGACTAAGGTTACATATGTTTCTTTGTTGTCCACAATTAACAGACTGTGTTCTGTCTCTTACCTTGTTCTCTTATTTTTCATACTTCCCATCTTGCTTTACAAAAGTTGACATTATGGAGAATCGACATTTTGGGGCGTGTACTGTCGGTTTGCATGTATTCTGATTATATAACTTATAGGTGTATTCTCTCGTATTAGTTATCTTTTGTTCTTTAATTTTTCCCATTCAAGTTAATCTCAATGTAAGCATTTGATTTTGATGTGAACGTAGTTGGTTGAATGCATGCAAAGAGGAGATACATCACCCCTAGAAACACTGAACTTAAACACTGGAAACACTACCTATGAATGATTTTTTTCTTATTCATAATGCATACTAAGTTGTATGCAGTAAAAATCAGTTATTTCATTTGTGTAAACCTTCACCCATTTTTCAAGTAATTGGTTGCTTCTTTATCTCAAGTAATATTTTAAGAAATGCAGTACAAATCCTCGTCGTTAGCCTCATTGGTGCATGTATATCGATGAAAGATGTACTCCAATTGTTTTCGTGGAAATGCTAGAACGACTGATTATTTGCGGTCAAATTGTGCGGATCACGGAGTGTACGGTAGAAATTCAAGGAGGCCAGTGAAAAACTATGGCTGATACTACTCCCGCACAAATTGACTAACACATACGTCGGTCAGAACTCATTTTTGTTGTTTTGGTGTAGTAATTTTATGCTATCTCATATTCAATCTAGTTTATCCTATTATGAACAGTATTAGCTATTGTTTCACTGAGAGAAGCTAATCTTGGTATTTGCATAAGGTGAACATGACATCTTAGTATCTAAAACGTTATTTACACCAGCATAAGGCTATTTCTTTATTATATGAAGTGTCATTTAAGTAGTGTCATTTAAGTAGTACTCAATAGGCCAAACTAGGGCTTAATTTTTCCTAGCATCGTGATTATTTGTTTGATAGTAAATAGATACTCCAAACCTATTCATGTCAGTTTATCAACAATAGAATTCGTCGACAAAAAAACTACTTAAAGTAGTACACTGCAATATGTCTGAATTTGTTATTGTATAAGCAATTTTGCTTGTAATTTATTATGTCAAACCGGGAAACCATGCTGAAGCGATAGCATGCTACAATGAGGTTCTCAGAATATATCCTATGGGAGTAAATGTGCTTGTTAATAGCGGAAATACATTGAATGAGATTGTGAGGCGCTATATTCGAGCTGCTTCTATAAGGCCAACAATGCCTGAAGCTCATGCAAATTTAGCCTTAGCTTACAAAGACATGTAATTGTTTATTTTCACTGATGTTTTATCCTGCTTGAATGGGCTGATATTCCGCACAATACACTTGCCGTGGACATGAAGATAAGGCTATAGTAGGTTATCAGAAGGCATTGCTTCTTTGCCCTGATTTTCCAGAAGCTACAAGTAATATGTTACACACATTCCAGGTAATCAGGGGCGTCATTGTTATTTCACAGTAATTCAATTAGGATTTTTTCTGATCACTCTTTGATATGCACAACATTTATTTGATATTGGTGCGTCATTTTTGTGTTTACTCATTTTTTTTATGATAGGAATAATCATGAGAAAATGTTTACCGAAGTCGAGGGAATAATTAATAGGCAGATAAAGGTGTGTGCTATATTTATTTTTGTTTAAAGGTTTTACAAACTAGCTAAAAATTAAGAGGTGATTTTCATATTTATTTAAGTTTTATGCTTACTATGTATAGAAAACTGGCCCTAAAAAAATATCCAAAATTATTGATATATATGAAAATATTGGCTGTAAAACTCGAATTAAATAAATGAAATGACAAAAATCAGACTGAAAATTGCAATTAGGTTGAACTGATTGTCAAGTAAAAAGGCAAACATGTACAAGTTGTAGCTTCTTAAAGCAAACATGAGTTAAATTATGTACATTAGTGGCTGGCCTTTTGTTTTACATCACGTTGAAAGATCCTTATCAAATCTTGAATACATGGTTTGTTGAAGCTCAACTATATACAAATTTTGATCATAATATATTGTTATTACCATTCTAACCATCATATGTACTTGTATTTGTTTTGCATTTTATTTATGTCTATAGTTCATTTTCACATGTCACTAATCCATAAATAAGCTTTAACATTCTACTGTCGTGTGTAAGGTAGTTTCAGGTTATCTGCTTATTTGACATAAAAAATGCATTTAGAATGGCTGCATACAGATTTGATAATATGAAGAAGTGAATGTCTCTTGTAATACCCAATCTAGTAGATTGTTTGATTTGTATATCTTTATTTATTGGATTAGGGAATCAAAAGGCCTAGAGTTTGGCAGATGGAATCTTGTCTAAAAGATGGCATCGTTGTAGAGGATGCAAGGTTATTTTATCTTAGTGACTGAGGCATAGTTTTTTTAAACTGTGAAATGATCAATCAGTGGGAGTCCATGCACAATAAGTGAATTTGAATTTTTTTCCTTAAACTTTTATGATTATTTCACCATTTAAAAAACGTTATAACAGAACAAACGGAATTACAGAGTTCATGGATAAATTCTTGCTGATAATTTGTCATATTAATTGTAATCCAATGAGTTCATGGATAAAAGAATGATAAATATGAACATAAAGTTTGTTTGTTTATGAATCATTACAGAATCTTAGACCAATGAATCAGGATAGGATTCATGAATGTTAACATGAACCGAGTGGCGAGTACAAGTAATGTAATACATATGACACAGAATAGGATATAACACAAAGAACTTGTCAATCGAGACATGCATAATTAAGGAGCGGAAAATGACAAAATACACAAACGATTAATCTTTGCACATGAAATTAAATAAAATAAACAAGAAAACAAAAACAAAATAAGATTATAATAATGGATGGAGTGGGAACTGCCTCATAAAAGAAATTAAACCAAAAGAAAAATCTATTCTGAGTTAAAAGAGATCAACTAAGTTCAACAATTAGAATTTCTTGAAGATAAACATAGAAAAGCGATCAAGACATTTGTTTGGTGAAATGAATTTCTTTATGAAAAATTCACGATTAAACAGATTAACTTTGGTGAAAGATATTTGTTATAACATTCTAGGTCAGACTTAAAAGAGATCATTTAAATGTGGTCTTCGACCGTAGGTCAGGTTGTGTACTATGATGAACAAAGGGAGGTAATGGTATGGTGCGTGTGCAAGTTGATTTGAAATAACCTATTCAATTAACCCTTGGCCATTTGCATGCAAGTCTTCCACCAACCCTGACGTTTCAAATCACACTTCTTCTTATTTATTTATTTTTGGCTCATTTTTCTCCATTTGCATGCACATTTAAACAACTTAAAAAACACCTTATCTTTTGATGATTCAACGGTTACAGGAATCTCATGGATGTCAAACCATGAAAACATAGAGCCATACTAAGTGGCTAGAGCAGGAGGAATGGATGTCGGATAGCAGTTTTTTGCGTGATGGTGCGAGGTTGTTCAGTCGTGGCCAAGTGGAGGCTCCGACGAAAAGTGCAAATAGCCTGGTGAATACTTGAGTTAATAGTGTGAATAATTCTCACATATAGGTGTTTATAATTAGTTGTGACACCATATTATTCTTGGAATCAAGTAGTTCCAATCTATCTGCGTTTAAATAAACATTTTTACACAATATTGGGAGAAAATATGCATCTTTACACGATATTTATAAAATCGAGGTATGTAAAAGTGTCCACTAAAGATAGAAATCTACAAGGAAGGCGTATGAGGTGAATGTTGGCTTATAATTACAAGGTGTATTAGGTGAACGTGGGTTTATAATTTTGGTTACAAGGAAGGAGCAATCTAAAGTAGTATCATTATAGGAAGGAGTATGAGGTGAATATGGGTTTATAATTTGGGTTATGTTTAAATTTAAATTTACACCCCAAAGTGTTAATTGCAGAAGACGAGGTGAATGTGGGTTTATAATTGCTTCCATTAGATTTTTAAGTAGCATGTCAGTTTTGTATAGTTAAAGTGTATGTTGTTTGGGTAGTTGAGCAGTTTTTGTATGGGAGATGCTAGATAGTATAGGATGCAGTAGTAGTGTGTAGATTGAGGTGAATTGTTGTAGCTGACAGAGCATTTGGCTTGACGGCAGTTTGTCGTGGCGGGTCAAGTGATTGTTTGGGTCAAGGCATACTATTTTTGTTGAAATATATGTAATCAAGGTTTTTATGCTTCATAACCAATTTTAATAACACTGGTCTCAATTGTCCAGAACGTCCAATGGGAAAAGCTTGGCCTTCTTGTTTTGGTGTTAATGGTTTTTCTAACTTTGCAGCTCGCTAAGGTAATCCAATCTTCAAAAAGACATAAATTCAACTCATTGTTAGTCTTCATATGCTTGCAACTTATCTTCTGTTATGATTATACATGGAATTACAAAATTTGTTCGAGTTGGTGCTGGCTGTTGAAAGCACTACAGGTAAATCTATTTTGCTGTGTGAACTTATGAAGTTTTCAGTTCTGCTTCTGAATTCCGGTTTAGATTCCAGTGTCTGTAGGAGTGAACTTTGGTTCATCTATGAATTTTTTTTTTTTTGCTTGAACTTTGGTTGATTTCTTGCATATATCATTTTCAGGTTTGGACAAACTTGCGACGAGTGGAATAATCAGGTCTGTACGTATATGGGGTAAACCTTGTTCATCTTATTTGATATAGATTAGCTTTGTATATTGGTTGATTTATCATGTTTACTAAATGTGTGCTTCGTAATGCTATTAGTACCCACATGATAAACTTTATTGGTCCCTTCAAAACCAACTAATACCTAGTAAGAAAAGCTTAGACAAAACTATACACATTTAAAATCGCAATCTTGGTGCTGGAAAGGCACATGGACCTGCACATAGCAATACAAGTCATTAGCGTAAATTTATCTTGAGTTCTATTCTTTGTAAATAACAATATCCAGCTGCCAACTTATAACTGTAAAGAAGACGCCATTGAATATGCAAAAAGTACAATGTGCCAAATCACTGTTACAAAAGAAAAATCTATCTACAGCCGAGACCGGAACTTATGGCATCTTAGCTATGAGGTGATTATGTAGTATCTTCTAATTTTGAAAAAAATGCAAGCACCAAAAAACAGCGGCGTTCATAATTTCTAGTGTGCATGCTTGTACATGTTAGAAAGGCATATATTGTATTTTCTTTTCCTCCTCAATATTTAAACTCTCTCTCTATACACACACACATGCGCCCACGCGTGTGCGTGCTTAACATGTAACATAAAGAGGTGTATTTGTCACTTATGTAAGCATATTTTACTAAACGTTGTTACTTCTTAGGAAGGTAATAAATATTTTAGTGTAACTATATACTTCTTCCATTCTCATTTTTATCGTTATAGCCTCATAAATATTTAGCGTAAAAAGTAAATGTGAGAGAGTATGAGAACAACGTGTATATTCTTAACATATTTTTAAATATTACTATCTGGTTTCCTTAGTATGGTATCTATTGGGTATAGAGTACCACTTGAGTGTGCTATCAGTTTCATATACAGATTAATTTTGGTTGATGGATATGTGAATGCAAATGATACGCCTGCTCCTAAATGAAGCATAGCTGAATGTGCAGACTCATGGTTTGACTTGGCTTGCAAATTACTGCAACTATGAATTATAAATGAAATCAAAATGATGCATGCTGTAAGTTCAGTGTTTGATTGACTATGCTTATCAGATTAGTTTAGTGTTTGATGCACAGCTCAAATTCCCCTAACAGGTGTTATTTCTGTTACCATTGATTTTTTTAATTTTATAAGCTATTTGCTGAAGAATAATAATAATAAAATAATGAAACGTTTGTAAATGATGCAGGACTCATAAATTTCTGTATTGGTTATTAATTTAAAATTTGGTTTTTTCTATAGACGAAGTTGAAGGGTGACCAAACTGGGAGAAATGCCACTTACCTGTATTAACAAAGGTACTAAACCAGTCTTGCTTTTATT
Source organism: Allium sativum (assembly GCA_030737875.1). Taxonomy (NCBI): domain Eukaryota; kingdom Viridiplantae; phylum Streptophyta; class Magnoliopsida; order Asparagales; family Amaryllidaceae; genus Allium; species Allium sativum. Next base: position 973,016,116 of record CM060920.1, read on the forward strand.
TGGTTGGTTATAATATTTCAAAATAGATAACAGGAAGCAACACTTCAAAAAGGATATATTGATTATTAGTTTGCTAATTTTGACACAGGTTTTCGAGTAGCTTCCACTTTTTAAAACAGAGTAAGTTTATAACGATAATGAAGGCAATGAAGTTTAGCCAAATTCTATTAAAGTTAATTAGAGATTACTCTAATAAAGCAGTCACAGCAACATGAAAATGCAGTGTGATGCCTGCAACAAAACTGCAGCCTCGGTCGTCTGCAGTGTAAATGAGGTTGCACTGTGCGATGACTGCAACCGTAAAGTTCATCATGATAACAAAGTTGCAAGCAAACGTCTTCGATTTTCACTCTTTGAATTGAGCCATCTTCATCTCAGTGATATATGCAAGGTATTTTTTCTCCCTCCTCTACATCATATATTTTCTTAGTACATTTTTAAGCTAAAGATGTGTAAATGTTTGATATTCAATCCAGGAAAAAGGAGGATATGCAAGGTTTATAATTTTCTTAGTCCATCATGTATGAAATATGTTATCAATGATGTTTTCATACATTGTTCATGGTATATTAAAAATTCATATATTGTTTACTTATACAAAATATGCACTTGCTGCTACAAAATTGAAGCTGCACTTAAGAAAGTTGCACCAAAGAAGGTTTTTTTTTTTTAAAAAAATCTGTTTTTGGAGTTGCAACTTCTCATTTCTTATCTTTGATTTATTGAACCTGCAGGCTGCTGCTGTTGAAAGCGAGGATGAGGATATTAATGTGCTTGAGTTGAAAGTTTGATTAGCTGCTGTAATTTTTATCACAAATATTTATGTTTAATTATTCATGTATGAAATATTATGGATATATATATATATATCTAGTGATTTGGCTTATGCCTCCATTTATGTACTTACATTAATGTGATAAATATGATTTTTTTGAATTGTTTTAATATATTAATAGAATTGTGAATTGTAAGCTTTGAATGTTATGGCAGCAAAAACGTGCAATAGAATTTTTTTACAGCATTTTAATTATGCAATGAAAAGAAAAATTGTTACAGCTTCGTTATACCATAGCATTATGCTAGTGCTATAGAAAATATTTTGAAAGGAGTTAACAGTTTTTATAGCAACAAAATGATGCTACAATAGATAGTAATGAATTTTCTATAGCGTATCATTAAATCATAAAATCTTCATGCGATGATTCTGTAGCATGTTCAGATGCCATAATAATATGGTATGCCAACATATTAGAGCAACCAAATGACATCATAAAAGTTCTATAGCACGTTTCATAATGCTATAGAAAAGCAGTTGCATCAACATGACCCTATTTAAGATTGCAACAAAAGTACGTTTTCTATTGCAAGAATTACACGCTATAATATCTATCAGACTTTTAACAACATGTTGATCTATGACGTTTATAAAATCGCCATAGAAAGTTTTTATAGCGGGTTTTAAACGTCATAAAAAGGTATTTTTGTTGTAGGTGTTGCTTTATACTATTTTCTTTACTTCTCCGATACCCAGAAATATTCAATGTTTGAAGGTGTTGCTTTATACCTTCGAACTCTTCTCTGGTATTTCTATCAATTTCTCTAAAAGTTCCATCATCATGCTTGGTGGTGCAGATCCCTATGATCCTTCCATAGCTGACATCCTCAACCACCACCTTAGAAATTTCTTGATCTTCTACTTGGGTGTCCCTATCCGTCCAACCAAGCTTCAACACTCTATTTGTCTTCCTCTCACCTCCAAAATTGAAACTCGACTCAAATGTTGGAAAGCTCTCTCTCTCTCTTCCATTGGTCGCCTTGCCCTTTTGATATCCATCCTCTTTGCCATGCCACTGTACTGCCTCTCTTTCAACTCTTCACCACCTTGAGTCACAAACAAGATTGATCGTCCCTCACCATTCTGTTGGGGAGTCCTCGGATGTCTCCCCATAACCGTAGACTTTTATCCACCTCCATTGGAAATGGTCATTCGTGCTCTTTCTATCATGACACCTAGTAGCTCAGTTCCTCCCTTTAGACACTTTTATCCTGAGTTCTTTGGTGCCTCTGCTAACCCCTCTATATATGTTCATGATGTTGTCAGGTTTGTCCTAACCAACCTTTCTTCGCCTTCCTATTTCTTTGATAATATGCTTTCCAAAATGCTGGAGATCCTCCTAACCACCTCTCTCTCATCCCCACTCGATTTGATAACATGGAACCTTCATCCAAATTTCAGATTTTATGTTGAATCATGTTACCACTACCTTAATTTTTCATGTGGTTCTTTTTTCTTTCCTAGACTTTGGAAAATACGTGCCCCACCGCGCATTTGTTTCTTCTTATGGTGCCTTTCTTATGAAAAGATCAACTCCAAAGATAGATTAGCCCACAAAAGCATCCAAGTTGATTTAAGATATGTTCTTTGCTATGACACCGACGAATCCATTCAATACCTTTTCCAGGATTATGACTTTGGTTACCACGTCTGGGCCTCCTCCTTCTTCCACACCCTAGACTTTGTCCCTTCCACCCCCCGGACCCAACCTATACATATTGGTAACACTTCAAGCCAAATCTAGATCTGGGCATCTTCATTACCGCCTTTTGCTGGTCCATTTAGGTCGAAAGAAATAATAGATGCTTCAACAATAAAGCTTGCTCTCGAATCTCCTTTTGCAAAAAGATCGCTTACTATTTTCTCTCTAGACATGTTCTCAAGCTCCGCAACTATCTTAGCTTCGCCTTTGGGAGCTTAGCAATAACTCTGACGAGTATGTAGGAAGTTCTGATGTTTCCATCACCACCACTAGGATACAATTTCCTAGGCAACGACGACATGCTTGGTTGGTTGCTTCTGTCTTTCATCTTGTGGTTCGTGCCCCTCTTGGTGGATCTTAATAGCACAACACTGTTATGCTTGTTATCTTTGCTAGGGCGATGCTTTATTCTGGACCCAATTTCTGTAACAAACCAAATTTTAACGAATAGTGATTAATTAATAAATTAAATAAATAATGGATAAGTTGAAAAAAATATGGGATTTGGAAACTGTAACAACCCGAATTCCGATGGACCGAATTTTTTTCAAAATTCTAATCTATCAAAACTCGAGTTGGATTGTTTGGTATCCTACAGAAAAGACAGAGATAATAAACATTTTAAAGCTCAAAACCATCTCACAACGGAATGGAATAAAATATAGTATGATCAGATATAGTCTTACCTAGGTAATAATACTGTCTAACCAGTATCCAAAGCTATCATATCTCCGCAACAAGTCTAACCTGCAAGCATGTTATTAGGAGCCGGTCGAACACAAGTTCTGGTGACTGGACTTAAACTACACATTGTGGAATAAACCTACGTGTATCGTTTAGCTACATTTTCTTATTTATTAGGTTACTTGGGTTAATAGCGGTCAAGGCTTACATACAAGTCGTACCCATCTACCTTCCTAGTAAATTAACCTAATATAGTATATATGTAGCTACCCCCAATGTCAAGGTACTTCTCATAGTACCCTTCTCGCACGGGCTTCGCTATTATGCCACGAAAGCGTATACAACTCTCATCCTACACCGGAGTGACATACAGATCTCCATGTTGTGCATCTATCATACTACGCCGGAACGATTTACGGGTCTCGGCACAGAGTAATGCCCTAACATATATGATACACCACAGGGTGAGGTGTGCATGTATTCGAATACGTATGGACTATCTACTGTACCCTGAGTTCCGTAATAGGGCTGCATCACGGAACTCGATTGGGTGACTTTTTCAGATATCTGCATTAGAGTACAAATGTTATGGTCTGCATTTCTCATGATGGCTATGGTCCCACTAGGCTCCTCCCTCAACTAATGAAAGACGATAGATAAGCTATGTGGCATGCCCCTAACAAACAATCGATATATAAGTTGGCATTGTTCCTTTACCAAATTACCTCGATAGTGAAAGGTTGATGGTCTCTTAGTTTAACTCCAGTCTTTCCGTGTCACACTGATTACCGATGATAGGTACCCGACGATTACTGTCCTTTATAGTCCCGACTCCAAGGAAAACTCATATGAGGTAAATCGCCGAATCACCTACGCCATATTGGTATGGCCTTCTGACTACCAACTACATTGCAGTCAAGGTATACCCACTGCGTGGTAATGCGCAGTCCGAACCCCTGCAAGTATATCCTGAGCCTACACCGCAATAGAGGACTACTACGAAGTAACCTACTACGCCAATCTGAAGTCGCGTGCTTCCTTTCAGTCCCTCGGAGCTAGCGAGCAGGATATTGGCAGAACAGGGAAGAATAATCATATGGATGTGCGCTTCCTTTATATCTCAAGACACCACGATGATCCACCCCATTGGGTTCTTCACCTTCAGACGTATGGACTAGTCCAAGCGCATTAAGTTAACGTGTTAGTAGACCCTATATCTAAACGTTTAATTACGTGCTTTCTCTACCTCATACGATTTTTACTTGGTTATTTCAATTCATATTGACTTCTTATTAAAGTTGCTAAGTTCTCTCCGAGCCCATTTTATCTCTAAGAAATGGACCCCTATTGGTAATTAGTTTAGTTATATAACTAATCCATTTAAGCATGTTATTTTCTAGGTTTTCAGGTTCTCAAGTTTACAGGTTACAATAACATGTTCTTCTTATCTCAATCAACAGGTTTTAGGTTCTTACTATCAGCAGATTTCAGGTTCTTTTTATCACAATCAGCAGGTTTCATGTTCTCAGGTTTTCAAATTACTTAATTTATATTTAAGTACAACTTATCTTATTTACTTAGTTCTCTTTAACTAAGGTTTATTAATAAGTTCTCTATCCTTTATCATAACTTACATTGTAATTTCCACTTGCCCATAGGATAAGCCTACCTATTATCTTTCGTTCTTACATTTAGTATTATTCATAATAGGTTATTATCATTCCTCGTTCATTCTAATTCTTATATTGTTCTCACATTCTAGTTTTCTGTAATTACTTCCTGTAAGTATCTTCAGTAGTTTTTCTATCTTTCCTTATAGTTTCTGTTTGATTAGTATTCAAATTACTCTAAGTTAATATCTCAGTCTTTTTCCCCCATCTTCATTGAATTATTTACAGTTTATTGTGGTTATACCCAAATATGCCTAAAATTCTTATGTATGCAGCTGATTTAGGCATAGATTTATATACCTAATTTCCTACAACCGATTATTATCCCTTATTTTACGCATGTTTTTAAATCTGATTATATTGGAACATTGGAATCAAGATTGGATAATTTGGGGAAAATTGTACATGTATTGTATGACTGTAATATAAGGGAACATTAAACTGGTAATTTTCAAACCTGATTAAGTATGTAAAATGGCTATGGTATAGGCTATGATAGAAAAATGAACTATAACGTATATTTGCATAAATATAATAAATTAGGGAATCATAATAAACAAATGTGGTTTATTTTGCAAATATGAATAGGATAGGAAATTGTTAAAAGAACAATTAAGCTTAATATGAAAATGTTGACTCAAAACGTTATTAAGTTACATGCCTGAAATTATATGGCGGCCTTGTAATTAAGGAATTCTTTGGTGGCCAAGCAAATTGGCAGTTTTATGGTGGCCTTGCGATTAGGCAATTCTTGGTGCTCTTGTGAATAGACAAATTCTATGAATTGTGACTAGGAAATTCTATGGCTATGGTTTTTATGGAAAATGAACAAACATTAAGGCTTAATAAATATTAAACATAAAAATGACATTAAGTTATATGCCTAAATTCTATGGTTAATACATGGCAGTGCATTCTATGATTTCTGTGGGGTCCAAATCAAAGGGGATTTAGGTGGAGTATTTGTTTGTTTAAGATCTGTAACACCCCACACCCGCTACGGTCACTCGCTAAGGGAATGCCATAACATCGGTGGAGTATTTTAAGTGAATATAGAACAGAAAAATTACAACAAGACAGATATAAGTAATACTTGAAACTTTTAAAACATCATTTCATTGCAGCGGAAAGTAAAACATGTTTGGTTACATCACAAAACCATAATAAGAGTCAAGTACAAAATATCCATCCTGATAAATAAAAGTACATAATCCCAATACATGAACTGATAGCCATAAAAGAAAGGGTAAGCTGAGCTCTACATCTATGGTCCAAGCTCCAAAAGAGAATAAAGCAGTCTGATCAAAGCCCACTCGTACTGGGCCCACTCTGATCACCTGAGGATTGGGAAAAAGATAAAAACAACGGGGTCAGACATAAGTCTGAGCGAGTCCTATAACTTTAACAATACAATCATTAAAGTAACTAGAGAAGACATAAGCTTGATATACGGTAACGTCTGGGGATGAATGGCTACACTAAGCAGCTTGGTAGACTTAGGATAAACTAAGATAACCGTAAAGACACATCTACCCACCCAAGGATAATTACTACACTGCACCACACCAGTCATTCCTACTTAAAGGTTGATCCCACTAAGTGTACTTAGTAATTTAGTAGTTTCGTGTACCCCTATCTGACTACATAGGTGTACCCACTACTCCCCAAGCGATCGACTCCCCTACGTAGATACCCGTGCTGGTCCCACGATGGGGTGTATCATTCCCCAAAGTAGCAACCTGATAATATCAACGTTGCACGGCTTTATATCTACACGATGCAACAACGACTTACCAACCAGCCCGGGTCCACACACGCATATGAAACCCGTTGGTCCTACGTTGCCACCGCTAACCCGGTTTGGCCTCTTATAGTCAAGCCCAATATGCGTGTCCCGTCACTCGACTAGAGTCGAGCCTACTAAGATACGTTTGGGATATTGGTTGAAATGGGCCCCCACAAGCTACCACCTAAGCTTGTTATTTCTAGTGAATCCCACTTAACCCTTTAACCATGTCCACTTACATGTTATACATTTTGGCTAAGTCATTTAATCATATTCTAGTTGTCATACAAGGTACCCACTAGATTTCCACATGCCACCCAAAGCACTTACTTAACCCTTTAACCATGTTTTAATTACATGTTTCACTTTGGTTAAGTATTCTAATCGTATTTTCTATTGCCACCCAAGGCAACCCACTAGTCTCCTCATGCCACCCAAGGCACCCACTTAACCCCTCATGTCCATCTACATGCTAATATGGTCAAGTATTTCTTAATTAATTAAGACCGTGATCTTCATAAAGACCTCTCACATTAGACTATCTTTTATGACTGCTGGTTAAGCCGGTTGGGTCCGGGCAGCCTTATGTCATAACCGAGTCTAACCTCGTGTCTTTATATTAATCACGTATTTAGTTTGTGCCTAAGACCTCTCACATTGGGCTAACATTTGTAGCAACTGGTTAAGCCGGTTGGGTCCGGGCAGTTTTACGCTACAACTGAGTCCAACCTCGTGTCTTAGTCGATTAATTACACCTAATTAATCACCCTCATATTTATATTAATTATCCCTGATTAATTACACATTTTTAAGAATATGGGTAGACCTAACTAAATAGGTAAATTCCCAATTCCATAACATGGGTAGACCTAACTCAATAGGTAAATTCCCATGGGGTAGACCTAACTCAATAGGTAAATTCCCACTTATGCTTATTCATTTTATGGTATGCTTAATCATAACCATTTCACACCATTTCATTAACATGTCTATTAACCCCATCGTTTCCCCCACGTACTTATGCTAACACGACATATTTCCAAGAGAAGATTCTTTCACAATTAACATGGGTTTCACTTAGCATACATTAGCATTAACATGGGTTAAAAGGTGTCCACTTACATCATGATATTAACCCAACTAGCATTACTAAATAACCCAACTTGCATGAGCATACATATGTCATATATAAAGGCAACTTGCATAAGTGTTCATAGGTTATACAAAGGTGAACTTGCATGTGTCTTAAAGGTGTGAACTTGCACAACATGTTACATGTTAACTTGCATAACATCATACACATAACTTTCATAATATCATAAACATAACTTGCATATCAACATACACATAACTTGCATAACATCATGCACATAACTTGCATAACATCATACACATAACTTGCATATGAACTTGCATAACAACATGCACATAACTTACATAACATCATACACATAACTTGCATAACATGTTGAGCTTGCATATAAGCATACACATAACTTGCATAACATGTTGAACTTGCATATAAGCATACACATAACTTGCTTAACATGTTGAACTTGCATATATGACTTGCATCTTAAAGGAGGGTAAACATGCATATATATATATATATATATACATAGCATATAAAGGTGTCATCTTGCATATGTATGCATCACATTTAAAAGGGTAAACTTGCATGTCATGATTTATGCATAATACCAAACACTTAGCATGCATAAAACCACATACTTAGCATGCATAGAATCAATTACTTATTATGCATAAACCCACCACTTAACTTGCATAAACCCACATACTTAACTTGCATAACCCCACATATCCAACTTGCATAAACTCACATATTCAACTTGCATAAACTCACATATTCAACATGCATAAACATAGGATTAATATTAAACATAGATTAGCATATTCACATCATATCATATGACTTGAAAACCCATTAATCCTCATGCAAAACCATAGATCTCATCATATCTCATCTACTTAATTTAGCAATTGATCATCAAAGTGATAGAAACTCACCAAAACCTAGATTAGCAAACCTATGAAGTGGAATTAGTTGCTTTTGTTGAAGAAGATGTTGATTAGAGGTTGATTAGCTTGCAACTCTCTTCATTGATTTGTGGAGGCCATGATCAAGTTTCATTTTGCCATAGTTTAGTTACAAGATCTAATTATGAATAAATTAGGGTAGGGTTGGGGTCTTATTTATAGGATTAGGTAGTGTTTTTAGACCATAGGATTAGCCCCAAATTAGATTAGGACCATCAGATTTCGGAACCCTCTAGAACACAGCCCAAGACTAACCCAAAAACCAGATCTGGTGCACCCAGATCAACAGGGCCGACACCCTGTGTCGACACCCCTATCGACAGGGCTGTCGACACCCCTGTCGACATGCCTGTCGACATGCCTGTCGACACGGGGCTAGGCGGGAACTTTCCCGCCCTTTCCGCTTTTGGCTCCAAACTTGTTTTAGAACTGAATTTTAAATCTGTTTTTAACTTTGAATTTTCTGAAAACTTCTTTGGGCCATAACTGGGTCATACGGACTCCAATTTACAAAATTTCGGACTCTATTTCGCGTATTTTTCCGAGACGAACGCAATGGCGTAGCCCATTTCCCCTGATTCAAATTATTAAATTTAATTCTGCCCTGATTTCTATTATAACAAGGTATTCAACATACGGGGTGTTACATTCTCCCCTCCTTAAAGGATTTCGTCCCCGAAATCTCTAAGTTTAAGGAGAATGCATATCCTACCATCCAAACAACCATCTACTCAATCCATCAATCACGAGCATCCATTGTCCTTAAATCAAAATTTCTAATGATGTATGAGCATATGCAAAAAGTGTGTGTATATGTTCCCTATCTAATGTATGAACATATGCAAACCATGATAGTGCCATGCATCCATTATGTATGCGAAAGAACCCTATCGACACATACTATTTCTACATGAGTGCACAATCATTCACCAAAATGCATCATCCATATGATAGCACAACCATTGTACATCCATAAATATAGCTACCTACACACAATTATATGCAATATGCAATATGAAGTGACTGAGCCGATCTAGTGTCTAGAGTGTGTGTATATGCATCCACGAGCAACCACTAGCAACCACTTGCATCCACACGCATCCATCAAACATAACATGTCTCAAACACATGTTTCAATCATAGATTTACCCTATCTAAAGGTCAAAGGTACTAATGAGAGGACATACTAAAGATAAGATAAGCACTAGACAAACAATAAAGGAGACGTTTAAAGGACATACCCTCAAAAAGGAATGGGTATAACGAACGCACCTTCGCTTCTGTCTCCCAAGTAGCATTGCTCTCACCTTCTCCCCTTTCCATTTTGACTAGTCGAACCTCTCTGTTTCTCAACTTCCCAATCCCTGACCCAAGGATGCGGTTAGGAGCTCGTCGAATAATCACATCACGCTCTATCTTTACTTCTTTAAGCAAGCTCGGCTCTACCGCCTCTGCGGTCTCATGTAGGCACTTCCTCAAATGTGACACATGGAATACGTCATGTTTCCTATGCAACCGAACTATTTCTCGAATATAAACTTGAAGCTAGACATGGAACAGTCCACTTGCTCTTCACGGGTATGAAATGGGCACACTCAGTAAGTCTATCTACCACAACCCAAATCCCCGTATTACCCTTCCTTGATTTTGGTAATCCATCGAGACACTATCCCACTTCCATAGCGGAACCTCCAATGGGTGAGGCATCCCACCGGGTTTCTTCTGCTCCGCTTTTATTTGTTAGTACACCAAGCATCTAGCGCCATACTCGGCCACGTCTTTCTTCATACCGGCTCAGAAGAAAACTCGTTTCATGTCTTGGTTCATCTTGTCCCCCCCGGGATGAATGGTCATCTTTGACCGATGTGCATCATCAAGTTTATCCTTCCTCAACCCTCGTCTTGCGGTACACAAAGTCTACCGTCTCTACGCTACCACCCCTTACCATCTAGGGTTTACCTGCTCAAATGGCTGGACGACTCCCCATCCCCATGAGATTCTCTACTAACTCAACCAACTGTGGGTCGCCCCGCTGTGCTCCGCCAACATACCCCAAAAAAGTAGGCCTAACCTTCAAGGAGGCTAGCAAACCGGGTACAAAGTCAACGGAAGGTCTAAAGTTAAACATAGAAATAACTTTAAGCTCCGTCGTTCAACGAACAATGATCTCAAGGGCAACCTTTTTCTACTTAAGGCGTCCGCTACCCCGTTACCCTTGCCAGGGGTATACGCTATCTCAAACTCATAGGATGCTAAGAATTCTATCCACTTAAGACACTGTGCTCAAAGAGTTTCCAACACTCCCCTAAGATATAGGGCATGCCTTTCTCCACTTCTAGAGAAAATCAGGATATTCTCCCATGCAAAATCATCATAACTATCCATCTCTCACGCAGACCACCCTAGTCGAACTCGACATCCCCAAAATGCAAGCCCCAAAGGCCTAAACCAATATCAAACAAACACCCAAGGGATGCCTCCTTCGAACTTAGACGACCTACGTGAGATGATACTAGTAAAAACGGCTAAATAATTAAGCCCTTGTCCAACTCTGGATGTCCTCGCCAGTCTTGCTCCAAAACCATCGTTTATCCCATACTGGCTTTGCTCAGCCTATTGAGCACACACGAAAACTTATTTCGCTCCTAGAAAAGACCAAGATGTTATTTACAAAGACCATCACGAACTTATTCAGGTACTCCCTGAACACCCTTTTCATTAAATCAACAAAGTATGCAGGGGCGTTCGTCAATCCAAATGGCTTCACCAGCCACTCATAGAAACCATCCGGAGTCCTAAAGGCAGTCTTGTCTATGCTATCCTCAGGCACCCTCAACTGATGAAACCCCGTGGCTAAGTCCAATTGAGAAAATACTGAAGCGCCAACCAACTGATCGAAATGATCATCAATTCTCGGCAATGGGTGTCTATTCTTCTTTGTGAGCTTATTTAGTTCTCTTTAGCCTACACAAAGTCTGAGGGACCCATCCGCCTTCATAGCAAAAACTACTGGAGCACCCCACTTCGATATACTTCGTCTTCTAAGCCCCTTCTCAAGCAAATCGCCTACTGGCTTATGGAGTTCCCTCCTCTCACGAGGATCCATGTGGCACCCTGGCCAAGGTACTGGTTTGGCATTGTCTAACAGATATATTCGGAAGTCAATTTCCCGCTCCGGAGGTAAGCCCTTCACCTCCTCAAACCCATCCGAGTATTCCCGGACCACTCTAACAGATCGCAACTCTCGACCGACGTGTCAAGCGATTCTAGATAACTTAGCATAACAGTTTCCATGGGATTACAAGAGATCTCGAGAGTGTTACCCAAGCGGGTCATAAGCCTAACAACTCTCCCTTCAAAATCAAGAATGGCACCCCTACTGGATAACCAGTCCATGCCCAACACTAACCCATAGCCCGTGAAGCCCAAAAAGCATCACATCTAAACTCAGCGCTAAGTATAGCAACTTTCAAACCCAAACACATCATGGAGCCCCAATTGGGTTTGAAACAACTAAGGAATCATCTACTAACTGGTGTCTAAGTGCAGTGACTCAACTAACAATGATGAGATAAACGAATTCGATGCGTAAAAATCAAATAAAGTTTGACCCGGATAATCAAACAGAAAAACTAGACTTTCAATGGAAATAGTTCTACCTCTTCCCTGAATCGGTGGAACCGCGAGAGCCTGAGCTTGCCCCCTTGCCTGAGTTGGTGCCAAAAGAACTTGCACCTGTCCTCCTGAGGTAGATCCCGTCCTTTGCCCTTTCTTAGGGCAGTCTTTCACTAGATGTCCTGCTTCGTCACAGTGGAAGCAGCCAGCCTTCCTCTTCTTGCGACAATCCTTGCTTAGGTGGCCTAGTGTCCCACAACTGAAGCATTTCTTCTTTCCCTTGCCACCGTTACCTTTCCCACCCTTGTTTTGCTGTTGCTGTTGAGGTCTCTTCTGATCTCCTTTCTTCTCGGGTGCTTTATTAGCATTGGGACCCTTCGCTTCCTCATGCATAAGTGCCATGTCCACTAGCTTCTCAAAAGTGGCCCCAATAGGGATGTGAGACATAGCCAATCCGTGCATCGGTTCTTTTAAGCCTTTAACGAACCTCAGAGCTTTCTCTTCCGGTGTGTTTACCAAGTCTATGCTGAATCTCGCTAACTGCTTAAACTTGTTAACATATTCTTTCACCGACAAGTTCCCTTGCTTTAAGTTCAAGAACCTTTCCACGTGCATATTTTCTTCCGCTTTTGAGAGAAACTTTGCCTCAAACCTTTGCCTGAAATCCATCCAAGAGTCAACAGGGCGTTCTCCATTAGTGACCTCCCACCAGAACGAGGCCTCTCCTTCCATTAACCAAGCGGCTAACCTGACTTTCTTTCCCTCTTCCACTTCCAAGATTTCCATCAATTCTTCCGTCTCATCAAGCCAATCCCTAGCTCCCACAAAAGGTTTCCCTCCCATAGCCTTAAACTTCCTACAAGTCATAGCAAAAGTATCCGCGCGAGGAGGAACGAGTGCAACGGGTGGAGGAGGAACATTTGCTGGACCTGCAGCGGCGGTCCTAGCCTCTAACAACCTCCTATACCATACTGGTACCGCTATACCGTCCGGAAGATAAAGATCTTCAGCCATGCTGAGACGAAAAAGGAAAGATTCAAACGGAGAATTCAAAAGATAAAGATATGGCTATCGGGGATTATGCTTTTCTTTTAAAAAAAACTTTTCTCTTAAAAGACATGTTTTTGAAAATACTCCTTTCAAAAATATTCTTAGAAAATAGTTTTCTAAAAGTTTTATCTGTTCCGGTAACCTTGGCTCTGATACCACGTGTAACACCCCACACCCGCTACGGTCACTCGCTAAGGGAATGCCATAACATCGGTGGAGTATTTTAAGTGAATATAGAAAAGAAAAATTACAACAAGACAGATATAAGTAATACTTGAAACTTTTAAAACATCATTTCATTGCAGTGGAAAGTAAAACATGTTTGGTAACATCACAAAACCATAATAAGAGTCAAGTACAAAATATCCATCCTGATAAATAAAAGTACATAATCCCAATACATGAACTGATAGCCATAAAAGAAAGGGTAAGCTGAGCTCTACATCTATGGTCCAAGCTCCAAAAGAGAATAAAGCAGCCTGATCAAAGCCCACTCGTACTGGGCCCACTCTGATCACCTGAGGGTTGGGAAAATGATAAAAACAACGGGGTCAGACATAAGTCTGAGCGAGTCCTATAACTTTAACAATACAATCATTAAAGTAACCAGAGAAGACATAAGCTTGATATACGGTAACGTCTGGGGATGAATGGCTACACTAAGCAGCTTGGTAGACTTAGGATAAACTAAGATAACCGTAAAGACACATCTACCCACCCAAGGATAATTACTACACTGCACCACACCAGTCATTCCTACTTAAAGGTTGATCCCACTAAGTGTACTTAGTAATTTAGTAGTTTCGTGTACCCCTATCTGACTACATAGGTGTACCCACTACTCCCCAAGCGATCGGCTCCCCTACGTAGATACCCGTGCTGGTCCCACGATGGGGTGTATCATTCCCCAAAGTGGCAACCTGATAATATCAACGTTGCACGGATTTATATCTACACGATACAACAACGACTTACCAACCAGCCCGGGTCCACACACGCATATGAAACCCGTTGGTCCTACGTTGCCACCGCTAACCCGGTTTGGCCTCTTATAGTCAAGCCCAATATGCGTGTCCCGTCACTCGACTAGAGTCGAGCCTACTAAGATACGTTTGGGATATTGGTTGAAATGGGCCCCCACAAGCTACCACCTAAGCTTGTTATTTCTAGTGAATCCCACTTAACCCTTTAACCATGTCCACTTACATGTTATACATTTTGGCTAAGTCATTTAATCATATTCTAGTTGTCATACAAGGTACCCACTAGATTTCCACATGCCACCCAAAGCACTTACTTAACCCTTTAACCATGTTTTAATTACATGTTTCACTTTGGTTAAGTATTCTAATCGTATTTTCTATTGCCACCCAAGGCAACCCACTAGTCTCCTCATGCCACCCAAGGCACCCACTTAACCCCTCATGTCCATCTACATGCTAATATGGTCAAGTGTTTCTTAATTAATTAAGACCGTGATCTTCATAAAGAACTCTCACATTAGACTATCTTTTATGACTGCTGGTTAAGCCGGTTGGGTCCGGGCAGCCTTATGTCATAACCGAGTCTAACCTCGTGTCTTTATATTAATCACGTATTTAGTTTGTGCCTAAGACCTCTCACATTGGGCTAACATTTGTAGCAACTGGTTAAGCCGGTTGGGTCCGGGCAGTTTTACGCTACAACTGAGTCCAACCTCGTGTCTTAGTCGATTAATTACACCTAATTAATCACACTCATATTTATATTAATTATCCCTAATTAATTACACATTTTTAAGAATATGGGTAGACCTAACTAAATAGGTAAATTCCCAATTCCATAACATGGGTAGACCTAACTCAATAGGTAAATTCCCATGGGGTAGACCTAACTCAATAGGTAAATTCCCACTTATGCTTATTCATTTTATGGTATGCTTAATCATAACCATTTCACACCATTTCATTAACATGTCTATTAACCCCATCGTTTCCCCACGTACTTATGCTAACACGACATATTTCCAAGAGAAGATTCTTTCACAATTAACATGGGTTTCACTTAGCATACATTAGCATTAACATGGGTTAAAAGGTGTCCACTTACATCATGATATTAACCCAACTAGCATTACTAAATAACCCAACTTGCATGAACATACATATGTCATATATAAAGGCAACTTGCATAAGTGTTCATAGGTTATACAAAGGTGAACTTGCATGTGTCTTAAAGGTGTGAACTTGCACAACATGTTACATGTTAACTTGCATAACATCATACACATAACTTGCATAATATGATAAACATAACTTGCATATCAACATACACATAACTTGCATAACATCATGCACATAACTTGCATAACATCATACACATAACTTGCATATGAACTTGCATAACAACATGCACATAACTTACATAACATCATACACATAACTTGCATAACATGTTGAGCTTGCATATAAGCATACACATAACTTGCATAACATGTTGAACTTGCATATAAGCATACACATAACTTGCTTAACATGTTGAACTTGCATATTTGACTTGCATCTTAAAGGAGGGTAAACATGCATATATATATATATATATATATATATACATATACATAGCATATAAAGGTGTCATCTTGCATATGTATGCATCACATTTAAAAGGGTAAACTTGCATGTCATGATTTATGCATAATACCAAACACTTAGCATGCATAAAACCACATACTTAGCATGCATAGAATCAATTACTTATTATGCATAAACCCACCACTTAACTTGCATAAACCCACATACTTAACTTGCATAAACCCACATATCCAACTTGCATAAACTCACATATTCAACTTGCATAAACTCACATATTCAACATGCACAAACATAGGATTAATATTAAACATAGATTAGCATATTCACATCATATCATATGACTTGAAAACCCATTAATCCTCATGCAAAACCATAGATCTCATCATATCTCATCTACTTAATTTAGCAATTGATCATCAAAGTGATAGAAACTCAACAAAACCTAGATTAGCAAACTTATGAAGTGGAATTAGTTGCTTTAGTTGAAGAAGATGTTGATTAGAGGTTGATTAGCTTGCAACTCTCTTCATTGATTTGTGGAGGCCATGATCAAGTTTCATTTTGCCATAGTTTAGTTACAAGATCTAATTATGAATAAATTAGGGTAGGGTTGGGGTCTTATTTATAGGATTAGGTAGTGTTTTTAGACCATAGGATTAGCCCCAAATTAGATTAGGACCATCAGATTTCGGAACCCTCTAGAACACAGCCCAAGACTAACCCAAAAACCAGATCTGGTGCACCCAGATCAACAGGGCCGACACCCTGTGTCGACACCCCTGTCGACAAGGCTGTCGACACCCCTGTCGACATGCCTGTCGACACGGGGCTAGGCGGGAACTTTCCCGCCCTTTCCGCTTTTGGCTCCAAACTTGTTTTAGAACTGAATTTTAAATCTGTTTTTAACTTTGAATTTTCTGAAAACTTCTTTGGGCCATAACTGGGTCATACGGACTCCAATTTACAAAATTTCGGACTCTATTTCGCGTATTTTTCCGAGACGAACGCAATGGCGTAGCCCGTTTCCCCTGATTCAAATTATTAAATTTAATTCTGCCCTGATTTCTATTATAACAAGGTATTCAACATACGGGGTGTTACAAGATCCATACCATACAACATACCCTTTTTGTCACATACGATCTCATATAGGAGGCGAGGGAACGAACCATCCTCTGGGAGGTAGTAAGAAGGTCCAAATTTAGGTGGGTGTGGGTGCGTTCCGATTGATCAATGCACATGCATTGACCCGACTAGGGAAAATAAGACGTTGTAATGCCTATATTTAATGCTATATCTTTTACTTGATGGGTCATGCCTGATAAGCCCAAGGCTCATATTAGGCATTGGTTATCACCCTATGATTTTATGACAGCGACCGATGGGTATTATTAGGTATGATTTTCCTAATTATGTTATGTTTTTGAACATATAGAAGTGGAAACAACCATAAGTCAAACTTCTATGGAACGATAAAAAGTTAATGATGTTTATAACCTTTCATATTATCATATATGTTCATTTTAGGTGTACATAGACACTTACGCTATCTGACATTGGAACTACCGTTAAATCTGTTTCTTTTTCTTATTAATCATGTTAGAAATCATTTTAGCTCGCCAGACTTTAGTATGACCCACCCCCACTTTCCTCCTTATTCTATCCCCTAGTAGGCTTATAGGATGGCTATAGTGTGAATTACTTGAAGTACTTTGTCTCAAAGACTTATCTTAGCTGCAGATGCATTCTCATTTTTGTTTTTTACTTTACTCTAAGGAATTGGTTGTATTAATGATTGACATGAGGGTTACCTCTTCATCGTACTCTGATTTCATGACAGAGATGTACTTTTTCATGAGGCACGGGTTTGGTATATAAATCATATTATTAACATTTCGAAATATATGGCCTTAATTGAGAATACTAAGGGGTGAGGGGTGTTTCATTTGGTATCAGACCCTAAGGTTATAGGATTCCTAAAAGTTATTTTAAAATAAATTATTTTTCTAAAGAAAAATGGATTTTCAAAACAAAAAGGTATTTTTAAAAATAAAATTTTTACAAAATTCTCCTCAAGTCCATCTCCTTTCCTTATCGTATTCTCTCCTTTCTTCGTTGAGTTATCTACAAGGTGACCTATCTAAGCTTTCCTACGTGTAAAAAGACTTTAACTCTTTTCAGGGTTGACTAATGGATAAACCCATTTATTTCAGTATTTGTGAAAATCGAAGTTAGGGATAAACTTATTACTTGAAAAGTATTATGTAGGGTAAACCATGAACAACCTTGAAGGCAAGGATAGCGAGATGACTCAAAAGTATCATTCAGATTAGTAAAGACATAATTACCTATGTGATTAACCAGAAGTTAGGAATAGCTAAGAATCATTGGTTAAGAAAAAGGGATATATTTCCATAGTTTGGTTTGTGATTAATACAGAAAGAAAAATTGCAAGAATAAAAGAAAAAGGTCCTGGATTAGTGCGAAATAGGGATCTAGCCATATTCCGCACTATCCAAGAAAAGAAAAGGTTTTTTAATTACGGGTTTTTATGTATTAGATTGTCTTATACTATGGAAATAGGTTTTTGGTACATTTTCAGTAACCAATCAATTTGCAATAAGCATAACTTTCTAAAAAGGCGGGCTTATAAGGGCGTTAAGTAAAAGGGTAACATTAGCAAAATATGTTAATATAGAAAGGATCATTAGAAAGGTGTGGATCAAAGGGATCTAGAAATGGAAATGGGTAAAATATTGGTGAAAGATGTGTTATCTATTTCTTGTTCATTCTAGTTCTTCTATTATATGTGTGATTTAGGAGTATTCTGTTCCTTTATCTTTGATTCACTAGTTGGGGTGGCTGCATGGGGCCATAGCCATGCTAATATGAGGCAGGACATGTAGGGCATCTGTATTTTAGGCCTAATGAAGCTGTTCTTTATAGATTTTTTTGAATAAAACTAGCACTAACACCCAAAATAGAGGATTTATAGAATGAAATACAAAAAAAAAACTGAAAAAGCATAAAAACACCAGACAACTGCAATTTATAGTGGTTCGGCGTTAATGAGTCTACATCCACTTTGTAATTCCTTGATTCACTAAGAAATTACAAATACAAAACTTGTAATCCTCAAACACTCGAATTACAATAATTAAATCTCTTTAATTGCAATGATTGAATCGAAGAATAACTTGGTTATTTTCTGTTGAATGGTGCTTGAGTTTTGAAGTGCAAAAAGTGCTTGAAATAGCTTTGGGATGCCATATTTATAGACCTGGGTATCCGGATCGAACAGGCCATGTTGCCTTCAATGCGGAAAAGTAGGGAAGTAGTGGAGGCAGTTACAGAGCAGTTATAGGAAATTAGTGGGACGGTTCCAAGCATGTTGGTTTGATGGTGAACATGTGGCGTAAGATCCGAAGCATCAGGAATTGGTGGGAAAAGTGGTAGATGTGGGGTGCAACTACCCTACTCGGATCGAATAGGACCCGGGTCTTTGATCCAGGCTTTATTCGAACTGAGATTGTCCAACTCTGGGGCATGATTCCATTCGATCCAAAGCTGGGTTATAGCACTTCTTCTTTGACCCAGGATGCAGTGAACTAAAGGCATCATCAGATTTTATTCCAATCGGAAGCATTGAGCCGGGGACATCAACCCACAGGGTCTAACGTAATGTGAAACGTTGCAAATCTTGGTCGAAATGACTATGTCAAGCCGGAGGTTGAACCAGCGATGCCCAAGTCTTGGAGCATCCTATTGCCTCGTTTAGGAATATCCAGGCTTGCATAAGCCCATGCTCGAGTCTTGAGTGATTCTGTCAAGGGAATTTCATGGGGTAACGGCCTTGCCAAAAGGTGAGTTAACATTTACCCCCAAAGAATATCGCATGGAAGACGGGATATACTTTGAATATGTCAAGCTGAATCTCTTTGGAATGTAATTCATCCATGAGAATGCAATCTCAAATTGTTTTGTCTACTTAAGTAGTTCCGACATTTAAATTCTTTCCTGCATAAACAGCTTTTCATGCATCGCATTGCTTTCATGGACACTTATCGGGCCAAAGTAGTCGAGATGATCAAGTAATCATTCAAACCTTGTTGGGTCAAGATGTCGAATTCTTTCACCATAAGTCTTATTGGATTATTAGCTCCTGCTAGTGGTTCCCCACATGCCAGTCATTGCTAAATGTTGTCTTCTTCTTGTGCAAGTCGATCCCGTAGTCATGTCAAACCATTAGTCACATAAAATCAGTGTATGGTAAAGTTGTCCATGTCATGAGATGCTAAGGGAGTGAGTTTCTATTATTCTCACTTTTGGGTCGATGGTTTAGCCAAGTTCGGATTTAATCTTACCAACTCGAGTTGTCTTCAATTGTCACTTCAGATCAAGTTATGTTTGTAGACTCCAATTAATTTCAAATTCTTTTATCAATCAATCAAGAGTTGTTGCCATGATCTTGATTCGGGATCACTCTTCCCAAAGGTAGCTCTTAGTCGAGCCATGTCCTTCGAAATGGAGTGGGAAGTTGAGATATGTTGGAAAATGGAAGTGGTCGATTCAAGAATGGTTGAACCAAAGAAAGTCGAATTGGAGTAGGTTAAGCCAGAGTCGCCGGCCTGATTGTGGCCGACCTGATTCAAGTTCTCAATTTTAATGTTTCAATTGAATTTTATGGAAGTAATTAGCCTCAGACATAGTAGTAATAATGAATCATCTTGTGAATAAGCATTTGAACGGTTAGGATAGAGCCTTTCGAGACTTTCTCATACGAACTCGATTTGACGTTGTACAAGACTTCGAATATGCCAAGAGTTACACTCTGAACTAAGACAAACTAAAGTCATTAGAAAGGATTCTGTTCACAATCTGCGATAGTCATCGTAATTTCATTAAGTTTGTTCTTTGAGTTCGGTTCCATTGAGCCAGAAGTCGAATGTTGGATATGTAAGGTTTTTCAGGCATTAAGCTAATAGTTGATCCTGAATCTAGATTCCCTCTTCACGTGTAGTCAGTCGTGTAAGAACAAGTTGAATGTGCATAAAAAGGTTATTATCTTAGTATAACGACCTGGATTTTTAACTGTTTAGTTGAATAATTTCTTTTAAATGGTTATTTGGAATTTGAACAACCCAAATTCAATGGTTTTGAATATTTTATTAATATAAATAATAAAATAATAATTTAATTTCAAAATAGTCGAAATTAGTTGAATTTGCAAACTGGTATGAATTGACAATATAAAAGATTTAATTTAGCTAGAATTGAACTATATTAACAAATTCGTCTATTAAACGACGTTTGAACTTGTAATTTATAACATAATTAAAAACGAACCCGCAGCATCACGGTAGTTCGTAGTTTTACGTTTTGAATTTTAAGTGGATATACAAGATCCAATATAAGTCGGAACTCTTCGAAACAAGAATAGGCCGAATCTATTAGATAATAATTTTTTAATAAAAGAGAAAAATTAAGTCTTTATCTTATAGATTTCTAGTTATGTCCAAATCAAATTTCAGAAAGGTCGTTATGGAACGTTTATAAACAATAATGATTTATTATAAAATAAAAGGGATTTTTTCTGAATTTAATATTGTTTTAACTTGGAATTTCAACATTTGAAATTGAAGTGATTTGTTTTGAAGTAATATGACATCCTATTTGATTATATCTGAGGAAAATAATTCATTATTATTATATTGAATATTTTAAAAGCAATTTGTATCAATTCAATTTAGACCTTTAAAAAGGGACATTCTTCAGATGACCTCAGATTTCAACGAAACAAATTTTATTAAATCTAAAATGATTAAGTATTGCTAGATTTCCAATTTTAAGCCAGTTGGAGTTATTTTGTGACCGTGCGCAATATAAACACGCATAAATTCACCTTTGGAATTAAAATATTGTTTTTACAAATGATCTCGGAATTTAATGAAACTATTCCATTGAATCTGTAATAATATATTATTATTGGACTTCAAGTTTCATAATGATTGGAGTTACCATTTGATTGTACCTGTTAAAAACGCTTAGGAATCAAGTAATTGAAAATCAATTTAAATAATCGATTATAAATTTATATATTTTACATACGTTCGAATTAAATTTTGAAACTTGTTCGAGTGTATTTATAATAACAGTTAAAGCACAAAACATCTGTCGTGGTATTTTAATTAAAACCCAGAACCGCGAGATATTTTATAAAATAAGAGTCACTATCAGTACATCGTTTTCAAATCTTATAAAATTCAGCATATATGCCCAAAATATTTACCGCATCTTCCTAAATATTATCCAAACCATGTCGAATACATGCATATGTGAAGAACTTTGAAAATATGAATGCAAATCTCAGCTTTATCTCAGCAAATCAAAAATCTTGGAACATATATCATTTTACCTAACCATTGACTAACCTAAACAACTACGAAGAATCTGCCAAAGTAAAGTATTAACAATCTTGGCAATCTGTGAAAATCTCAGAGCATCTATTTCAATAGCTGCCCACATCTACACGAGATCTTTCCAAATCCTAACCGAAGTATTTTCATATCTTCAGGAAATAAAAATTCATTTTATCCTATCATTTAAAAAAAAAAACTGCAAATCTCAGCTCGTACTGGATTTCCATATGCAAATACGTTCAAAATCTCCTCTCACTTGTCAAATGGTACAAATCTTAGCTAATCAGGAAGCTAATCCTGGCAAGATACGTTGTGTCCAAGTCAAATTTTGTGGCAAATTCTTTTGTTTGGTCTCCTTTAAAATGATAGGAATTTGTTTTTCTATATATACCTTGATACTTCAATACACCGTGAACGATCAGAAATCCTCCAACCTTAAACTCAGTCGATCTCCTCCTCCGGTCATCGATAGGAGATGAAGTTTAAATGGAAAATATTCGGCGTGGAGAGATCTAGGATTGGTCAGAGGCGCGTGGTTTCAGGTGGCGCCATTGAGCCGTAGCGAGCTTGAGAAGTACATAAAAACTGATGTCGGGAGCTTGAAGGAGAGGGGAATCGCATTTTCTATTTTGAACAGCAACAACCTAATGACACAGTTAGTCCAATAAGGATAATTATAGTGATTAATGGGACAATTAGGTAATATTTATTGTTATTATTTAATGGATCAGAAACTGATAATGTCAATTATTAAATCATATATATAGTTCTTTTTGTGTAAAGAATTTTGATATATTATATTTTATTCATTCCACTTTGAGACGCTGATCTTCTTATTCTTCTATTCTAATATTTATTTATTTCTTTTATTACCCTCTAATTTCTTTCTGTTAACTATCTAGGTTTCGATACTTGGCAGTAATACAGGATAATGTATTATTGTCGAAGTTCGGGTGTCGAATTTCCACCTAGTCATTCTCCTACCCTCCTCACGGGCTTTGGATTAATGAGCACATTGATCTCACGTATGCCAATAGCCATCAATCATGCTTTTGCATATAGTGAAAGAAATGTCAAGTCAGCTGAATTTCATGTATTGTACTACAATGTCGGTGGCGTTTGCGTTGAATTCTTGGCAGTTGCGCTTCTCATTCTGTGTACTTACGGTTCACCACTTGTTTTTTAATTCTAGATGATGATTCGTTGCATAAAAGCATAGGCATTGATTTAAGAAGTTCAGTGAGGAGTCTTCCTTTTGGCTATAGCCCAGGGTCCCATAGAGCTCTAGGTACATGTGTCATTAAGAAGGTGCGGCTCTCTGCTTGTCATCAGATTGCACATTTGGACTCCATCCAAGGATAGTAGTGTCGGGAAATGTGCATAGTGTTTTCGGGCATTCCAATCAAGTCCCTTGTGGCTTGCATCCTTTTACCTCAGTCATTGGTGTTTGGCTAAGAGGTAGACGCCAAATCCATGTCTTCTCCGGATTCATACTCATTCGTCGAGTTATGAATTAGAGTTGAATGCAAAATGATTGTTTAGCGCTCAACCCATACTATTGTCTGTTTGTCATGGAGAAGATGAGATTACGATGCATGAATAGTCGATTCATGCTCTCTTCATGTCCATTCTCCTATCCAAGCTCTGCGGATTTGGTGGTCGAAGGAAAGTCAAGTTGTAGTTGCCTTGATTTTCCTATTTTCCCCCAACGTCAAGGGGGACAGTCGAAGACAAAGTATGTAACACCCCACGCCCGCTATGGCCACTCACTAAGGGAATGCCATAGCATCGGTGGAGTATTTTAGTGAATATAGAACAGAAAAATTACAACAAGACAGATATAATTAGTACTTGAAATTTAAAAATATCATCTCACAACAGCGGAAATAAACATGTCTGGTTACATCATAAAACCATGATAAAAGTCAAGTACAATATCCATCAAAATAAAGAAGTACATAATCCCACTCTCTCTCATACAATAGCCATAACAAAAGAAAAGATAACTGGATAACTGGAGCTTTACATCTACCCAAGCTCCTAAAGACTGGAACAGCAATCCGATCAAGCTCTACTACCGCTAGGATCCACCGTAGGACCTGAGGGTTGGGAAAAAGATAAAAACAACGGGGTCAGACATAAGTCTGAGTGAGTCCTATAACTTTAACAATACAATCATTAAAGTAACCAGAGAAGACATAAACTTGACCTACGGTAATATCTGGGGTTGAATGGCTACACTAAGCAGCTTGGTGAACTTAGGATAAACTAAGATAACCGTAAGGACGCATCTACCCACCCAAGGATAATTACTAACTGCACCACACCAGTCATTCTCACTTAAAGGTTGATCCCTTCCAAGGACTTAGAAAATTTCCCCAGTAGTTTCATGTACTCCTAGCCCACTACATAGGTGCCGTCTGCCCCTATCTCCACTAGGTGTACTCAGTAATTTTTACCCAGTAGTTTCTTGTACCCCTACATAGGTGCCGTCTGCCCCTATCTTTATTAGGTGTACCCACTACTCCCCATCGATCGGCTCCCTACCGTAGATACCCGTGCTGGTCCCACAGTGGGGTGTATCACTCCCCTAAAGTGGCTACCCAATACTAACGGTGCACGGCTTTATATCTACACGATGCAACAACGGCTTATCTACCAGCCCGGGCCCACACACGCATATGAAACCCGTTGGACTTGCGTTGCCACCGCTAACCCGTTTTGGCCTCTTATAATCAAGCCCAATATGCGTGTCCCGTCACTCGACATGGGTCGAGCCCACAAAGATACGTTTGGGATATTGGTTGAAATGGGCCCCCACAAGCTACCCACTTAAGCTTGTCAAATATCTAGTGTATCCCACTTAACCCTTTAATCATGTTTAATTACTTGTTTCCACTTGGTTAAGTATTCTAATCGTATTTTCTATTGCCACCCAAGGCAACCCACTAGATTCCACATGCCGCCCAAGGAAACCACAAAATTTCCTCATGCCACCCAAGGCACCCACTTAACCCCTCATGTCCCACTACATGCTACTATGGTTAAGTGTTTCTTAATTAATTAAGACCGTGATCTCCCATAAAGACCTCCCACATTAGACTGGCTGTTATGACCGCCTGGTTAAGCCGGTAGAATCCGGGCAGTCTTACGTCATAACATAGTCTAACATCGTGTCTTTACCTTAATCACGTATTTAATTTATGGCTAAGACCTCTCACATTGGGCTGACATTTGTAGCAACTGGTTAAGCCGGTCGGGTCCGGGCAGTTTTACACTACAAATGAGTCCAACCTCGTGTCTTAGTCGATTAATTACACCTAATTAATCACCCCCATATTAATTATCCCTAATTAATATCAAGTTTTCCATAACATGGGTAGACCTAACTCAATAGGTAAATTCCCATGGGGTAGACCTAACTCAATAGGTAAATTCCCACTTATGGTAATTTATTTTTATGGTATGCTTAATCATACCCAATCATTCATTTATTAACATATTTACCAACCCCATCGTTCCCCACGTAAATCGTTCTCATTACATGACATAATAAAGGGGAAGATCCATCACAAATATCATGGGTTTAGCATAAAACTTTGTCATGGGTTAAGAGGATGTCAACTTGCATATATGAGCATATATTAACCCAACTACATTTAACCCAAACTTGCATATTATCATACACATGATTTGCATAACATGTTGCATATGAGCTTGCATATTATCATACACATATCTTGCATAACATGTTGAACTTGCATATAGGCATTCTCATAACTTGCATAACATGTTAAACATGCATTTAAGCATACACATAACTTGCATAAGCATTCACATACTTGCATAAGCATCCACATACTTGCATAAGCATTCACATACTTGCATAAACATGCATAACTTGCATATCATGTCATTTAAGCATATACATATCTTGCATAAGCATTCATATACTCGCATAAGCATGCATAACTTGCATATCACATAAATCTTGCATTTAAACATATACATGACTTGCATAAGCATCCATATACTTGCATAAGCATGCATAACTTGCATATCACATTAAACTTGCATTTAAACATATACTTAACTTGCATAACTCACTTTGTTAAACATGCATAATTCCACTCATTAAATATGCATAAATCCACTTGTTAAGCATGCATAAACCAACTTGTTAAACATGCATAAACCAACTTGTTAAACATGCATAAATTAACTTATTAAGCATGCATAAACCAACTTATCAAGTATGCATAAACATAGAACAACATAGAGTAACATATCATTATAAATGATTCAAACTCACTAATCCGCATTTAAGACCATAAGTCTCATTACACCCAATCTACTTACTTTAACAATTGATGTTAAAGTGATAGAAACTCACCAAACCCAAAATTAATCCACTTATGAAGTAGAATTAGTTGCTAAATATGAAGATGGTGATGATTAGAGAATGATTTGAGAGGGATTAGCTTGCAACTTCCTTCTTAGATTAGTGGAGACTCCTTCTAGGATTTAATTTGGCGGCATGAGGCCTTCATTTCTATTTTTAGTATGGATTAAGGTAGGTTTAGGGTGTATTTATAGATTAGGAGAGTGTTTTAGGCCCTTAGATTAACCCTAGATTAAATTAGGTCCATTAGATTTAGGAAATCTCTAGAACCAAGCCCAGCCCTAGCCAGAAAACCAGATCTGGTGCACCCAAACTTCTGGCTCGAGACGCCGTGTCGACAGGCAAGTCGACACCCCTGTCGACAGGCCTGTCGACAGCCCTGTCGACATGGTCAGGGCGGGAGTCTTCCCGCCTGGCCCCGCTGGTTCTAATTTAAAATCTGAATTTAAGTTTCCAAATCTGTTTTTAGCTCTAATTTTTCTGCAAACTTCTTTGGGCCATAACCGGGCCATACGGACTCCGATTCTCGAAAACTCGGACTCTATTTTGCGTATTTTTCCGAGACGAACGCAATAACGCAGCCCGTTACCCCCAATTCCCACATCTGAGATTATTTATCCTGTAATTAGTGAATTTTAGTATTAACTAAAATTCGGGGTGTTACATTCTCCCCTCCTTAAAGGATTTCGTCCCCGAAATCTCTAAGCTAAGGAGAATGCATATCCTACCATCCAAACAACCATCTACTCAAATCATCAACCACGGGCATCCATTGTCCTTAAACGGTTTCTAATGATGTATGAGCATATGCAAAAAGTGTGTGTATATGTTCCCTATCTAATGTATGAACATATGCAAACCATGATAGTGCCATGCATCCATTATGTATGCGAGAAAACCCTATCGACACATACAATATCTACATGAGTGCACAATCATTCACCAAAATGCATCATCCATGTGATAACACAACCATTATACATCCATAAATATATTTTCCTACACACAATTTTATGCAATATGCAATATGAAGTGACTGAGCCGATCTAGTGCCTAGAGTGTGTGTATATGCATCCACGAGCAACCACTAGCAAACACTTGCATCCACTTGCATCCATCAACCATAACATGTCTCAAACACATGTTTCAACCATAGGTTTACCCTATCTAAAGGTCAAAGGTACTAACGAGAGGACATACCGAAGATAAGATAAGTACTAGACAAGCGATAAAGGAGAAAGTAAAGACATACCCTCAAAAAGAAATGGGTACAATGAACGTATCTTCGCTTCCGTCTCCCAAGTTGCGTTGCTCTCATCTTCTCCCCATTGCACTTTGACTAGTTGAACCTCTCTGTTTCTCAACTTCCTAGTCTCTGACCCAAGGATGCGAGTAGGAGCTCGTCGAATAGTCGCATCACGCTCTACCTCTACATCTCTAAGCAAGCTCGGCTCTACCACCTCTGCCGTCTCATGTAAGCACTTCCTCAGATGTGATACATGGAATACATCATGAACACCACTAAGTCTGTCGGGCAACTCCACCCTATATGCCATCCGTCCAATCCTTTCCTTGATAGGAAACGGTCCAACAAACCTCGGTGCTAACTTCCCAACGGATCCGAAGCGAACAACATTTCTCAACGGAGATACCTTAACAAAAACCATATCCCCAACCTCAAACTCAAGATCCGTCCTTCTCTTGTCCGCATAAGATTTTTGCCTATCCTGCGCTGCTTTCATCCTTCTTCGAATCAAATCGATCTTCTATGAAGTCTCCCTAACCATATCTGGCCCAAGCAAGATCTTATCCGTAGATTCCCACCAACATGTAGGTGATCAACAAGGCCTTCCATAGAGAGCTTCGAAAGGAGCCATACCAATACTGGACTGAAAGCTGTTATTATATGCGAACTCCACCAATGGAAGATGCTCTTCCCATGTACCTCCAAAATCTAGGATACAAAGCCTCAAAAGGTCTTCTAGAACACGATTCACCCTCTCAGTCTGGCCGTCCGTCTGAGGATGATATGCGGTGCTCAGACACAATTGAGTCCCCACTGCTTCTTGCAAACTTCTCCAGAATTCGCTAGTGAAGATAGGATCTCGATCACTCACTATGCTATAGGGTACCCCATGCAATCGAACTATCTCTCGAAGATATACTGAAGCTAGCCATGGAGCAGTCCTCTTGCTTTTCACAGGTATGAAATGGGCGCTCTTAGTAAGTCTGTCTACCACCACTCAAATTCCTGTATTACCCTTCCTCGACCTGGGTAACCCGTCAACAAAATCCATCGAGACGCTATCCCACTTCCATTGCGGAACCTCCAATGGGTGAAGCAACCCACCTGGTTTCCTTTGCTCCGCCTTCACTTGCTGGCACACCAAACATCGAGCGACATACTCGGCCACATCTTTCTTCATACCGGCCCAGAAGAAAACCCTCTTCATGTCTTGGTACATCTTATCCCCACCGGGATGAATGGTCATCCTAGAACGGTGTGCATCATCAAGAATAGCCTTCCTCAAACCCTCGTCTTGCGGTACACAAAGTCTACCGTCTCTACGCAAGTACCCCCTATCGTCTAGGGTGTACCTACTCAAATGGTTGGACGACTCCCCCCTTATGAGCTTCTCTACTAACTCAACCAACTGTGGGTCACCCCTCTGTGCTTCTCCAATCCGCCCCAAAAGAGTAGGTCTAACTTCCAAAGAAGCTAGCAAACCGGGTACATAGTCAACGGAAGGTCTGAAATCAAACATCGAGATAAATTCCAAGCTTTGTCGTTCCACGAACAATGGACTCAAGGACAACCTCTTCCTGCTCAAGGCGTCCGCCACCACGTTACCCTTTCCAGGGGTATACGCTATCTCGAAATCATAAGATGCTAAGAACTCCATCCACCTTTGCTGTCTTAAGTTTAGATCCTTCTGAGAGAACAAGTACTTCAAAGATTTATGGTCAGTGAACAACTCGAATCTCTCACCAAGAAGATAATGGCGCCAAATCTTAAGCGCAAAAACAATAGCGGCCAGCTCTAGATCATGGGTAGGGTAATTTTTCTCATGTGCCCTCAACTGCCTTCCACCATAGGCTATTACCCTTCCCTCTTGCATTAAGACTGCGCCAAGTCCTGTCCCACAGGCATCGGTATAGACAACAAATGGCTTGCTCCCATCTGGCAACACTAAAACTGGAGCGGTGGTTAAAGCTCTCTTTAACCGTCGGAACGCATCATCACAATCTACGTCCCATGTGAAAACAAGATTCTTCTTTGTTAAGCGGGTTAATGGGGCTGATATCTTCGCGAAGTCTTTAATAAACTTCCTATAATAACCCGCCAACCCCAAGAAACTTCTTACTTCGGTAGCATTCTTCGGAACCTTCCAATCCTGAATTGATACTACCTTCGCGGGATCCACAGCTATCCCTTCCTTGGAGACCACGTGCCCCAAGAATCGTACTTCCTTCCTCCAGAAGTGACATTTAGAGAATTTAGCCTTAAGGCTATGTGCTCGAAGAGTCTTCAACACCTCCCCAAGATGTAAGGCATGCTCTTCTTCACTCTTAGAAAATACTAAGATATCATCCACAAAGACCACCACAAATTTATTAAGGAACTCCCTGAACACCCTACTCATCAAATCAACAAAGTATGCAGGGGCGTTCGTCAACCCAAATGGCATCACCAGCCACTCATAGAAACCATCCGGAGTTCTAAAGGCAGTCTTGTCTATGCTATCCTCAGCCACCCTCAACTGATGAAACCCCGTGGCTAAGTCCAACTGAGAAAATACTGAAGCGCCAACCAACTGGTCGAAAAGATCATCAATCCTCGGCAATAGGTGTCTATTCTTCTTTGTGAGCTTGTTGAGTTCTCTATAGTCTACACAAAGTCTGAGGGACCCATCCGCCTTCGTAGCAAATACTACTGGAGCACCCCACTCCGATATGCTCCGTCTTATGAACCCCTTCTCAAGCAACTCCCCTACTTGCTTATGGAGTTCCCTCCTCTCACGAGGAGCCATGTGGCGCACTGGTAAAGATACCGGTTTAGCATTATCCACCAGATATATTCGGAAGTCAATCTCCCGCTTCGGAGGTAAGCCCTTCACCTCCTCAAACACATCCGGATATTCCCGGACCACTCTCATAGATTGCAAACTCTCGACCAAAGCGTCAAGCGATTCAAGATAACTTAGCATAACAGAGTCCATGGGATTACAAGAAATCTCGAGAGTGTTAGCCAAGCGGGTCATCAACCTAACAACTCTCCTTTCGCAATCAAGAACGGCACCATTACTGGATAACCAGTCCATGCCCAAAATCAACCCATAGCCCGTGAAGCCCAACACAAAAGCATCACATCTAAACTCAATGCTAAGTATAGAAATCTTCAAACCCAAACATATCATGGACAAATAAGTGGAGCCCCCAATTGGGTTTGAAACAACCAAGGGATCATCTACCAGACTGGTGTCTAAGTGCAGTAACTCAACTAATGATGATGAGATAAACGAATGCGATGCGCCTGAATCAAACAATGTACGGACAGGATGGTCAAATAGAAAAACCAGACTTTCAACGGAAATAGTTCTACCTCTCTCCTGAATCGGTGGAACCGCGAGAGCCTGTACTTGCCCCCTAGCCTGACTCGGTGCCATAAGAGCTTGCACCTGTCCTCCTGAGGTAGATCCCGTCCTTTGCCCTTTCTTAGGGCAATCCTTCACTAAATGCCCTGCTTCGCCACAGTGGAAGCAGCCAGTCTTCTTCTTTTTGCGACAATCCTTGCTTAGGTGGCCAGGTGTCCCACAATTGAAACACTTCTTCTTCTTGCCCTTGCCACCGTTGCCTTTCCCACCTTTGCTTTGTTGTTGTTGCTGAGGTCTCTTTTGATCTCCCTTCTTCTCGGGTGCCTTATTAGCATTAGGACCCTTCTCTTCCTCATACATGAGTGCCATGTCAACCAGCTTCTCAAAGGTGGCCCCCATAGGGATGTGAGTCATAGCCAACCCATGCATCGGTTCATTCAAGCCTTTCACGAACCTCAAAGCCTTCTTCTCCGGTGTATTCACCATGTCTAGGCCAAACCTTGCCAATTGATTAAACTTGTTAACATATTCCTTCACCGAAAGATTTCCTTGCTTTAGAGTCAAGAATCTTTCCATATACAAGTTTTCCTCCGCCCTTGAGAGAAACTTTGCCACAAATCTTTGCCTAAAATCCGCCCAAGAGTCAACGGGGCGTTCTCCATTAGTGACCTCCCACCAGAATGAGGCCTCTCCCTTCATTAACCAAGCAGCCAACTTGACTTTCTTCCCTTCTTCCATCTCAAAGATATCTATCAACTCTTCCACCTCCTTAAGCCAATCTCTAGCCTCCACAAAAGTTTCAGATCCTTGAAAAGGTTTCCCTCCCATAGCTTTAAATTCCTTGCAAGTCTTAGCAAAAGTATCTGTGCGAGGAGGAGGGGGAGGAGGAAGATCGGGTGCTACGGTTGGTGGAGGAACATTTGCTGGACCCATAGTGGTGGCCCTAGCCTCCATCAATCTCCTATACCATACTGGTACCGTCACACCCTCCGGAAGATTAAGATTCTCGGCCATGCTGAAACGAAAAAGGAAAGATTCAAAACGGAGAATTCGAAGGATATAGATATGGCTATTGGGGATTATGCTTTTCTTTCAAAAACTTTTCTCTTAAAAGACATGTTTTTGAAAATATCTTTTTCCAAAATATTTTAGAAAAATAGTTTTCTAAAAATTTTATCTGTTCCGGTAACCTTTGCTCTGATACCACGTGTAACACCCCACGCCCGCTATGGTCACTCACTAAGGGAATGCCATAGCATCGGTGGAGTATTTTAGTGAATATAGAACAGAAAAATTACAACAAGACAGATATAATTAGTACTTGAAATTTAAAAATATCATCTCACAACAGCGGAAATAAACATGTCTGGTTACATCATAAAACCATGATAAAAGTCAAGTACAATATCCATCAAAATAAAGAAGTACATAATCCCACTCTCTCTCATACAATAGCCATAACAAAAGAAAAGATAACTGGATAACTGGAGCTTTACATCTACCCAA
Organism: Allium sativum; assembly: GCA_030737875.1. Classification (NCBI taxonomy): domain Eukaryota; kingdom Viridiplantae; phylum Streptophyta; class Magnoliopsida; order Asparagales; family Amaryllidaceae; genus Allium; species Allium sativum. The sequence goes on from CM060920.1 coordinate 973,049,008, forward strand.
GCTCCTAAAGACTGGAACAGCAATCCGATCAAGCTCTACTACCGCTAGGATCCACCGTAGGACCTGAGGGTTGGGAAAAAGATAAAAACAACGGGGTCAGACATAAGTCTGAGTGAGTCCTATAACTTTAACAATACAATCATTAAAGTAACCAGAGAAGACATAAACTTGACCTACGGTAATATCTGGGGATGAATGGCTACACTAAGCAGCTTGGTGAACTTAGGATAAACTAAGATAACCGTAAGGACGCATCTACCCACCCAAGGATAATTACTAACTGCACCACACCAGTCATTCTCACTTAAAGGTTGATCCCTTCCAAGGACTTAGAAAATTTCCCCAGTAGTTTCATGTACTCCTAGCCCACTACATAGGTGCCGTCTGCCCCTATCTCCACTAGGTGTACTCAGTAATTTTTACCCAGTAGTTTCTTGTACCCCTACATAGGTGCCGTCTGCCCCTATCTTTATTAGGTGTACCCACTACTCCCCATCGATCGGCTCCCTACCGTAGATACCCGTGCTGGTCCCACAGTGGGGTGTATCACTCCCCTAAAGTGGCTACCCAATACTAACGGTGCACGGCTTTATATCTACACGATGCAACAACGGCTTATCTACCAGCCCGGGCCCACACACGCATATGAAACTCGTTGGACTTGCGTTGCCACCGCTAACCCGTTTTGGCCTCTTATAATCAAGCCCAATATGCGTGTCCCGTCACTCGACATGGGTCGAGCCCACAAAGATACGTTTGGGATATTGGTTGAAATGGGCCCCCACAAGCTACCCACTTAAGCTTGTCAAATATCTAGTGTATCCCACTTAACCCTTTAATCATGTTTAATTACATGTTTCCACTTGGTTAAGTATTCTAATCGTATTTTCTATTGCCACCCAAGGCAACCCACTAGATTCCACATGCCACCCAAGGCAACCACAAAATTTCCTCATGCCACCCAAGGCACCCACTTAACCCCTCATGTCCCACTACATGCTACTATGGTTAAGTGTTTCTTAATTAATTAAGACCGTGATCTCCCATAAAGACCTCCCACATTAGACTGGCTGTTATGACCGCCTGGTTAAGCCGGTAGAATCCGGGCAGTCTTACGTCATAACATAGTCTAACCTCGTGTCTTTACCTTAATCACGTATTTAATTTATGGCTAAGACCTCTCACATTGGGCTGACATTTGTAGCAACTGGTTAAGCCGGTCGGGTCCGGGCAGTTTTACACTACAAATGAGTCCAACCTCGTGTCTTAGTCGATTAATTACACCTAATTAATCACCCCCATATTAATTATCCCTAATTAATATCAAGTTTTCCATAACATGGGTAGACCTAACTCAATAGGTAAATTCCCATGGGGTAGACCTAACTCAATAGGTAAATTCCCACTTATGGTAATTTATTTTTATGGTATGCTTAATCATACCCAATCATTCATTTATTAACATATTTACCAACCCCATCGTTCCCCACGTAAATCGTTCTCATTACATGACATAATAAAGGGGAAGATCCATCACAAATATCATGGGTTTAGCATAAAACTTTGTCATGGGTTAAGAGGACGTCAACTTGCATATATGAGCATATATTAACCCAACTACATATAACCCAAATTGCATATTATCATACACATGATTTGCATAACATGTTGCATATGAGCTTGCATATTATCATACACATATCTTGCATAACATGTTGAACTTGCATATAGGCATTCTCATAACTTGCATAACATGTTAAACATGCATTTAAGCATACACATAACTTGCATAAGCATTCACATACTTGCATAAGCATCCACATACTTGCATAAGCATTCACATACTTGCATAAACATGCATAACCTGCATATCATGTCATTTAAGCATATACATATCTTGCATAAGCATTCATATACTCGCATAAGCATGCATAACTTGCATATCACATAAATCTTGCATTTAAACATATACATGACTTGCATAAGCATCCATATACTTGCATAAGCATGCATAACTTGCATATCACATTAAACTTGCATTTAAACATATACTTAACTTGCATAACTCACTTTGTTAAACATGCATAATTCCACTCATTAAATATGCATAAATCCACTTGTTAAGCATGCATAAACCAACTTGTTAAACATGCATAAACCAACTTGTTAAACATGCATAAATTAACTTATTAAGCATGCATAAACCAACTTATCAAGTATGCATAAACATAGAACAACATAGAGTAACATATCATTATAAATGATTCAAACTCACTAATCCGCATTTAAGACCATAAGTCTCATTACACCCAATCTACTTACTTTAACAATTGATGTTAAAGTGATAGAAACTCACCAAACCCAAAATTAATCCACTTATGAAGTAGAATTAGTTGCTAAATATGAAGATGGTGATGATTAGAGAATGATTTGAGAGGGATTAGCTTGCAACTTCCTTCTTAGATTAGTGGAGACTCCTTCTAGGATTTAATTTGGCGGCATGAGGCCTTCATTTCTATTTTTAGTATGGATTAAGGTAGGTTTAGGGTGTATTTATAGATTAGGAGAGTGTTTTAGGCCCTTAGATTAACCCTAGATTAAATTAGGTCCATTAGATTTAGGAAATCTCTAGAACCAAGCCCAGCCCTAGCCAGAAAACCAGATCTGTTGCACCCAAACTTCTGGCTCGAGACGCCGTGTCGACAGGCAAGTCGACACCCCTGTCGACAGGCCTGTCGACAGCCCTGTCGACATGGTCAGGGCGGGAGTCTTCCCGCCTGGCCCCGCTGGTTCTAATTTAAAATCTGAATTTAAGTTTCCAAATTTGTTTTTAGCTCTAATTTTTCTGCAAACTTCTTTGGGCCATAACCGGGCCATACGGACTCCGATTCTCGAAAACTCGGACTCTATTTTGCATATTTTTCCGAGACGAACGCAATAACGCAGCCCGTTACCCCCAATTCCCACATCTGAGATTATTTATCCTGTAATTAGTGAATTTTAGTATTAACTAAAATTCGGGGTGTTACAAAGTAGTTGCATCATACTCAATTAGTGCATGAGATAGGATAGGCAATCCATGTCCACTTTTATTCGAGCCTTCCTGTAGAGAAGTACGATGGTCCAGTCAATGGATGGTCACTCTACATCGTTCTTGTGGTTCATGTGCGACCTATCTAGATTGAAACACAAGTTAGATACAAGCGATTGAGCCTTTTTAAGTACTTTCAATTGTTATGCCTCCAGTACATGGGTAATGACAAAAGATAGGTGGTCGAATCACACCTATTTCAAGTTTAGATATGTATGCACAAAAAATTAGGTATTGCTATCAAAGCTTAAGTGATGGGTCATCCACCCGAGTTATTGCATTTTCCATTCAATGTATTGTAATTTTCTACTCATCGTTGCACTTGTGTTATGACCAATCATCTATGGATATGTGTATTAGTCTGAGCTTTCACTCTCAAGGCCTTCTTTTGGTCGCTGTCGTAAGTCGTGTGATATGTTATTGGACATCCCACTCTCAAGGCCTCTTTCGGTCGTTACATTAAATCGTATGTGAATTTTTGCATTAGGCGACCTAGTTGGCCCTCTAAGTCTCTATACTCTTACCCCTTGTCATAGGGCTTGTGGAGTTAGTGCGGCCCTCGCCTTTTTGCTTTGTATTTGTACACAAACTTGTAATGTAAACAGAAAAAATGATTTTGTTAGCATGCTTATCTCACTTAAGAAAGTGTAAAAGTTAAGCTATCTTTCTTGGGAACTCAGACCATAAGCTGCCTCACTTATATTTGCTAAGTGTTGTAGTTTGGAAGTAAAGTGCATATATCTTTAATTAAATTTGAATTAAGAATCGCATTCGAGAAGTGTTCAAAGTGAATTTATAAGGATACACTCGTTCCCCAATGTTGTTTGGTTCCGGGTTAAGTCAGTCAGACGTTTGGTCCTTTAATCTTTTGTAACACCCCGTAATTTCAACAACACTAAAGACGATAAATTAAATAATAATTAATTTAATATTTAGAATTAAGGAAAAAGGACTGCACCATTGCGTCCGTCTCGAAATTCTGGTCCAAATAGACATTTGTTTTGCATAAAACGGACACCGTATGAAGAAGCTATGTAGGTTTGAAGTTTGTATACGTGCAGAAGAATTATATATATATAGGGTCGAGGAATTAAAATTTCAGTTCAAAATTCAAAAATTATGTTGGCGGCGAAATTCCTACCACAGGGGTGTCGACCCCTAAGAAGGGGTGTCGACCCCATAAGGGGGGTCGACCCCTCTAGGGATGAGGTGGCATTCGATTTTCTGGAGCCTGGCAGCTATATATAGCGGTCCATTTCTCTTATTTTTTTCATTGAGAATCCATGGAGGCCAAACTCTGCTGGTAACCGAACCGAACCGAATTATCTTCTACAACAATCAACTAAGGCAAACCAATTAGAGATTCAAGCGTAGATCTGCAATTCGATAAGATTATCTTCTAGTTCCCTCTTCTTAATCCTAACACTTTGAGTTCTAGGTTACTTTTATATTTAAATGATTAAAAGTAAAACGTGATAGTACTGTGATTTGGATCTGTCTTGAATTGTAAATCTATGTTATTCTTGGATCTCAAACTTTATTATACTAGATCTATTTTATAGATCTAATTCAATTTTGGTTAGTTTATCATGTCACCTTTGTGGATCTGAACCTTTATCTAAGTTTGTAGTTAATTTGGAACTATAATTATTTGGACAGTTAAATCTTTGCCTAGATCTAGATCATCTTTTTGTGGTTAATTTCTGTCATTATTGGACATATGAATCTATTCATGCTTCTTATGATAGCCTTGTTATGTTAGATATAATTTAATTATCACAAGTTCATGGATCTACCCTTATATGTCCACCTTATCACCATGTCAATATATATATACATTTGTTTATGCCTGTTATGTTGGAATAATCACTATTGTCATCTTCCCATCACCTTTCCTTTATTTTTTTTATGGCTAGGCTACTTTATAGCCTAGGCATGTCGCCAAAATTATGTGAATGCGTTAGTTAGGGAACGGGAGACTTATTAGAATTGGCATAACTTATTTAATGAAATTGAATATGGACATATAATTTACTTACTACAGAATTGGGTAAAAGGGTCATGAAACCTATAACCTATAATGACATAGGTAAAATTGGATAAGAATGAAATACCTAGGATTGCAACTAGAAATTGTAATTGCACTTATGACACGAGGTTAGGTTGCATTAGTGGTGGAAGTCTGCCCGGACCCAACCGACATATCCAACGACCACTAATGTTGAACCTAATGTGGGAGGTCTAATTGCATAAATACGAATCCGACTAAGACACGAGGTTAGGCCCAACTTGTAAAGGAAGTCTGCCCGGACCCAACCGGCATATCCAGCATCCATAAGCGGTAGACCTAATGTGGGAGGTCTGGCCCATTATAACCATAAATGGACATGGTCAAAATTTGAAATACTTAACCTAGTTGTATCATAAACATGAATATGGGTTAAGTAAAATTTGGTTGGACAATGGAAGGGCTAAGTTAAGTCTATTTGAGTCGTGTGGGTAATATTTGATATAGGCCTACCAAACTTAACCAATTGTGGGTTATGTATTAAAGACGCCTCTAGGTAAGCATAACCGTTAGAAAGATTGGGGTTATATAATTAAAGACACCTTTTAGGGTAAGTATAACATGTGGAAAACCTAGTGGGGGATACAAGACAAGGGGGAGAGCTTGTATCATATTGTGTGGGACCCGTTTCAATCAATAACCCGGAGTAGGTATCGAATAGAGTACTCCGAACTAGGTTGGAGAAGGGGCATGCTTACTGAACTGATTGTAAGAGATCCAAACGTGGAGTTCGGTGTGGGCGGCGCAAACCGATTGTGCTATGAGCGTGCATGAGCTGGGGAGAGGGGAATAAGACGACCGTGACACCTGTAGATATGGGGCTGTGCATATCAGTGAAGGGTTGCCACTTTAGGACATGATACATCCTACGGTGGGGCCGACACAGAGTATCTACGTGGATTAGGGAGTCGATCGATTAAGGGTAGTAGTTAGGGTACTTTTGGATGTATGCCTAAGTCTACTACCTTACAGTGGAAGGGATCATTTCATTCTAGATATACTAGTAATAGTGCAGAGTAATCATTAGAAGCGTATATACCCTATCTTGTTTACCTTGTCATACCTGCCTTTTTGTAGTTATCTCTCCCTTATCCACTTATATGCTTATCATGCTACTTTAATTTATTTACTTGCTAAAAGTAACTGGACTCGCCAGACTTTATGTTTGACCCTTTATATTTCCTCTTCTTTCTTCCGTCCCCCCAAGGTTCGCAGGGAGGGAATTCTCAGGCTTAGTCAAGACTCGGTTATCATCTTGTTGGAGCTGCTTTTGAAGTATAGCTCAAGTTCTTATCTCTACTCTGGCTTAGCTCTTTTTCTTGGGGAATTATGCTTTTTATATATTTATGTACTCTGATGGTACAAGACAGAAGTTATATTATTGTAATGGTTTTTTTTGTGACTTATGGTATTTTCGACCATGATGTATGATTTATGTTTGAAATAAAAATTTGAATTTCCGCTGCTAACTTATTTATATCTGTCTTGTAATATTCTGTGTCTGTTTACCTATAACGCATCACGGAACTTAATGCATTCCCTTAGTGAGTGACATTAACGGATCAAAGGAACCGAGACATTCGTAGAGGCAAGGAATTGGCTCAAGGAGACTGAGGACTTGTTTGTAATCTTTGAAGTAGAAGGTCAAAGGAAGATTTAGTTAGCTGCTTGGCTACCGAAGGATGAAGCTTCATTTTGGTGGGAGGTAACCCTAGCAGGTCATCCAGTGGAAACTTGGGATGACTTTAGACAGAGGTTCGAAATGAAATTTCTTTCCCAAGCTGAGATAAGCATGCAAATGGAGAGATTCTTAGCACTCAAACTACGGAACTTGACGGTTAAAGAGTATGTGAACAAATTTAAACAGCTGGCAAGATTTAGACTGGAACTGGTAGACACTTCGCATAAGAAGGCTTTGCGGTTTGTTAAAGGTCTAAACGAACCCCTTCATGGGTTATCCATGTCCCATATTCCAATGGGAGCCACCTTGAAAGACCTGTTGATATGGCCTTGATGTATGAGGAAGAGAAAGGGGAAAAGAAGGAGGCTAAAGCTGAGGAAACAACGCAAAACAAGAAGATATAGCCTAAGAAAGGACAACAACAACAGCAACAACAACAGAATAAAAGAGGGAAGAATGACAAGGGCAAGGAGAAGAGGAAGTGTTATAGCTGTGGACGTGAGGGTCATTTAGCAAAAGACTGCAAAAGAAGGAAGAATTCTTGCTTCAATTGCGGAGAGGTCAGACACTTTGCTAGGGAGTGCCCGAAGAAACAGGGACAAGGTCAGAGGACAAGAACTTCTGGAGGGCAGGTGCATGCTCTTACGATCAGTGCTCCTAATAAAGGTAGAAAAATTTCTGTGGAAGGTTTAATTTCTCTTTCAAATCATCCTATTAGAACACATTTTGATTCTGGTGCTTCACATTCATTTATATCTAGTTATGTGGTTGAATCTCTGGACTTAATTACTAGTATTGTAGTGGATCCCATAGTTGTCTCAAACCCCATTGGTGGTTCGGCTCATTTATCTAAGATTTGTAGGGGTTTGAGAATATCTTTATTAGGCGTTGAATTTGAATGTAATGCGTATGTGCTTGGGTTCATGGGCTATGGGTGGATTGGCTGACCACGTATGGTGCCATCCTAGATAGTGAAAGGAGGGTCGTTAGACTTCTGACTTGCCATGGGAGGACCCTTGAGATTTCTTGCGACCCCCAAGGGTCTGTTATGCTTACCTTACTAGAGTCCCTTGATGCATCCATAGATGAATTGTAATTTGTTCCGATAGTCCAAGATTATTCTAATGTTTTTGAGGAGGTCCGGGGCTTACCTCTGAGGCGCGAGATCGATTTTCGTATATATCTGGTGGATAATGCAAAGCCTGTTGCATTACCAGTGCGCCATATGGCTCCACGGGAAAGGAAGGAGTTGAGTAAGAAAGTAGGGGAGCTACTTGAGAAAGGACTTATCAGACGAACCATATCTAAATGGGGTGCTCCAGTTGTATTCGCAACTAAGGCGGATGGATCGCTTCATTTGTGTGTGGACTATAGAGAATTAAACAAACTCACAAAGAAGAATAGGCACCCACTTCCGAGGATAGACGACTTGTTTGACCGGCTTGTCAGTGCCTCGGTGTTCTCTTAGTTAGACTTGGCCACGGGGTTGCATCAGTTGAGGGTGGCTGAGGACAATATAGAAAAGACTGCTTTTAGGACTCCAGATGGTTTTTTGAATGGCTAGTTATGCCTTTTGGGCTGACAAATGCACTCGCTTATTTTGTCGATTTGATGAGTAGGGTGTTTTGGGAGTTTCTAAATAAATTTGTTGTAGTCTTTGTTGATGATATTTTGATCTTCTCCAAAAGCGAAGAAGAGCATGCCCAACATTTGAGAGAAGTTTTAAAAACTCTTCGAGAGCATTAGCTTAAGGCAAAGTTCTCCAAATGCCATTTTTGGAGAAATGAGGTGAGATTCTTAGGACAAGTAGTCTCCAAAGAAGGGATAGCTGTGGATCTCGAAAAGGTAGTTGCAGTACAGGACTGGCAGATCTGAAAAATGCAACAGAGGTAAGAAGCTTTCTGGGATTGGAAGGTTACTATTGGAAGTTCATTAAGGACTTCGCAAAGAGATCAGCCCCTCTCACCAGGCTGACAAAGAAGAACTTGGCATTTTCATGGGATATAGATTGTGATGTTGCGTTCCAACGTTTGAAAAGGGCTCTGACAACAGCCCCAGTCTTGACTTTGCCCGATGGAAACAAAATGTTTACGGTGTACACTGATGCATGTGGTACAGGGCTTGGTGCGGTTCTGATGCAAGAAGGGAAAGGTGGTGTGTTATGGGGGTAGGCAGTTGAGAGTTCATGAGAATAACTACCCCACCCATGATCTAGAGCTAGCTGCCACAGTATTTGTTCTAAAGACGTGGCGTCATTATTTACTTGGAGAGAAGTTCGAGTTATACACCGATCATAAATCTCTCTCAAGTATTTGTTCTCACAGAAGGATCTCAATTTAAGACAACAAAGGTGGATGGAGTTCTTAGCTTCTTATGATTTTGAAATCGCTTATACCCCTAGCAAGTGTAATGTGGTGGCTGACGCACTAAGTAGGCAGAGGATGCACTTGAGTCCTTTGTTTGTGGAGAGGAAGAGCTTGGAGTTCATATCAACCTTCGACTTTAAACCCTCCATCAAGATTTTGCCTGATTTGTTTGCGTTGCTAGAAATACAACCAACTCTTATGGATCAGATAGGAGCTTCACAGCAAGGTGATCCACAGATTTTAGACATCATGGATAAGCTCATAAAAGGGGAGACTTCTAGTCACCTCAGTAGATATACCATCGATGAAAAGGGGTGGTTGCGACGAGATGGAAGGCTTTGTGTTCCTCAAATAGGAAGCTTGATAAAGGCAGTCCTAGAAGAAGCCCACCAATCTAAGATGACCATTCATCCGGGCGGTGATAAGACGTACATAGACATGAAGAAGATTTCCTTATTGGTTGGGATGAAGAAAGATGTGGCTGAATTTGTTTCTCAATGTTTAGTTTGCCAGCAAGTTAAAGCTGAGCAAAAGAAACTCGGTGGTTTATTTCATCCTTTGGAGGTTCCACAGTGGAAATGGGAGAGTGTCTCCATGGACTTCATAGATGGTTTGTCTAGATCAAAGAAAGGCAACACCAGTATTTGGGTAGTAGTGGACAGATTGACTAAGAGCGCTCATTTCATTCCAGTGAAGATTGAGAGTACGGCATCATGGTTGGCAGCAATTTATGTTCGTGAGATAGTTCGTCTTCATGGAGTACCTTCCAGCATCGTAAGCGATCATGACCCATCTTTACTAGTGAATTTTGGAGGAGCTTGCAAGAAGCATTAGGTACACAGTTGTGTTTGAGCACCACTTATCATCCTCAAACCGATGGGAAGACGGAGAGGGTGAACAAAATTCTGGAGGATCTTTTAAGGTTGTGTATCCTAGACTTCGGAGGGAGTTGGGAAGAGCACCTTCCCTTAGTAGAGTTTTCCTATAACAACAGTTATCAAGCTAGCATCGGTATGACACCCTTCAAAACATAGTACGGATGACCTTGTAGATCGCCAACTTGTTGGTGGGAATATACAGAAAGATTATTACCTGGACCAGATATGGTTAGAGAAACGTCCGAAAAGATTGACCTTATTCGACGACAGATGAAGACAACTCAGGATAGGCAGAAATCCTATGCAGACAAGAGGAGAACTAACATCGAATTTGAAGTGGGAGACTTAGTTTTTATCAAAGTATCACCTCTGAGGAATGTGGTTCGCTTCGGATCGGTAGGGAAGTTGGCACCTAGGTTTGTGTGACCATTTCCCATAACCGAGAGGATTGGCCAAATGGCCAATAGAGTAAAGATTCCAGAAAATCTATCCGGTGTTCATGATGTTTTCCACATTTTTCATCTACGGAAGTGTTTGCATTACACCGTGGAAGTTGTTGACCCAAGCATATTGGAAGAAGTGGAAGTAGAGTGGGAGGCGACAGTTAGACGAGTCCCTACCCGTATTCTTGGATCAGAAGTTAAGAAGCAACAAAGTAAATAATTCAAGCTGATAAAGGTTCAATGAGGAGATAACCCAGAGGATGCAACTTGGGAGACCGAAGGCCAGATTTGTGCTTCTTACCCTTTTCTTTTCGAGGGCATGTTCTTAACTCCTTTTTCAAAGTTTTATCTATGGTTGCTTCTATCATTTGAGTATGTCCTGTCAATAGTATTCTCTACCTTTAGATAGGAATCATATGGATGTAAACGTGTGTTTGAGACATGTTATGTTTGATGGATGCAAGTGGTTGCTAGTGAATGCCTGTGGATGCATATACACACACATAAGGCACTAGATTGGCTCAATCACTCTCATACTGCATATGGATGTGTGTGCATTTTTCTTTTCTTTTAATGAATGAAAATGGATGTATTATCAAATGGATGTTGCATTTGGACGAATGAGTGTGCACATATATAGAATTTACATATTATAATAGGATTATCTGCATATATATTGGATTCATGGCACTAACATACATTGCATTAAGGAGGTTGACTGAATCAGTAGACCGCCTAATATTCGCATTAGTATTAGGACATATACACACACCTTTGCATATATTCATATAAGAATTAGAAGTCTTTAAGGACATTGTATGTCTGCGATTGATGTATGAGTAGATGGGTGATGGATGGTAGGATATACATTCTTCTTAACTTGAAGATTCCGGGGACGAAATCCTTTAAGTATGGGGGCCTGTAACACCCCGTAATTTCAACAACACTAAAGAGGATAAATTAGATAATAATTAATTTAATATTCAAAACTAAGGAAAACAGACTGCGCCATTGCGTCCATCTCAAAATTCTGGCCAAAATAGACATTTGGTTTGCGTAAAACAGACACTGTATGAAGAAGTTATGTAGGTTTGAAGTTTGTATACGCGTAGAAGAATTATATATTGTAGGATCTAAATTAACCCTAGAGGGGGGTGAATAGAATTTATCGCAAATTTTTACTGAGTAATTAAATAATAACAACACAGATAATAATCAGAATAAATGCGGAAAATAAATAACACATAGATATACCCAGCTTCGGCAAAACTCTGCCTACTACTGCATTCCCCATGGTTTCTACTAGGAGTTAAAACAATCTCTATGCTTACAATCCCCTGTAAACTCACGACACTCACTCCCAACTGTTCTTAACCTTATGCTCAAAACCCTGCACTGGTTTCTATTCTCGAAACCAGATTTTCCCAAATTACAAACCCCATAATTCGTCTCCCTAGTTTTAGAGACAAACTAGAAAACTCTAAAGAGGATTGCAAAATAAAAACAAATTAAAATAGAAACCCTAGTTTTAATTAAAAAAATCCTTTTAAATCAAAACCCTAGTTTACTAAGTCCTTTGTAACTTGGCCGGCCATCTTCTATTTGCTCCATCCATTTTATTTTAGCCCGATCTCTTATTGTCTGGAAAAAATAACGACTCCTAGGGTTTGCTTTTTGAAAAATATGGCGGAGGCGATTGCAATACTAGGGTTTCAATTGTCCTTAGATTTGTAGCGCCGCCCTCTTGTCTTTGATGATCTTTGATTCGCAGTTGCACTCATTTTTGGTCCAAGCAGATTCGATTCTCTGGTATGATTTTTCAATTCGAGTTTTTGCTTTTATTTGTTTGAACTTAGATGATTAATAGCCAGTGATGATTTGTGTTTATATAGGATTTTAATCCAATATATATGCTCTGATTTCTTATTAGACTCGGTCATGATATATACAAAATTTTGGGCTTGAATTCTTTATAATATTCTGAATACTTCTTTGAATTTAAAACCACCGTGTATATTCATACTTCTGAAAAATATCTCGAGATTCCTAAATTGGTCCTTTTTCAAAAAGTAAATATATTGGTACTTGGATTTCTGGAACTTTATGTTAATACCTTCGACACCATTAAAAATGATTTCTTTTTAAAAAAATCTGTCTCGTACTTGACTTTAATTTGCTGCTCCAATGATATTGCTTATGAACTGATATTACTCTTGGATTGCCTCGACCTTGGATTGATGCTTTGACTTTGATAAGAACTGATATAATGCTTGATCATGCCTTTAGATTCTGATACTTCATTTATTTGTCTCGACAAATTTGTGCCTTAAAATTTAACAGTTGCTATACACTTTGCCAAGTCTGATTTGAACTGATAAGAATAGATGCCACCCTGATTTTGTTTTGCCTAAGAATAGATGCTTTGCTTGACTTTTCCTTGCAATTTTCTAATACTTTAGACGTCCATATGAACTGATACGAGCAGATTCTATCATGATTACACTTGTATTTTAAAAACTGATTTTTTTTTATATAGCCTAGATCTTGTTAAGAATTGATATTGCACTTGATACTTGCCATTGTATTTGAAACTGTTTTGCACTTTGAATATTTTGCTTGACCTTGTAGAATTGATACTGCACTTGAATTGACTTGGGTTAATTGTGTACGCTTAATTCAGTACCATGTTGCTGTGCACCCTGTCTTTGCATGTGCATTGTGAACCAGGTTTGTTGCTTCATTTTTTCTACCTGAGCTTAAAATTTTGAATTCTGGAGTCTTGGCTTTTTGAGAACAGACAACTACATTTGACATTTTCAATATTGCTCTTAAAAACTGATATAAACAGATATTTTATTTGCCTTGCACACTCGACTTATTCTTCCTATTGGACATTTGTGTACTGACTTCTCGGCTTGTTTAAATGAGCCTTTTTGTAACCCTTCATGATATGTTGCTTCACTATAAACTTGTACACAGTTACTTTGTACACGTGCACCTATCTTGTATTTGAGTTGTTGTTGTGTAGCATGTATTCACATTATCTTGGCAGACCTGTCTTTATATTTGCCTTGTCCATTTTGAGAGTTGTACCATGTACATGTTGTCTAAAAACCTGTTGCTTTGTCCTGCCTTGACCATGCTTCTTGTACTGCTGCACCACTTTAAAACTGAGATGTACTCGACCACTTCGGCTTGCTTCATGCACTTAACCATTTTAGTTTATTTGGCATTGCTATAGCTTGTATTATCTTGTAACTTGCTCGGCCCTTACTGTAGTCATAATTCATGAACTTTGTACAATTTCCTCGGCCGTTACTCTATGTGTGTGCCACTCCTTTGCTGGTTGAACCCTTGTTTCTCATTGACCATGACTTTGATGCATTTGAATTTGTTGTCCGAACATGCTTCATCATGCTATATGTACATGTAATCTTTCCTTTGTACATATGTATTTGTCACCCTATTGCTCATGAATGTACTTGTCCATGCTGATTTGTTCACTTGAAAGTTTTGTTTAATTATTATTTTTTGGCTTTAAAAAAATGATAAAAATAGATTCTGCCTTGATTTGCACTGAGTTGAGTTGGTCCACGAGGCTGCTCCTCAGTGCAATACTGTTTTCTTTTCTGTACACTTAAATAGATGTGAGCATTTGATATATATCAGACCATGTCTGAAAAATGATGAGAAACACACCGTAATTCTGAGGCAAATAAAATTTAAAAATTATTTTTTAAATCAAAACCCTAGTTTACTAAGTCCTTTGTAACTTGGCCAGCCATTTTCTATTTACTCCACCCATTTTATTTTAGCCCGATCTCTTATTGTCTGAAAAAAAAAATGGCGGCGGCTCCTAGGGTTTGCTTCTGGAAAAAGATGGCGGAGGCGATTGCAATACTAGGGTTTCAATTCTCCTTAGATCTATAGCGCCGCCCTCTCAACTTTGATGATCTTCGATTCGCAGTTGCACTCACTTTTGATCCAAGCATATTCGATTCTCTGGTATGATTTTTCAATTCAAGTTTTTTGCTTTTATTTGTTTGAACTTAGATAATTAATGGCCAGTGATGATTGGTGTTTATATAGGATTGATATATATGCTCTGATTTCTTATTAGACTCTGTCATGATATATACAAAATTTTGGGCATGAATTCTTCATAATATTCTGGATATTTCTTTGAATTTAAAACCACCATGTATATACATACTTCTGAAAAATATCTCGAGATTTCTGAATTGGTCCTTTTTCGAAAAGTAAATATATTGGTCCTTGGATTTTTGGAACTTTAGGTTAATACCTTCGACACCATTAAAAATGATTTCTTTTTAAAAAAAATCTGTCTCGTACTTGACTTTAATCTGCTGCTCCAATGATATTGCTTATGAACTGATATTACTCTTGGATTGCCTCGACCTTGGATTGATGCTTTGACTTTGATAAGAACTGATATAATGCTTGATCATGCCTTTAGATTCTGATACTTCATTTATTTGTCTCGACAAATTTGTGCCTTAAAATTTAACAGTTGCTATACACTTTGCCAAGTCTGATTTGAACTGATAAGAATAGATGCCACCCTGATTTTGTTTTGCCTAAGAATAGATGCTTTGCTTGACTTTGCCTTGCAATTTTCTTGTAATGACCCGCATTTGCAGAGGTATTATAATTGATTTATTTAATTATATAAATAGTGATATAGTGAATTCAATGGTGGAATAAAATAATAGTGAATATTTAATTAAAATAATAAATTTAATAATATATTAAATTTTGAAATAATCAAAATTGGCTGAAATGGCGATATGGTGTGAACTGGATCATCTGTGATATTTTATTCAGTTTAGAATTGAATTAGAATAATGAATATATTTAAATATATTCAGTTTGAACGTATAATTATATTTTAATTAAAATCGAGCTTGAAACGGCGCTGCAGTTCGTAAATTAGCGATTCGAACTTCAACTGAATATACAGGGTTCGTTTTAAGTCGGATTTCTGTGAAACAAGAAACATGTGGAGCTGGTGGAGTATATCTTTCTAGTGGAAGAGAAAAATCAGGATTTCGTCGTATAGATTTTTAGATATGTCCAAATCAAATTTTAAAATAGTCGTTATAGAATCGTTTATCGACCGTAATGGTTTATTCGATATAACTAGAGATCAGGTTTGAATTTAGACAAGGTTCTTTTGGGATATAACGATAATTTAATTTTTAGAATTTTACTGTAATTTTTAATTAATTTAATAAGCGACTTTTTATTTGAAGTATTTCGCACCCTGAAATCAACATTTTGAGGTTTCAAAATATGAGTCAACCTACCGGTATTATTATATTTTTGGGATCGTGACACCTCACTGAGCACGACTGTACTCTTACTTCTGTCTGTAGCGACCCGATATGAACGAAAGTTTAAATAACAGAGCACACATATTTTGTAACGTAAACATATATATATATATATAATAGTCGAATATATTAAGCTTTCTTGGACCAAAAAGTGTCCACGTTTCACCCTTCTCAACCTGTCGTTCTCTATGGTATCAAGACAAACACCGTGGCCTTCAAAGATCCACTCATCCAACTCCAAAAGCATATAAAAATACATCACCGTGGTGCTTCTCTGTCTTTTTCATTTCAGCGTTCATGTTCTCTAGCAAAAAGAAAATACAAAATATTCTAAAACAAATTGCATCTATAATAGAGAGGAGTGTACGGTGTGAGGAGATATGTCGCGTGTATGGATCTATGGAGTAGGAGCAGATGGTTTATGTTAAAGGAGAGAGGGTACTGTGCGTGAAAAGCAGGAGTAGTGTAGGAGGGATGACATGAGGAGTTACGGTTTAACAATATAGGAAGGAGGAGAGTAGCGTGAGGGCAACTTCTGTTTTGCATGAGAATGGAAAGCTGGAGGGAGCTTGAGTTCGTGAATGAAGGAAAGAAGAAAGGGCATGCTGAGCAGGGTGCGTTGAGTTCTGTGGTGATTTTTGTAGGAGGGGAGCTTTTCGGGTTCAGGAAAGAAATAGCTTTGAAGGAGGGAGTAGTGGAATATACGGAAGGGGGTGGTTCATGTATTACTGGAGCGTGAATTACAAGCTGGAGAGAGAGGAGCGTTGAGAGTGGATGGTTTTAGTTGATGTTAATGGTAAGTATTACCAGTTGGAGGAGCTTGCATTGAATGGGGGACGGTGGTTTAGTTTTAAACAATGGGGAACGTGAGTAGGCAGTAGAGGAAGGAGATTTATAAGGGGATGTTGGCCTGGAGCGGTGTATTATGGGAGGGACGTGGTGTAGAGAGGGAGGGAAGTTGACAAACAGTTGTGGTAGTCATGTAGAAAGATGAAGCACAGAATTTCTGTTTTAATGGTTGTGAATGTATTTATACTAAGGGAGTGAAACGTGAAACCTTGAAAGGGTGACCGACGGATACAATAACGAAGCGTGGCGTTTAGATGAGGAAGGGTAGAAAGTATGTAAATATGGTAGGGGTGCATGCATAGAATAGTTGTGTTGGACGGAAATCAGGTACATGTCGTGACAAAGTGGTTTGTTAACGTGTTTTGTAATGAAGGTGCGGTGGATGGAGAAAGCTGTAGCCATGGTTACAGGCAGCGTGTTTTAGCGAACCGGAAGAAGAAGGATAGTATGGGTATGGGTCTTAAGATTTGGAAGTGGGCCGAAATACCAAAGCCCATTATGTAGATAAAAGAAAAGAAACCGAAAGCCATAAAGGATCAACGTGTGAATTTGCAGGGATGGAAGGGTAGCGGTGTTTTAAGCAGTTGGGAAAGACTGAAGACGCGGTGGGCCGAATAATAAATGAATTTCGAACGGTCAGATCCGTTGGGATCGTATGGACGGGAGCAACACAATGGGACCGACTGGGAGCGAATCGAAGCTCGTTACAATTTATTTCAAAATAAACTGTCCGTTTGAATCAAGCGATGGTTATCGTTATTAACGATGATCGTCCAATGTGAGTAAATCTCACTAACTCTGAACAGTCTATAATTTCATGTTGTATTTTTAGAACTGTTAAATATTGGCTGATTGACTGTGTGTTGACTGTTTGATTGAACTGCTAGTCAGTTAGTTGAATTTCTATATTGATTCTGTTTAACAGAATATATCATATGGAACTGAAAGCGATGTTGATTTTATTGTGTAACATCTGTGGATGCAGGGAAACAGGTCGGAGGAATCCAATTGGATTCCTCAACATTTATTTTACTGTTTTTCATATATTGTAATATATGATGTGATACATAATCTGTTGTCGATTATACGTGTTTGGACGATATTGGTCATCGTGATTTGATATGTTAAATACCATAACATACCGAAATGTTGATAAGGGAATTTTCAAAGTGATAATTGAAAATAAAATATTTATAAAATCAAAGAAGATTTTATAAACGGGGATATTTATAAATAGGAAATATTTATAAAAAGGATATGTATAAATGGAATATTTATAAAGTGAATTATTTATTTGAGGTAAATAAATAAGATAGAATAAAGGAATATTTATTTAGAAAATAAGATAGAATAAAGGAATATTTATTTAGAAAATAAGATAGAATAAAGGAATATTTATTTAGAAAATAAGATAGAATAAAGGAATATTTATTTAGAAAATAAACAGAATAAAGGAATATTTAGTTGGAAACTAAATAGGATTTTTAAAAAGGAGTAAATCAAACATAGTTAATCAAATAGAGTTAATCGTATAGAGTTGAAGAAATAGAGTTAAACAAGATTAGAAACTGACTAGAGATTAGTTAAGTTGAATAGTTTTTTGAGTATCGATCTGATGTTGGTTTCGGCCTTCGGGGTTTATACTTGGGAAGTTGTTCTCTTATTAGTTTACAGTTAGAGTCTGATAGTTGTGGAATGGTAGTGATTGATGATTGATCGATAGAATTTCCTTCTGGAAATAATATCGTTGTTTGCACACGTATTTTTCTTTGATAGTTAACTCACCGACTATCGAAGTTTTTGACCATTTTAACGTTGTTAATATGGAGAGACCGGTTGGATTATTTTCCAAAGAACCACTCTGTATTGGCATAAGCATTGCGAATCATATATGCCAAAGATAATTGAAGACAGGGTAAAGTGCAAGGGTTATTGTATAAGTCTTAGATAACAGTGCCCAAGATGGATGTACTGAATAGTACCTTCGGTTCATCCTGTTCCTGGATGACTTGTATGGACGGATGTCTGACAGAGTATTTCCAGACGATCACGTATATTGATTTCTACAACCGTACCAAGAGTGGAAGCGGAGAAGGAAACTTCTTTTAGCTAACACATAATGTATTGTTGTAGACGTCAATTAGTGATTTTTGATGGATCTGACAATGTGGCATTCGAAGTGAATCCGATGTGATGATAAAGCGTAACCTCAAGCCTCATCAACCGGTAAATGACAGAAATCGGGCAGGTAGCATGGCTTTGTAGGTCGCACCTATTAGGGTGTATAATCACCTGATCTAGAGTTTCATTTACTTCTAAAAATCTATTGTTGATACTGTACCATTTGGGAAACGGTTGCTGATCCCAACCGTTGGTGATATACATTCGATACACTCAAGCGAAATGAGTGGTCGGTCATGTGTGGCCGGGTTGCTAGCTGTTCTTGTTGAACCCAGTGTATTCCTCTCTAGAGGTACACTAGCGAAAGGTGGTTCCATACCTTGTCATAGTTGGAAATCCATTACCCAATACGTGCTTGCGGTTTTGATTGTATACTATATATGTAGAACGTGAGATGAAAGCGTTTCTGCTAGATGATTATTATATTGTGGTTGATAGACACTATTATAATATCAAAAGGTTTTTGATATAAAGATAATTTGGATTCTCATAAGGGAAAAACCCGTTCCGTTATACGGCGTGGTCTTATGAGATATCATTTACCTGCTTGAACAGTTTTAAACTGTTTTACTCACACCAGTCCCATGACTGACCCGGAGTTTATTTTTTTTGTTTTCCCTAAACTCTTGGGTGCCCAATTTTGTACGGGCAGTCAAGTAGTCGGGATTTACAGATA
Source organism: Allium sativum (assembly GCA_030737875.1). Taxonomy (NCBI): domain Eukaryota; kingdom Viridiplantae; phylum Streptophyta; class Magnoliopsida; order Asparagales; family Amaryllidaceae; genus Allium; species Allium sativum. The sequence goes on from CM060920.1 coordinate 973,068,595, forward strand.
ATTGTAGAGCTGGAGCAGGAGGCTTCAGGATCATATAGCTATAGTTTATTTCCGCTGTGTTGTAAGTGTTGTACTCTGATAATGTTATTGTATACATATAATGATTTTATTTCAAGGATATGTTATCTATTATATGTTATTCGTTCTGCTATGAGATTCGTGTTACTCTGATGTTGTGTTCTTCTTCTTCTATTCTAAGTTTCTATCTTATCTTTCCTCGCCCTCTATCTTCTTTCTATTACTTTCCTGGTTTCCAGTGTGTTATGGGGTTGGACTTGTGTTAATTAGTCAGCTCAAATTCTACCGGATTTTTGGGTCACTACATTTCTGATACTTTAGACGTCCATATGAACTGATACGAGTAGATTCTATCTTGATTACCCTTTTATTTTAAAAACTGATGTGTTTCCTGATATAGCCTCGATCTTGTTAAGAACTGATATTGCACTTGATACTTGCCATTGTATTTGAAACTGTTTTGCACTTTGAATATTTTGCTTGACCTTGTAGAATTGATACTGCACTTGAATTAACTTGGGTCAATTGTGTACACTTAATTCAGTACCATGTTGCTGTGCACCCTGTCTTTGCATGTCGATTGTGAACCAGTTTTGTTGCTTCATTTTTTCTACCTAATCTTAACATTTTGAATTCTGGAGTCTTGGCTTTTTGAGAACAGACCACTACACTTGACATTTTCAATATTGCTCTTAAAAACTGATATAAACAGATATTTTATTTGCCTTGCACACTCGACTTATTCTTCCTATTAGACATTTGTGTATTGACTTCTCGGCTTGTTTAAATGAGCCTTTTTGTAACCCTTCATGATATGTTGCTTCACTATAAACTTGTACACATTTACTTTGTACACGTGCACCAGTCTTGTATTTGAGTTGCTGTTGTGTAGCATGTATTCACATTATCTTGGCAGACCTGTCTTTATATTTGCCTTGTCCATTTTGAGAGTTGTGCCATGTACATGTTGTCTAAAAACCTGTTGCTTTGTCCTGCCTTGACCATGCTTCTTGTACTGCTGCACCACTTTAAAACTGAGATGTACTCGACCACTCTGGCTTTCTTCATGCACTTGACCATTTTAGGTTATTTGGCATCGATGTAGCTTGTATTATCTTGTAACTTGCTCGGCCCTTGCTGTAGTCATAATTCATGAACTTTGTACTATTGCCTCGGCGATACTGCGTGTGTGTGCCACTCCTTTGCTGGTTGAACCCTTGCTGCTCCTTGATCATGACTTTGATGCATTTGAATTTGTTGTCCGAACTTGCTTCATTATGCTAAATGTACATGTAATCTGTCCTTTGTCCATATGTATTTGTCACCCTATTGCTAATGAATGTACTTGTCCATGCTGATTTGTTCACTTGAAACTTTTGTTTAAAAAAAATTTGGCTTTTAAAAAAAAATCTGATAAAAACAGATTCTGCCTTGATTTGCACTGAGTTGAGTTGGTCCACGAGGCTACTCCTCAGTGCAATACTATTTTTTTTTCTGGACACTTAAACAGATGTGAGCATTTGATATATATCAGACCAAGTCTGAAAAAAGAAGAGAAAAACACCGTAATTCTGAGGCAAATAAAATTTAAAAATAAATTTTCAATTTGCTTATATTTAATTTAATTTTTGTTCCAGTTTACTTCGTGTGTGTTTTTGTGTTTGTGACAGGTATGAAGATGGTGACAGAACTGATTGTGAAGTGATGTGAAGGCAAGAAGATAAAAGACAATGCTAGTGTGTGTTAGTAAATAAATGTGTATATGAAAATGTATAGAGTGATGAGTGATGTATGTAATGAGGCATCGAATGTACTAAGTAATGTTAGTTGTAGTGAGAAACAAACAGAATAAGGAAATTGTATTGATATTTGTAATAAACAAATTTGATTGAAATAAAATATTATTTTATTGTGTTCAAACATATTTGTCAATCATATTCAGTTTATATACAAGAACAATATCATGTGAAATTTTATAACTATGAATATACAATAGTGGATTTAGAATTTTGTACTATTTCAAAATTTTGGAATAAAATATTTAATTGAATAAATATACTATAAATATATTCAATTATGTATAATAGTATATTATTCAATAAATGTTTATTTCTGTGAAATATAAAATAGTACAATTAAGAACACATTTAAATAATATTATATGTTTGTTATCATCAAACAGAAATCATACAACACATTGTTGTATCCAACATATATATATACATATATATATAGGGTCCAGGAATTCAAATTTCAATTTAGATTTCAAAAATTACGTTGGCGGCAAAATTCCCGCCCCAGGGTGTCGACCCCTAAGCAGGGGTGTCAACCCTATAAGGGGGGTCAACCCCTTAATGAGGGGTCGATCCCTTACGGGGGGTCGACATCATAAAGGGGGTGTTGACCCCCCTAGGGCTGTGGTGGCATTCGATTTTCTGGATGCTGACAGCTATATATAGAGGTCCATTTCTCTTGTTTTCTTCATTGAGAATCCATGGAGGCCAAACTCTGACGATGACTGAACTGAACCCTATTATCTTCTACAACAATCAACTAAGGAAAACCAATAAGAGATTCAAGCGTAGAACTGCAATTCAATAAGCTTCTCTTCTAGTTCTCTCTTCTTAATCCTAACACTGTGAGTTCTAGGTTACTTTCAGAGTTAAATGATTAAAAGTAAAATGTGATCGTACTATGATTTGGATATGTCTTCAATCATAAATCTATATTATTCTTGGATCTCAAACTTTATTATACTAGATCTATTTCATAGATCTAATTCACTTGTGGTTAGTTTATCATGTCACCTTTGTGGATCTGAACCTTTATCTAAGTTTGTGGTTAATTTGGAACTATCATTATTTGGATAGTTAAATCTTTGCCTAGATCTTGATCATCTTGTTATGGTTAAAATCTGTCATTATTGGACGTATGAATCTATTCATGCTTCTTATGACAACCTTGCTATATTAGATATAATTTAATTATCACAAGTTCATGGATCTACCCTTATATGTCCACCTTATCACCATGTCAATATATATATATATATATACACACACATTTGTTTATGCCTATTATGTTGGAATAATCACTATTGTCATCTTCCCATCACCTTTCCCTTATTTTGTTTATAGCCAGGCTACTTTATAGTCTAGGCACGCCGCCAAAATTATGCGAATGAGTTAGTTAGGGAACGGGGGAATTACTAAAATTAGCATAACTTGGTTAATGAAATTGAATATAGACATATAATTTACTTAGTACAGAATTGGGTAAAGGGTCATGAAACCAATTACCTATAACCTATAATGACATAGGTAAAATTGGATAAGAATGAAATGCCTAGGATTACAACTAGAAATCGTAATTGCACTTATGACACGAGGTTAGGTTGCATTAGTGGTGGAATTCTGCCCGGACCCAACCAGCATATCCAACGACCACTAATGTTGAACCTATTATGGGAGGTCTAAGTGCACAAATACGAATCGGGCTAAGACACGAGGTTAGGCCCAACTTGTGGAGGAAGTCTTCCAGAACCCAACCGGCATATCCAGCATCCACAAGCAGTAGGCCTAATGTGGGAGGTCTGGCCCATTATAACCATAAATGGACATGGTCATAAATTGAAATACTTAACCTAGTCGTATCATAAAAATGAATAGGGATTAAGTAAAACTTGGTTGGACAATGGGAGGGTTAAGCTAAGTCTATTTGAGTCGTGTGGGTAATATTTTGATATAGGCCCACAAAACTTAACCAATTGGGGGTTATGTATTAAAGACGCCTATAGATAAGCATAACCGGTAGAAAGATTGGGGTTATATAATTAAAGACACCTTTTAGGGTAATTATAACGTATGGAAAACCTATTGGGGGATACAAGACGAGGGGGAGTGCTTGTATTATATTGTGTGAGACCCGTTTCAGTCGGTAATTCGGATAGGTATCGAATAGAGTACTCCGAACTAGGTCGGAGAAGGGGCATGCTTACTGAACTAATTATAAGAGATCCAAACGTGGATTACGGTGTGGGCGGCGCAAACCGACCGGGCCATGTGCGTGCATGAGTCGAGCAGAGGGGGATAAGATGACCGTGACACCTGTAGATATGGGGCTATGCATATCAATGAAGGGTTGCCACTTTAGGACGTGATACGTCCTACGGTGGGGCTGACACGGAGTATCTACACAGATTAGGGAGCCGATCGATTAAGGGTAGTAGTTAGGATACTTTTGGACGTATGCCTAAGTCTACCACCTTACAGTGGAAGGGATCATTTCATTCTGGATATAATAGTAATAGTGCAGAGTAATCATTAGAAGCGTATATACCCTATCCTGTTTACCTTGTCATACCTGCCTTTTTGTAGTTATCTCTCCCTTATCTGCTTTATATGTCTGTCATGCTACTTTTATTTATTTACTTGCTAAAAGTAACTGGACCCACCAGACTTTATGTCTGTCCCTTTTTGTTTCCTCTTCTTTCTCCCGTTCCACCCCCTCCCTCCCTCCCCGTAGGTTTGTAGGAAGGGAATTATTAGGCTTAGTCAAGACTCGGTTATCATCTTGTTGGAGCTGCTTTTGAAGTATAGCTCAAATTCTTATCTCTACTATGGCTTAGCTCTTTTTCTTGGGGCATTATGATTTTTATATATTTATGTACTCTGATGGTACAAGACATAAGTTATATTATTATAATGGTTTTTTATGACTTATGGTACTTTGAACCACGACATATGATTTATGTTTGAAATAAAAATTTGAATTTACTCTGCTAACTTATTTATGCCTGTCTTGTATTATTCTATGTCTATTTACCTATAATGCTTCACGAAACTTAATGCATTCCCTTAGTGAGTGACACTAACGGACATGGAGTGTCACAGCTTTTATACTCCAATCCCTAGTAAGAGAGCGACAAAGTTAGTGTAGATATTGTAGAGTCGTCCTTTATACTATGTCAAGGTCAGTCTGGGTTAGAGTTGAGGACGTCACGGAACCATCCTTTATACACTCTCAAAGTTAATCAGGGTTAGATTAATGGAGCGAGCGGTCATTAGTTCTAGTGAGCCTATCACACTCATCCAAGTTTACACTCCTACACGAGCTCAAAGGACAAGAGTTAGTTGATTCACATTCGCCTTGGCGTTGTTCCATTTTCCTCCACATTAAAGGCAAAGGTCACCTTTAGGATGGTCGTATCATATCCATTTTGAGCTTATATTCCTCCCGTCGAAAATATGGGACAGGTTCAAAGACGTCATTAGGAGAGCGATTGGGTCACACTCGCCCTCATCCTAGCATTCCGCTTTTGTCCCCATGTCAAAGTCAAAAGCTGCTAAGAAGACAGTCAAGTCCCATTCACGACATGTTGGATTTATCCTGTCAAGTCAAAAGCATAGGAGTTTTTCGACGAACGGTCGGTTCACATTCATTCTAGTGTTATTTTCTTTCCCCGCATAGGGTAAAAAGTTGTGTGAAAATTCGGATCACACTCTTGTCTTTTTATACTCCTCTCATCAGATCAAAGGATGGATTTGCTGATATATTGGGTGGTCATGTCACGCTTGAATGCACCTATATGTCTTACATGGCGGATCAACGTCTAGAGACTAGGATGGACTTCTAAGTATGTCCACGCATAAATGGCACATGTCTCACTCGTGTGTGTTTATTTTCTTGTCCCTATATCAAAGGCAAGAATTGGAGGTAATTGGTCGAACTCCATCAATGTCACATTTTTGGCAGGGAAGAGTAAGCAGTCGACCGGTCAAATCACGTTCGCCAAAGCTTTATGTTCCCTCAATCAAACTACGGGAAAGAGTATATTGATGGGCAATTCCATCTTCTCTACCCTGATTTATGTAACTTGGCGGTGTCAAGTTCATGAGCTAGTCATGTGGATGGTCAAACTGCACCCATTAAAAGATGGATCATGACTTTGAAATGTATTGAGCGAAGCACAATCGACTTGAAACACTTCGCGCATAAGCTAAGGAGTGGATAGTTGAGTCAGGTCAACTTCAAGTAATGCTTTAGTCCTTGCGGTGAGGACATGGTTTGGTAAACGAGCAATCCCGTCACGCTCGTTGTAGCTATACTTTAAGACATTGTATGCAACTATTAGAGTTGGTACCAGACTCTAGGTACTTGCACCATTCACATATGAATTCATCCGATTTAATCATGTTAATAAGTCATGAAACATGCAAATAAAAGATGCATGGTCGTAAAATAATTTTGTTGTAGAAATAAATATAGTTCTGAATGAATGGCATCACATGCTCTTTGAGAGTCCACTTTGACTTATCCTGTCTCTGGGAGGAGAGAATTGCTGAAGGTTTAGTTAATGAAGGAAGTTCTTTCATATTGTTATGGAGCAGCAGTCCTAAGAATGATTGGACCTTGATTGAGGTCTTGAAACGACAGAGGCAGCTTAGAGAGCTTTGTGAGTGAATGATGATGTTGCATATTCTTTGATTTACTTCCTTTCCCTCATGCCAAGGGAGAAGAATAAAAGTCAAATGGTCAGATCAAGACCATTACTTGTGGTATCTCGGCTTGATGGTGTCAGAAGAATAGTGGATCCACATCTACGGAAGCTTTACACCATCCCCGTAAGAACGTGGGGTAAGGCGGCTAGGAAAATAGTCTAATTCCCTCCATCCACAGCTATGCTTTCAGTCCCATGCTGATGACAAGAGCTGACATAGGGACAATCAAATAATGTCCAGGGGATTAAGAGTTTCAGAACTTTTGGCTTGCCAATCCTCGGTCAAGGCTAAAGTAGTTGGTCATACTCCAGATACAAGCACGATTATGGAAGGTCGTGATGTATCAGCTTTGAAACAGATGATGGAGTCATAAGCGATTCACGCTCGAAATTCTAAGTTGCCCCTTATGCCTGGGGAATGACTCAATTGATAGGCGGTCAAGGAAGGGAGAGCAATTGTTAATTTTCATATTCCAATACCACAATATTGACCGTTAAAGGTCTCACTCGTATACCTCTTGCATTAGATAGTCGGTTGATTACTGCTTTCGAAAAAATCGTTATATGATGCAGTGAGCTTATCAATGAGATTTGTCAATGTTTACCCTAGGATGACCTTCCGAGGAGAATAGGTTATGTAGAATTACTCTAATTTGATGTTCCATTTAGAAAGTCTTCCAGACGCATCAGGTCTTTGTAGGATCAATCGTAGCAGCTGGTCAGTCCAGACTTTTGTTGAGTAAGCCTAATTATAGTAGTACGGCTCGCCAGGCTTTGAGTGATGTTCGTATGTCTTGTCACAACAAAAGTTTGAAGTAGAGAGCAGATGGTTGAGGTCGCATGGTGGCTAATGAGCAGTCGAGTTGTTGTCATCCTGATGAAGGTCCATAAGCTCGATCATGGCCTATGGAGGTTTAATTGGTACCTGACTCTAGGCACCTAAGTATGTCGCACTGACACTTATTAGGTGGAACTGATTGTCATCAGTCTAGTTGACATCAAATGGTCAATGCAAATATTAGTTAGGTTCCTCGGGTAACGAGTCGTAAGATATATGTTCTTCATTATGTCACGTGAGTAATATATAGCTTTAGAACGTTGGGATCCTTGGTCGCCTTTCCATTTCCCATCAATGAAATCTATTGTCACTAAGGTCTTTCGAGTCATCTTCAGAATAGGCTCCGGACTACTCCATATTAATGTCATTTGAGATTTTTGTCGATTGGGTAGGTTTAAGTCGCATAAACTAGGTGGCCAATACTCATTCAGGAATAACGCCAGTTGCTTTAGTAAAGTTTATACGTCGTTGAAGCCTTTAAAAAAGAGGCTATTGGGAAGCAATTTTTCCGAAATATGATTCCATGGTTAGCATGTTGAATCTGTACAAAAAATCCCCAGGTTGGATAATGATAGTGAATGGGTTATAGCTTTAGGAAGAATCCCGGTCGTTGCCATTTAGTTGTTGATATTCTCGGATTAACCGTTGAACCTTGGTTGTAAAGTCTTGACGATCACTGTGGGGCCACTATCTTGCGGCACTGGTTCGAGTAAGACCTTTTTCTTCAAATTTAGGTTGTACTCGAAAAACATATTTTTTGGCTTAATGATCGAAATAGGTCCAACTTGGAATGCTTGGCGGGAGTTAGCTAGAGAACTGTTCGAATGCCTTGTTCGACATTGTCTATAATCGAACTAGTGGAAAATTGATCTACGGGAAATTCGATCTGGAATAAGTTCGATCCAGAGGAATTTCGATTTGGATTTGGTGCCTGGCCTGCTGGAGAATTCGTGGGAGCATCCTTGCTTTCTCTGCTTGATGTCAAACCAATAAATGGAGCAAATGTTAGACTTCATCTCTGGCCTTTTTCTTGTTGTGTGTTTCCATTCGAAGGCCTGGAGGGGCCTTCGAAGTCCGGTAGCCGCCGTCGTCGCGAAGTCCACAGACACGCTAGAATTGTCGAATATGCAGGAATTTAGGAATTTTCCTTTGGACTTAGTGATCCAAACAGTGGGTAAAATTCACAGATGTAGAGAAATTCCATTTCTCAGTGCAGGCACAAAAATGTTTGACCAAAAAATGGCACAAACACCCAAAGTAGAGGATTTATAGCATGAAATATGAAGAAATAACTGAAAAAGGCAAGAAAACAATAGACGAAAGAAATTTATAGTGGTTCACGTTAATGAGCCTACATCCACTTTATAATTCCTTTATTAACTGATAAATTACAAATATAATGCTTGTAATCCTCAAACACTCGAATTACAATAATTACGTCTCTTGAATTGCAATGGCTGAATCGAAGAATAACTTGATTCTTTTCTATTGAAGGGTGCTTGAGTGTTTGAAGTGTCAAAAGTCCTTGAAATAGCTTCGAAATGCCATACTTATAGACTTAGTGGGAGGCCGGATCGTACGGGCCAAGTGGCCTTTGATCCGTGAAAGTAGAGAAGTAGTGCAGATGGTTATGGAGCGATTACAGGAAGTTTGTGGGACATTTCAAAGTATGTTGGTTCGATGGGGAAAATGTGGTGCAAGATCTGGAGCCACAAGTGTTAGTGGCAAGAGTGGTAGAAGTAGGGTGCAACTACCCTCCTCGGATCGAATAGAACCTGAATATTCGATGCGGGCTTTGTTCAAACTGAGATTGCAGAACTCTGAGGCATGATTCCATTCGATCTGGAGCTGGGTCGGAGCACTTCTTCTTCAAGCCAGGGTGCATTGTACCAGAGGGGTCATCAGGTTTTATTCGAACCAAAAAGCATCGAGCTGCGGATGTTGAGTCAGAGGTATCATAAGGCTTTATCCGAACCGAAAGGCATCGAGCTGGGGGATGTCGAACAAGAGGGTCTAATGTAGAGTGAAACGCTATGAATCTTGGCTGATCTGACTATGTCGAGCTGGAAGTTGAACCAATGATGCCCAAGTCTTAGAGCATCCTAGTACCTTGTTTAGGAATGTCCAGGCTTGATCAATCCCACACTCGATTCATGAGTGATTCTATTAGGGGAATTTCATGGAGGTGACGACCTTGCCAAAAGGCGGGTCAACATATGTAGTAAATCCACGAGTGTTCAGTAGTACCACTAGTTGGTTGTTTGCACTTTTCTAGGCCTATTAGTAGTTTCTTAACCCCGTAGGAAGACCAACATGATTATCTAATGTAAGCTGGGATTTGAAAAACTCTTGATTTAGGAAATGTTTAGGGCATTTCCGGGTAATGAGTTTTATTTTAATATGGTCTTACTTAATAAAAAGAATTAAGTAAAAAGAGTTTAAAACTGGAAAGAAAATTTAAATCATTGAGATAGCTTGTGGAACCTTGTTTAAAATGGTTAGTGGATGAAACTTGCAAGGCTATATGTTGAATATCAACTTTTATGATAACGAATTTTTATCGATTTTAAAGACAAAAATATTGTCGAGTCAAGGTCTAAGAGGTAATAATACCTCAGCTCGAATGGCTTCATTATTATCCAATGTATAGTATTATGTTGAGGCTGAAGATTTGGGTTTTACAATTTAAAATAGTATTCCATATACAAATTTGTGTACTTAAGGAAGCCAATTTTTTAATAAGTAAACCATCCTTCTTAAATCATTAGTGAAAGGAAATGAAATTTCCTTACTTAACATCAAAGGATAAATGGTTTGGGTTTATAGTAAAAGATGTTTTCAAATGACATCTTTTTTGACCCATTTAATATGATTTTAAAAGAGAACTTTTTTAATTGTTAATTAGTATATGCTTATGCCTACGGGTTAAGTTTATGAATTATTTCCGCTGAATAATTGGGGAAATTACAACAACTTTTTGATATAATTGTATAAATGTCTGCAACTGTTCACTGGATAATTGAATAAATATATACAATTATAAGTTAACTTAATTTTAAGGACCTAATTTACATATTTTTTGATAAGGATGTTTTGGCTATTAGAAAAATTAATATTCACTTTAGCTAAACTATCCCTTTAATTAATTTATAATAAACTACAAATAAACCAAATCAGATGCAAAAAGAAGTATTTGATTTTGTGACTCTTAGTCGCTAATTTAATCAACAATTACTATCGAATAGTATGAATATTGATGATTCATTAACAGATAACATGAAATTATGCCAAATGTATCATTACTTAGAATCAAAAAATTCAAAAAATAAATAAACGTTATCCCAAAGTAATAATGGTTTACAATAATTCTCTTCATCGACAATATATCACTTTCAACATACGAAATTTGGTAACTGTCAAAATTTCAACATCATCCTTATTTGACTCTTTGGTCCAAACATAAAGTCCTTGCTTTAATAATAACAATCATTGATTGTACCGCTCTGGCCATTGACTATGATTTTGAGTTAACTTCGATTGTCCTAATATTAAGATTGTATAAAATGATGTTTTTAAATGACATCTGATTTGACCCGTTTAATATGATTTTGAAAAAGAACTTTCTAAATTGGTTGTTAATACACATTCACTCCAGAGGGTTAAGTATATCAATTTTTGATAGAAAATAAGTGAATTGATTGAATTAATAAGAGATTAATTATACGAGGCTCGGTAGTTTCCATGGAAAATTAGATTTATAATCGATTTCTGTCATTTGATAGTTGTTAGTGCCAGAAGGGCACTAACACCCAGATACGGATTTGAGAAGAATTTAGCAAAGGAAATTAAATGAAACTTGAGTTGAAAATCAGTAAAATCACACACAATCGTTTAGAGTGGTTCGACATTAATGAGTCTACATCCACTTTCTAGATTCCCACTTATTTTGTTTATTTTTTAAGATTAAAGTGATTCAAATCGACAAAGATCAAGAGTATAAGAGTAGCTGAAATTTTGAGGATTCAAAAGGTCTCGGGTTCATCAAAGCAAACTGGTATTTATTTGCAAGGTTAAGCACAGATCTATCAGATTATTAGCAAAGGTGACAGAATTGGTGGAACTAGTTGAGTTAGTGGGTAATCATGTTTAGAAGGTTTAGTCGGATCACACCGGTAGGAGTTCAAGTCAATACCGATTTGGTTTCATTCAATAACGGGTGGTTGGACCGAGTCTCATTCATGCTCTATCATCTGCCTTCAACTCGTCTTTCGATCCAAAGTGATGGATTCAAGTGTGGTGGTTTGGATTTGAACTAGGCCGAACCAAAGATTTATAGCAATATTTAATGTAGGCCGACCAGGATGGTACAACTCGAACTCATACAAGCATGTGAGCATGTAGATTCACAACGAGATGGCAATCCTAGAGCTTTTATGAGAGTCGGGATGGGCCGATCTGGGCATGCTAATTTGGATTCCATGCCCTAATAGACTTGATTTCAAACATCCCTACATGTCATTCTTCTTTGTTTCTTAATCGATATTCCACGGCCATGTCCTTCCTTAATATTAGGGACTCCGAATTGCCATTCTCGATTTCCATTGGATGGTCTCCAAGTCATACCTGTCTAAATAGTCAAAAGTAGCTAGGCCTAAAATATGGGTAACACTCAGCTTACCAAAGTATGTATCGACATGCTTTGAATCGAATCCGGGTTTATTATCTCAAAAGATGTTATTTTATCATTGGAATAATCATCATCTTTTCGGGAATAGCCTAAGAGAGTAGTCGTGTCTCTTAAAGTTATTGCGATGCTTGGTTAAATTTTGTCCATATAAATATCTAAGTGGGTCTTGTGATTCTTAAGTTTGCTTGGTTCCAATGAGCTAAGTACTCCAAATCAAGAGCCATTGATAACCTAATCGGGGCCTCCCTATGGAATCCATATGTGAGTATCCAGTCTTTGTCGAATCAAGATATTGAATGTCGAGTGTGTATATACACTTGTATGCACATGCACATATTCTATGTCACCAGCTCTAGTGCCTGTGAGAGCATAAAAAGGTCATTGCTAGACAATGTCATCCATACCTACTTACACGGTCATGCATGTCTTAGAGATAGTCATTTTCAAGTGTGTATATACACTTGTATGCACATGCACATATTCTATGTCACCAACTCTAGTGCCTGCTAGAGCGTAAAAATGTTGTTCGCAAACAATTTCATCCATATCCGTTTACACAGTCATGCATGTTTTCGAGATAGTCATTTTCTATTTCCTCTTTCCTTTTTTTCTTTTTTTGTTATTAGATTGGTATATGAATAAGAGTTTTAACATAGAGCTCTAAATAAGTATTGATCTAGGATCCTTCTTGGAATCAGGGGAATAGGAATGTCCACCTTAATCCAAGGTTTGGCTTTTTATAAATTCGTGTCATCCTGCTTCATTACTTCTTTTTTCCTTAAACCATTCTTTCCTACCCGATTTGTATTGCCTTTTAATCCAAGACATACTTATATCTCAATCGTTCTCCTTGCCAAATTGATCAACATGCTTATGTTACAACAACCACAAATCCTCTTTGCTCGAACTATATCCCCTCCCCCTTGAATAACATCAATTGGGTGTGCTATGTTTCTTATTTTGTTATATAGTACTATTTTTTTGGCATGGAGGTGTGGTAGATATGGGATTGCCAAGAATCAAGGCGGCAATGAGTTATGATGTTAGGGAAAAGGAGGTGGAGAAGAGAAAAGGTGACGGGTTCAATGAAGAAAAGGGAAAAGAAAGATCAGAGATTCAGTTCAGTGTGGTTTTGGAGAAAAAGCAAGGAGAAATTCTAAGAATCCAGGTAAGATTTAGACCCAGAAGGTGCTAAAGCATGGGGTTCGGATTAGTTCATATCAGTATGAGGCTTTGGATCGGGTTGGGCACATAAAGAATTCAGATCAACACAATGGCTTAGGATTGGGAACCGTATGGTGGCTTTGATCCAGATCGGTATAAATGAATTTGACAGTGTTGGCTTAATCGTGCATTTGGATGCTTTTTCTTTCCTACGCACACAACACATGAACTTAAATCAAAAGCTTGAGTATAGACATTGGACTTAGGATTAGAACATTTTTGAACCGAACACATAAGAAAATTGCATACTCTTGGGAATATGAGACTATTAATTTATGATGATGAATGTTGAACTTCCAATTGCTGATAGTCGATTTTAGTACTTAGTCAAATTTCATGCTTGTCGGTCTAAAAGGCTGATGAGACGATCAACAATGATGTCTCTCTAATTGAGACATGAATCATGCAGTTTACATTGTGCATATTTCCACATTGCAATGCACATACATCACTAAATTGCATACATGGGGGTACAAGTTAGTTGCTCTAACTTCAATTATTTTTGGATTTCATAGCCACTGGATTTAAGATGCTTAAGCCAGTCATCGAGCTAGCTGCTAGGAAAGAAAAATAAAAAGGAAATTCAAATGTTATGTCCAAATCCTTTATAGCTTTTGACAGGACAACTTTTGGTTAGCTAGTTGAACAACCCAACATTCAGTAGAAGGTCACGGAGGGACTAGAAAGCAATGTTGCTCAAGCTGCTGATACTTTGGAAGGATCAGTGTTGTAAGAGAATCTACTCAATTCTATGTGTTCTATCATCGACAAGGAAAATCCAAAAAGGATTAGTGCTAAGCATAAGATCCCGGTTGAGGACGTTTTATTTCTTAGTCATGGTGATAGGGCGTACACCTCTAGAAGGTTACAATACTATAATCGATATATGTGCATGACTAGATGTGTCCTGCCCTTCAACTCTTGTACTCATGGTATTCTTTATCATATGAGGCTTGCTCCTATGCAAGTCCATCCAAAATATCGTGTGTATATGTTTTACGTTTATATTTTGCACTAAAGTACATCCACCGAGTGTCTACCACCGATGATGTATGATTCCTGTTTAACTTCAATTATAGATGATATGCATCATCCTTCACATATTTTTGAGATGACTTAGCGAAAACGAATAATGATCAGAGGATGGAACAAGCTGAGCGGTTTGAAATCTGATTATTTCTATATCGACGCCCAGAGGGCTTCGCTACAAGATGGATCAAAGGACGTAAGTGTTACTTTTTAAAATTATCTAGTATATCAATTTTTACCACAAGGAATTGTTGCTATATCTAATACATATCTTTATTTAATTTAAAAAAATCGATAAAGCCATCCGGAAGTATGCTTGACATGGCGCTCACTTCACTATGTGGTTTTTCAAAAAACTATAGGGAAGTTCAAAGCTTTATCATGAATGAACTTATTTACAATTTTGACCTATCAGATAATTGTAGCAACATCAACCATGATGGGATTAAAGCACCAGGAGACCCCTAAGAAAAAGGTGAAGGTGTCATTGACGAAGAAAGATTGAAGGATGTTGGCCCTGTCGTGCCTCTAGTTCCAGAGCATGATATCGAAGGGTTTTTGGGCCATATTGAAGGCGATGGTGTAGCTCTATGTCATGTGAGAGAGACAAAAGGAGTAGAAGACATCCAACCTTAATAAATTAGGTAATCATGTTAACTGGTAATAAGAATACACCCTTGATAAACAGGGTAATGACGCTAAGTGACCAGGTGAGCCCTCCTTATGGGTATTAAGTGACTGTAAGGATGTCCACCCTTATATCAACATGAAGACTTTGATTGTAGATATAACATGAAGAACTTACACCGTCAAATATAGGATATAGTCATTCCTGAACCTATATGATTTTCATTCACCAGAACTTTATGTTCTGACCTCTCTCCTCTTAACATAAATAGTTTAGTAGGTGAGGACACTTGGATCAATGATGATTAGTGATGCTTGGAGGTGGAGCCCGATGATAGAGGTTTTAGTTATTTATGGTAGTATTATAGTTATTGTTATCGTTAAGTTATTGGGATAATTGTTGATGTACGTTTTATCTATTGAGACTCATTATATCGAACATTTATGGCGGTTTAAATTTATGGTACATCTATTATGAGATATTATATTTTATCCCTTACGTTGTGTGAGACTTTGATTTTGTTTAGACAGTAATATTATATTTGTGATAGTATTTCCTTATAGGAACCAACAATTCGTTTATAATGGTTCTAAGTTTCATCGGGCCTCTTCTGGGTCGGAATTTAAGCCCATTCCAAACGGGTTGTTACATTTGGGGTTAGAGCATACATTACCCGATTATGGAGAAATATACATAAGAGAGACGTATTTGTTATTTTAAAAAGTTCTTCAAAACTAAATATATCCACGTGCTATACCCCAAAAACATATGCAATTATACTAGGAATATTTTATCTTTCTCTTTTTGGCCTTGATACTATCTAAGGAAGTCCATTGAAGGGTTTTTCCTTTTTTAGGTAGTTTAAATGGTCGATAACCAGCTCGAGCAAAAGAACCCGGCAAGACCTCAGTGCTTTCCTGAATGGTTCCAACTGTACTTTTGGACTGTGGAATAAGTCCTTATTTCCTGTCCTATCCCTGCGTAACCATCAGCTCAACCCACCGAAGTGGTCTTCAACTTTCCTCGACTTTGCAAAGATTTCGTGAGTTTGGGATGTTGGAGAATGGAGTTTTGATGACAACAACCTTATTTCAATATTATTGATTATAAAATATATAACAACACCTTATCAGAATATATATATATATATATATATATAAATACATATGTAGGATTTGTATACAGAAATTAATACTGAAGACTGTACAGTTTAAAGATATTAGAGATTCGGAATCAGAGATATTTCAAGACTCGTGATTATTCAAGAGTACAATAGTTCAAGACTAATATAGTTATAGAGTCTAGATTATGTAAAACTCTAAATAGCACTCCTAGTTCAAATTCAAATTCAAATTCTGTTTTCAATTTCTATCTTCAATTTATATCCTCTCTATTTTATTTTCTATCTTTTCTATTTTTTCTTTTCTTACTTTAATTTTGTTTTCAAACTCAAGTTTGATAAGTTTTATATAATTATATTTTTATACTTTATATTTATAGTTTAAACTTTATAATTTTATAAATATGATTATATATTTTGTATTTATGTTTTCATATGATTTCCTACTTTATAATATTAATTTATAATACTATATTTTAATTCAAGAATTTCCAGAATTATATTTATCAAAACACTTGGAAAATGCTCAAAAATCAATTTTACACTAAGTATATGTCGACATATAACTGTCATTTTTCCAAATTTGAAAGGAAGTGTCTTTTCACTATTTGTGATAGTTCTGGAGCGTTGCAACCTTTCACACACTATAAAAAGGGCTTGATTTTGAATTTTTAATCACTCCTTCTTCTCCACTTTCACTCTCTTTCATTACACCATTATTTCTTATCATTTTTATGATTTCTACACCTATACTGTGCCGAATTCAATTCTGTTTTCAATAATCTTCTTCTCTATACACTCTCTTTACTCTCTGAATCAAGTGCTATTGAAGAATTATAGGGCTATTGTAGTTGTTTGGGAAATATTTGGGAATCGGTGTTTTTCTTGTAGCCATGAAATCAAGGAATGGAATCGGTGTTAGCCTTGTAGCCGTGGAATTAAGGAACGAAATCGGTGTTTTCCTTGTTGCCGTAAAATCAAGGAGGTGTTTTCCTTGTTGCCGTAAAATCAAGGAATGAGAGCGGTGATAACCTTTTAGCCGTGAAATAAAGGGGTGTAATTGGATATTGATAGAGTAAAAAAACTCTATGCAATCCAGCGTTGTGTGGGACCAGACGTAGGAGCAATCCGAACCAGTATAAAATCCGGTGTATTCTTTCCTGTTATGCATTTGTATTTCTGTTTATTTTGCATCTGTGTTTGACCCTGTGTCTATGATTATTTCTATGGTGTTTGATTCATATAGTTTATCACATAAGTTTTAGATTTTATTTAAATTCTCAAAAACACTATTCACCCCCTCATTTAGTGTTTATTTTGCCTTAACGATTTGTAACACCCCACCTCCGTTAAGGTCACTCACAAAGGGAATGCATTAACTTCGGTGGAGCGTCATAAGTTTATAGAACAGATAAATTACAAAACAGTGGAAAATAAATAAAACTTTACTTCATTGATGAAACAACAGCTTGGTAAAACAGCTTGTACAAAGATTGTTTACAATACCCATTACAACAAAGCATCTGTCTTGTTTTAACAAAATAAAGAAGCATAAAATGACAATGATATTCCCTAATAAAGCATGAGCCAGGCATAGCAGTGAAAAAGAGAGTTAAAAGCAATACATCGACTATCTTCGAGCTTGGAAAGAAAACTGAGCTAAGTGGTAATATTCCCTCCCTGCGAACCTGGGGGGGAAAGGAAGAAAAGAAAGCGAAAGAAAACGGGTCAGACATAAAGCCTGGTAAGTCCAGTGACTTTCAGCATGTAAATAGGTAAAAGCATCATGACATGAATAAACTGGATACCAGACCATAACCGTGACAATAAGCATAGCAAGACAACAAATGATGATCGTTAGATATGACAAGGTAAGATACACTGAATGCGCTTCGGTTCTTTCTCTGATTTCCTATTTTCTCTCCACCACCCAACTAGCATCCTAACTAGTGTCTTTTATAGAACGATTCGTATTCACTACTAGTGTCCCAACTAGTGTCCTGTGAAAAAGGATCCGTATCCCCTACTAGTATCCCAACTAGTATCCTATGTTAAATAATAAGGTGATCCCAACCCTGCAATTGTGGTAGCCTTCAGGTGTACATCTAGTATGAGGATCTTACCTCAATCAGCCTAATTGCCATGAAGATGTTAGATGTACCCTTACTACCCTATCGATCGGCTCCCTACTTGTATTAATTTTCCTTGTGTCTGTGTCAATCGGCCCTCTTTTGCATGTAGATACCATGTGCTAGTCCCACCACAAGGTGTATCAAACCCTATAATAGCAACCCGACATGATTCAAGATGCATAGTGTACAACTACTAGTACCTAGTGCCTGCTTTTTTCACACCGGAGTACGTGCACGCCCGTAATCCGTCGGAACCTACACTGACGTACTCCCTGCCGCTATTTTGACCGCTTATAATCAGCCCAGTAATCGTGCCCCACCCTGCCTAGTTCAGGGTACCGTGATACATCTATGTGGGTTACTGCTGAAATGGGTCCCTGTTACTAGGGTTTCCTAGGGTCTATTCGTATACCCCCCCAAATTGGCTAAGTGTTATCCATCCATTCAAGTTCACTTAACCCATCCACACGTCATGTCATGTTGGTTAAGTGTTTCTTATTAACTTAACCCTTCTCATTCATCAAGCATGGACTTAGATTCATTTTATTACATGCCAAGATTGCTATTAGGTATTTAAATCTGAAAATAACATGAACTTACATTGCTAGGATTAAGAAAAGATAATTGAATCGTTGTTGTTGCAAAAACTCTAATTTGATGTTGATTAATCTTCAAAGTTGATTGTTGATGAAGAACTTCTAATATGATTTAGGTTTTAGAGGTGGCGGCTAAGAGAATTGAGAGTTAAGCAGCATAGACGCGTCATAAGGAATTGTTATGAATTAGGGTTTAGGTTTAGAGATGTGTATATAGATGTCTAGGATTAATTCTAGCCTTTATATTAGTCTAGGAGAAATCAGAGCCATCCAAACAAAAGAGATGTGTCATCCAGCCAACCATAGCATGACACATAAGCCCTAATACCTCATCAGGCCAATCAGAGAAGGCCACATCATCTCAAGGCTATAAAAATTCGTCACAGGAAATGGATCTCAAAGGGGTCGACTCCCTATAGGAAATTCGTCACAGGAAATTTCCCGCCCAGCTGTTCTGGCCGAATTTCGAATTTCAAACTGAATTTATTATTTAATTATTATTTTCTGTTTACACTAGAAATCTTCTAACCTCCATAACTTCTTCATACGGAGTCCGATTCATGCAAACTCGGACTCTATCTCAAGAAAAATTCACAGAAAATACGGGGTGTTACACGATCCTTTCCGCATTCCCCAATAATTTGTATTAGACCAATGTGACACCCCATGTCTGCTAATGTCACTCACTAAGGGAATGCATTAAGTTTCGTGAAGCGTTATAGGTAAACAGACACAGAATAATTACCAGACAGATATAATAAGATAGTAGTGGAAATTTAAATTTTTATTTCAACATAAATTAAAATACCGTGGTCCACAATACCATAAGTCACAAAAACCATTACAATAAAATAACTTCTGTCTTGCCTCATCAAAGTACATAAGAATATAAAAACATAAATCCCCAATTGAAAGAGTTAAGTCATAGTAGAGAAAAGAACTTGAGCCATACTTCAAAAGTAGCTCATAGCAAGGTGATATCTGAGTCCTGACTAAGCCTGGGTGTTTCCTCCCTGAGAACTTGGGGGGTAAACGGAAGAAAGAAGGAGAAATAAAAGGGTCAGACATAAAGTCTGGCGAGTCTAGTTACTTTTATCCAGTAAATAAATAAAAGTAACATGATAGGCATATAATTTGGATAAGGGAAATCACTACATAAATGGAAGGTGTAACAAGGTAAATAGGATAAGGTGTATATACTTCTAATGATTACTCTGCACTGTCACTAGTATATCCAGAAAGAGATGGTCCCTTCAACTATAAGGTGGTAGACTTAGGTATACGTCCAAATGTATCCTAACTACTACTCTGATCGATCGGCTCCCTAGCCCTCGTAGATACCTTGTGTTGGCCCCACAGTAGGAGGTATCACTTCCTAAAGTGGCAACCCCTCGTCGTAATAATGTGCACAACCATATCTATAGGTGTCACAGTCATCTTATCCCCCTCTGCCCGGCTCATGCACGCACATGACCCGATCGGTTTGCGCCGCCCACACCGTCCTCCACGTTTGGATCTCTTACAATTAGTCAGTAAGCGTGCCCCATCTCCACCTAGCACGGAGTACTTTGTTTGATACCTACTCCGGGTTACTGACTGAAATGGGTCCCACACAATACGATACAAGCTCTCCCATTTTTCTTGTATCCCCCACTAGGTTTTCACTGACTATATATACCACTGGGTGTCTTTAATTACATAGCTATATTTATTTCTACCAGTTATGCTTACCCTAAAGGGTGTCTTTAATTACATAACTTTATTATTTACTCCGGTTATGTAT
This sequence comes from Allium sativum, assembly GCA_030737875.1. Lineage (NCBI taxonomy): Eukaryota > Viridiplantae > Streptophyta > Magnoliopsida > Asparagales > Amaryllidaceae > Allium > Allium sativum. Next base: position 973,089,149 of record CM060920.1, read on the forward strand.
GCCACTAGGTGTCTTTAATTACATAACCTTAACGAGTTAAGTTTGTGGGCCTATATGTGAATATTACCCACCCCTTCTTCAGATTTACTTAACCCGCCCCTTTTTCAACCATGTTTACTTAACCCCCAACTTAAATTTAAGTTCATACAATCCCTATGGATTAACTTAGGTTAAGAAGTCCAATTCTTTACCATGTCCATTTATGCTTTCATAATGGGCCAGATCTCCCACATTAGGCCTACAACATGTGGATGCTGGATATGCCTGTCAGGTCCAGGCAGACATATTCCATAGTTGTGCCTAACCTCGTGTCATAGCCCGATTCGTATTTACGTACTTAGACCTCCCACACTAGGTTTAACATTAGTGGTTGCTGGATATGCCGGTCGGGTCCAGGCAAACTTCCACCACTAATGCAACCTAACCTCGTGTCATAAGTACAATTACAATTCCTAATTGTAATTACTAGACATTCCATTTTTAATTAATTTACCAATTAATTAATCCTTTCCTTTTATAGGTGTCAATACCTATTTTACCCAATAATTTGAATTACATGTCCAAAATTGTTCATATTCAAATTATGCCATTTTTAACCCTTTTCCCCCCGTTCCTTAACTAGCTCCCTCACAAAATTGGCAACATGCCTAGGCTAGACAATAGCCTAGTCATAAACGATAATAGGGAAAATAATGGGAATATAACTAAAATGATCATCTTGGCATAAACATAAACTAGTATGATAATAAGGTGAACATACATACTGGCATAGACATGAAATTGTCATCATAACAACGTGGACATAAAATTGATGAACGGTTGGCAGTCAATAACAATGATGTCACAATAAGCATTATAAGATCTAAATTAGCAATTTGGATGTCCAATCGGTTTAGATCTAACATGATAATCACAAGGTGATAAATTAGATCACATAATCTAGAGGTTACAATAGATCTAACATGATAACACAAGGAGATAATTTAGATCACATAAAATAGATCTAACATGATAACATAAGGTGATAATTTAGATCACATAAAATAGATCTAACATGATAACATAAGGTGATAATTTAGATCACATAAAATAGATCTAACATGACAACATAGGGTGATAATTTAGATCACATAAAATAGATCTAACATGATAACATAAGGTGATAATATGGATCTGTCTAACAGTTTCATTGTCCACATAAATTAGATCTACTAGTTTAGAAATAGGTCTACACACATCCACATCATAGCATGTCATAAAAGTTACAATTAAGATAAAGGTTTAGATCCAATCCTAACCAATTCAAGGTGACATATGTAACACCCTGGATTTTCGAATAATCGAATTAACTAAAATGAAGAATAATTAATCTCAGACGTGAGAATTAAGGCAATGGGGTTGCGCCATTGTGTTCGTCTTGGAATTCTGGTTGAAATAGAGTCCGAGTTTGTGGGAAACGAGTACCGGATGAAGGAGTTATAGACGAACGAAGTTTGGTGGCAAAAGAAGAAAAAAAATATGCACTGGCGCACTTGGGATGTGCGCCAGTACAAATTTACATTGGTGCACTTCCCAAGTGCGCCCAGGCTGAGAGAAAACTTGCACAGCTTTCTGGTTCAGTCCGATCAGTGTTATGACTCATTGCTGAGTCCTTTCTGACTCCTTGCTGAGTCATTAGGGATGACTCATCACCCTATCATGACTGAATGGTTTTGATTAACCCTAAGATCATCCGACGGCTTAAATTAATTCATAACTCTATAAAAAGACCTATAGACTCAAACCCTAAATCAGAATTAAAATTGGAACTATGGCCGTCATGCTGTCATCTTGAGCCCTAGAGTAGCCGCCACCAAAATTAAGAGGAAGAACAGCAAATCAAATCAGAAATACTCAACCCTAACAGCGAATCTTCATCAAAGGAGAGCTAATTTAACTCCAGAAATCAGAATCCAGAACTCAAGACCGCGTTTGAGTCGTGAGTTCGATAGTTTTAACAAAATAATTAATAAATGAATTGGATTGAGTTATAATGCAGATAATTTGGATGTGATATGAATTGTTGATTGCATGTTGTAATTATGTTGTAGAATTGTGTTGTAATTTCTATGAGATTATGTTATGATGCTATCATCTACGATGCAAAGTTATGATGCTATCACCCATGTTATAATCCTATGATTGGCTTATGTCTAGTTGAATCATCATGTTTCTTATGCTAGTTTGTTATATTGACTCATATGATAAATCATATGTATGCAAGTTTAGATTTTGATTCAAACATGAATCATATACAAGTTGGGTAGAATTTTATGTGAACTTACATGGTTATGACACCTAGTTTATGTGAGAATTTAATTGAAAGTTAGGCTATGACATATGCTAAATTCTACATGATACTTTACATGTTAGATACTAGTTTACACCATTCTTGCGATGTATAAATCACATATGTGAGTTTATGAGTTGGATATGAATCATGTTATGTTATTACCTATGCAAGTTTACCCCTTTAGATATAGATCTATGACATATGTTGTTTATGCAAGCTAGTGGCCATTATCTCATCAAGTTCATACCTTTAGATTTGGATCCATAATATATAATTGTTTATGCAAGTTAGTGGCCATTATCTCATCAAGTTCACACCTTTAGATTTGGATCCATAATATATGATTGTTTATGCAAGTTTGAAGCCATTATCTCATCAAGTTCACACCTTTAGATTTGGATCCATGACATATATTGTTTATGCAAGTTGCAACTTTGACCTATACAAGTTTTAGATGTAGAACATCATTCACATATGCAAGTTCACCCCTATGTTAGATCTATGTTTTAATTATGTGTATATTGTGATGTTTTCTCTTTATTCCGTAAGTTAGACTATTCGAGTCTAACGTATATTTTATGTTAAACGAGCAAAACGTACAACGTGGGGGTAAAGGGGATAATATTAAAAAGATTTAATTGGCATAAATGCCTTAAAAGGCATAAAATATAATTGTGGTGAAAATTGGTATGATTTTACATACCATAAATGGATGGACATAATTGAGTCAATTATGGACATCGTTAAATTTGGAATTGATTGATAATTTGAATAGGGAAAGTAATTCAAACTGGGGAATGATTAATTAGGAGTAATTAATCGTCTAAGACACGAGGTTAGACTCTTTTGTGGCGTAAGACTGCCTGGACCCGCCCGGCAAATCCAACTGCCACAAATGTCAGTCTAATGTGAGAGGTCTTAGGCATAAACTAAATACGTAACAATTGTAAAAATACGAGGTTAGGCTCTTTTGTGGTGTAAGACTGCCCGGACCCGCCCAGCAAATCCAGCTGCCCCAAATGCCAGTCTAATGTGAGAGGTCTTTATGAGGTTACGGTCTTAATGAATTAAGAAACACTTAACCAGATAAGCATGTAGAGGGACATGAGGGGGTTAAGTGGGTGCCTTGGGTGGCATGTGGAATCTAGTAGGTGCCTTGGGTGGCATTTGGAATTACGATTAGAAACACTTAACCAAAATATGAAACATGTAATTGAAAATGAACAAGAAGTGGGTTAAGTGGGATGTACTAGAGGGGACCAAGCTTTGGTGGATAGCTTGTGTCAAGTAATGGGGGCCCGTTTCAACCAGTAACCCATACGTATCTTTATGGGCTCGACCCAAGTCGAGGATGGGACACGCATACTGGGCTTGACTGTAAGAGGCCAAACCGGGTTAGCGGTGGCAACGCAAGTCCAACGGGTTCATATGCGTGTGTGGACCCGGGTTGGTAGGTAAGACATTGTTGCATCGTGTAGGTATAAGCCATGCATTATTGATTGTATCGGGTTGCCAATTTGGGGAGTGATACACCCCACTGTGGGGCCAGCACGGGTATCTACGAGTTAGGGAGCCGATCGCTTGGGGGTAGTGGGTACACCTAGTGGAGATAGGGGCAGACAGCACCTATGAAGGCAGCTTGGGGTGCACGAAACTACCAATATCATTATTAAGTCTGTAGGCGGGATCAACCTTAGGGTGACTAGTGGTGGTGCAGTATACCAGTGGCGGTGCAGTATAGCAATTATCCTATAGTGTTAGTGTAGTAATTATCTTAGTGGGTTAGGTGCGCTTTAACGATATCGTTGTTCATCTTGTTTCCTTGTTTACTCTGCCATACTCAATGGTTCATGATCATTTCCTTATTTTCCAACTTATACCTTAGCCTAGTTACTTTGTTAATTATATTGCTAGGATTATCGCACTCAACAGACTTTATGTCTGACGCCCCTTTTCTATCTCTTTCTTTCCTCCCTAGGTGCTCAGGTTGGAACTAGCACTAGTGGAGCTTGATTTTGGACTGCTTTTAGAAGATTTCTTGGGCCGTTGAAGTAAAGTTCAGCTTCTCTTTATTTATGGCTATTTTAATGTTGGGGATTATGTCTTTCATTTTATGTACTTTGTTTTATCAAGATGGATATGATGTACTTGACTTTGGTTTATGGTTTTGATGATGTAACCAAACATATGGGTTTATCCACTGCAATGAAATAAAGTTTTTAAATTTTCAAGTACTATTTTATATATGTCTTGTTGTGATTTTCTGTTCTATACTTACTTAAAACGCTCCATTGAAGTTATTGCATTCCCTTTGTGAGTGACATTAATGGACGTGGGGTGTTACACGTGGTATTAGAGCTGAAGGTTACCAGAACAGATGAATTTTTGAAAAACTATTTTTCAAAACAATTTTTATAAAGTACTTTCAAAAGTATGATTTAAGGAAAGTATTTTCAAGAGAAAAAGTATATTTTGGAAAGCATAACCCCAAGAGCCATATATCTTTCTCTCGATTCTTTTGTATTGAATCTTTCCTTTTGCGTTTCAGCATGTCTGAAGCATCTGAAATACCAGAGGGTGTTCATGGACCCGGTTGGTTTCGTCAATATCTCGAGGCTAGGGCCGCCATCGCAGGTCCAGCAAATGCTCCTCCCCCTCCTCCTCCTCCTCCTCGTATCGATAATTTCGCAAAGTATGTAAGGACTTTAGAGCAATGGGTGGAAAACCTTTTCACGGGACGGAGACATTTGTTGAAGCTCGTAACTGGCTAAAGGAGGTGGAAGAATTGTTTGGAATCTTTGAAGTTGATGATGGAAGAAAAGTCCATCTAGCTGCTTGGCTAATGAAGGATGAGGCCTCGTTTTGGTGGGAGGTCACTAATGGGGGACGTCCAGTCGATACATGGCTAGATTTTATGCAGAGGTTTAAGGCGAAGTTTCTCTCGCGGGCTGAAGAGAATCTGTACATGGAAAGGTTTTTGGCGCTGAAGCAAGGGAATCTATCAGTGAAAGAGTACGTTAACAAATTCAACCAACTGGCAAGGTTTGGCATAGACTTGGTGAATACTCCAAAAAAGAAGGCTCTAAGATTTGTTAAGGGTTTAAATGAGCCGCTTTATGGGTTAGCTATGACCCACATTCCCATAAAGGCTACCTTCGAGAGATTAGTTGACATGGCGCTCATGCATGAAGAGGAGAAGGGTGCCAATGCTAATAAGGCACCCGAAAAGAAAGGGGATCAAAAATCGCAACAGCAACAGCAGAACAAGAAGGGTGGTAAAGACAACAATGGCAAGGGAAAGAAGAAGTGCTTTAATTGTGGGACACCAGGCCATCTGAGTAAAGACTGTAGGAAAAAGAAGAAGACCGGCTGTTTCCACTGTGGAGAGGCAGGTCATCTAGTTAAGGACTGCCCAAGGAAACTGGGACAAGGGTCTACCTTGGGAGGGCAGCTTCATGCTCTTATGGCACCGGGGCATGCAGGAGGGCAGGTCCAGGCTCTCATGGCCCCACCGCTGCAAGAACGAGGTAGAACAATTTCTGTTGAAAGTTTAGTTTTTCTGTTTGATCATTCTGTTCGTACTTTGTTTGACTCCGGTATATCACACTCGTTTGTATCTACTTAGTTAGTTGAAAACACTACACCTAAATACTAGTCTTGTTTCAGATCCCATAGTAGTCTCAAATCCTATTGGTGGTTCGGCTCATCTTTCCCTGATTTGTCGGGATTTGAGAGTGTCTATCTTGGGCGTTGGGTTTGAATGCAACGCCTTTGTTCTTGGCTTCATGGGCTACGGCTTGATTCTAGGTATGGATTGGCTAACTAGATGTGGTGCCATCCTAGATTGTGAGAGAAGGGTAGTTAGATTGTTGACTTGTTGTGGAAAGACCCTTGATATTTCTTGTGACCCTAGAGGTCCAGTAATACTTAGCTACCTAGAATCCCTTGACGCATCCGATGATGATTTACATTCTGTTCGTATAGTCCGTGAATATGTTGATGTCTTCGGAGAGGTTCGAGGTTTACCCCTGAGGCGTGAGATAGACTTTCGTATTTATCTTGTAGACAATGCAAAACCAGTATCTCTGCCAGTACGCCACATGGTTCCTCGTGAGAGGAGGGAGCTCAATAAGCAAGTAAGGGAGCTGTTTGAGAAGGGGTTCATAAGACGTGGTATATCAGGGTGGGGTGCTCAATTGTTTGGTTACTTTGCTAGTATCATCTCACATAAATTGTCCGAAATCGGAGGAGATATTCCTTGGGTGCTTGTCTGATATTGGTCTAGGCCCTTGGGGCTTGTGCTTGGGGAATGCCGAGTTCGACTAGGATGGTTTGTGTGAGATAAATAGTTGTGGCAATTTTCATTGCATGATATCTTGGTTTTCTCGAGAAGTGATGTGCAACCATGACATGATAGATATGGGCTGCCCCGAGTTAGATTCAATAGGGTTATGAGATGACTCGAGTAGGGATGTGAAGTAATGGATTATTAGAACCCTATGTTGATGCCATTTTTAGAGGAAGAAGGCAGGATTCTTAGGACACGTGGTCTCTAAGGAAGGGGTAGCTGTGGATCCCGCGAAGGTGACGACAATCCAAGAAATAAAGGTTCCAAGAAAAGCAACGGAAATAAGAAGTTTTCTAGGAGAAGATTGGACAGATGGCGCATAGAATAGAGTTGCTTGATAGACTCAGTGGTGTACACGACGTATTCCATGTATCATATTTGAGGAAATGCTTGCACGAGACCGCGGAAGTGATAGAGCCGAGCTTGCTTAGAGAGGTGGAGATCGAGCGTGATGCGACGAGCTCCTACGCGCATTCTTGGGTCGGAGATTAAGAAGTTGAGGAATCGAGAGGTCAAACTAGTCAAAGTGCAATGGTGAAATGATGAGAGTAACGCTACTTGGGAGACGGAAGCGAAGATGCGTTCATTGTACCCTTTTCTTTTCGAGGGTATGTCTTTTGATTTCTCCTTTATCGCTTACCTTGTACTTATCCTATCTTTAGTATGTGCTCTCTTTAGTATCTTTGACCTTTAGATAGGGTAGTCCTATGGTTGAAACATGTGTTTGAGACATGTTATGTATGATGGATGCATGTGGATGCAAGTGTTTGCTAGTGGTTGCTCGTGGATGCATATACACACACTTTAGGCACTAGATCGGCTCAGTCACTTCATATCGCATATTGCATATAAATGTGTGTACATATTTAAGTAATGGATGTATAATGGTTGTACCATCATATGGATGTTGCATTTTGGTGAATGGTTGTGCACACATGTAGAAATAATATGTATCGATAAGGTTCTTTCGCATACATAATGGACGCATGGCACTATCATGGTTTGCATTAAGGAGGTCAACTGAATCAGTAGACCGCCTGATTTTGCATTAGATAAGGAACATATACACACACTTCTTGCATATGTTCATAAAGCATTAGAAATTTTATAAGGACAATGGATGCCCGTGTTTGATGGTTGAGTAGATGGTTGTTTGGATGGTAGGATATGCATTCTCCATAACTTGGAGATTTCGGGGGCGAAATCCTTTAAGGAGGGGAGAATGTAACACCCTGGATTTTTGAATAATCGAATTAACTAAAATGAAGAATAATTAATCTCAGACATGAGAATTAAGGCAATGGGGTTGCGCCATTGTGTTCGTCTCGGAATTCTGGTTGAAATAGAGTCCGAGTTTGCGGGAAACGAGTACCGGATGAAGGAGTTATAGACGAACAAAGTTTGGTGGCAAAAGAAGAAAAAAAATATGCACTGGCGCACTTGGGAAGTGCGCCAGTACAAATTTACATTGGTGCACTTCCCAAGTGCGCCCAGGCCGAGAGAAAACCTGCACAGCTTTCTGGTTCAGTCCGATCAGTGTTATGACTCATTGCTGAGTCCTTTCTGACTCCTTGCTGAGTCATTAGGGCTGACTCATCACCCTATCATAACTGAATGGTTTTGATTTACCCCAAGATCATCCGACGGCTTAAATTAATTCATAACTCTATAAAAAGACCTATAGACTCAAACCCTAAATCAGAATTAAAATTGAAACTATGGCCGTCATGCTGTCGTCTTGAACCCTAGAGTAGCCGCCACCAAAATTAAGAGGAAGAACAGCAAATCAAATCAGAACTACTCAACCCTAACAGCGAATCTTCATCAAAGGAGAGCTAATTCAACTCCAGAAATCAAAATCCAGAACTCAAGACCGCGTTTGAGTCGTGAGTTCGATAGCTTTAACAAAATAATTAATAAATGAATTGGATTGAGTTATAATGCAGATAATTTGAATGTGATATGAATTGTTGATTGCATGTTGTAACTATGTTGTAGAATTGTGTTGTAATTTCTATGAGATTATGTTATGATGCTATCATCTACGATGCAAAGTTATGATGCTATCACCCATGTTATAATCCTATGATTGGCTTATGTCTAGTTGAATCATCATGTTTCTTATGCTAGTTTGTTATATTGACTCATATGATAAATCATATGTATGCAAGTTTAGATTTTGATTCAAACATGAATCATATACAAGTTGGGTAGAATTTTATGTGAACTTACATGGTTATGACACCTAGTTTATGTGAGAATTTAATTGAAAGTTAGGCTATGACATATGCTAAATTCTACATGATACTTTACATGTTAGATACTAGTTTACACCATTGTTGCGATGTATAAATCACATATGTGAGTTTATGAGTTGGATATGAATCATGTTATGTTATTACCTATGCAAGTTTACCCCTTTAGATATAGATCTATGACATATTTTGTTTATGCAAGTTAGTGGCCATTATCTCATCAAGTTCACACCATTAGATTTGGATCCATAATATATGATTGTTTATGCAAGTTAGTGGCCATTATCTCATCAAGTTCACACCTTTAGATTTGGATCCATAATATATGATTGTTTATGCAAGTTTGTGGCCATTATCTCATCAATTTCACAACTTTAGACTTGGATCCATGACATATATTGTTTATGCAAGTTGCAACTTTGACCTATACAAGTTTTAGATTTAGAACGTCATTCACATATGCAAGTTCACCCCTATGTTAGATCTATGTTTTAATTATGTGTATATTGTGATGTTTTCTCTTTATTCCATAAGTTAGACTATTCGAGTCTAACGTATATTTTACGTTAAACGAACAAAACGTACAACGTGGGGGTAAAGGGGATAATATTAAAAATATTTAATTGGCATAAATGCCTTAAAAGGCATAAAATATAATTGTGGTGAAAATTGGTATGATTTTACATACCATAAATGGATGGACATAATTGAGTCAATTATGGACATCGTTAAATTTGGAATTGATTGATAATTTGAATAGGGAAAGTAATTCAAATTGGGGAATGATTAATTAGGAGTAATTAATCGTATAAGACACGAGGTTAGACTCTTTTGTGGCGTAAGACTGCCCGGACCCACCCGGCAAATCCAGCTGCCACAAATGTCAGTATAATGTGAGAGGTCTTAGGCATAAACTAAATACGTAACAATTGTTAAGACATGAGGTTAGGCTCTTTTGTGGTGTAAGACTGCCCGGACCCGCCCGACAAATCCAGCTGCCCCAAATGCCAGTCTAATGTGAGAGGTCTTTATGAGGTTACGGTCTTAATGAATTAAGAAACACTTAACCAGATAAGCATGTAGAGGGACATGAGGGGGTTAAGTGGGTGCCTTGGGTGGCATGTGGAATCTAGTAGGTGCCTTGGGTGGCATTTGGAAATACGATTAGAAACACTTAACCAAAATATGAAACATGTAATTGAAACATGAACAAGAAGTCGGTTAAGTGGGATGTACTAGAGGGGACCAAGCTTAGGTGGATAGCTTGTGTCAAGTAATGGGGGCCCGTTTCAACCAGTAACCCATACGTATCTTTGTGGGCTCGACCCAAGTCGAGGACGGGACACGCGTACTGGGCTTGACTGTAAGAGGCCAAACCGGGTTAGCGGTGGCAACGCAAGTCCAACGGGTTCATATGCATGTGTGGACCCGGGCTGGTAGGTAAGACGTTGTTGCATCGTGTAGGTATAAGCCGTGCATTATTGATTGTATCGAGTTGCCACTTTGGGGAGTGATACACCCCACTGTGGGGCCAGCACGGGTATCTACGAGTTAGGGAGCCGATCGCTTGGGGGTAGTGGGTACACCTAGTGGAGATAGGGGCAGACGACACCTATGAAGGCAGCTAGGGGTGCACGAAACTACCAATATCATTATTAAGTCTGTAGGCAGGATCAACCTTAGGGTGACTAGTGGTGGTGCAGTTTACTAGTGGCGGTGCAGTATAGCAATTATCCTATAGTGTTAGTGTAGTAATTATCTTAGTGGGTTAGGTGCGCTTTAACGATATCGTTGTTCATCTTGTTTCCTTGTTTACTCTGCCATACTCAATGGTTCATGATCATTTCCTTATTTTCCAACTTATACCTTAGCCTAGTTACTTTGTTAATTATATTGCTAGGATTATCGCACTCGCCAGACTTTATGTCTGACCCCCCTTTTCCATCTCTTTCTTTCCCCCCCAGGTGCTCAGGTTGGAACTAGCACTAGTGGAGCTCGATTTTGGACTGCTTTTAGAAGATTTCTTGGGCCACTGAAGTAAAGTTCAGCTTCTCTTTATTTATGGCTATTTTAATGTTGGGGGTTATGTCTTTCAGTTTATGTACTTTGTTTTATCAAGATGGATATGGTGTACTTGACTTTGGTTTATGGTTTTGATGATGTAACCAAACATATGGGTTTATCCGCTGCAATAAAATTAAGTTTTTAAATTTTCAAGTACTATTTTATATCTGTCTTGTTGTGATTTTCTGTTCTATACTTACTTAAAACGCTCCATTGAAGTTAATGCATTCCCTTTGTGAGTGACATTAATGGATGTGGGGTGTTACAACATATGTTCATGATTTACATAAATGATCAGATCTATCCAATGATATAATTGTCCAAATTAACAGATCTATATTAACCATAATATAGTTACAAACCAAGATCCACAATAATAACATACTAGAACAATCACAATTGAATTGGATTTAGAGAAATAGGTCTATCATGACATAACATAAGATCTAACAATAACATAGATTCATGGTTTACAGCGTATCCAAATCACAGTCTTTCATAATTCACTTTTTCTTATCTAAACCTAAAAGCAACTAGAAACTTACTGTGATTGGATTGCTAAGATGATAGAAAAGAAGTTGGTACTGAGTCTATGCCTGAATGTCAGAATTTGATATGCTTTAGTTGATAGAAGAATATGAGAGACCCTAGTTCAGTTCAGACTCCGAAAGAGTTTGGCCGCCATGATTTCTAATGAAGAGATATGTGAAATAGCTATGTATTTATAGCTGTAGAACCCTCTGAAACCGACTGCCACATAAGCCCTAGGGAAAATCAGGTCGCGGGTCGCCTCCCACTTGGGAAAAGGCCCGAATACCCAAAAACTATTATGGGCGCACTTTACAGGTGCGCGAGTGCAAAATTGCCTTGGCGCACTTGGTAAGTGCGCCAATTATACCTGGTTTCTATTTTCACTTTTTATCGTTCGTAACTTCTTCATATGTTATTTATTTTACGTAAACTAGGTGTCTATCCTGACCAGAATTTCGAGATGGTCGTAATTACGAAGTCAGTTCCCCTTATCTTAATATTAAATTAATTATTCTTTAATTTATCCTCTTTAATGTTGACAAAACTACGGGGTGTTACATTCCCCCATACTTAAAGGATTTCGTCCCCGAAATCTCCAAGTTGAGAAGAATGCATATCCTACCATCCATCATCCATCTACTCATCCATCAATCACTGACATTAATTGTCCTTAAGGATTTCTAATGCTTTCATGAATATATGCAAAGGTGTGTGTATATGTCCCAACACTAATGCGAAGATCAAACAGTCTACTGATTCAGTTGACCTCCTTAATGCAATGTATGTTAGTGCCATGAATCTAATATGTATGCAAATAAACCTATTATAACATATAAGCTCTACATGTGTGCACACTCATTCGTCCAAATGCAACATCCATATGCTAGTTCATCCATTTCCATCCATAAAAGAAAAGAAAATGCACACACATCCATATGAAGTATGAGAGTGATTGAGCCGATCTTAGTGCCTAATGTGTGTGTATATGCGTCCACAGGAAACCACTAGCAAACACTTGCATCCACTTGCATCCATCAAACATAACTTGTTTCAAACACATATTTACATCCATAGGATTCCTATCTAAAGTTCGAAAAATACAATGGATAAGATATACTCAAACGAATAGAAACAAGTACTGATAAAGCTTTGGAAAAAGGAGTTAAGAACGTACCCTCGAAGAGAAAAGGGTACGAAAATCTTGTCTTCGGTCTCGCATCCTCTGGGTTATCTCCCCATTGAATCTTTAGCAGCTTGAGCTCTTTATTGTGTAGCTTCTTAACTTCTGATCCAAGAATACGTGAAGGAACTCGCTTGACTGTCGCCTCCCATTCCACTTCTACCTCTTCCAGTATACTCGGCTCAACAACTTCCACGGTGTCATGCAAGCTCTTCCACAGATGAGAAATATGGAAAATATCATGAACACCAGACAGATTTTCAGGAAGCTTTACTCTATAGGCCATTTGGCCAATCCTCTCGGTTATGGCAAATGGTCCCACAAACCTAGGTGCCAACTTCCCTACCGATCCGAAGTAAACCACATTCCTTAGAGGTGACACTTTGATAAAAACCAAGTCTCCTACTTCAAATTCAAGGTCAGTCCTTCTCTTGTCTGCATAGGATTTCTGCCTATCTTGAGCTGTTTTTATCCGCCGTCGAATAAGGTCAATCTTTTCGGACGTTTCTCTAACCATATCTGGTCCAAGTAATAATCTTTCTGTAGATTCCCATCAACAAGTTGGTGATCTACAGGGTCGTCGTACAATGCTTCGAAGGGTGCCATGCCGATGTTGGCCTGATAGCTGTTGTTATAGGCAAACTCTACTAAAGGAAGATGCTCTTCCCAAGTCCCTCTGAAGTCTAGGATACACAACCTTAAAAGATCTTCTAGAGTTATGTTCACCCTCTCCGTTGTCCTATCAGTCTGAGGATGATAAGCGGTGCTCAAACACAACTGTGTACCTAATGCTTCTTGCAAGCTCCCCCAAAATTCGATGGTAAAGATAGGGTCACGATCGCTCACGATGCTGGAAGGAACTCCGTGAAGACGAACGATCTCTCAGACATAAATTGCTGCTACCCATGATGTCATCCTCTTACTCTTAACTGGAATAAAGTGAGCGCTCTTAGTGAGTCTATCTACCACAACCCAGATACTGGTGTTGCCTTTCTTCGATCTAGGAAAACCATCTATGAAATCCATAGAAACGCTCTCCCATTTCCACCGAGGAACCTCTAAAGGATGAAGTAAACCACCGGGCTTCTTTTTCTCATCTTTGACTTGTTTGCAAACTAAACATTGGGAAACAAATTCGGCCACATCTTTCTTCATCCTAGCCTAAAAGAAAACCCTCTTCATGTCCATGTACATCATATCACCGCCTGGATGAATGGTCATCTTAGAATGGTGGGCTTCTTCTAGGACTGCCTTTATCAAGCTTCTAGTTTGAGGAACACAAAGCCTTCCATCTCGTCGCAACCACCCCTTTTCATCTATGACATATCTGTTGAGGTGACTAGAAGTCTCCCCTCTACTGAGCTTATCCATGATATCTAGAATCTGTGGGTCAACTTGTTGCGAAGCTCCTATTTGGTCCATAAGAGTCGGTCGTATCTCCAAGGATTCAAACAAATCAGGCAAAATATCGATGGAGGGCCTAAAATCAGAAGCTGATATGAAATCCAAGTTCTTTTTTTCCACAAACAGAGGACTCAGGGCCACCCTCTTCCTACTTAGTGCGTCTGCCACCACATTACCCTTGCCAGGGGTATAAGAAATCTCAAAATCATAAGAAGCTAGAAACTCCATACAATGCTGTTGTTGAGATCCTTCTGCGAGAATAGATATTTGAGAGATTTATAATTGGTGTATAACTCAAACTTCTCTCCATGTAAATAATGATGCCACGTCTTTAATGCAAACACTATGGCAGCTATCTCTAGATCATGGGTGTGGTAGTTATTTTCATGAACTCTCGGTTGTCTACCCCCATAACACACTACTTTCCCTTCTTGCATTAGAACCGCACCAAGACCTGTACCGCATGCATCAATGTAAAAAGTAAACACTTTATTCCCATTAGGTAAGGTCAAGACTTGGGCTGTTGTCAGAGCCCTCTTCAGTCGTTGGAAAGCAACGTCACATTCAATATCCCATGAGAAAGCCAAGTTCTTCTTCGTTAGCTTGGTAAGTGGGGCTGATATCTTTGCGAAGTCCTTAATGAACTTCCTATAATAACCTGCTAACCCAAGAAAGCTTCTCACCTCGGTTGCATTTTTAGGAACCTGCCAATCTTGCGATGCAACCACCTTCGTGGGATCTACAGCTATCCCTTCTTTAGAGACCACATGCCCTAAGAATCTCACCTCTTTTCTCCAAAAATGGCATTTGGAGAATTTTGCTTTAAGCTGATGGTCACAGAGAGTTTTCAAAACTTCTCTCAAATGTTGGGTATGCTCTTCTTCGGTTTTGGAGAAGATCAAAATATCATCGACAAAGACTACAGCAAATTTATTTAGGAACTCCTGCAACACCCTACTCATCAGATCGACAAAATAGGCGGGTGCATTCGTCAGCCCAAAAGGCATAACCAATCATTCCAAGAAACCGTTCGGAGTACTAAAGGCAGTCTTATCTATGTTGTCCTCAGCCACCCTCAACTGATGGAACCCCGTGGCCAAGTCTAACTGGGAAAATACCGAGGCACTAACAAGCTGATCAAATAAATCATCAATCCTCGGAAGTGGGTGCCTATTCTTCTTAGCGAGTTTATTCAGCTCCCTATAATCAACACACAAACGAAGCGAACCATATGCCTTAGTTGCGAATACTACTGGAGCACCCCATTCAGATATGCTTCGTCTGATAAACCCTTTCTCAAGTAGATCCCTTACTTGCTTACTCAGTCCCTCCTTTCCCTTGGAGCCATATGGCGCACTGATAATGCAACTGGCTTTGCGTTGTCCACCAGATATATACGAAAGTCGATCTCATGCCTTCGAGGTAAACCCTGAACCTCATCAAAAACATCGGAAAAACCCCGACTACTGGAACAGATTGCAGATTGTCGATAGATGCATCAGCAGACTCTAGGAAACTAAGCATAATCGACCCTTGTAGGTCACACGAAATCTCGAGGGTTCTCCCATGATAAGTTAGAAGCCTAACAACCCTCTTTTCACAATCCAGAATGGCACCATATGTGGTAAGCCAATCCATTCCTATAATCAACCCATAGCCCATAAACCCGAGTACATACGCGTCGCATTCAAATTCGGTGCCTAACATAGATATTTTCAAACCCCGACAAATCATAGATAAATGAGCCGAACCACCAATGGGGTTTGAAACAACTACGGGATCCACTACCATACTAGTAATTAAGTGCAGAGATTGAACTAAAAAACTTGATATAAATGAATGTGAGGCACCAGAATCAAAAATTGTTCTAATACGATGGTTTGAAAGAGAAATTAAACCTTCCACGGAAATTTTTCTACCTCTATCAGGAGCACTGGTCGCGAGAGCATGCACCTGCCCTCAAGGATTTCCTGTCCTTTGACCTTGTCCCTATGATCCCCATTTCTTCGGGCACTCTTTAGCAAAGTGTCCGGCCTCTCCATAATGGTAGCAAGAATTCTTTCTTCGTTTACAATCTTTAACCAGATGACCTTCCTTCCCACAATGGTGACATTTTCTCTTATCCTTGCCTTTATCATTTTTCCCTCCTTTCTTCTGTTGTTGTTGCTGCTGCCCCTTCTTGGGCCACACCTTCCTATTTTGCGATGTCCCCTCAGCCTTTACCTCCTTCTTCTCTCCCTTGTCCTCCTCATGCTTCAGGGCCATATCAATAAGTTTTTCAAAAGTGTCCCACATTGGAATATGGGATATGGCTAACCCATGAAGGGGTTCATTCATCCCTTTAGCAAACCGCAAAGCCTTTTTGTGCGGCGTATCCACCAACTCTAACCCGAACCTTGCTAGCTAGTTGAATTTGTTCTCATATTCTTTCACCGTCAAGTTACCTTGTTTGAGTGCTAAGAATCTCTCCATCTGCATGCTGCTTTCAGCTTTGGAAAGAAATTTCATTTCGAACCTCTGTCTAAAATCTTCCCAAGCTTCCACCGGACGCCCCGCTTGGGTGACTTCCCACCAAAATGAGGCTTTGTCCTTCAGTAACCAGGCGGCTAACTGAACCATCTTTCTATCCTCTACTTCAAAGATTACGAATAAATCCTCGGTCTCCTTGAGCCAATTTCGAGCTTCTACGAATGTCTCTTTCCCATGGAATGACTTCCCTCCCATAGCAAGGAAGTCTTTGCAGATCTTGGTGAAGTTATCTACTCTTGGAGGGGGAGGAGGAGGAATGATTGATGCAGATGGGGGAGGAACATTTCGCTGGGCTTTGGCAGGTGTCGTGGCCTCCAAATATCTAAGGAACCATCCGGCTATTGTGATGCCCTCTGGGATATTAGGAATGTTTTGTTCCCCAAACATGCTGAAAAAGGAGAAAGGAAGAAATTTAGATAAAGGACCGAAGGATACTACATACGGCTTTTTGGGGAATGTTTTTCAAAATAGACTTTTATTTTTGAAAATGCTTATTTTTTAAAACGTTTTTGAAAATAATTTTCAAAAACTTTTATCTAATCTGATAACCTTCAGCTCTGATACCAAATGTGACACCCCACGTCCATTAATGTCCCTCACTAAGGGAATAAATTAAGTTTCATGAAGCGTTATAGGTAAACAGACACAGAATAATTACAAAAAAGATATAAATAAGATAGCAGTGGAAATTTAAATTTTTATTTCAATATAAACTAAAATACTGTGGTCCACAATACCATAAGTCACAAAAAACATTACAATAAAATAACTTCTGTCTTGCCTCATCAGAGTACATAAGAATATTAAAACATAATTCCCCAATTGAAATAGTTAAGCCATAGTAGAGACAAGAACTTGAGCCATACTTCAGAAGTAGCTCCTAGCAAGGTGATATCTGAGTCCTGACTAAGCCTGGGTGTTTCCTCCCTGAGAACCTAGGGGGTAAACGGAAGAAAGAAGGAGAAACAAAAGGGTCAGACATAAAGTCTGGCAAGTCCAGTTACTTTTGGCCAGTAAATAAATAAAAGTAACATGATAGGCATATAAAGTGGATAAGGGAGATCACTACATAAATAGAAGATGTAACAAGGTAGACAGGATAAGGTATATATACTTCTAATGATTACTCTGCACTGTCACTAGTATATCCAGAAAGAGATAATCCCTTCAACTATATGGTGGTCGACTTAGTTATACGTCCAAATGTATCCTAACTACTACCCTGATCGATCGGCTCCCTAACCCTCGTAGATACCTTGTGCTGGCCCCATAGTAGGAGGTATCACTTTCTAAAGTGGCAACCCCTTGTCGTAATAATGTGCAGGATACTACACAATTGGCACGTTTCACTCCCAACAACATCTCGTAGTGAACCGGACAAAGAATCGGAACAGAAGAAGCAAACATTTCCACAAACGTTTCTTTCCCATCTTTTGTAAACTCGGTGAACGAGCGTAGAACAACCATATCTACAGGTGTCACGGTCGTCTTATCCCCCTCTGCCCGGCTCATGCACGCACATGGCCCAGTCGGTTTGCGCCGCCCACACCGTCCTCCAGGTTTGGATCTCTTACAATCAGTCAGTAAGCATTCCCCTTCTCTGCCTAGTACAGAGTACTTTGTTTGATACCTACTGCAGGTTACCGACTGAAATGGGTCCCACACAATATGATACAAACTCTCCCCTTTGTCTTGTATCCCCCACTAGGTTTTCACCGACTATGAATACAATTAGGTATCTTTAATTACATAGCCTTATTTATTTCTACCAGTTATGCTTACCCTAAAGGGTGTCTTTAATTATATAAATTTATTATTTCCTCCGGTTATGTATACCACTAGGGGTCTTTAATTACATAACCTTAACGGGTTAAGTTTGTGGGCCTATATGTGAATATTACCCAGCCCTTCTTCAGATTTACTCAACACACCCCTTTTTCAACCATGTTTACTTAACCCCCAATTTAAATTTAAGTTCATACAATCCCTATGGATTAACATAGGTTAAGTAGTCTAATTCTTTACCATGTCCATTTATGGTTTCATAATGGTCCAGACCTCCCACATTAGGCCTACAACATGTGGATGCTGGATATGTCGGTCGGGTCCGGGAAGACTTATTCCACAGTTGGGCCTAACCTCGTGTCATAGCCCGATTCGTATTTATGTACTTAGACCTCCCACATTAGGTTCAACGTTAGTGGCTGCTGGTTATGCCAGTCGGGTTCGAGCAGACTTCCACCACTAATACAACCTAACCTCGTGTCATAAGTACTATTATAATTCCTAATTGTAATCACTAGACATTCCGTTTTTAATTAATTTACCAATTAATTAATCCTTTCCTTTTATAGGTGTCAATACCTATTTTACCCAATAATTTGAATTACATGTCCAAAAATGTTCATATTCAAATTATGCCATTTTTAACCCTTTTTCCCTCGTTCCTTAACTAGCGCCCTCACAAAATTGGCAACATGCATAGGCTAAATAATAGCCTAGTCATAAACGATAATAGGGAAAATAATGGGAATATAACTAAAATGATCATCATGGCATAAACATAAACTAGTATGATAATAAGGTGAACATACATATTAGCATGGACATGAAATTGTCATCATAACAAGGTGGATATAAAAATGATGAATGGTTGGCAGTCAATAACTATGATGTCACAATAAGCATAATAAGATCTAAATTAGCAATGTAGATGTCCAATCGGTTTAGATCTAACATGATAATCACAAGGTGATAAATTAGATCACATAATTCAGATCTAGAGCTTAAAATAGATCTATAAAATGATAACACAAGGTGATAATTTAGATCACATAAAATAGATCTAACACGATAACATAAGGTGATAATTTAGACCACATTAAATAAATCTAACATGATAACATAAGGTGATAATTTAGATCACCTAAAATAGATCTAACATGATAACATAAGGTGATAATTTTGATCACCTAAAATAGATCTAACATGATAACATAAGGTGATAATTTAGATCACATAAAATAGACCTAATATGATAACATAAGGTGATAATCTAGATCTGTCTAACAGTTTCATTGTCCACATAAATTAGATCTACTAGTTTAGAAATAGATCTACACACGTCCACATCATAGCATGTCATAAAAGTTACAATTAAGATAAAGGTTTAGATCCAATTCTAACCAATTCAGGGTGACATATGTTCATGATTTACATAAATGATTCGATCTATCCAATGATATAACTGTCCAAATTAACAGATCTATATTAACTATAATATAGTTACAAACCAAGATCCAAAATAATAACATAGTAGAACAATCACAATTGAATTGGATCTAGAGAAATAGATCTATCATGACATAGCATAAGATCTAACAATAACACAGATTCAAGGTTTACAACATATCCAAATCACAGTCTTTCATAATTCACTTTTATTTATCTAAACCTAAAAGCAACTAGAAACTCACTGTGATTGGATTGCTAAGATAATAGAAAAGAAGTTGGTGCTGAGTCTATGCTTGAATGTCAGAATTTGATATGCTTTAGTTGATAGAAGAAGATGAGAGACCCTAGTTCAGTTCAGACTCCGGTAGAGTTTGGTCGCCATGATTTCTAATGAAGAAATATGTGAAATAGCTATGTATTTATAGTTGCAGAACCCTCTAGAACCGACTACCACATAAGCCCTAGGGTAAATCAGGTCGCGGGTCGCCTCCCACTTAGGAAAAGGCCCGAATACCCAAAAACTATTATGGGCGTACTTTACAGGTGCGCGAGTGCAAAATTGCCTTGGCGCACTTGGCAAATGCGCCAGTTATACCTAGTTTTGATTATCAACTTTTTATCGTTTGTAACTTCTTCATATGTTATCCGTTTTACGCAAACTAGGTGTCTATCCTTGCCAGAATTTCTAGACGGACGTAATGACGTAGTCAGTTTCCCTTAATTCTTAATGTTAAATTGATTATTCGTTAATTTATCCTCTTTAATGTTAACAAAATTACGAGGTGCTACAAGCAAGGTCTTTCAAAAAGTTCATAATCTCATTTTTGAAAATTTTTAAATGGAAAATTTTGAAATAATTGTTAACACTAGTTTTAATTCATGTATTACATCAGTATTAAATGATTCTGCATTCAATTGAAAAATCAAGATACCATGATTTGATTTTGAAATTTGAATTTTTTAAAATTTTTGATACATGGTTATGTTACAAAACCATCATGATATTGTTGTTTGAAATTGTAGATTAGTTAGTTTGAAAGGTCATTTGATTATATGAAAAGTTATTTGATTATTTGAAAAGTTGTGTGGTTTTAAAGGAAAAAGATGTGTTATATGGCTATTGGATATTCAAACTCTGAAAAGATGGATGAAGTGGTTGTTGGAAATTCAAATTTTGAAATGGTGGTTGTTGAAAATTCAAATTTCGAAGTGTTGTGTTACATGGATGTTGAGAATTCAAAACTCTTTTGAACTGGTGGTAGAAATAAAAAAAGGAGAAGAGTGATGACGATTGGTGAAAAGACATCAAGAAGAAGTGGATATATATAATGTAAATCAGCAAAGAAATGGACACTAGATCAATTTACATCCTTTTATTTTCATCCACAACTTATCTTCATACTGTACTTCTCTTCATTTTCTTTGTAATGCCGCTGGTTTCATATGAATCCATCAAGAATTGATCAAGTAATGATTAAATGAAGTTTTGGTGAATAAAGAGAGAAGGAAACCAAAACTGTCGATGGTTATCTTCAAATTTCATCCACATGTTAGACTATTTAGTCCCATATCCTTTTTAGATTGTAATTCTCGTTCTCGCGGTCGTTTTAATGGGTAGATCATAAAATTTCGATCAAAATTGAGTGACATATGACTATTTCAAATTGACTATGCAAAACTGAAAAACTGTAACGGGATTTCATGCATATCTCTTATTGTTTCGACTTGCTACACTCCAATACCATCCAAATTCATCTCCAAACTGTTACTGCATCGTAGTTCATGGATTTCTCTTCCATTTGCTGCTGATTTCGTCCAATTCCATTAAGAAACAAAGAAGTTATGACTCTTGAAAGTTTGATTAAAAGTAAAAAACGAGAAGAAGAAGAAGAACAGAAGAGATTGTGAGGAGACATGAATATTCGGCCTTTATATAGTAGTTGAAGTGTCCATTCATTCAAAATTCAAAATTCATACTCAAAATTTTAGTGCCAAGTTGGTGAACTACTAAATCTTCAATATCTTTCTCATACGGTCTTCAAATTAAGCAAAAGAGTATACTATCCTGATCAGAAAAACAAGCCCGTCGCAATAAAGTAGATCTTATCGTCAAATTATAAAAAATGTGAATGTATGGTTCATAACACTGGAAGGACAACAAAATGGAAGATTGCAAAAAGAGGTACGCTTTAATTAATTTAATTTTTTTGGTTGAATGGATGTTTTGTTTGCATTGCTTTGTTTCGAATTTGAAATTTAAAGCTTTAACATTCAAACTTAAATTTTAAAATTCAAATTTGAATTTTGAAATTCAAAATATCAATAAAATAATGAATATAACAATTAAATAAATTTTGGATGTTATATTAGGATTAATATTATTTCAGGAAATATTTAAACCTGGAATATAAATCGATAATATAAAACCAAGAAGTAAAAACAATATATCTTTTGATGTATTTCGACATACAAAAATGTTCATGTCGACATAATGAAGTATATAAATTAGAAAATGCCGGTTCAAATTCTAGTTATTAACATTATCTGTCTATTTATTTTCTTATACCTTATTTCAATATATATATATATATTAAAAGTATATAAATTAATATTAAAAGTATATAAATTAATAAAATTATATAACCATGTTAATATGACATACAAAGTTAATATAACTTTTTGATATTGTTATAAAATATAAATTTATTCATCTTTTATATCGTTTAAACATGCATAGTTTAACTTATATATTATTCATATTATTTCATAACCATTTTGGGTTACATTATTACAAATACTATTTATAACTTAAATACTTATTTTTATTTCTTATTAAGATTTATAAAAGCTTAAATATTTAACCTAATATTTTGATATAAAAAATAATATATATATATATATGATTTTTTGCCTTAAATATAAGAAACTAAAGTTTTATAGTTTAATTTATATCCAGATTTCATAATTTTGTTATGACTATAGATTTCTTTTTAAAGTTTTAACATATAAATGGTTCCATAACAAATTAATATATTTTGATTTCTAAAATTTTGAATTTTAAATTGACTTGTATCAAAAGATTGATTTATACTTCATTAAATTTTCAATCCTTTTTAAAAATAGTTTTTATATATACAATTATGACTATATGTTTACTTTATACGATGCAATTCTGTATTCTCTTTAAATAGATCTTCAATTTTTACTATACTAAAGAAGCACCCTACTAAGATTATTTAACTGCACATTTATCATAGAATTGTTTTAAATAATTTATTATCTATTACGAATACCATAAAACTTTTATCCTTACTATCCTTTCAATCTCTTTCATAAGTATCATTAACCTAAGTCTAGAAATTAATATATATTATCCTTGTTTAGTTCAAATAATTTGTAATATATATGTATATGCATAATAGTTAGATAGTATTTTGAATATATTTCCTAAATATATATGATTACCAAATCATTCTGCATACTATCATTACGCATCTTGTTTCATATCATACATCATTATCATAAATTACAGCACATCTCAAATTAAAATCATCCACATCACAAGTTGCATTTCATTCAATATGTCACTACATATAGATTTGCATATGACATACTTTTTTATAACCAACACACTACATTACATGTTAACTTTAACTCCACACATAACAAATATATATTATGAAATGTTTTTATCTAATTAGAAATATAAGATTGTTAATCAAATACATAACATATAATTACTTTTTCTTGATTACGTTGATTGATTTGTTTGGCTTGATCGAATTGATTGGCTTGATTGAATTGATTGGGTTTTGTTTGATTTATTTGGCCTGATTTGATTAACTTGTTTGAACAGTTTGACATGGTTAATTTCATTAGTAGTTGATTGGTGTGTTAGGTAGTTGATAGGAGCTTTATAAGTTTTAGGATAAATAGAAATACAAGAAATGTTTAGTTTTATGTTTGAATTAATTGATTGTTTGGGTTAAATTGCTTTTCTTATATCATAATTTTAAGGACACCATATTAGATTTATTTCTTAGTCTAGATTAAAGTCTTATAATAATTTTAAGGGAAGTAGAGTATAGGCTAGGTTTAGTCTTGTATTAGATTAAGGGAGACTTGAAAAGACCTGAACTTCCCTGGTAAGGGAAGGCCGGATTGAATTGAGAACAAACCACAAAAGAACACAAACAGAAGAACATTTCATTGTCTATTACAACAATTCATCAGAATACAAGAATATACAGAGTATAAATGAATAAAATACACATTATAAAATATCAGAGATTACAATACATTACATAGCAGCGGAAAATAATACAAAATACAACTGAAGGAGATATATGGATACAAAGCTTTCCGGATATCATTCCAGCTGTAAAACCAGGATCCTGTGAATATAAATCTGCAAAAACCAAAACTACTAGCTGCCCGTGTCGAAAATAATGGCACCCAGAGTTTAGGTTAAAATAATAAACTCCAGGTCAGTCATGTGACTGGTGTGAGAACTAAAACAGTTATTAAGCTTTATTTTAAAGTTAGGTAAATCAAGGGACCACGCCGTATAACACGGAACGGGTTTCCTCCCAAGAATACCAGTGCATAAAACAACAGCGCAATGCTAAATAAAGAACAATGAAGCTATTATAAGACCCAAGTCCCATCACACAATGCAACACAAACCGGAGGATAGGGTTTTCCCTTATAGTAGCCAAAGCATGCTTGATATGTTTAAAACAAATCATTTGATACTATAATAAGTGTATAGTGTTCAAAACAATTTCAATCATAAGTATCAATCATAGACGGCATGGGTACCATATATCATGTCGCCATACTAGGCTCTACAATCAAAACTGCAATACACATATTGGAAATTGGATTATCATTTATGATATGAACCGAGGCTAGGGATCGTCCTCACCGATTCGAGACGGTCTAGTCCGAGTCTCAGGAACAGCCGCAACTGCCCCATGGATCGTCAGGGCCAGTCCACCGATGTGGATTATTATTTCTGAACACTGCGTTTCCCCACCCTATGGGGTGTAAGTGAGTCCACTGACTCTATCGGACCCGGATCGTCCGATCTAACCGAGGCGCCTCAAATTCCATCAACCACATAAGCAGTGTCAGCCAGTTCAAGCACTGACACCACTTCTAACTAGAAAGAAACGCATGCCCTCCCTGATGTCCTTCTCCCGTTTTTGGTTCACACCGGGGTGCGAGGTTCGTGAATTCACGTTACACAAAGCTACGCCACAAAGGCCGTGCTATGATCATCAACCACAAGACTCTGATTTTCAACAGAAGACTTGATCATTTGCATCTTAGCATGCCACACAAGCAAACCACACTATGCAACCGATATCAGTCGCACAGAATGAAATCCGATGTCAGACACATAGTCCATACAAGTTCGTTCTAGGCCTGAACGAAACCGGAGGCACTTTCCTCGCGTATCCATCGATCTCCATGTACGTCTAGACGACCACCAACTATTTCCCTCCTCTTGGGTGTACAGCCCAATCAGGATCGTCAGTAATTATCCAAACGATGTGAAGACTTCCGGTCTTCGACCACCGTCTTTATCTTCGACTTATCGTCGTATCAGCTATTCAGAATGGGATAAACCTGGTCTTTCCGAATAACTCGCGTATATAATAAATCAGTGTTACACAAACACAACGTACGCCTGATTCCAATTCAGAATATTCTTTTATTCAAATATTCTTATTCTTTGGGAAAGGTTCCCGTTAATTTTATCAAAGATAAATTCTTAAAATTTATTCTTTAATCTTCTTTTGAATATCAATTCAAACTAGTCGGGGTTAGCGAACCACACCGAAGTAATCATTTATTTTATTTCCCAATCCCAACCTATTCATCCCATGAAGTAAAACTAGTAATACTTCATATCTAACACCACGGTGTTATCGGTAAATTCAATTACCATTTCACGTTTAAATCTAATTAAAAATTTAACTATCGCCTGGAGTAAAACTGGTGGTACTCCATTCTCGGTTATTCCTTGAATTTGATAATTTTAATTATCAAATTCACTTTTCAATCTATTTAAAGATTCATTAAAACTCCACTTAGTTTTAATCTTTAACTGGGTTAAAGAACCAATGTCATTTAAAACATGGTTCACGATAAACCCATAATCACATTCTATTTCACCATCCCTTAACCGTAGATTAGCAAGCGAACAATTCCCTAAGTAATAACCCCGAAGGCCGAAACCAACATCAGATCAATACCCAAGAAACCATTCAACTTAACTAATCTTTAGTTAATTTCTGATTTTCTTAACTCCATTGGGTCTAAGAACAGTATTATTAAAGATACCGTTCACGACAACCCAAAATCACATTCCATTAATTGTCGGGTTAAAGAACAAATGTTATTTAAAACACCGTTCACGATAAACCCAAAAATCAATTCCAATTCAATTCCAATTAAATATTATTTAATTGGCACACTTCATTAAATCTAAAATAAAAGGATTTAATCTTTTTCTCAACTGGGTTTAAGAACAGCGTTAATGAAGACGCCATTCACGACAAACCCAAATCCCATTTGATATTAAATACAAGTCTCTGAATAGAAAATATATCGGCGTATATTCAATATCAAATTCTACGACCAACAAATATCGTATTGGAAATAACGATATCAATATATCTTTCAAATTTCCATAAAAATACCTGTATAATCACAAAATCCCATATCGAAATATTCCGAAGACAATTTCGATTTAAATCCATATATTGAAAATTCTGGTTATTTTCAAAACCATTTCAAATCCAATTTATTTATTTTAAAAATAAATAGAATTATAATTCTAGTTCAAAACTAGTTAATTTCGATAAAAATCTGTTTTTATGTTTTCAAATATGGAGTTTTTCATCCCAATTCTTTCCAAATCATTTCTTATGATTTTACACTAATTATAGATATTTTTAATATTTTTATCAAGGCCCGTACAATCGATTTCCATCAACGGTCATCGAACTGCACTTACGGCGACCTTTTCTAAATTTGACTTGGACGTATCTCCAAATCCAACTGTTAGATTTCTAATTTCTCACATTCGTTAGAAAGCTCTTTTTGATATGAACCCAACGGTTCCGGTTTTAGGAGGATCCGATGGTCGGATCTCCCGTAATATCCATTCGAAGTCAATGGTCGAAATTTTCGAACTGCCGCGACGCGGCGCATTCTATCTAGGCCATAATATTATATATAATATATATATAATATATATTTCATCGATTTCAATTCAAAACGAATTTTATAAATCGTTTTATAATTCGTTTTCAAAACGATTTCAACTTCATATTCAATTTCAAATCAAAATTGAATATTCCAATATAAATTCGTTTTAAATTCATTTCAAATTGATTTCTATTCAAATCGATTTCAATTCGTTTTAAATTCAATTCAAAACGATTTCAATTCTGTTTCAATTTAATTCGAATTTCAATTCAATTCTATTTAATTCAAATTTCAATTCAATTCTATTTAATTCGAATTTCCATTCAATTCTATTCAATTCGAATTTCTATTCAATTCTATTCAATTCGAATTTCTATTCAATTCGATTCAATTCGAATTTCTATTCAATTCTATTCAATTCGAATTTCTATTCAATTCGAATTTCTATTCAATTCTATTCAATTTAATTCGAATTTCAATTCATTTCTATTCAATTCGAATTTCTATTCAATTCTATTCAATTTAATTCGAATTTCAATTCATTTCTATTCAATTCGAATTTCAATTCTTTTCAAAATATCTGATTTTGAAATCACTTTCGATATTCATTATAAAATGAATAAAATCGACAAAATTCCCTTTCGTTTTAAAATGGCGTTTAGCTACTTAACACGGCTTCACATTTCAATATTCACTTAATATTATTTTAAAATATTTATTAATTCTGATCTGGAATCAGACAAAGTCAAGTACCATATAATGTGGATCATATGAATTTCATCCAATTCAAATACACAACAATGACGATAAACAATCAACCATCATCCAAAGTGCGTTCTACATTGTAAAAGCATCAAATATAAATATTCGACGCTTATAACAGTCTGTCAATCAATCGATCGACATACCTCTAATTATTGGGATTAGTGTATGTCATATATCATCCCAATACCCGTGTGGGGTTTCAAACAATCAAACACAGATTTTATTTGTGCAGTTGGGCGATGTGTAAAATTTATCATCCCAATCAATATCAGTCAAATGTGTGTATATATACAAATCGTCCGATTTGTTTATATTTATTTCATTTTAAATACACTTTAAAAATCCTATTTTTAACTATATAAATATTTTATTTCACATCACACAATCAATTTTCACAACAACATGCAATCAAACAAACAAGCCGTCCATGGTCTGTGGACGACGGGTGTCGGGTGCTACTAAACACCGTCTGCATCCTAGTATATATTATTAACTAGAAATAAAATAAAATAAAGGTGAGGAGTTCTCACAGAGGGTTCCACTCCGTCGTGCTTTGCTTTTGAACTGCTGAACATCTGGATTTGATTGAAATTCCAATGCAGCTATTGTCATGCTGTTCATATAGAAATTATATTCTTATTACTTTATTTCGATAAATAAAAATCATATTTTTATTTCTACTTCATATATATATTTACAACGCTTATTTCTATATAAAAATTATCTTTTTATATTTCTACTTCATATATAAAGATCGAATTTTTATTATCTATATAATATAAAAATCGTATTTTTACTTCACTAGAAATTATATTTTTATATATCTACTTCTAATATAAAGATCGAATTTTTATACCACCACTATAAAAATCACCTTTTTATTTCAACATATATATAATAAAAATCAGATTTTTGTTTCGCTACATATATAAAGATGATATTTTTATATTCTCTATTATATAAAAATTATATTTTCAATACTTCTACTTTATAAAAATCATATTTTTAACCTTCTACTAATATAAAAATTATATTTTTAACCTTCTACTAATATAAAAATTATATTTTTAACCTTCTACTAATTTAAAAATTATATTTTTAACCTTCTACTTCAATGCTTTTCTATAAAATCTGATTTAAAAACAATATTTTGTATACAATAAAACCGGATCTTTAAACAAGGCATTATATAAATTAAAAACTCACATTTTTATCTTGTAAACTTCGATTGTTGATGGAGGAGGGTGCTGAAGGTGGTCGGCATCCAGGGGGAGGTCGAGCTCATCTCCGGTGGTGGTGGCTTCTCAGGTGAAGGCGCGGCGGATTTCGGGGTGCTCGAGGGTTAGGGCATCGACTGGAAGAGGGGCGAAGGGGTGTGTTGTGAGTTCGTGAAGGAGGAGGGGGGAGGCGCGGAGATCATCTGCGGTGGGCGGAGGCTGGCGTTGGGCGAGGCGTCGATCGATTTAGAGGGAGGGAATATGGGCCGCGGGTCTTCAAAGAGGAGAGGGAGGAGGAAGAATAGAGAGGAGGAAGGCGCGAGAGATGGCGGGATGAACGGCGTCGGAGATAGGGAGCGAGGTGGAGCGGCGCGATCTCTTTTGTTTTTTTTTCTTTCTGTTGAAATGAATCTAGACGGGGAGGAAGAGGAATAAGGGGGGGCTTAAGTGAAAATTAATATATATATATATATATACGTATAATTGATTTAAATTTTCAAAACAAAAATTGTTTTCTTTTTGAAAATATACTCTTCACACTCGTTCTAGGATACTGCTGATCCCATCTCTAACGAGTCGTTCTCATTGGATATTACTAATCCAATCTCTGATGAATTCTTTCGTTCGGTTCTAACGTGTCTTGTTCTCTGAGCTTTGTAAACCAAAGCTCTGATACCAAACTGAAACGACCCGAACTTCCCCGGTAAGGGAAGGCCGGATTGAATTGAGAACAAACCACAAAAGAACACAAACAGAAGAACATTTCGTTGTCTATTACAACAATTCATCAGAATACAAGAATATACAGAGTATAAATGAATAAAATACACATTATAAAATATCAGAGATTACAATACATTACATAGCAGCGGAAAATAATACAAAATACAACTGAAGGAGATATACGGATACAAAGCTTTCTGGATATCATTCCAGCCGTAAAACCAGGATCCTGTGAATATAAATCCGCAAAAACCAAAACTACTAGCTGCCCGTGTCGAAAATAAGGGCATATAGAGTTTAGGTTAAAACAATAAACTCCAGGTCAGTCATGTGACTGGTGTGAGAACTAAAACAGTTATTAATCTTTATTTTAAAGTTAGGTAAATCAAGGGACCACGCCGTATAACACGGAACGGGTTTCCTCCCAAGAATACCAGTGCATAAAACAACAGCGCAATGCTAAATAAAGAACAATGAAGCTATTATAAGACCCAGGTCCCATCACACAATGCAACACAAACCGGAGGATAGGGTTTTCCCTTATAATAGCCAAAGCATGCTTGATACATTTAAAACAAATCATTTGATACTATAATAAGTGTATAGTGTTTAAAACAATTTCAATCATAAGTATCAATCATAGACGGCATGGGTACCATATATCATGTTGCCATACTAGGCTCTACAATCAAAACCACAATACACGTATTGGAAATTGGATTATCATCTATGATATGAACCAAGGCTAGGGATCGTCCTCACCGATTCGAGGCTATCTAGTTCGAGTCTCAGGAACAGCCTCAACTGCCCCATGGATCGTTAGGGCCGGTCCACCGATGTGGATTATTATTCCTGAACACTGTGTTTCCCCACCCTATGGGGTGTAAGTGAGTCCACTGACTCTATCGGACCCGGATCGTCCGATCTAACCGAGGCGCCTCAAATTCCATCATCCACATAAGCAATGTCAGCTAGTTCAAGCACTGACACCACTTCTAACTAGAAAGAAACGCATGCCCTCCCTGATGTCCTTCTCCCGTTTTTGGTTCACACCGGGGTGCGAGGTTCCTGAATTCACGTTACACAAAGCTACGCCACAAAGGCCGTGCTTTGATCATCAACCATAAGACTCTGCTTTTCAACAGAAGCCTTGATCATTTGCATCTTAGCATGCCACACAGGCAAACCACTCTATGCAACCGATATCAATCACACAGAATGAAATCTGATGTCAGAAACACAGTCCATACAAGTTCGTTCTGGGTCTGAACAAAACCGGAGGCACTTTCCTCGCGTATCCATCGATCTCCAAGTACGTCTGGACGACCACCAACTATTTCCCTCCTCTTGGGTGTACACCCCAATCAGGATCGTCGGTAATTATCCAAACGATGTGAAGACTTCCGGTCTTCGACCACCGTCTTCATCTTCGACTTATCGTCGTATCAGCTATTCAGAATGGGATAAACCCGGTCTTTCCGAATAACTCGCGTATATAATAAATCAGTGTTACACAAACACAACATACGCCTGATTCTAATTCAGAATATTCTTTTATTCAAATATTCTTATTCTTTGGGAAAGGTTCCCGTTAATTTTATCAAAGATAAATTCTTAAAATTTATTCTTTAATCTTCTTTTGAATATCAATTCAAACTAGTCGGGGTTAGCGAACCACACCGAAGTAATCATTTATTTTATTTCCCAATCCCAACTTATTCATCCCATGAAGTAAAACTGGTAATACTTCATATCTAACACCACGGTGTTATCGGTAAATTCAATTACCATTTCACGTTTAAATCTAATTAAAGATTTAACTATCGCCTGGAGTAAAACTGGTGGTACTCCATTCTCGGTTATTCCTTGAATTTGATAATTTTAATTATCAAATTCACTTTTCAATCTATTTAAAGATTCATTAAAACTCCACTTAGTTTTAATCTTTAACTGGGTTAAAGAACCAATGTCATTTAAATCATGGTTCACGATAAACCCATAATCACATTCTATTTCACCAGCCCTTAACCGTAGATTAGCAAGCGAACAATTCCCTAAGTAATAACCCCGAAGGCCGAAACCAACAACAGATCAATACCCAAGAAACCATTCAACTTAACTAATCTTTAGTTAATTTCTGATTTTCTTAACTCCATTGGGTCTAAGAACAGTATTATTAAAGATACCGTTCACGACAACCCAAAATCACATTCCATTAATTGTCGGGTTAAAGAACAAATGTTATTTAAAACACCGTTCATGATAAACCCAAAAATCAATTCCAATTAAATATTATTTAATTGGCACACTTCATTAAATCTAAAATAAAAAGATTTAATCTTTTTCTCAACTGGGTTTAAGAACAGCGTTAATGAAGACGCCATTCACGACAAACCCAAATCCCATTTGATATTAAATACAAGGCTCTAAATAGAAAATATATCGGCTTATATTCAATATCAAATTCTACTGTGACGGCCTGCCCCGCACCAACTGACATTTACTCCAAAGGTGCGCTGTACACATGTCCAATTGGCACGGAACGGGTCGTCAGAAGGAAAAGGAAGAAGAGAATGAACATACAAAGAACCTGTAGAATGTCTCACAGCGCATAGAATAAAATATAATAATAACATACTTGACATAAAACAGGTGAGACAGTGCATAATCTGGAAATCAGAACTAAACATCATAGCAGCGGAAATCCAAAATACAGCTTAGTACAACTTTTCAAACTGTCTCAAAGCAAAAGTAAGATAAATGAGGTACACTACTAATGCCCAAGTAGCGACCACCAACGACACAGGGAGAATGTGTGTGTGTGTGTGTGTGTATATATATATATATATATATCATACGTGGAAGCCTCATGCCCGCCTCCGAATCAGCTACTCGCGCATCACCAGCTAACCTGTCTCTAGTCTGCTCGTGTGAGCACCCATAGTAATAAGAGGAGACATAAAACTCTGGGTCAGACATAAAGCCTGGTATGGGCGATAAGCATCTAAAGTGAACAATGACAGGTAGACTAAAACATACCTGAACCTGGACCTGCAACCAAAGAGTTAGCACTACATACTGTACAACACTCTAAGGTACCATATCAAACAGTGTAAAGATACGGAGGTGGGGGAGGTGTGCATGTCATAGGGATGGCAAACAATCAAACATAGCATCCATCCTCACATCTCTCACTCAGTGCGTAAAGCATACGATATTCACCACTTCGATCACCCAACATACCTTGCTACGATCACTCTGCCCCATGAAGTCATAAATGGCTTCACTGCACTGATAACGTAGCCACTAATCCTTTGCTATGTCCACTTTGCCCCCATGGAGTCACAAGAACCCCACTGCATTGGCTCATAGCCTTACCAATCTTTACTATGTCCACTTTGCCCCATGGAGTCACAAGAACCCCACTGCACTGGCTCATAGCCTTACCAATCCTTACTATGTCCACTTGCCCCATGGAGTTATTCACCCCATCTGCGCTGGCTCATAGTCTTACTACGCATCACCTTGCCCCTCAGGTCATAATGACCCTACTGCACTGATAACGTAGTCTTTCTACCATCACCTTGCCCCTCAGGTCATAATGACCCTACTGCACTGATAAGTAGCCCATCATTCATTCTTAGTGGTGAATCGAAGTTATGAACGTCGACAACTCCTTAGCACACGTCCCGCAGCAAAGCCCAACTCATGAAGTGACCTCATTGGTTCCCAACTGGTTCCGGGATCCTGAGCTCTAACTTCCATTTGGACTACCTTTGCATCTCGGGTTATTGGTCATCACCATCGAATTGGATCGGATCGGCCTTCAACATTCTTCATCGGATCGGATCGGCCTCATCTGGTTCGGATCGCGGTTCGCCCTCCCCGAGCACGGTTCGTGGCTTCATCTCCAGGTCGGATCGTGACCAGCTTCGGATCGTGACTCGTGGATCGTGGGTGCATCGGATCGGGTTCCATCTCCACGCAGATCAGGTCGTAATGCTCATTCGCGATCCGGATTGAAGTACTTTAGTTTGGGCACGGCGCTGCATCGATTCGTCTCGTGGGTCTAACCACGATCGGGTCGGGTCGTTGGAGGAATAAGCGATCCGATCTGGGTCAACTTCCAGCGACGGTTTACACGCCTCTCGACGGCATTTTCGACCATTCTAACTATTGAAATCAATCAAAAACATACCATACAGTCATAGCAACACATACAAGTGACCTCAAACACCAAAACAACAATATGATAGGTTTAAATAGATCAAACATAGCCAAAACCCCATATTTTCCCTCAAGCATGTTTAGGTGAAACTAACCATATGATTAACAAAACTTAACCAAATCAACCCAAATTCATATCAGAGGTCTAAAACATCATTTAAGATTTTATAAATATTTTTCTAGAATTTTATCATGTTTAAATTCGCTAATTAACACTAATCACCCCTAATTAGCCATAATTAGTGCAAAACTATGCAAATCACTCACCTTAGCCACAAATAAACTAAGATCTGAAATAATTCTCTGATTTGATGTGAATCTCTATGCTAAACAGCAGCTCCAATGTTGATTTGGTGTAGATCTTCCTTGATTAGGGGTTGCTAAGCCAAATCCTTGACCAAAAGGTGATTTGGAGGTGATTTAGAGGTTGGAGGTCATATTTAGGGTTCCTTGGTGATAAGTGGATGCTAGAAAACTGAAATGGAATGATCCTCTATGTCATTTCAACCTCCCCATAACCCTAATCCCGAAATGGGTTATGGGCCTACTCACTAATCACCCGATTTGGCCCGGTTAAGCAGTTTTTCACCCTCCAAACATTATTTCAGCCATATCTCCCAAACGGTAAGTCCGGTTGGCTATTATGACCACTCTACGAAAAGGTAAACCATCAAACGAATCCAATGGATGTGGTTTCAGGTCAAAATTCCTTTCCAATCAAAAGTTATGTCCAAAACAGTACCAACTAGGGGCAAAATGGTCATTTAAAAATCGACAAAAATCATGAACATGGGAAGTGACTCTAATGGATGTTTCCCAAAGTTACATGACCATACAACTTCATACGGGAAAGAAATAAATATTCTACAATCCTATGATGTGTAGAATACGGGTCGTTACACTCTCCCCCCCTTAAGAAATTTCGCCCCCGAAATTCCCTAATCAAAACACACGTAAAGGTCCCACATGCCTATCAACCATAAAACAACCATCAAACATGCAAAACAAGTAAAATAAGTCTATCCTAGCATGCGGAATAACTAAATCGCAAAGTAAATCTTACCAGGCAAAGAGTTCTGGATATGTCTTCCTAATGCTCTCCTCTGTCTCCCAAGTACAATCATTCTCGTCCTCGCCCCACTTAACCTTGACTAGCTTCACCGACTTCCTTCGAAGTTGCTTCGTATCGTGCCCCACAATATGAATCGGCTTGCGGTTCCCAACCGCCTCGGGTTCTACTTCGAAGTCCTCTAACTGATCAGGTGAAATAGTCATATCTGAGTCGTGAACGAACTTCCTTAGTTGGGAAACATGAAATACATTGTGAACTCCCGCCATTTTCTCTGGTAAGCCAACTCTATATGCCAAATTCCCGACTAGTTCAAGAACAGGGAATGAGCCAACAAACTTTGGTGCCAACTTGCCTCTCCTGCCAAATCGTATCACGCTCTTCAACGGAGAGATCTTGACAAACACCAAGTCACCAACGGAGAATTTCAAGTCTCTTCTCCTCTTATCAGCATAACTCTTCTGCCTATCTTGGGCAGCTTTCATTCGTTGCTGAATGATCTTGATCTTATCGGAAGTTTCCCTCACCACATCTGGTCCAAGCATAAACTTCTCGCCAGTCTCTATCCAACATGATGGTGAGTTTCACGGTCTTCCGTACAAAGCTTCATATGGAGCCATACCGATACTGGATTGGTAGCTATTATTATATGCAAACTATACTAGATGCAAATGGTCATCCCATGATCCACCAAAATCCAATATACACGCTCTCAAGAGATCTTCCAATATACGATTCACCCTCTCCGTCTGACCGTCGGTCTGAGGATGATATGCGGTACTGAGATGTAATCCTGACCCTAGAGCCTCTTGTAAGCTTTTCCAAAACCCACTAGTGAACAACGGGTCTCGGTCACTCACAATGCTTTTGGGTACTCCATGAAATCTCACTACCCACTTCATATACAATTCTGCCAACTTGGCTGCCGTTCTGGTCGATTTGACTGGTATAAATCTTGCACTCTTAGTCAATCGATCTACAATTACCCAAATGCTATCATATCCTGATCTAGTCCTTGGTAGGCCATCGATGAAATCCATCGAGACTTGCTCCCATTTCCATTCGGGAATTTCTAATGGTTGCAACAACCCACTAGGCTTCTTTTGCTCGGCTTTAACTAGCTGGCAATTCATGCATTTGGATATAAACTTCCCAACGTCTCTTTTCATCCCATCCCAGTAGTAAGTCTGTCTCATGTCTCGATACATCTTATTACCACCGGGATGTATAGTCAGTTTTGAGTGATGACATTCTATAAGCACTTTATCCCTCGAACCATTCACGTTGGGCACAACTAGTCTTCCATTCTTTCGAAGCCATCCATCTCGATCAAGCCCATACACACTCATCTCCTCACTGTCGATGTTCATCTCTAACTTGGAGATGATTTCCAATAGATTAGGATCGTCCCTCTGACTAGAACCAATCCGCTCTATCAAAGTAGGTCTGATCGCCAAACTAGCTAGCATGACTGGATCCAATCCGCACTTTGGTCTGAAATCAAACCCCGCGATATACTCCAGTTGCTTCCACTCAAGAAACATTGCCCCTAAGCTGGCATGTCTCCTACTCAAGGCATCGGCTACCGCATTACCCTTCCCAGGTGTGTATGCGATATCAAAATCATACGAAGCCAAGAACTCTAACCATCTCTGCTGACGGAGATTCAGATCTTTCTGAGAGAAGAAATACTTTAACGATTTATGATCGGTAAACAACTTGAATCTTTCTCCCAAGAGATAGTGTCTCCACATCTTCAGCGCAAATACAATCGCTGCCAATTCCAAATCATGGGTAGGATACTTCTTCTCATGCGGCTTTAGCTGTCGACTAGCATAAGCTACAACCCTACCTCCTTGCATCAATACAGCACCCAGTCCGGTATCACAAGCATCCGTGTATACCGTCATCTCTTCATTCCCTTTAGGAATGACTAACACTGGCGCACGCGTCAACTTCTCCTTTAGACTCTTGAAGGCATCCTCACACACTCCGTCCCAGACGAAGGACTGATTCTTCTTAGTCAATTGAGTCAACGGTGCTGCTATCTTGGAGAAGTCCTGGATAAACTTACGATAATATCCAGCTAATCCCAAGAAACTTCTTACATCTGTAGCATTCTTGGGCGTAGGCCAATCCTGTACCGTAGCCACCTTCGCAGGGTCCACGGCAATACCACTCTCGGAAACAACATGACCCAAGAATCTCACTTCCCTTCTCCAAAAATGACACTTAGAGAATTTCGCTTTCAATTGGTGTTTCCTCAACACCTCCATCACTATCCTCAAGTGCCCCTTGTGTTCCTCCTCTGTCCTTGAGTAAACAAGGATATCATCCACGAACACAAGAACAAACTTATTCAACTGATATCTGAATACTCGGTTCATAAGATCCACAAAATAGGATGGTGCATTGGTCAACCCAAACGGCATGACCAACCACTCATAAAATCCAGACGGCGTCCTAAATGCCATTTTCGGAACACTCTCATCTGCTACTCGAAGCTGATGAAATCCTGTCGCGAGGTCCAACTGGGAGAACACTCTTGCTCCTTCCAGTTGATCAAACAAATCATCTATCCGTGGTAGAGGATACTTATTCTTCCTCGTTACCTTATTCAACTCGCGATAGTCCACACACAAACGAAGGGAACCATCTGCCTTGGTGGCAAACACAACTGGTGCTCCCCACTCGGAGACACTCCTTCTAATAAATCCCTTCTTCAAAAGATTGCTGACTTGCACCCCGAGCTCTCGCTGCTCCCTTGGTGCCATACGACGAAGTGGCATCACTATAGGTATGGCATCTTTCACTAAATCAATACGGAACTCAATCTCTTGGTGTGGTGGAAGCCCGGTCACCTCCTCGAAGACGTCCGGATACTGGCCAACCACGGGCACATCTGACAACTCATCCTGCGGGATGCCGAGGGAATTTACAAAACTAGCCATAACCCCATCACTAGGTAGACTACCAAACACTACCCTCCGCCCATCATCCGCCCTCACTGTCACCAAAAAGCCCTCACAGTCTACCACCACCCCGTATCTTTGGAGCCAATCGACTCCCAATATAATGCCATACCCAGTAAAGCCCAAAACAAAGCAATCACATACAAACATACATCCATGACTCGATAAGACCAAATTCCTGCAAATCATACTAAGGCTAGTCGAACCACCAATCGGGTTCGTCACAACCAATGGTCTATCGACTATCTCGGGTTCCAGTCCCAACCTATCTACCAGGTCACTAGATATGAAGGAACGGGAAGCCCCAGTATCAAACAAAACTCGAACTGGTATCATAAATAGAAAGCATACCTTGAATAACAACGTTCTTTCCTTTCTCCGCCGCAGTTGGGGCATTCGACGAAGAAGGAACAACATCAATAGCATATGCTTTCACAATCTGCTTCTCCTTAAGAGGTTGCGGACACTTATCCTTCTGATGTCCCATTTGACCACAGTTGTAGCAATTCCATTCCGCTGGCTTGGCCCGACATTCTTTAGCATAATGGCCCTTCTTTCCACAGCTGAAGCACTCAACATCCTTCTTGCTCTTTTTCTGACCACCTTTAGATTGGTCCTGCTTCCTCTTATTCTGAGAGCTATTCTTGCCTCCACCGCATGCTTGCGGCTTTGGCCCTTCTGCAGATGCAGCCTCAGTTTTTGACTTAGGGTAAAGGCTCTTTGATCTCAAAGCTTTCCCCACAATCGATTCAAAAGTCTCGTCGATGTGGTTGATAAGCCTTTCCCCCAAGTATCCATCCAAACCAGTAATGAACTTCTCATTCTTCTTCTCAGGGGTATCAATGAGAGACAGTCCATACTTCGACAAAGTGTCGAACTCAGCAATATAGTCAGAAACTGCCCTTCCGTTCTGCTTGAGTTCCAAGAACCTCTTAAACAATACTGACTTCTGGGCAGCTAGAATAAACTTCTCGCTAAAGCGAGCCTTGAACTGATCCCAAGTAACCTGATCCTCTGGAGTAGCTGTTCTAATGGCATTCCACCAA
Organism: Allium sativum; assembly: GCA_030737875.1. NCBI lineage: Eukaryota > Viridiplantae > Streptophyta > Magnoliopsida > Asparagales > Amaryllidaceae > Allium > Allium sativum. The sequence continues at coordinate 973,128,266 of CM060920.1, forward strand.
TTCATCGCTCGCCCTTGCAGCTGACGAGACGCTAGCCTTCTCTTCATCGTATACTCAAGACCCAAGTCATCAAAGATACGATCACAGCTATCCATCCAATCTTGAACATTTGTGGCCGACTCCGTTCCATGGAACGGCTTACCACCAAGGTTAGTGTAATCTTTGCACAACTTGGTGAAATCGACCCTAGGCGCCTGCACTACTGGGCCAACACCAACCCCGGGATTGGGAACTGCCCCTTGCACTTCTCTAAGCATGTCTCTCATGAGGTTAGTAAACATTGCCCTCATGTTAGCGGCATTCCCATGGTTGGTCCCTCTACCAGCACCCCTCGTGTCTCGGCTCATCGTCAATCTGAAAAAGGGAAACGATTAACGACCCCATAGTGGTGCTAGTGCAGTGCGACTTCATTCTCATACTACTAATAGTATATATATACATAGCTTTTGAAAACCAAAGTAATCACAAATACGCGCTCTCATATACGTACTAACTCTCCCTAGTGTCTTTCCCTAGGTTAACTACGCAACCTAGAGCTCTGATACCAAGTGTGATGGCCCGCCCCGCACCAACCGACATTTACTCCAAAGGTGCGTTGTACACATGTCCAATTGGCACGGAACGGGTCGTCAGAAGGAAAAGGAAGAAGGGAATGAACATAAAAAGAACCTGTAGAATGTCTCACAGCGCATAGAATAAAATATAATAATAACATACTTGACATAAAAAACAGGTGAGACAGTGCATAAGCTGAAAATCAGAACTAAACATCATAGCAGCGGAAATCCAAAATACAGCTTATTACAACTTTTCAAACTGTCTCAAAGCAAAAGTAAGATAAATGAGGTACACTACTAATGCCCAAGTAGCGACCACCAACGATACAGGGAGAATGTGTATACATATATATCATACGTGGAAGCCTCCTGCCCGCCTCCAAATCAGCTACTCGCGCATCACCAACTAACATGTCTCTAGTCTACTCGTGTGAGCACCCAGAGTAATAAGAGGAGACATAAAACTCTGGGTCAGACATAAAGCCTGGTATGAGCGATAAGCATCTAAAGTGAACAATGACAGGAAGACTAAAACATACCTGAACCTGGACCTGCAACCAAAGAGTTAGCACTACATACTGTACAACACTCTAAGATACCATATCAAACAGTGTAAAGATACGGAGGTGGGGGAGGTATGCATGTCATAGGGATGGAAAACAATCAAACATATCATCCATCCTCACATCTCTCACTCAGTGCGTAAAGCATACGATATTCACCACTTCGATCACCCAACATACCTTGCTACGATCACTCTGCCCCATGAAGTCATAAATGGCTTCACTGCACTGATAACGTAGCCACTAATCCTTTGTTATGTCCACTTTGCCCCCATGGAGTCACAAGAACCCCACTGCACTGGCTCATAGCCTTTCCAATCTTTACTATGTCCACTTTGCCCCATGGAGTCACAAGAACCCCACTGCACTGGCTCATAGCCTTAACAATCCTTACTATGTCCACTTGCCCCATGGAGTTATTCACCCCATCTGCGTTGGCTCATAGTCTTACTACGCATCACCTTGCCCCTCAGGTCATAATGACCCTACTGCACTGATAACGTAGTCTTGCTACCATCACCTTGCCCCTCAGGTCATAATGACCCTACTGCACTGATAAGTAGCCCATCATTCATTCTTAGTGGTGAATCGAAGTTATGAACGTCGACAACTCCTTAGCACACGTCCCGCAGCAAAGCCCAACTCATGAAGTGACCTCATTGGTTCCCAACTGGTTCCGGGATCCTGAGCTCTAACTTCCATTTGGACTACCTTTGCATCTCGGGTTATTGGTCATCACCATCGAATTGGATTGGATCGGCCTTCAACATTCTTCATCGGATCGGATCGGCCTCATCTGGTTCGGATCGCGGTTCGCCCTCCCCAAGCACGGTTCGTGGCTTCATCTCCAGGTCGGATCGTGACCAGCTTCGGATCGCGACTCGTGGATCGTGGGTGCATCAGATCGGGTTCCATCTCCACGCGGATCGGGTCGTAATGCTCATTCGCGATCCGGATCATAGTACTTCAGTTTGGGCACGGCGCTGCATCGATTCGTCTCGTGGGTCTAACCACGATCGGGTCGGGTCGTAGGAGGAATAAGCGATCCGATCTGGGTCAACTTCCAGCGACGGTTTACACGCCTCTCGACGGCGTTTTCGACCATTCTAACTATTGAAATCAATCAAAAACATACCATATAGTCATAGCAACACATACAAGTGACCTCAAACACCAAAACAACAATATGATAGGTTTAAATAGATCAAACATAGCCAAAACCCCATATTTTCCCTCAAGCATGTTTAGGTGAAACTAATCATATGATTAACAAAACTTAACCAAATCAACCCAAATTCATATCAGAGGTCTAAAACATCATTTAAGATTTTATAAATATTTTTCTAGAATTTTATCATGTTTAAATTCGCTAATTAACACTAATCACCCCAAATTAGCCATAATTAGTGCAAAACTATGCAAATCACTCACCTTAGCCACAAATAAACTAAGATCTGAAATAATTCTCTGATTTGATGTGAATCTCTATGCTAAACAGCAGCTCCAATGTTGATTTGGTGTAGATCTTCCTTGATTAGGGGTTGCTAAGCCAAATCCTTGACCAAAAGGTGATTTGGAGGTGATTTAGAGGTTGGAGGCCATTTTTAGGGTTCCTTGATGATAAGTGGAGGCTAGAAAACTGAACTGGAATGATCCTCTATGTCATTTCAACCTCCCCATGACCCTAATCCCGAAATGGGTTATGGGCCTACTCACTAATCACCTGATTTGGCCCGGTTAAGCAGTTTTTCACCCTCCAAACATTATTTCAGCCATATCTCCCAAACGGTAAGTCCGTTTGGCTATTATGACCACTCTACGGAAAGGTAAACCATCAAATGAATCCAATGGAAGTGGTTTCAGGTCAAAATTCCTTTCCAATCAAAAGTTATGGCCAAAACAGTACCAACTAGGGGCAAAATGGTCATTTAAAAATCGACAAAAATCATGAACATGGGAAGTGACTCTAATGGATGTTTCCCAAAGTTACATGACCATACAACTTCATACGGGAAAGAAATAAATATTCTACAATCCTATGATGTGTAGAATACGGGTCGTTACATCTACGACCAACAAATATCGTATTGGAAATAATGATATCAATATATCTTTCATATTTCCATAACAATACCTGTATAATCACAAAATCCCATATCGAAATATTCCGAAGACAATTTCGATTTAAATCCATATATTGAAAATTCTGGTTATTTTCAAAACCATTTCAAATCCAATTTATTTATTTTAAAAATAAATAGAATTATAATTCTAGTTCAAAACTAGTTCATTTCGATAAAAATCTGTTTTTATCTTTTCAAATATGGAGTTTTTCATCCCAATTCTTTCCAAATCATTTCTTATGATTTTACACTAATTATAGATATTTTTAATATTTTTATCAAGGCCCATACAGTCGATTTCCATCAACGGTCATCGAACTGCACTTACGGCGACCTTTTCTAAATTTGATTTGGACGTATCTCCAAATAAAACCGTTAGATTTCTAATTTCTCACATTCGTTAGAAAACTCTTTTCGATACGAACCCAACGGTTCCAGTTTTAGGAGGATCCGATGGTCGGATCTCCCGTAATATCCATTCGAAGTCAATGGTCGAAATTTTCGAACTGCCGCGACGCGGCGCGTTCTATTCAGGCCATTATATTATATATATATAATATATATTTCGTCGATTTCAATTCAAAACGTATTTTATAAATCGTTTTAAAATTCGTTTTCAAAACGATTTCAACTTCATATTCAATTTCAAATCAAAATTGAATATTCCAATATAAATTTGTTTTAAATACATTTCAAATTGATTTCTATTCAAATCGATTTCAATTCAATTTCAATTCGTTTTAAATTCAATTCAAAACGATTTCAATTCTGTTTCAATTTAATTCGAATTTCAATTCAATTCTATTTAATTCAAATTTCAATTCAATTCTATTTAATTCGAATTTCCATTCAATTCTATTCTATTTAATTCGAATTTCTATTCAATTCGAATTTCTATTCAATTCGATTCTATTCAATTCTATTCAATTCGAATTTCTATCCAATTCGAATTTCTATTCAATTCGAATTTCTATTCAATTCTATTCAATTTAATTCGAATTTCAATTCATTTCTATTCAATTCGAATTTCTATTCAGTTCTATTCAATTCGAATTTCTATTCAATTCTATTCAATTTAATTCGAATTTCAATTCATTTCTATTCAATTCGAATTTCAATTCTTTTCAAAATATCTGATTTTGAAATCACTTTCGATATTCGTTGTAAAATGAATAAAATCGACAAAATTCCCTTTCGTTTTAAAATGGCGTTTAACTACTTAACACGGCTACACATTTCAATATTCACTTAATATTATTTTAAAATATTTATTAATTCTGAACTGGAATCAGACACAGTCAAGTACCATATAATGTGGATCATATGGATTTCATCCAATTCAAATACACAACAATGACGATAAACAATCAACCATCATCCAAAGTGCGTTCTACACTGTATAAGCATCAAATATAAATATTCGACGCTTATAACAGTCTGTCAATCAATCGATCGACATACCTCTAATTATTGGGATTAGTGTATGTCATATATCATCCCAATACCCGTGTGGGGTTTCAAACAATCAAACACAGATTTTATTTGTGTAGTTGGGCGATGTGTAAAATTTATCGTCCCAATCAATATCAGACAAATGTGTGTATATAAACAAATCGTCCGATTTGTTTATATTTATTTCATTTTAAATACACTTTAAAAATCCTATTTTTAACTATAAAATATTTTTAGCTATATAAATATTTTATTTCACATCACACAATCAATTTTCACAACAACATGCAATCAAACAAACAAGCCGTCCATGGTCTGTGGACGACGGGTGTCGGGTGCTACTAAACACCGTCTGCATCCTAGTATATATTATTAACTAGAAATAAAATAAAATAAAGGTGAGGAGTTCTCACAGAGGGTTCCACTCCGCCGTGCTTTGCTTTTGAACTGCTGAACATCTGGATTTGATTGAAATTCCAATGCAGCTATTGTCATGCTGTTCATATAGAAATTATATTTTTATATATCTACTTCTAATATAATGATCGAATTTTTATACCACCACTATAAAAATCACCTTTTTTATTTCAACATATATATAATAAAAATCAGAATTTTGTTTCGCTACATATATAAAGATGATATTTTTGTATTCTCTATTATATAAAAATTATATTTTTAATACTTCTACTTTATAAAAATCATATTTTTAACCTTCTACTAATATAAAAATTATATTTTTAACCTTCTACTAATATAAAAATTATATTTTTAACCTTCTACTAATATAAAAATTATATTTTTAACCTTCTACTTCAATGCTTTTCTATAAAATCTGATTTAAAAACAATATTTTATATACATTAAAACCGGATCTTTAAACAAGGCATTATATAAATTAAAAACTCACATTTTTATCTTGTAAACTTCGATTGTTGATGGAGGAAGGTGCTGAAGGTGGTCGGCGTCCAGGGGGAGGTCGAGCTCATCTCCGGTGGTGGTGGCTTCTCAGGTGAAGGCGCGGCGGATTTCGGGGTGCTCGAGGGTTAGGGCATCGACTGGAAGATGGGCGAAGGGGTGTGCTGTGAGTTCGTGAAGGAGGAGGGGGGAGGCGCGGATATCATCTGCGGTGGGCGGAGGCTGGCGTTGGGTGAGGCGTTGATCGATTTAGAGGGAGGGAATATGGGCCGCAGGTCTTCAAAGAGGAGAGGGAGGAGGAAGAATAGAGAGGAGGAAGGCGCGAGAGAGGGGGGATGAACGGCGTCGTAGATCGGGAGCGAGGTGGAGCGGCGCGATCTCTTTTGGTTTTTTTTCTTCTTTCAGTTGAAATGAATCTAGACGGGGAGGAAGAGGAATAAGGGGGGGGGTTAAGTGAAAATTAATATATATACATAATTATTTATTTCTATTTCAAAAAGTAACTTTTATTTTTGATCTCGAAACGAAACCCACCGCCTGTCATCCCTAGCGTATTACCCTCATTCCGAACCCAATGGGATATACCACGTAGGCCAATTCGATCGTTTCGATCAATTTTCGTCAAAATCAACATATAACTCTATATATTGAATTTTGAACGTGCATTTCAACTCACTGGGGTCACATATTAACTCGAAAAATTCCAGAAAAATATTTTCCAGCTTCGTATTGACGATATGGTCCTAACAAAACTAGTTTCGTCAAATTCTGGGACCGTTTGAAAAATGGCCATTTTCCAGTCGATTAAAATCAACTAAAACTGGTCAAACGCGTTTTCCTTTGCCACGCTCACATATTGATTCGAAAAATTATGAAAAATGGAATCTTGAAATAACTTGACATCACGGATCCAACAAAAGTGGTTTCGTCGAATTCCGAGGTCTTTTGCAAAATGGCTATTTTTAAGGGCCAGAATTCCATAGCGACTATTCTGAAAATTCATTTGACCATAACTTTTGATTCCCGCTATGAAATTTTGATTTTTCGGATTCGTTGGAAAGATATTCTCAAATAGATTCTATTATTTTTGGTTTCGCTAAATTTCGGTTTATTTTGAATCCTGTACATTCATTTGAAGTTTGAAATCGAATTATCGAACTTCCGCGCCATTTTCAATTCCTTTTATAATTATAAATAATATATTATATTCTAACGACGAACTATATAAAATATACGTTCGAATTACATTCAAAATAAATTTTTTGTTGTTAATATTTAAAATAATTCATTTTAAATATTCAAAATTCATTAAAATTGCCAAAATAAAATTTTCAAACTGGTCCAGATTTTCGGGTTGTTACAAGCCTTTTATAGTTTCTAGGATTAATTAAAGGTTCAAGAAGTGTTTATTAACACATATTATTTAATTTGGTTGATTTGGTTGATTGCTTTAATTGATTGCTTGAATTGTGTGTTTGAATTGCTTATTGACTTGATTGTTTGAATTGATTAAAATATTGATTGGTTTGCTTAGTTTATTTTTCTTTTATTTAGTTTATTAGAATGCTATAGTCATAATTTTAGGGAGGAATTATAATCTTTTAGGATTAGAATCAAAATCAGGGATAACTATATTTAGGATCATTTATAGCATGGATTTAAGGGGAATATAATATGCTAGGATATATAGATAGATTTAAGACTCAGGGGAAGTTATTTATATACCTTAGAAATTTAGTATAGATTTAATTATAAGATATGTTTAGATAGTTATACGATTTAGGGGGAGTAGTTTTAGAATTTCTCTTTGATAATGCCGAAGGGGGAGAAATTATAAAATATAGACATAGCTTATAGGATTCATATAGACAGAGGGAGTATTAGAAGGATCATCATCAACAGGTATATACAGGTACGATATTTTATAAACTAAGGTTGTCATCATCAAAAAGGGGGAGATTGTTAGAGAATGGAGTTTTGATGACTTATTTCAATATTAATTGATTATAAAATATATACTAACACTTTGTCAAGAATATATATATACACACACACATACATATGCAGGATTTGTATACAGGAATTAATACTGAAGAATGTACAGTTTAATGATATTAGAGATTCAGAATTCAGAGATATTCAAGACTCATGAGTATTCAAGATTTCAAGAGTTCAAGTGTTCAAGACTAATATAGTTATAGAGTCTAGATTACGTAAGACTCCAAATAGCACTCCAGGTTCAAATTCAAATTCAAATTCTGTTTTCAAATTCTATCTTCAATTTCGATCCTCTCTATTTTATTTTCTATCTTTTCTATTTTTCCTTTTCTTACTTTAATTTTGTTTTCAAACTCAAGTTTGATAAGTTTTATATATTTATACTTTATATTTATAGTTTAACCTTTATAATTTTATAAATATGATTATATAGTTTATATTTATGTTTTCATATGATTTCCTACTTTATAATATTAATTTAAAATACTATATTTTAGTTCAAGAATTTCCAGAATTATATTTATATCAAAACACTTGGAAAATGCTCAAAAAACAATTTTACATTAAGTATATGTCGACATATAACTGTCATATTTTCAAATTTGAAAGGAAGCGTCTTTTCACTATTTGTGACAGTTCTGTAGCATTGCAACCTTTCAACACTATAAAAAGGGCTTGATTTCGCATTTTTAATCACTCCTTCTTCTCCACTTTCACTCTATTTCATTACACCAATATTTCTTATCAATTTTATGATTTCTATACCTATACTCTGCCGAATTCAATTCTGTTTTCACTAATCTTCTTCTCTCTACACTCTCTACTCATTACTTTCTGAATCAAGTGTTATTGAAGAGCTATATGGATATGGGAAGTATATGGGAATCGGTGTTTTCCTTATAGCCATGAAATCAAGGAATGGAATCGGTGTTTTCCTTGTAGCCGTGAAATCAAGGGACAGAATCGGTGTTTTCCTTATTGTTGTGAAATCAAGGAACAGGAGCGGTGTTAACCTTGTAGCCGTGAAATCAAGTGGTGTAATTGGATATTGATATAGTAATAAAACTTTGTGTAATCTAGCGTTGTGCGGGACTGGACGTAGGAGCAATCCGAACCAGTATAAAATCCATGTGTTCTTTCCTTTTCTGCATTTTTATTTCTATTTATTTTGCATCTATGTTTGATTCTGTGTCTGTGATTGTTTATGTGGTGTTTGATTCATATAATTTATCACATAAGTTTCAGATATGTTTAAATTCTCAAAAACACTATTCGTCCCCCCCCCCTCTAATGTTTTTTTTACCTTAACGATCCTTTCCACAATCCCCAACATGGGAGGCAATCCATTTTTAGGAACTGAGAGTTTTCTTGAAGCTAAAGCGTAGATAACGAGCGCAAACGGATCTTCGTGGCTACTAGATGGAAGACAAGCTTAAACGCAGGGTAGCGGCCTAGTATTTTAAGGGAGAAGCCCTAAAGTGGTGGAATATGATTTCAGAAGAGAATATTGATAGAGTGTTTACTTGGGAAGAATTGAAGACCTACTTTGAAACTTAGTTTGCATCTAAGACCGAGATGATCTTACATAAGGAAAAGTTCGTTCAACTAAAGCAAGAAGAGTTAAGTATGAGGCAGTATGTAGCAAGATTTACGGAGTTACCCAAATTTGGGAGAGGGTTGGCAGACACCCCTTTGAATAAAGAATTTCGGTTTGTTAAGAGACTTAATTCTCCATTGAGGGAAATGTTATTGGCCCAGGTGACGTTTGAAGCCACGTTCAAATCCCTTGTTTAGACATCAGTCATGTATATGGCTAAGGATATAAAGGAGTTAAGAATGAGAAAGAGGAAGGTGCTTCTAGTTTGGGAAGGAAAAAAATTGGCTTAATAAGAAGAAAGGAGGAAAATTTAAGGAGTTCAAGGTGTGTTCGATGTGCCACAAGAAGGGCCATAAGGCCAAGCACTACAGGGTGAACATAGAAAAACTAGAATTTAAAGGAAATTGCTTTAATTGTCATAAGGATGGGCACTTGGCAAGGAACTTGCCTAAACCTAGAATAGTGCAGAGTGGGCAAATCTAGAGGTAGTGCCACTTCGAAGTCAACTCCCTAGAGATCAAAGACAACCAACATTGGAAGGTATAATCTCCATCCTAGGAATTTCTTTTTGTACCATGTTTGATTCGTGAGTCACCCACTCCTTCATTGCTAGAAAGATTGCTGATTCATTAAGTCTTCCCTTATCCTTTGTTATCCATCCGAAAGGGGTGTCTAACCCTATCGGAGGGGCTATGCAACTTTCACTTATGTGTAAGGACCTAGAATTAGGCATCAGTGATGTCAATTTTTTTGTGATGCATATGTACTTGAATTTGAGTGGTATGCTCTCATTTTAGGAATGGAACGGCTATCATTTTATATGGTTGTCCTTAACTATGATATGAGAGTTGTTTTCTTGAGAAGCTGAAGGGGTCGTAGCTTAGAGATCCCTTATAAGACTGGGAATATGGATCCATCCTTATTGTATTCCTTATCATCTGATTTAGAAAGACCATATTCAATGTCGTTTGTGGGTGGGTTTGCCGATGTCTTTGATGAAGTTGTAGGACTCCTACCCCATAGGAAATTTCATTTAGGATATACCTCGAGAAGGATGCGAGTCCAGTAGTATTGCCATTAAGGCACACGGCTCATAAGGAAAGAAGAGAGCAAGACAAACTAATCTCTTAGTTATTGCAGAAAGTGTTTATTCGAAGGAGTACGTCTGATGGGATGCGCTAGTAGTGTTTACTAAAAAAATCTGATGGGTCATTAAGGCTATATGTGGATTATAGGGAACTCAACAAACTGACTAAGAAGAATATATACCTCTTACCAAGGATTGATGATCTATTTAGCCATTCGGGAGGAGCCCAAATCTTTTCTCAGTTAGATTTGGCTACCTAGTTTCAATAATTGAGGATTTCCAAAGAGAGTAAGCCTAGGACAACGTTTAGAACACCAGCTGGAATATTTTAGTGGGAGGTTATGCCCTTCGGTTTGACGAATGCCCTCGCTTTCTTTGTGGATATCATGATTCATGAGTATGGTATTTCGGGGAATTATCAATAAGATAGTGGTTGTGTTTATAGATGGCATCCTTGTCTTTTCCAAGGATTTTAAGGAGCATAAGGACCAGTTGAGAAAAGTTCTAGGAATATTAAGGGAAAACCAACTCTAGGCCATGTTTTTGAAATGTCACTTTTGGAAGAGAGATGTCAATTTTTTTTGACATATTGTTTCGAGGAAAGGATTGGAGGTAGACCCCGCTAAGGTAGAGGTTGTTCAAGAGTGGAGGATACCCCGCAATGCAACGCAGGTTAGTGGTTTTCTTGAGTTCACTGGCTATTATAGGAAATTCATTAAGGACTTCGCGAGGATTGCAACCCAATAACCCAGTTGACAAAAATGAATCATGAGTTTGTGTAGAGTGAGAAGTGTGGTATTGCCGTTGAAAGGTTGAAGGAATCTCTCATGAGTGTGCCTATTCTTATTATTCCAGATGGAATGAAGATGTTCACATTTTTCACCGATGCTTGTGGGACTTGTTTAGGAGCGGTACTCATGCAAGAAGGTAGAGTAGTTGCCTTTGCAAGTAGACAACTTATGGACCATGGTAAGAAGTACTTCGCCCATGACTTAGAGTTAGCAGTTGTGATTTTTTCCTTAAATATATGGAGACACTGCCTTTTAGGAGAAAAGTTTAAGCTCTTTACTGACCATAAGTCTCTTAGATATTTGTTTTCTCATAGAGATATGGACCTTCGACATCAACGATGGATGGAGTATCTAGAATCATTTGACATTGCCATTCAGTATACCCCTGGAAAGAGTAATATTATGGCGTATACTTTGAATCAGAGACATGCTACCTTGAGTGCGATCACCCAGTAGAAACAATTAGAGTTTCTTTCTAGTTTCAGTTTCCAGCCACCATTTGATGCAGCTCAGGATTCCTTGTAGTAATTGAGGCGAGACCAGTTTTGATAGAAATAATCAAGGGGGAGCAAGTCCGTGTTGACGAGTTGATGTCATTAGAGGAGTAGATTTCTAAGGAATATCTTTTCTCATTTGAAAAGATACTCTACTGGTAGCGGTGGTAGTTTGAGAAGGGATAATCGACATTGTATCCATAGGAGTGGAGACCTTAGGAAGGTAATTCTTGAGGAGTGTCATCGGTCGAGGATGACCATACACCCCGGATGAGATAAAATGGTAGGGATATAAGAAGAAGTTTTTTATTGGGAAGAAATGAAAAAAGATGTTGTAGGGTTCATAGCTAAATATTTGACTTGTCAAAAATTTAAGGTAGAGCAAGGTAAACTTGGAGGACTATTGTTACCCTTAGAGATTACGACTTAGAAATGGGAACACATTTCTATGGATTTTTTTGATGGGCTTCCCAGGAGTCCAAAGGGAAATGAAGCCATTTGGATCATTGTGGATGGATTAACGAAAAGTGCTCATTTTATCCCAATCAAGAAGAGCAGGACAACCGCTATATTAGCTTAGTCGTATGTCAAGAAGACAGTTAGACTGCATGGGATTCCGACTAGTATAGTTAGTGAAAGAGACCCTTTGTTTACTAGTGAATTTTGGAGGAGCCCACAAATAGCTTTCAGGATGACGTTGAGTTTGAGTACAACCTATCACCCGCAAACCGACGGTCCAATTGAGAGAGTCAACAAAGTTCTAAAGGGTCTGCTTAGAGATTGCATGATAGACTTTGGAGGAGCTTGGGAGTAGCACTTTCCATTAGTATAGTTTTGTATAATAATATTTATGAAGCGGCAATTTTTATGACCCCTTACGAGACATTGTACGAGCGGTCATGCAAATTGCCTACTTTTAGGTAGGAAACTACAGACAAGATTCTACTTGGACCAGACCTTATCCATGATCTACGAAGTTAATCACTTTGATTCAGTAGAGGTTGAAGGCTTCCTAGGACCGGTAGAAGTCATACAAGAACAAGAGGATGAATAAACTGAATTTAGCACTGGAGAATTGGAATTTGTGAAAGTTTCCCCTCTTAGGAAGACAGTCCGGTTCGGAAAGACTGAGAAGTTGGCCCCTAGATTTATTAAGCCGTTTAAGATCGTGGATAGAATTCGAAAACTGGCTTATCGTGTGGATCGTCCTGAGCGCTTATTGGGGGTCCATAATGTTTTCAATATTTCTCATCTTCGGAAATGGCTTCATGATTCAGCCATTATTCTCGAGCTAGATGAAATTAGGGGAAATAAGGAGCTTCGAGTTAGAGTCTAGGGTATCCCGTGTCACCGCAAAGATCGTCGAGCACGGAATCAAAAGAATCTACAACAAGTATATTCGCCTAGTCTGAGTATAGTAGGGAGATAACCCTGAAGAAAGCACCTCGGAAACCGAGGAGAAGATTAAACAAACTCATCCAGAGCTTTTCTCGGGTAATGATTTCCTATCAAATTTTCTTTTATGATTACTTCTTCGTTGCTAGATTGGATGGTAGGAGATGATTGCAATACAATAACGACGTACATTCATATAGAACTATATGCATATTAAGGTGTTTCGCATACATATAACATCACTTACTACACGTACACGCTAGGACTGAGCTCACTTTAGCAAGTCTGTAGTATGTAATCACTTTGAGTTATGGACATCTACGAATGTTTATAAAATAACATGGGTGTACAACATGGTTGTTAGAGCGAGTTGTGTACTTCGCCTCTTCAAAAATTTTGGGATGAAATATTCTATATGGGGGAAGAGGAATGTAATACCCCGTGAAATAAACCTAAAATAGACGGAGGGTAATTTAATTTAAAATAATTGATAATAATCCGTAGTAAGTTAATAAGCTAAAAATATAATTTTTAATAAGTGGGTAGCCATGAAAGTATTGTTATTTTGTTCGTGGGACAAAGATAATCAACATTATGAAATATATCAAAGCCATTAATTAAGAAATTAACAGAAAGAATCTTCACCGAAGATTCAAATCCCCTGGCTCGATCCAAGAAGGACGATCGACGAAAAAAAAGAGGGGGGGTCGACTTAGGGTCGATCTCCCTCCTGGAGGGTTGTTGATGAGTGTGTGTTTTCACATGGATGTTAATATAGTTTTTTCATCAGATAAACCATCCAGATTAAATCTAAATGATCCAACAGTATATACTCACACTTGAAACTATAAATATAGCTCCCTAACCTCACTCTAAACCATTCTTTCATTTCTCTCTACACCTCTATACTATCCTTCTGCCATTGCTAATTCCAGTGAAAATGTTAGGATTCTCTTCAATACTTCTAACCTCAATTATATACTCTCTATTCTGGATTAATATAGATTTACGTTCTGGAATTTAGTTCTATATATATATAATATTTTTTGGATGGGTGCACGATTTCGAAGGATAAATCCGAATCTTATTTTAGGCATACCCCGTTATTTTTCGTTCTCAAATCATTGTGAGTGAAAACCCTATAAATTGTTATTTTCTATCTTTTGTACTTTGGATTTGGATTATTATGCTTGTATGGGATTTGGATTAAACGAAAATAAAACACTATGAACCCTCCAAATCCTATATTTTGTTTATCATTGAAATAGGAAATCGAAAGTGATATTTTGAGTTTCTATTATTTGAATAATGGAAGTTGGGCTTAGGGGGTTGTGAAATTCTTAATTTTTGGTTCTAATTCACTTGATTCTTATTTTAAGGTTCATATATGTTTGTGTACTAAAAACTTAATATTGTGCAATGTAAATTAATAGGTTTAAACGTCTATTTTAAATAGATTTGTTTGAATGTATCATATACAATATATTACCTTAATTTTTTGTATGTAGAATAAACTAAAAAAGTGAAGTAGTGCCAAAAGCAAGGTTTTTGCATATGTTATTGGATATATTGCACTTTGCTTATATTTTTGTTATTTAAATAATTATTCAAGACTAAGCTATAAGTTTTATTCTTATTTGTTTTTGTTTCCATTTTTATCATTAAATGAGAATGTGCATGCAAGACCATGTTAATTAATAGGAAATTAACTTGTATACCTTAATTTTGTTTGTCAGGATTGACATTTCAAATGTATTAGGTCATTAGTCTCATGCGTTAAATTCACACCTATTTATTTATATGTACTTATAGCGAAATTAAACGTGATAATAATGCGTACTAAATGCGTTTAAATTAGGAAATAGAATTTGAATGTCCCCAATATGAATTTTTCTACGTTTTTGTATGTGTGTGAGTTAATGGCTTTCATTATAATTAATGACACATAGACACGAGATTAACCATTACTTCTAGTAGAATCCTGCCTGGAACCGACCGACATATCCAACATCTACAAGTAAAAATTGTAAATGTAAGAGGTCTAGGTGTCATGGGCCATTATAGTTATTACACTAATACGTGAGGTTAAGCCCAACTTATAGTAGAAGCTTGCCCAGAACCGCCGGACAAATTTAGCATCTACAAGCGATCGGTTTAATATGAGTCGTCTAGTGTATATATGCCTTCCTAGAAAATGTATTAAGTGGCCAATCGTCCTTGTTTCCTATTAAGTGGTTGGGATTAGGTCCATTCCTATAGTTTACTCCTGGGTTCTAGACCATGGTTATGGGACCCGCCTATTGGGTCTTAAGTAGTCATTATGTCTGCCGTTCTCTTATAAGGTAATAAATGGTCCAAATAGACCGTAGCGTATGAGCTGGGGTAGTTCTCCTGAAGTGTCTGCTTCTTATCTAGGGGCTTAGTGAGGGCTGACCTAGGGACGGTTAATACAAGTGGCCTAAAGGAACCACCGTCTAAGGGAAGTATTAAGTGGCTAGGAGTTCACCCATAGGGACAGCTTAATAGTAACAAGGTGGTCCTCCAGGAGAGTCTTAATAATTAAACCTAGTATTGAGTGGTTGTTTACTATCTCTCGACTTACAAGGAGAGTATATATTTAATAACATTGATGTTAGGGATGTGGTCATAAGTGGCTAAGGGTCCACCATAGGATATTAATTAATTATAAGAATCCGCCCTTAATAAATTACGTAATAGCCTTAAGTCACCAGGTAGAGCCCACCTCGTGGGGATAATAAGTGACCATAAGTATGTCCACGCTTGTATCATCATGTTGGCTATAAGTGACTATAGGGACGTCCGTCTCATATGTTTAGTTATGTATGTTTGTTTGCATAGAAATAACATAAAGAATTTACACTGTCAAATATAGGAAGTAGTCATTCTTAAACTTATATGTTTTTCATTCACTAGAACTTTATGTTCTGATCTCCCTCCTTTTAACATAAACATATTAGTAGGTGAGGATGCTTGGATCAGTGATGCTTGGAGGTGGAGCCTGACGATGGAGGCTTTAGGTATTTATGGCATCATCATCATTATTATTATTATTATTGTGTTGTTGTTGTTGGAATAATGGTTGATGTACCTTTTATTTATTGACACTCGTTGTATCTGACATTTATGGTGGTTTAAATTCATGGTACATCTATTTTGAGATATTATATTTTATGCCTTCCATTTTGTGAGTCTGATTTCATTTTGATTGCTATGTTATATTACTTATAGTATTTCCTTATAGAACCCAACGAACTTTTTATAATGTTCTAAGTTCTTACGGGTCTTTTCTAGGTTGGAATTTAGGCTCATTCCCTGGGGATTGTTACAAGGATATGATATATATAAGAGGATGATAGAGTTTCAATAGTAAAACTAAAAAAGATTACATTATTATTAAGCTAAAGCTAAAAGATAGAAATTTATTGTTTTCTTTTTTACTTACAAATTCGTACAAAGCCCTTAACTTTTATATAGAGCTATTAATCAATGGTTGTGCTAGAAAATAAGATCACTGATTATACTACGTCCATTAGAATAAGGCAATTCCTATAGATAAAGACAATTTACGATGTTAAACACATTATTATTACAAAATACTAGGATAGGCAATGAAGCATACGTAATTTCTATAAAATTATTACCGGTGATAACATGTTATCCGGTAACATTCTTGTTGTGGGCCTGGTGCACCTATATTACACTGTGGTATTTATAATGTTATACATCAATTGAGTAATCAAATCTGCACTTTCTCATTTCCAAACAATAAATTATAAAACTAGAGTGTAAAGAAAGCAAGAATTGGAAACAAAAACAAAAGTAAAAAACAACTGTTTGTGGCTCCTAGAAGTACTCAAAGGCGAAGGTTGGATATTACATCAAGTTCTACTGGTATGACAATGCAATTATATATATGTATGTATGTATGTGTATATATATACATGGAGTTACCCAAATTTGGGAAGGGTTGGTGGACACCCCTATAAATAAAGCATTTAGGTTTGTTAAGTGACTGAATTCTCCATTGAGGGAAATGTTATTGGACCAGGTGTCGTTTGGAGCCACGTTCGAATCCCTTGTTGAGACAGCTATCACGTATATAGCTGAGGATATAAAGGAGTTAAGAATGAGAAAGGGGAAGGTGCTTCTAGTTTTGGGAAGAACAAAAAAGAAAAGTTTTTAGCATAAGAAGAATAAAGGAGGAAAATTTAAGGAGTTCAAGATGTGTTCGAGGAGCCACAAGAATGCTCATGAGGCCAAGGACTGCAGGGTGAACCTAACGAATCTGGAATTCAAAGGAAAATGATTTAATTGTCATGAGGATGGGCACTTAGCAAGGGACTTCCCTAAACATAGAATAGTGCAGAGTGGGAAAAATTATGCCTTGGAGGTAGTGCCACTTCGAATTCAACCCCATAGAGATCAAAGACAACCAACGTTGGAAGGTATAATCTATATCCTAGGAATTTCTTTGTGTACCCTGTTTGATTCATGATCTACCCATTTCTTCATTGATAGAAAGATGATTGATTCCTTAAATCTCCTCTTGTCCTTTGTTATCCGCCCGATAGGAGTGTCTAACCCTATCGGAGGAGCTATGCAACTTTCGCTTATGTGTAAATACCTTGTACTAAACATCGGTGATGTCAATATTTTTTTTTTGATGTGTATGTACTTGAAGTCGAGTGGTATGGTCTCATTTTAGGATTGGATTAGCTATCATTTTATGGGGTTGTCCTAAACTATGATTGGAGAGTTTTTTCTTGAGAAATCGAAGGGGCCGTAGCTTAGAGATCCCTTATAAGACTGGAAATAGGGATTTAGACTTATTATATTCCTTTTCAAATTATTTAGAAGGACCATCTTCGGTGTCGTTTGTGGGCGAGTTTCGTGATGTCTTTGATGAAATCGAAGGACTCCCACCCATAGGGAAATTTCATTTAGGATAGAACTCGAGAAGGATGTGATGCTAGTAGCATTGCCATTAAGGAACATGGCTCCTAAGGAAAATAGAGAACTGGAGAGACAAATCTCTGAGTTATTGCAGAAAGGGTTCATTCGAAGGAGTACGTATGAGTGGAGCGGGCCATCAGTGTTTGCCAAAAAATTGATGGGTCATTAAGACTGCATGTGGATTATAGGGAATTCAACAAGCTAGCAAAGAAGAATAGATAACCTTTACCAAGGATTGATGATCTATTTGGCCATTCAGGAGGAGCCCAAATCTTTTCTCAGTTAGATCTGGCTACCGGGTTTCACCAGCTAAGCATTTTCAAAGAGAGTAAGCCAAAGACAACATTTAGAACACTAGATGGAATATTTAAGTGGGAGGTTATGCCCTTCGGTTGACGAATTCCCCCGCTTTCTTTGTGGATATCATGAGTAGGGTATTTAGGGTAATTCTCAACAAGATAGTTGTTGTATTTATAGATGGCATCATTATTTTTTCCAAGGACATTAAGGAGCATAAGGACCAGTTGAGAAAAGTTCTAAGAATTTTGAGGAAAAACAACTTTAGGCCATGTTTTCGAAATGTAACTTTTGGAAGAGAGACGTCAAACTTTTTGGACATATTTTCGAGGAAAGGATTGGCTATAGACCTTGCTAAGGTAGTGGCTGTCCAAGAGTGGTGGATACCTCGGAATGCAACGGAGGTTAGGAGTTTTTTGGGTTAGCAGGCTACTGTAGGAAATTTATTAAGACTTTGCGAGGATTGCAACCCCTATAACCCAGTTGACGAAAAAGAATCATGAGCATGTGTGGAGTGAGAAGTGTGGTATTACCTTTGAAAGGTTGAAGGAATCACCAACGAGCACGCCTATTCTTATTATTCCATATGGAACAAAGATGTTCACAGTTTTCATCAATGCTTGTGGGACTGGTTCAAGAGCGGTACTCATGCAAGAAGGTAGAGCAGTTGCCTACACAAGTACATAACTTAAGGACCATGATAAGAAGTACCCCGTCCATCACTTACAGTTAGCAGCTGTGGTATTTTCCCTAAAGATGTGGAGACTACCTTTTAGGAGAAAAGTTTAAGATCTTTACCGAACATTAGTCTCTTAGATATTTGTATTCCCAGCGAGATCTGAACCTTCAACAGTAGTGATGAGTGGAGTATCTAGCATCATTTGACATTGCCATTTAGTATACCACTGGGAAGGGTAATATGGTGGCCGACACTTTGAGTTAGAGACATACTACCCTAAGTGTGATTACCAAGTGGAAACAGTTAGAGTTTCTTTCTAGTTTCAAATTGTAGTCGCCATTTGAGGCAGCTCAAGGATTCCTTGGAGTTATGGAGGCGAAACCAGTTTTAATAGAAAGAATTAAGAGGGAGCAAGACCGTGATGATGAGTTGAGGTCATTAGGGGAGAAGATTTCTAAGGGAGAATCTTTTCTCATTCGGAAAGATACTCAAATGATAGTAGTGGTAGTTTGAGAAGGGATAATCGACATTGTATGTAATAGCCCGCATTTTAGGTATCGAAAGATCGTAAAATATTTTTATCTAATTCCCTGCGGGTTGGATCATTCTCATATTTTAATATGTTGCTTATGGGGATGTAAGACATCTCCATATTTTTACCAAATTTTCTTATGACCATTTTCCCCTGTCAGTCTTGTACAGGGCATAACTTTTGACTCAGGTCGAATCAGTTTTTAGACCTGTGCCATTGGAAAGGAAATGATGATTGCCTTTCCGTAGAGTGGTTACATTAAAGATTTGGCTCAGCGATTTGGGAGTAATCTCTGTTTTAAGGTTTAACAGTTGGCTGTTTAGTTTTTGTAAGCCATAATGGGCTGATTTGGGGAGGCCCATTAGTGGGCTGGTGGAAGCTATAAATAGGGGGTGAGAGGTATGGAGAATAGTTTATTTTCTCCATAGTGGCCTTGTGTTCCTCCTTCCTCTAACATCTTTCCACCATTAAAATCGAGATCCAAGGAAGGGCATCGAAGATCAACACAATTTCAGGCTAGATCTACGCAAGGGAGAATTCATCAAATTAAGGAGTTTAGTTCGAATTCCTTGTTGTCTGGAATCTTAATTCATTGCTTTTAGCTTTTTTTTGGAGAATTGGTGAGTGATATGCATCTCTCACATTGATTCAATCAAGTATATGAATGTTTGATCATGTTTTTCAACAAATTTAAGTATTTTCTCATAGATCTACGCCTTGATAAGTCCATTTTCATATGAATCATTATAGGATCTGTAACACCCCACCTACATTAAGGACACTCACAAAGGGAATGCCTTAACTTTGGTGGAGCATTTTAGTAAACAGAACAGAAAATTTCAAGACAGATAAACAATACTTGAGAAATTATAACTTTATTACAGCGGGAAACAGAAATCAGTATGGTTACATCTATACCAAAAACTCAAGTACATAAATATCAGTCTTGTTCAGAAAATCATCAGAGTACAAAACTTTAAAATCATAATCCCCACATAACAGAAGCTATACAGAGCCAAGCCATACTTTAAGCACTTCGAGCAGAAGAAATCCGGATCAAGCTAAAGTATTCCCTCCTTGGATAACCTGGGGGGGAAACGGAAGAAAAAGGGGCGAAAACAAGCAAGGTCAGACATAAAGTCTGGCAAGTCCAGTGATTTTCAGTTATGAACAGATAATAATAACATGACATGAAAATAAAACTGGATGAGAAATAACAGTAACAGGAGCAGCAGATATACTTAGGTTAAACAGAAGAAACAGAATAATATTACTTTTCCCCTCTCTGCACTAATACTAGTATAACAGGATTAGGTGCCACCCTAATGTTTAAACTGAAACAGAAACGGGAACAGAATAATTTCCATAGAAGAGAATGCTAGTAATGGGCCTTTACCACCCCAACAGAAAGTACGAAAACAGAAACAGATTAATCCCTACGGAAACAGAATATAGAATTAGGTGTACACTAGTAAATAGGCTTTTACCACCCGAACAGACGGTACCACGCCGAAATAGACAGGTGTTACCACCCAACAGAAACAGACGGTTCCAACAGAAACAGACAGAATCAAGTGTACCCTTAAACCCTACCCCAAGCGATCGGCTCCCTAATACATAAATACCCTGTGCCAGCCCCATAGAAGGGCGTTTCATTCCCTAAAGTGGCAACCTTTAAATGACACAGACCTATTTACAGATGTCACGGCGTCTTACATCCACAGAGGCAGGCCGGGATCCATGCACGCACATGACCCGGTTGGAACGCACCATCAACACTCCTCGCCATTATCAGAATGAACCGCTTATAATTAGTTCAGTAAGCGTGCCCGGACCCTACCTACTGTTGGGTCAAAGTTTTGATATCAGAAAGGGTTACTAACTAATATGGGTCCCAAACAACAGATGACAAAAGTAATTCCCCTCCTAACCTTGTGTCCCCAGACTAAGAGATTTTAGATTTACTTGTTTACAAGTTCAGATATACAGAGTTCAGATCAACCAGTTCACATATTAGACAAATTTTCAGACTAACGGATCAGATATACGGATTTAGCAGACTTACAGATTAACCGGTTACAGACTAACAGACTTGCAGATTTTCTAACTTTGTATTGGGCCTACAGATTCATGAAACGGGTTTATTAATTTCATTAGTCCAATTGGTTTCACCCTATCCACCCAACACGTTTTAGACATCATATTTATCTCAGATTTTCATTAATTAAATATTAATGCCCAGACCTCTCACATTAGACTGACAGTCTGCGGCTACTGGTTAGGTCGGTTGGTTCCGGGTAGGTTTCTGCCACAAATTGAGTCTATCCTCGGGTTTCAAGCACGTTATGACTAACTTCTCACATTACAACCTATTGTTTGCGGCCACTGGATGTGCCAGGCGGTTCCGGGCAGGATTACGCAGCAAACTCATTCTAACCTCGAGTTAGCCATGTTTATCTTTGCGGCCAATTAATTAATAATTTACCATTTATGCCCATGCCTAAAATACATGTCAATTATTTATAACTATAGCCAATTCAGATTATGTCAATAACAGACTAAATATATCAACTCAACAGATATAGCAGATAACAGATTTCGCAGATTAAGCGACTTAACGGATTTAGCAGATTAAGCAATTTAGCAGATTTAGCATATAACAGATTAGGCATTTTCAGCAGACTTAGCAGATGACAGATTTAGCAGATGAATAGATCTAGCAGATTAGGCAATGTAACAGAACTAGCAGATTAGGCAACGTAACAGAATTAGCATATTAGGCAATATAACAGAACTAGCAGATTAGGCAATATAACAGATTTAATCGCTCTTTAAAGTTTCATAAACATATCTTGCCTAATTATAAATTTGGCCTAAGTTTGCATGCCTAAATAGTTGTCATGATTCACAATATGATCATATACCCCACGTTTGCATTGAATTTACATGGCACAGATTATGGTCATAATTTACCATATAACACATGTCCCCAAATATAGTTAAATTTACCTAGTACAAACGGATTCACATACAAATTATACCAAATATAGCCATCGATTTCAATGCATGTCATATATTCAAAAATTTCCCACTTAGGTGTTATTCACATTTAATAGTTATCAAATCTTAATATAGATCTTCACACCTAAGTCATATTCTCTTTTTATCTCAAGTCATGAATTATAACAGATCTTAATTCAAAATATGCGTTATGTCCAAAGTCTCAAGTCACATGTTAACATACAATGGTTCCTCTTCTTCTAATTAACAGAATATGCATAGATCTAAATCTGGTTTACAACCTATGTCCTTTTTCTTAAATCAGTCACAGATTAGCCATGTCCTATTTATGCCATCGTTCATTATTTGTCCCAAAGTTTAACGTTCGTGCATTAATCTCTTATGAGATTTGGCGCAAGCTCGTGGTAGCCTGGCTATAGAACAGAAAGAAGAAAGAGATACAGAATAAAATAGATCAGAACAAAACAAACACAACCTCAAATTCAGATTTACAATCATGTCACAATTATAATTAAAGTTTATATCGGAAAATAACTGCACTTGCCTTTCGTGGTTTAAGAAAGGATAATAAACTGTTGTTGATGCAGAAATGTTGAATTACTCTTCTTTAATTGTTGTTGTAGCTCTAAACTTTGATTTGAGACTTGATTTAGCTTTTAATTCTATTCAGATTGGAAGAAGATGCATCAGTCCAAGTTTTGATTCCAACAGAGTAGCGACGCCATTTTTATTTAACTAGAACAGAGGCAGAGTATAGGCAGAATGAAATGGTGTAGAGAGAATGAGGCTAGGGGCTGTTTATATAGGATTAGGTGGACGAACCTAGGCAGAAAACGTGACCAAATACATCAGATCGAACCAGGTTCAAAAACTGGATTTCGGGAGCAGGTCGACCCCCAGGTCGACTACCCAGTCGACATGGTCAGGGGGGGTCGACTACACAGTCGACTCCCCAGTCGACCTGGGTCCTGGGCGGGAAATTTCCTGCCCAGCCCGCTTCTGGGTTTGAATTCGAATTATGAATTCGAATTTCGAGCTGTTTTCGATTCTGAAAATTCCTGAAACTTCGGAGGGTCATATCTCCCTCATACGGACTCCGATTCTCGCAAACTCAGACTCGTTTCCAAGCAGAATTCCGAGACGAACGTAATGGCGCAACCCGTTTCCCTTGATTCTTATTTTAAAAATTAATTATTCTCTGATTTGTTACTTATACGTTCACAGAAAATACGGGGTGTTACATTCTTCCCTCCTTAAAGGATTTCGTCCCCGAAATCTTCAAGTTAAGAAGAATGTGTCCTACCATCCAACATCCATCTACTCAATCATCAATCACTGGCGTCCATTGTCCTTAGAAACTTCTAATGTTGTATGAACATATGCAAAATTGTTTGTATATGTTCCGTATCTAATGCAAAGATCAGGCGGTCCACTGATTCAGTTGACCTCCTTAATGCGAATTATGCCAGTGCCATGAGTCCAACATGTATGCAATTTTCCTATTTGATGCATATCATTTGTTTTTGAGTGCACAACCATTCAGTCATATGCAACATCCATGTGCTAAGTCAATCATTTTGCATTCACAAAAATTGAAAATGCTCACACATCCATATGCAGTATGAGAGTGTTTTCGAGCCGATCTAGTGCCTAGTGTGTGTATATGCATCCACGAGCAACCATTAGCAACCGCTTGCATCCACTTGCAACCATCAAACATAACATATCTAAAACACATGTTTACACCCATTAGTTTCTACCTAAAGTTCGAAGACTCGATCGATAGGATACAGTCGAATGATGGAAGCGAGTACAGATAAAACAAAAACTTGGTCCCCATTAGACATTGGTCCTAAGTATCAGTCCCGAAGACCGAAACCAACATCAGATTGACACTCAGAGGATTACCCTCTTTAGACAATGTCAAAACTGGAAATCTTAACCTTATCAGAAATATTCAGATATTTACAGATTACTGGTACAGATCAGATTACCGAATGATTCTTAGGAAACTAAGCATGATAAAACCCAGAATGTATGCGTCCTACTTGACGCCTAACACAAATATCTCTCAAACCCCAATCTATCACAGACAGATGAGTCATAACCCTTATGGGTTTGAGTCTATAGCGGAATCAGAAACAATACTAGTATTAAAGTGCAGAGTATCGATTACAGAATCAAAATGCCAGAATCAGAAAGAGTTTTAACTTAACAATCAGAAACAATACTAGTATTAAAATTTCTTATTTCTACCCTATCTACCAGTCACTTGAGCATTCGCCTGTCCTCCATAAGTGGGTTCTACCCTCTGTCCTTGTCCTCGTTTCTTCGGGCAGTCCCTAGTGAAGTGTCCCATCTCACCACAGTTGAAGCAAGTGCCCTTCCTTTTTCTGCAATCCTTGTTCAGATGAGTCGAGCTTCCACAAGTAAAGCACTTTTTCTCCTTCTTATCTTCAGACTTCTCATCCTTCTTTTGTGTTTTCTTTTTGGGCCATGTTTTCTTGTTCTGTGGTTCTTCCTTCTTTGTCTCTTTCTGGCCCTTGTCTTCCTCATGCAGTAGTGCCATGTCCACCAATTTCTCGTAAGTCGCTCCCATGGGTACATGGGTCATGGCTAGGCCGTGCAGTGGCTCGTTCAATCCTTTAACAAAGCGGAGAGCCTTTTCATGCTGAGTGTTAACTAAATCCAGTCCGAACCTAGCCAGTTGGTTGAACTGGTTGACGTATTCCTTGGCCGTCATACTTCCTTGCTTAAGAGATAAGAACTTTTCCAGTTGTAGACTTCGCTCAGCTTGCGAGAGGAATTTCGTCTCAAACCTTGTTCTGAAATCTATCCATGTTTCAACTGGTCTCTCGGCGTTAGTGACTTCCCACCAATAGGAAGCTTCGTCTTTGAGCAACCATACTGCCAACTATACCTTCTGCCTATCGTCCACATCGAAGATAATGAATAGATCCTCAGTTTCTTTGAGCCAGTTCCTCGCTTCTACGAATGATTCAGTTCCCTTGAAAACCTTTCCACCCATGGCCCTAAAATCTCTATAGATCTTTGAGAAAGCAATTGCACGAGGAGGGGGTGGAGGAGGGGGATCATTTGCTGGACCTGCGGCGGCGGTCCTAGCCTCAAGATATTGACGAAACCAACCGGGTACATGAACACCCTCTGGTATCTCAGATGCTTCAGACATGCTGAAACGAAAAAGGAAAGATTCAATACAAAAAGGACTGAAGGAAAGATATATGGCTCTTGGGGATTATGTTTTTCAAAATAAGCTTTATTTTTTAAAATATTTCCTTTCAAAACATTTTTGAAAATAGTTTTCAAAAACTTTACCCAATCTGGTAACCTTCAGCTCTGATACCAAGTGTAACACCCCACCTCCGTTAAGGACACTCACAAAGGGAATGCCTTAACTTTGGTGGAGCATTTTAGTAAACAGAACAGAAAATTTCAAGATAGATAAACAATACTTGAGAAATTATAACTTTATTACAGCGGGAAACAGAAATCAGTATGGTTACATCTATAACAAAAACTCAAGTACATAAAAATCAGTCTTGTTCAGAAAATCATCAGAGTACAAAACTTTAAAATCATAATCCCCACAGAACAGAAGCTATACAGAGCCAAGCCATCCTTTAAGCACTTCGAGCAGAAGAAATCCGGATCAAGCTAAAGTATTCCCTCCTTGGATAACTTTGGGGGGGAAACGGAAGAAAAAGGGGCGAAAACAAGCAAGGTCAGACATAAAGTCTGGCAAGTCCAGTGATTTTCAGGTATGAACAGATAATAATAACATGACATGAAAATAAAACTGGATGAGAGATAACAGTAACAGGAGCAGCAGATATACTTAGGTTAAACAGAAGAAATAGAATAATATTACTTTTTCCCTCTCTGCACTAATACTAGTATAACAGGATTAGGTGCCACCCTAATGTTTAAACTGAAACAAAACAGGAACAGAATAATTTCCATAGAAGAGAATGCTAGTAATGGGCCTTTACCACCCCAACAGAAAGTACGGAAACAGAAACAGATTAATCCCTACGTAAACATAATGTAGAATTAGGTGTACACTAGTAAATAGGCCTTTACCACCCGAACAGACGGTACCACGCAGAAACAGATAGGTGTTACCACCCAACAGAAACAGACGGTACCAACAGAGACAGACAGAATCAAGTGTACCCTTAAACCCTACCCCAAGAGATCGGCTCCCTAATACATAAATACCCTGTGCCAGCCCCATAGAAGGGTGTATCATTCCCTAAAGTGGCAACCTTTAAATGACACAGACCTATTTACAGATGTCACGACGTCTTACATCCACAGAGGCAGGCCGGGATCCATGCACGCACATGACCCGGTTGGAACGCACCATCAACACCCCTTGCCATTATCAGAATGAACCGCTTATAATTAGTTCAGTAAGCGTGCCCGGACCCTACCTACTGTTGGGTCAAAGTTTTGATACCAGAAAGGGTTACTAACTAATATGGGTCCCAAACAACAGATGACACAAGTAATTCCCCTCCTAACCTTGTGTCCCCAAACTAAGAGATTTTAGATTAACTTGTTTACAAGTTCAGACATACAGAGTTCAGATCAACCAGTTCCCAGATCAGACAAGTTTTCAGACAAACGGATCAGATATACGGATTTAGCAGACTTACAGATTAACAGGTTACAGACTTACAGATTTTCTAACTTTGTATTGGGCCTACAGATTCATGAAACGGGTTTATTAATTTCATTAGTCCAGTTGGTTTCACCCTATCCACTCAACACGTTTTAGACATCATATTTATCTCAGATTTTCATTAATTAAATATTAATGCCCAGACCTCTCACATTAGACTGACAGTCTGCGGCTACTGGTTAGGCCGGTTGGTTCCGGGCAGGTTTCTGCCACAAACTGAGTCTAACCTCGGGTTTCAAGCACGTTATGACTAACTTCTCACATTAGAACCTATTGTTTGCGGCCACTGGATGTGCCGGGCGTTTCCGGGCAGGATTACGCCGCAAACTCATTCTAACCTCGAGTTAGCCATGTTTATCTTTGCGGCCAATTAATTAATAATTTACCATTTATGCCCATGCCTAATATACATGTCAATTATTTATAACTATAGCCAATTCAGATTATGTCAATAACAGACTAAATATATCAACTCAACAGATATAGCAGATAACAGATTTCGCAGATTAGGCGACTTAACGGATTTAGCAGATTAAGCAATTTAGCAGATTTAGCATATAACAGGTTAGGCATTTTCAGCAGACTTAGCAGATGACAGATTTAGCAGATGAACAGATCTAGCAGATTAGGCAATGTAACAGAACTAGCAGATTAGGCAACGTAACAGAATTAGCATATTAGGCAATATAACAGAACTAGCAGATTAGGCAATATAACAGATTTAATCATTCCTTAAAGTTTCATAAACATATCTTGCCTAATTATAAATTTGGCCTAAGTTTGCATGCCTAAATAGTTGTCATGATTCACAATATGATCATATACCCCACGTTTGCATTGAATTTACATGGCACAGATTATGGTCATAATTTACCATATAACACATGTCCCAAAATCTAGTTAAATTTACCTAGTACAAACGGATTCACATACAAATTATACCAAATATAGCCATCGATTTCAATGCATGTCATATATTCAAAAATTTCCCACTTAAGTGTTATTCACATTTAATAGTTATCAAATCTTAATATAGATCTTCACACCTAAGTTTTTATCTCAAGTCATGAATTATAACAGATCTTAATTCAAAATATGCGTTATGTCCAAAGCCTCAAGTCACATGTTAACATACAATGGTTCCTCTTCTTCCAATTCACAGAATATGCATAGATCTAAGTCTGGTTTACAACCTATGTCCTTTTTCTTAAATCAGTCACAGATTAGCCATGTCCTATTTATGCCATCGTTCATTATTTGTCCCAAATTTTAACGTCCGTGCATTAATCTCTTATGAGATTTGGCATAGGCTCGTGGTAGCCTGGCTATAGAACAGAAAGAATAAAGAGATACAGAATAAAATAGATCAGAACAAAACATACACAACCTCAAATTCAGATTTACAATCATGTCACAATTATAATTAAAGTTTATATCGGAAAATAACTGCACTTGCCTTTCGTGGTTTAAGAAAGGATAATAAACTGTTGTTGATGCAGAAATGCTGAATTACTCTTCTTTAATTGTTGTTGTAGCTCTAAACTTTGATTTGAGATTTGATTTAGCTTTTAATTCTATTCAGATTGGAAGAAGATGCATCAGTCCAAGTTTTGATTCCAGCAGAGTAGCGACGCCATTTTTATTTAATTAGAATAGAGGCAGAGTATAGGCAGAATGAAATGGTGTAGAGAGAATGAGGCTAGGGGGATGTTTATATAGGATTAGGCGGACGAAACTAGGTAGAAAACGTGACCAAATACATTAGAATGAACCAGGTTCAAAAACTGGATTTCGGGAGCAGGTCGACCCCCAGGTCGACTACCCTGTCGACCTGGTCAGGGGGGGTCGACTACATAGTCGACTCCCCAGTCGACCTGGGTCCTAGGCGGGAAATTTCCCGCCCAGCCCGCTTCTGGGTTTGAATTCAAATTATGAATTCGAATTTCGAGCTGTTTTCGATTCTGAAAATTCCTGAAACTTCGGAGGGTCATATCTCCCTCATACGGACTCCGATTCTCGCAAACTCAGACTCGTTTCCAAGCAGAATTCCGAGACGAACGCAATGGCGCAACCCGTTTCCCTTGATTCTTTTTTTAAAAATTAATTATTCTCTGATTTGTTACTTATACGTTCATAGAAAATACGGGTTGTTACATGATCTGATTTAACAAGTTTAAACCGGTAAATGCTATGTTATTTCATGGTTTATGCAAGTTAGATCATATGTTCATTTATTACGATTTTGGTGAAAATTGTAGTTTTAGTGATAATCATCATATTCATGTTGCAAATGATTTCATAACATGGTTGTGGTTGTTTTGAATGAATTAGATGGGTATGTTTCGTCGATTGGCAAAGTTTTTGTCGAAATGGGACTCAGATTGGGGCTGTACAAGTCAGGGGTCGAGCGTGTAGTACAACATTTAGTACAATGTGCAGTACAAAGAGAGGGGTCGGTGGAGCATAGCATGGGCTCGAGCTAGCCAGTCGGTCGTGCACCTGGAGTTGGGGTCGGTCGCTCCATGATTGGCCACCTTATGCAATGAAGAGTCTGGGTCGGTCAAGCCAAGGGGTCGCGCACAGGGCTCGGTCGTTCGGTTGGGGCTTCAGAGACACGGGGTCGGTCACACACATTGGATCGAGCACGGGCTCGAGTAGAGGGGGTCGGCCTGGTTGGGTCGAACAAGCATTGGGCAAAGCAATGTAGGGTTCAGATCGAGGAGTGAGGGGTCGGTCACCAAAGGGAGGTCGGTCACCAAGGGGAGGTCGGTCACCGGGCTCGGTCGGACGGTCTTTGATGGCATTGGGTCGGTCGGTTCTAATGCAGAGAGGTCGGTCTCTACTCTAGTCTAGTCGATCGGATATGAATTGAAGAGATTTAGCAGCGCTTCTAAACGCATTTGCGAATTGCATGAGTGTTGTGGTTTTTTCCTTTAGCAAATGTGTGTGAATGCTATATATTATATTGAACTTTATACTGAAGTTGTTTAGTTCAATGGTGACAGTGGCTTCAACGAGAGTCCAATAAGGATATTCAAAGTGATGTGATTTGTTCGTTGTTATCGTATGCAACAAATGTGGAGACGACTCAAGGATGTATTGAGTTCATGTGGAGTGATTGCTCTAAAGTGTTCTGAGCTTATAAATAGTCGTAATTGATAATGACTAGAGATGTGAAGGCCGACGAATTATCGTTACCGTAAGTTCTAGTGGGCTCAAAGCAGGGGTACGATTGAAAGGCTGGTTGTAGGTCGAGTACCCTGGATGTCGTGTATGGCATAGACATGTGTTGTGTATAGGGTGTGGGGTTTTTGCTAGAAGTAGGGCGTCATGTATGGTCCTTGACAGTTGATGGCAAATTGTTTAGCCAGTCATACGATTCACGATGGTTTCAAACCAAGGTTGGCGGTGATAGCCAAAGTCAGTCATGGACGTTTGAATTCTTGGTTATATTGATTGTTCCATCTCACGGGGATTATCTGACTTCGAATGAGGTATTCTTTGGGTGCCTGTTTGATATTGGTTTCGGCCTTTGGGGCTTGTCTTGAGGGATGCCAAGTTCGATTAGGGTCGTTTTCGTAAGACATAACTAG
Organism: Allium sativum; assembly: GCA_030737875.1. Lineage (NCBI taxonomy): Eukaryota > Viridiplantae > Streptophyta > Magnoliopsida > Asparagales > Amaryllidaceae > Allium > Allium sativum. Next base: position 973,159,042 of record CM060920.1, read on the forward strand.
ATGTTGTATGAGTTTCTTTTGTCATGTATGAGTGCTTGTGCTGTTGATACCATGGTTGAATTGTTGTTTCCTTTTGAATGATTATGGATCATAAAGGTTATCAATGTCAGGTATGGGGAAGGCAGGTGTGGGTTCTTCTATGGAGTTGGGTAGATTAGTTCGTTTATCTACCTATTCTCATATACTTTATTGTTGATGTTTGTTAGATATTTTATCGCTCACAAAGACTGTTGTATGACTCAAGGTTTTATGTTTCCCTCTTATTACCTTGGATTGTTCGTCTGATTGTTTAGATGGGCAAACTGAGTAGCAGGTGACAGGAGATAGCTTGGTGAGACGGTGTTGCTGATCGATGACAAGCTGGAGGCTTACGTATTAGTTTTGTTACTATCTAGTATTTGTTTCCGTTGTTCGTTTTTCTTTTCTAAGTGTTGTAGTGAGGAAAATTGTATAAACATTATTGTTGTTATCCAGGAGTATGGATATTACTTTCTCATTGTTATGAAAGTTAGTGTTTCTGCTTCACTAATGATACCTGTTGTATACGTTCAATTATATTTTATCCTTGCGTTGTGAGTTCTACGACAGGTTCTGATGATGTTTACCTACTTTGATGATCATCCATAGTTGTTGTGCACACCTTTCAGCGCATTGTTCCTTTTGTTAGTGCAGGGGTTATGGGTGGTCGTCACATTTTGTATCAGAGCTCTTGTTATCGATTTTAGCCAAAGTTCTAAGACGTAATCACATGAGAGACGTACTAGTAGATTTCATTTGGATGCTTAATACATATATTAGCATATACAGTAGTAGAGTTTGTTCTCCTTTAGCAGTTTTTCTTGAAAGTGGCTAATTATTCTAAATTTCAGATTTAGAATGAGTTGATGAGCATCGAGACATGCTACTAGGGAAGCTAATACTAGAGGGGGTAATGGCAGTGTACTAGATAACCCTACCATGTCTGAAGCCATGATGGAGGCATTCATGCAAAGGGTGTCTACTCTAGTGGCAGTTATGGTAAATGTAGGTTCAATTGCCTAGGGTTGTAGATTTTGCGAAGCTATGCAAAGTTTTTACATCTCTATGAGGAAACCATTCAAAGGATCTGATCCAGCTGAAGAGGCTCATAGGTGGATGGATTCTTGTGTCCGTATCTTTGGAGACTTAGGGTTGGATGATGCAACCAAGAGGAAGCTTGCATCAAGGCAGGTACATGGTAGGGCCATAGAATGGTGGAATTCAGATACATTTGAGACTCCCAAAGAAGAGATTTCACGGGATCGATTCCAAGCTAAGTTTGAAGCAAAATTCATTTCCATGACTCAAAAATCCATTCTCTTTAAGAAGTTTGTAGAACTGAAACAGAATGGCAGACCAATGCTAGATTACATTTCTGAGTTCGAGGCCTTGTCCAAATATGCTCGTTCATACATTGATTCTCCTTATCAGAAGAACGAGAAGTTCTTCATGGGTCTGGATACATACATTGAAGGTCGCTGGTGGATCATCTTAACGATCCATTCGAGAAGCTTGTGGAAAAGTTTGTATGTCATGAGAGTTTGTTCCCTAAAGAGGCCAATGTTGCCGTTGCAACCAAGGAAGTTCAGCTGCCACGACAGGGTGGTAATAATAAGAAGAGGAAGCAACAACAACAGAAGGGGAAGGAGGGCCAAAAGAAGCAGAAGAATTAAGTAGCTTGCTTTAACTGTTGGCAAAAGGGCCATTTTTCTAGTGAATGCAAGAATCCTAAAGCTAAGAAGAAGTGCTTCAAGTATGGGAAGCCGGGACATGAGTAGAAAGATTGTCCAGAATCAGATAAAGGGAAACAAGTTGTAAAGACTTATGCTTTGGGGGCAGTATCGTCTTCTTCAAGAGATCCTACTACTGAGGATAAAGGAAAGGGTGTCATTGTGCAAGGTACTCTTTCTTCCTGAGGTGTTTCAGTTTGTGTGTTATTTGATACTGGAGCATCACATTCATTCATTTTCAATGAGCTTGTGTGTCGTTTGGGTTTGGAACCTGAGATTTGTGATAGAACATTGATCGTGACTAATCCAGATGAAGGTTCATCCAGTTTGTGCATGTTGTGTCATGGTCTAGCGTTGTCGAGTCATGGTTTCTCTTTTGTGTGTGATTGCTTTGTTCTTAACTTCGCTGGGTTTGGGATCATCTTGGGCATGGATTGGGTCAAGAGGTATGCGGCAAGGGTGGATTGCGAGAAGCTAGAGGTAAGAGTCAGGGATGTGGAAGGGCGAAAGGTGTTGATACGGTGTAAGCACAAAGATGGTGTCTTCGTTAGCTATCTATATTCACTTGTGATTCCACAGGAAGACTTGTCATCTGTGCTAATTGCTAGTGAGTTTGAGATTGTCTTTGACGAAGTCAAAGGGTTGTCACCACATCGTGAGACCGAGTTTATGATCGATATGGTCGAGGGTGCAAGTTCGTGACCTTTTGGGAAAAGGATTCATTCGGAGGAGTGTTTCTGAATGGGGTGCATCAGTGGTGTTTGCAACCAAAGCGGATGGCTTATTGAGATTGTGTGTAGACTATCGTGAGCTGAATAAGGTGACCAAGAAGAACAAGTATCCATTGCCAAGGATTGATGACTTGTTCTATCAGCTTCACGAGACCAAAGTGTTTTCTCAAATGGATTTGGCAATGGGGTTTCACCAGTTAAGGGTGGCAAAGGATAATGTGCCAAAGACTGCTTTTAGGACACCATCCGGTTTCTTCGAATGGTTGGTGATGCCATTTGGGTTGACTAACACACCACCGTATTTTGTGGATCTTATGAATAGAGTTTTCAGAGATCAGTTGAACAAGTTCGTGCTTATGTTCGTGGATGTATTCTGGTTTACTCTCGTAATGAGGAAGAGCACAAGATGCACTTGCAGTTGTGTTGGGAATCTTGCGAAAACATTAGCTAAAGGCTAAGTTTTCAAAGTATCACTTCTGGAAGAGTGAATTGAGGTTATTAGGCCATGTTGTTTCTAGAAATGGGATAGCGGTTGACCCCGCTAAAGTGGTAGCAATCCAGGAATGGGATAGACCTAAGAATACAATGGATGTGAGAAGTTTCCTTGGGTTGGCAGGATATTACCGACGGTTGATCAAGGATTTCTCCAAGATAACTGCACCATTAACATGATTGACAAAGAAGAACTAGGTGTTCACATGGTATGCAAAATGTGAACAAGCATTCGGGATTCTAAAGCAGAGGTTGACAAGTGCTCCTGTTTTGACCATTCCAAATGGGAATGAAGAGATGGTGGTATATACCGATACATGCGGTACTAGACTTGGAGCAGTGCTGATGCAAAAAAATAAGGTTGTGGCCTACGCGAATAGACAACTGAAGCCGCATGAAAGGAATTACCCAACTCATGATTTGGAGTTGGCGGCGATTGTGTTTGCTCTGAAGATGTGGAGACATTACCTGTTAGGAGTTCGATTCAAGTTGTTCACGGATCACAAGTCATTGAAGTATCTTTTATCCCAAAAAGATTTAAATCATCAGCAGCAAAGATGGTTGGAGTTTCTAGCATCGTATGATTTCGGTATAGCTTATACTCCTGGTAAGGATAATGCAGTGGAAGATGCGTTGAGTCGAAGACACGCAAGTTTGGGTGCAATGTTTTCAGAATGGAAGAGCCTCGAGTATTTGGCAAGGTTTTTTTTGTAGGCCATGATGTGAGTCGGAATCTGAAATGTTGGCAAGATTATCAATAAGACCTACTCTTATCGAAAGGATTGGCGAGATCCAAACGCTAGATGTAAAGCTTGTCGAGTTTATCCAAAAGCTAGAACCAAAGAATAAAGAGTTTGAAGTCGATCGAGAAGGTTGGTGTAACACCCCACCTCCGTTAAGGTCACTCACAAAGGGAATGCCTTAACTTTGATGGAGCATTTTAGTAAACAGAACAGAATGTTACAAGACATATATAAAAATAGTACTTGAAAAGCTTTATAACTTTATTGCAGCGGACATAAATCAGTTTGGTTACAACTTTACCAAAAACTCAAGTACATATATATCAGCCTTGTTCAAAAGCCATCAGAGCACAAAACTTTAAAATCATAATCCCCACAGAATGGAAGCTATACAGAGCCAAGCCATACTTTAAGCACTTCAAGCAGAAGGAATTCGGATCAAGCTAAAGTATTCCCTCCTTGGATAACCTGGGGGGGAACGGAAGAAAAAGGGGTGAAACAACAAGGGTCAGACAAAAAGTCTGGCAAGTCCAGTGATTTTTAGTTATGAACAGATAATAATAACATGACATGAAAATAAAACTGGATGAGAGATAACCGTAACAGATGTAACAGATATAACAGAAGAACAGAATGATATAAGCTATTGCTTTACACTTTTCTGCACTAATACTAGTATAACAGGATTAGGTGTCACCCTAATGTCTAAACTGAAACAGAAGGTACAGAATAATTTCCACAGAAGAGAATGCTAGTAATGGGCCTTTACCACCCGAACAGAAACAGACAGAAACAGAATATTAATAATGGGCCTTTACCACCCGAACAGAAATAGTCAGATTAATCCCTACGGAAACAGAATGTAGAATTAGGTGTACACTAGTAAATGGGCCTTTACCACCCGAACAGACGGTACCACGCAGAAACAGACAGGTGTTACCACCTAACAGAAACAGACGGTACCAATAGAAACAGGCAGAACTAAGTGTACCCTAAAACCCTACCCCAAGCGATCGGTTCCCTAATACATAAATACCCTGTTCCACCCCACCGTAGGGTGTATCATTCCCTAAAGTGGCAACCTTTGAATGACACAGACCTATTTACAGATGTCACGGCGTCTTACATCCTCAGAGGCAGACCGGGATCCATGCACGCACATGACCCGGTTGGAACGCACCATCAACACCCCTCGCCATTATCAGAATGAACAGCTTATTATTAGTTCAGTAAGCGTGCCCGGACCCTACCTACTGGTTGGTCAAAGTTTTGATACCAGAAAGGGTTACTGACTAATATGGGTCCCAAACAACAGATGACACAAGTATTTCCCCTCTTAACATTGTGTCCCCAGATTAACGGATTTCAGATTAACTTGTTACAGGTTTCAGACATACAGAGTTCAGATTTACTAGTTCACAGATCAGACATTCAAGTTAACAAGTTTTCGGACTAACGGATCAGATGTACCGTTTTAACAGACTTACAAATTGTCTAATTTTGTAATTGGGCCTACAGATTCACGAAACGGGTTTGTTAGATTTATCAGTCTAGTTGGTATAACCCTATCCACCCAACACGTTTTAGACATCATATTTATCTCAGATTTTCATTAATGCTCAGACCTCTCACATTAGACTGACAGTTAGCGGCCACTGGTTAGGCCGGTTGGTTCTGGGCAGGTTTCTGCCGCAAACTGAGTCTAACCTCGGGTTTTAAGCACGTTATGACTAACTTCTCACACTAGAACCTATTGTTTGCGGCCACTGGAATGTGTCGGGCGGTTCCGGGCAGAATTACGCCGCAAACTCATTCTAACCTCGAGTTAGCCATGTTTTATGTTTAACAAATGTGCTCATTCACAGATTTTAACAAATTAAGTTCTTTACAAGTTACCGCAGATTATTCGAGGTTCTATTAACAAGTTTTGCTCAATTTTAAATCGAGCCTACAGGATTACATATTTCAAATTTTAGCATTTCAGTTCCAACAGATTACGCCATTCAACAGATTAAACAGATAACAAATCTTGCAGATTAGGCGATTCAACGGATTTAGCAGATGAGGCAAAATTAACATAATTAGCAGATTAGGCAAATCAATCTAATTAGCAGTTTAGGCAATATAACAGAACTAGCAGATTAGGCAATATACAGATCTAGTAGATTAGGCAATATAACAGATCTAGTAGATTAGGCAATATAACAGATCTAGCAGATTAGGCAATATAACAGATCTAGCAGATTAGGCAGTATAACATATCTAGCAGATTAGGCAATATAACGGATCTAGAAGATTAGGCTATATAACAGATTTAATTATTCCTTAAAGTTTCATTGACATATCTTGCCTGATTATAAATTTGGCCTACGTTTGCATGCCTAAATAATTGTCATGATTCATAATTATGATTATATACCAAATATGGCCATGCATGTCATATATTCAAAGATCTCCCACTTAGGTGTTATTCACATTTAACAATTATCAAATCTTAATATAGATCTTTACACCTAAGTCATATTCTCTTTTTATCCCAAATCATGAATTTCTATATAAACAATATGCCCAACAATCTAGAACTTTAAATTATAACAGATCTTTAATTCAAAAATATGCGTTATGTCCAATGTCTTAAGTCCCATGTTAATATACAATGGTTCCTCTTCTTCCAATTCACAGAATATGCACAGATCTAAATCTAGTTTACAACCTATGTCCTTTTAGTCACAGATTAGCCATGTCCAATTATGCCATCATTCATTATTTATCCCAAAGTTTAACGTTCGTGCGTTAATCTCTTATGAGATTTGGCGCAGGCTCGGGGTAGCCTGGCTATAGAACAGAAAGAAGAAAGAGATATAGAATAAAATAGATCAGAACAGAACATACGCAATCTCAAATTCAGATTTACAATCATGTCACAATTATAATTAAAGTTTATATCGGAAAATAACTGCACTTGCCTTGGTTGGATTCTAAAAGAAAAAGGTGTTGTAGCTGTTCTCTTTTAATCCTAATCAGAATTGGAGGAAGAAGAAGCACAAGTCCTAGCTTAGGTTTCAACAGAGTAGAGACGCCATTGATTTATTTTTTTAGAGAGGAAGAGAGCAATGGAGGCTAGAGAATTGTATATGAGATTTAGGTTTAGGTTAGGGATGTATATATAGGTGTAGGAAGTTATTTTGGACCATTAGATTAACCCTGAATCATGAGAACCATTCAAATGCAAAATCTGCATTTAAGCGAATCGGCCCACGGGATGATAGCCAAACACCCTGGATTAACCCCTAGTCGACCCAGCGGGGCTTGGGTCGACCTCAAAAATGGGTCGGTTCGGTTTTTCCCCCCTCCCAATTCGCTGTTTTGAACTTTTTTGCATATTTATTTATTTAATTTTTATATATATCTATATATATCTCTCTCATATGCATACAAACTTCAAGGCTTAATAACTTCTTCATAATTAACCATTTTCACACTAAACCACTCTTTGAACTGCGTTCACACTAAGCCACTTTTTAGCCATTCCCCTAAAACAAAAATATGGCGCTGGCGGGGATCGAACTCTGTACCTCTTGTATGCAAGTCACATGTTATAACCAAATGAGCTACTAAATCTTTTGCTTACAAAACTTAGAACAATGCTATCATTCTTTTCTCATTCCTCTTTTTCAAATTAATTAATCTTAATTTGTATTTTTAATATTCTCAGAAAATACGGGGTGTTGCAGTTGGCTTCAAAAGCTAGGACAACTAGTTGTTCCTGAGATCGATGAATTGAGGGATGAGGTTATGAGGGAATGTCGTCACTGGAAGTTTGGCTTCAAAAGCAAGGATGACTAGTTGTTCCTGAGATCGATGAATTGAGGGATGAGGTTATGAGGGAATGTCATCACTGGAAGTTGACGATTCATCCTGGTGGAAATAAGATGTATTAGGACATGAAGCGAGTTTACTACTGGGAGGGGATGAAGCGAGATATTGGAAAGTTCATTTCCAAGTGCATGAACTGTTAGTTGGTGAAAGCTGAGCAGAAGAAGCCAAGTGGTTTGCTTTAGCCATTAGAATTTCCTACGTAGAAGTGGGAACAAATATCGATGGACTTTATCGACGAATTACCTAGGACGAGGACAGGAAACGAAGGAACTTGGGTCATCGTGGATCGCTTGACCAAAAGTGAAAGATTTATTCCTGTCAACTCGATTAGGATGGCATTGAAGTTGGTTGAACTTTATGTGAAATAGATAGTTCGATTCCATGGTATCCTGAAGAGCGTAGTGATTGACCGAGATCCATTATTCACGAGTGGATTTTGGAAGAGTTTGTAGGAAGCTTTGGGAACCGAGATGTGTTTAAGTACGGCTTATCATCCTCAAACTGACGGTCAAATCGAGAGGGTTAACCGAGTTTTGGAAGATCTCCTTAGGGCTTTTGTGTTAGACTTCAGAGGATCATGGGAAGACCATCTACATCTAGTTGAGTTTGCATATAACAATAGCTACCAATCGAGTATAGGGATGGCACCATATGAAGCATTGAATGGTCAACTATGTAATTCTCCAGCCTATTGGCTAAAAGGAGATAAGCTGATACTTGGGCCAGAAATGATAAGAGAAACCTCGGATTGTATCGAGATCGTTCGACAACGAATAAAAAGGGGCCAAGATCGTCGGAAGAGTTATGCCGATAAGCATCGTAAGGATTTGGAATTCGACATGGGCGATGTGGTTTTTGTGAAGATTTCTCCTTTGAAACATGTGGTTCGATTCAGAAATAAGGGAAAGTTAGCTCCTAGGTTCATTGGACCATTTTCGATAGTCAAGCGAATTGGAAAGCTCGCATATAGATTGGAGTTACCTGAGAAGATGTCGAGCATGCATAATGTGTTCCATATGTCATTTCTACGGAAGTTCGTGCATGATTCGAATGTGTTGGTATCTCTAGAGAAGCACGAAGACCTAGAAGTAAAGACTGTAGTTGCAAGACCTCGTAAGCCGCTTCGTGTTATGGGGAATAACATGAAACAACTTAGGAGGAAGAAGGTTAAGCTAGTCAAGGTACAATGGAGTGAAGATAACAACGATTGTACGTGGGAGACAGAAGAGAGTATGAATGCGACTCATCCAGAACTCTTCGTTGGTAGGACCCTTTGATGTCGTTTCATCGTGATATCATTGTATCTTGTTGTTGTTTAATATAATTCTGCGTGCTAGGATAATGCTATGGATGCATGGCTTGATGGTTGCTAATTTGGATGAGAATTGGCTTCTCATGGATGATAGGCATGCGGAATTGTTGTGGTTGCTTATATTGCTTGGGATTTTGAGGGCGAAATTCCAAAGGGGGGAAGAATGTAACAGCCCACATTTTACGTATCGAAAGATCGTAAAATATTTTTATTTTATTCCTTGAGGGTTAGATCATTCTCATATTTTAATATGTTGCTTATGGGGATGTGAGACATGTTCATAATTTTTACCAATTTTGCTTATGACCATTTTGCCCCTGTTAGTCTTGTACAGGGGATAACTTTTGACTTAGGTCGAATCAGGTGTTGAGACCTGTCCCAATGGAAAGGAAATGATGATTGCCTTTCTGTAGAGTGGTTACATTAAAGATTTGGCTCAACGATTTGGGAGGAATCGTTGTTTTAAGGTTTAACAGTTGGATGTTCAGGTTTGGTAAACCATAATGGGCTGATTTGGGGAGGCCTGTTAGTGGGCAAGTGGAAGCTATAAATAAGGGATGAGAGGAATGGAGAATAGTTTACTTTCTCCATTCTCTCATTTGGTGGCCTTGTGTTCCTCCTTCGTCTAACGTCTTTCCACCATTAAAACCGAGATCCAAGTAAGGGAATCGAAGATCTACACAATTTGAGGCTAGATCTACACCGTTGCAAGGGAGAGTTCATCAAATCAAGGAGATTGGGTCGAATTCCTTGCTGTTTGGAATCTTAATTCATTGTTTTTAGCTTGTTTTGGAGAATTGGTGAGTGATATGCATCTCTCACATGGACTCAATCAAGTATATGAATGTTTGATCATGTTTTTCATCAAATTCAAGTGTTTTCTCATAGATCTACACCTTGGTAAGTCCATTTTCATATGAATCATTATATGGTCTGATTTAGCAAGTTTAAACCGGTAAATGCTATGTTATTTCATGTGTTTATGCAAGTTAGATCTGCAATTTAGATCATATGTTCATTTATTATGATTTTGGTGAAAATTGTAATTTTAGTGATAATCATCATATTCATGTTGATGATGATTTCATAACATGGTTGTGGTTGTGCTGAATGAATTACATGAGTATATTTCATCGATTGTGTCTATTGGCGAAGTTTTGGTTGAAACTGGACTTGGACTGGGGCTGTACACAGGCCAGGGGTCGAGCGTGTAGTACTACATGTAGTACAATGTACAATACAGGGGGAGGGATCGGTCGAGCATAGCATGGGCTCGAGACAGCTGGTCAGTCTTGCACCTAGAGTTGGGGTTGGTCGCTCCACGATTGGCCACCTTATGCAATGAAGAGTCCGGGTCAGTCAAGCCAAGGGGTCACGCACAGAGCTCGGTCTTTCGGTTGGGGCTTCGGAGACATGGGGTCAGTTGCACACATTGGATTGAGCATGGGCTCGAGTAGAGGGGGTCGTCCTGGTTGGGTCGTACAAGCACTGGGCCAAGCAGTGTAGGGTTTGGATCGAGCGAGTGAGGGGTCGGTCACCAAGGGGAGGTCGGTCACCGAGCTCGGTTGGTCGGTCTTTGATGGCATCGGGTTAGTCAGTTCTAATACATAGGGGTCGGTCTCTACTCTAGTCTAGTCGGTCGAGTATGAAATAAAGAGATTTCACAGCGCTTCTAAATGCTGTGGTGAATTGCATGAGTGTTGTGGTTTATTTCTATTACAAATTTGTGTGAATGCTACAGACTATATTGAATTTTATATTGAGGTTGTTTAGTTCAGTAGTGATGGTGTCTTTGAAGAGAGTCTAGATGAGGATGTTCGAAGCGATGTGATTTATTCGTTGTTATCGTATGCAACGAATGTGGAGACGACTCAAGGATGTATTGAGTTCGTGTGGAGTGATTGCTCTAATGTATTTTGAGCTTATGAATAGTCGTAATTGAGAACGACTAGAGATGTGTAGGCCGAGGAATTATCATTGTCGTAGGTTCTAACAGGCTCAAACCAAGGGTACGATTGAAAGACCAGTTGTAGGTCGAGTACCCTGGGCATCATGTATGGCCTAGACACATGTTGTGTATAGCGTGTGGAGTTTTTGCTAGAACCGAGGCGTCATGTATAGTTCTTGACAATTGATGGCAAATTGTTTAGCCAGTCATACGATTAATGATGGTTTCAAAGAAAGGTTAACGATGATAGCCAAAGTTAGTCATGGCCATTTGAATTCTTGGTTATATTGATTGTTCCATCTCACGGAGATTATCTGACTTCGAATGAGGCATTCTTTGGGTACCTGTCTGGTATTGGTTTTGGCCTCTGGGGCTTGTGCTTGAGGGATGCCAAGTTCGATTAGGGTGGTTTTCATGAGATATAACTAGACGTTATATGAGTTGCTTTTTCTATGTATGAGTGGTTGTGTTGATTACCATGGTTGAATTGTTGTTTCTTTTCGATGTATGGATCGCAAAGGCTATCACTGTCAGGTGTGGGGAAGGCATGTGTGGGTTTTTCTCTGGAGTTGGGTAGATTAGTTCGTTTATCTGCCTATTATCATATACTTTATTATTGATGTTTGTTAGATGTTTTATCGCTCACTAAGACTGTTGTCTGACTCAAGGTTTTATGTTTCCCTCTTACTACCTTGGGTTGTTCATCCGATTGTTTGGATGAGCAGACTGAGTAGCAGGTGACAGGTGATAGCTTGGTGAGACAGTGTTGCTAATCGATGGCGTGCTGGAGGCTTACGTACCAGTTTTATTACTATTTAGTATCTGTTTCCACTGTTCATTTTTCTTCTCTGAGTGTTGTAGTGAGGAAAATTGTATAAACATTATTGTTATTATCCAGGAGTATGGATATTACTTTCTCGTTGTTATGAAAATTAGTTTTTTTTCTTCACTAATGATACCTATTGTATATGTTCTATTATATTTTATCCTTGCATTGTGAGTTCTACGACAGGTTCCGATTATGTTTACCAACTTTGATGATCGTCCATAGCGGCCGTGCACACCTTTCAGTGCATTGTTCCTCTTGTTAGTGCAAGGGTTATGGGCGGTCGTCACATTGTATCCATATGAGTGGAGACCTTAGGAAGGAAATTATTGAGGAGTGTCATCGATCGAGGATGACCATACACCCCGAAGGAGATAAAATCTTTCTGGATATAAGAAGAAGTTTTTATTGTGAAGGAATGAAAAAGGATGTTTTAGGGTTTGTAGCTAAATGTTTGACTTGTCAAAAAGTTAAGGTAGAGCAAGGTAAGCCTTGAGGGATGTTGTTACCCTTAGAGATTCCCACTTAGAAATAGAAACACATTTCTATGGATTTTATTGATGGGTTCCCAAGGAGTCGAAAGGGAAATGAAGCTACTTGGGTCATTGTGGATGGATTAACGAAAAGTGCTCATTTTATCCCGATCAAGAAGAGTAGAACCGCCGCTTTATTAGCTAGTTATATGTCAAGGAGACAGTTAGACTGCATGAGATTCCGACTAGTATAATTAGTGAAAGAGACCTTTGTTTACTAGTGAATTTTGGAGAAGCCTACAAGCAGCCTTAGCTACGACACTGAGTTTGAGTACAGCCTATCACCTGCAAACCGAAGGTCGTACAGAGAGAGTCAACATAGTTCTAAAGTATATGTTTAAAGATTGCATCATCGACTTTGGAGGAGCTTGGGAGCAACACTTGCAATTAGTAGATGTTTCGTATAATAATAGTTATGAAGCGACGATTGGTATGACCCCTTTCGAAGCATTGTACGGGCAATCATGCAAATCGCCTACTTTTGGTGGGAAACTACTGATAAGATTCTACTCAGACCAGACCTTATCTTTGAATCTATGAAGTTAATCGATTTGATTCGGCAGAGGATAAAGGCTTCCTAGGACAGGCAGAAGTCATACATGGATAGGAGGATGAAGAAACTGAATTTAGCATTGGAGATTTGGAATTTATGAAAATTTCCCCTCTTAGGAAGACATTCCAGTTTGGAAAGACTGAGAAGTTGACTCCCAGATTTATTAGGTCGTTTAAAATCGTGGATAGAATTCAAAAACTAGCTTATCATGTGGATCTTCCTGAGCCCTTATCGGGGGTCCATAACGTTTTTCATGTTTCTCATCTTCAGAAATGGCTTCATGATCTAGCCATCATACTCAAGCTAGATCATATTGGGGACTTAGGGAGCTTCACGTTAGAGTCTAGGATGCTAGATGCCTCCGCATAGATCGTGGAGTACGGAATCAAAAGACTTTGCAACAAATCTATTCACCTTGTTCGAGTATAATGGGGAGATAACCCAGAGGAAAGCACCAGGGAAACCAAGGAGAAGATTAGACAAACTCATCCAGAGCTTTTCTTGGGTAATTATTTTGTCTCAAAAATTCTTTTATGGTTACTTTTTGGTTGCTAGATTGGATGGTAAGAGATGGTTGCAAAACAATAACATTGTACATTCATATAGAATTATATGCATATTAAGGTGTTTTGCATACATATAACATCACTTACTACACGTACACGCTAGGACTGAGGTCACTTTAGCAAGTCTGTAGTACGTGATCACTATGAGTTATGGACGTCTTTGAATGCTTGTAAAATAACATGGGTGTACAACATGGTTGCTAGAGCGAGTTGTGTTCTTCATCCCTTTAAAAATCTTGGGATGAAACATTTTATATGGGGGGAGAGAATGTAACACCTCATGAAATAAACCTAAAATAGACATAAGGTAATTTAATTTAAAAAATAATAACAATAAGTAATAAATTAATAGGCTAAAAATATATTTTTGAATAAGTTGGAATTGGGCCACGAAAGTATTGTTATTTCGTTTGTGGCGAGATTCTAATCCGTTTTCATATTTTATTTATTGAAAACAGAGTCTGTATGAAAAAGATATTAATAAAACAAGTTATGCATAAACATTTACACACAAGGTTTGAAATTGAAATAGATTAAATATAAATCTAGAATATAATTAATTACAGATTGGCATAAAAGAATATTACAAAAGGATTTAAATTTGTGTATATATTCAAATGCAAAGGGGACAAAGATAATCAACATTAGGAAATAAATCAAAGCCATTAATTAAGAAATTAACAGAAAGCATCGTCACTGGAGATTCAAATCTCCTGACATGATCCCATAATGGAAACCGACCACCAAAAAAGGAGGGGGTTGAACTGGTGATCAATTGCCCTCCTGGAGGGTTGGCGATGAGTGTGTGTTTTTATAGGGATGTTAATATAGTTTTTTCACAGATAAACCATCCAGATTAATTCTAAATAATCCAACGGTGTATACTCACACTTGAAACTATAAATATAGCTCCCTAGACTCACTCTAAACTCCTCTTTCATTTCTCTCCGCAGCTCCATATTATCCTTCTTCCATTGCTAATTCCAAAGAAAAATGTTAGGATTCTCTTCAATTCCTCTAACCTCAATTATATCATCTCTATTCTAGATTAATATAGATTCAAGTTCTAGAATTTAGTTACGATTTCGAAGGCTAAATCCGAATCTGATTTTACACATATTCTATTATTCTTCGTTCTCAAATCATTATAAGTGAAAACCCTATAAGTTTTTATTTTCCATCCTTTGTAGTTTGGATTTGGATTATTATGCCTGTATGGGGTTTGGATTAAACGAAAATAAAATGCTATAAACCATCAAAATCCTACATTTCGCTCATCGTTGAAATGGGAAATCAAAAGTGATATATTTGGGTTTGTCTTATTTGAATAATGGAAGTTGTGCTTAAGGTGTTTTGAAATTCTTAGTTTTTGGTTCTAATTCACATAATTCTTATTTTAAGGTTCATATATGTTTGTGTACTAAAAACGTAAGATTGTGTATTATAAATTAATGGGTTTAAACGTCTATTTTAAATATAATTGTTTGAATGATCATATACAATATGTTATCTTAATTATTTGTATGCAATATAAATTAAAAAAGTAAAACAGTGCCAAAAGCAAGGGGTTTGCATATGTAATTAGATATATTGCACCTTGCTTATATTTTTATTATTTACATAATTATTCAAGCCCAGGTTGCAAGTTTTATTCATATGTGTTTTTGTTTCCGTTTCTATCCTTAAATGAAAATATGTATGTTGGACCATGTTAATTAACATGGAAATTAACTTGTATACCTTCATTGTGTTTGTCAGGATTGGCATTTCAAATGTATTAGGTTGTTACTCTCATGCGTTAAATTCACGCCTATTTATTTATATATATTTATAGGGTAATTAAACGTAATAATGCATATTAGTGCTACCTAAATGCTTTTAAATTAGGAAATAGAATTTGAATGTCCCCAATAGGTATTTTCTACGTATTTGTATATGTGTGAGTTAATGACTTCCATTATAATTAATGACACATAGACACGAGATTAACCATTACTTGTAATAGATGCCTGCCCAAAGCCGGCTGGCATATCCAGCGTCTACAAGTAAGAATGGTAAATATGAGAGGTCTATGTGTCATGGGCCATTATAATTATTGGACTAACACGCGAGGTTAAGTCCAACTTATAGTGGAAGCTTACTGGGAACCACCCAACAAATCTAGCATCTACAAGTGGTCGGTTTAATATGACATGTCTAGTGTGTGTATGTGTGTGTGTGTGTGTATATATATATATATATTGCATGTGAAGTAGGCCTACCTTGAAAAGGTATTAAGTGGCTGACCTCCCTGGTTGTGTATTAAGTGGTTAGGATTACGTCCATTCCTAAGGTTCACTCCTTGGTTCTAGATCAAGGTCATGGGACCCTCCTACTAGGTCCTAAGTGGTCATTGGGTCAGCCTCTTTCTTATAAGGTAATAAATGGTCCTAATAGACGGTAGTGTATGAGTGGGGTAGTTCTCTTGAATTGTCTGCTTCTTATCTATGGGCTTAGCAAGGGATCACCTAGGGAAGGTAATATAAGATGTCTAAAGGATCCACCATCTGAGGGAAGTATTAAGTGGCTGGGAGTTCACCCATAAGGACAACTAAATAGTAATAAGGTGGTCCGCCAGGATGGTCTTAAATGAAGTTGTGTTCCTACCTAAACCTGGTATCCAATGGTTGTTTACTATCTCTCGACTTACAAGGAGAGTATATATTTAATAATGTCGACATTCAGGATGAGGTCTTAAGTGGCTAAGGGTCCTCCATAGGGTATTAAGTGGATATTTGCCCTTAATAAATTACGTAATGGCCTTAAGTGACTAAGTGGAGCCTGCCTTGTGGGTTATGGCTTTGCAATTTTGTGCTCTGATAATATGTTTCATAAGACAGTTGGTTTTATTTGTAGTTCTTGGTATTTGACAAAAATGAAGCTGTAATCAGAATTTGGAAATGATGGTTTTCAGTTAATGAATAAAATAATAATTTCTTTCCGTTGCTTCGACTAATATGTCTTGTGAAATTTAGCTTACTATTTACTTATTGTAGAACTTTATGCATTCTCATATGGGTGACATTAAGGGATGTGGGGGTGTCACAGTGATGATTAGTGATGCTTGGAGGTGGAGCCCGACCATGGAGGCTTTAGTTATTTATGGCATTATTATTATTATTATTATGTTATTGGAATAATGTTGATGTACCTTTTATCTATTGACACTCATTGTATTTGACATTTATGGTGGTTTAAATTCACGGTACATCTATTTTGAGATATTATATTTTATCCCTTCCGTTTTGTGAGTTTGATTTTGTTTAGACTGCTACGTTATATCTGTTATAGTATTTCCTTATAGAACCCAACGACTTGTTTAGAATGGTTCTAAGTTCTAACGGGTCTTTTCTAGATTGGAGTTTAGGCTCATTCCTGGCGGATTGTTACAAAGATATGATATATATAAGAGGATGATAGAGTTTCAGTGGTAAAACTAAAACAAATTACATTGTTATTAAACTAAAGCTGAATGATAGAAATTTATTGTTTTCATTTTTACTTACAAATTCGTACAAAGCCCTTAACTTTTATATAGAGCTATTAATCAATGGTTAGTGCTAGAAAATAAGATCACTAACTATATTACATCCAAATAAGTCAATTCCTATAGATAAAGACAATGAACCATGTTAAACACATTATTATTACAAAATACTAGGACAGGCAATGAAGCATACGCTACTTTTATAACATTATTATTGGTGATAACATGTTAACCGGTAACATTCTTGCGTGGGCCTGGCCTACCTATATTGCACTGTGGTATTTATAAAGTTATACATCCATTGAGTAAACATATCTGCACTCTCTCATTTCCAAGCAATAGATTATAAAACCAGTATAAAATCCGCTACAAGGGACAGATGCTCAAAGTGGAACAAGAATGGGGAAAGTATATGTTTACTGTGCAAAAAACTCCCATAAAGCTTGGATCATTTATTTTTTGACTGTGCATATTCAAGTCATTTATGGGAATTAGCCAAATATAACTTGAATATTAATCATTTTGTAAAGATTCAAAACATAAGGGATGCAGTTAATTTCTTTTTGGAGAAATTCATAGCCAAATCAAAAGAGTTAAAAACTGCTTCTATTGTCATTACTACTGCTATTTTTCATATTTGGAAGGAAAGAAATAGCAGACTACATGATAACAAGGAAAAAAGAAGTTTTCAAATCTGGCATGTAATCTATTCTGATTGCTGCATTCTCATTAACAAAATTAGCAATCATCATATTCAGGATAACTCAGAGAATAAAGTTGCTAATGATAAAGAGGATATTACAGTTGAGAGATTCATACTCAGCGAGCAGTATAATATAGGGGAATTGCAAAATAATGATCTTTCCAATAAACATATGTTCAGAAGCTCTTCTTCTTGGCACAAAGGTTGCTATTCACACTCTGGCTCCCTACGTGGAGGAACTGGTCAATTCCTACAATCTCATGACATAAAGAGGAGAAATTATAAAAACTTTGAGCTTAGTAGTAATGATAAAGGGAAAAATACTCAATGCTTTAATTTACCTTTTGTAGGGAATGAGGAAAGCACTTCCACCAGTGTTCCAGAGGTACATAACAACCTAGAAATGAACTCTATTAACCCTTTGGAACTAAATATTTGGAGAAATGGCGAGCATGCTAACAGTTGCGCAAAGGGGTTCCTCCTTGGAGGTCCAGGAAAAACATTTCAAACTGATCATCAAAAGGGAAGAATGATGAATTATGATAATGCATGTGTTTTTTATTTAAAGTACAGAATAGCTAATTCAAGCTTACCTGAAGCTTACAGCTTGAAGCGAAGGATCTCCAACAGTGTTCCCGATGGCAGATCTGTTGAAAAGTATGAAGATCAGGGTTTTAAAGACATAGAAGATCAAATATTGGGAAATTATCATTATATCAGCAAACTTGACAATAATATACATAACTTATCTTGCTGGAATAAAGGAGAATGTAGTTCGCCACTGCATAGAGATCCAGACATTTCAACGTCCAAGGATTCAGACGTTTAAACGCCTAAAGCGGACATGTTAGAGTTTATTTCTAGTTTCAATTTGCAGCCGCCATTTGTGACAGCTCAAGGATTCCTTAGAGCTATGGAGGTAAGATCAGTTTGATAGAAAGAATTAAGAGAGAGAAAGAATGTGATGACTAGTTGAGGTCATTAAAGAAGAAGATTTTTAAGGGAGAATCTTTTCCCCACTCGGACAGATAATCTATTGATAGTAGCGCTAGTTTGCGAAGGGATAATTGACTTTGTATCCATAAGATTGGAGTCCTTAGAAAGGAAATTCTTGAGGAGTTTCATCGGTCGAGGAAGACCATACACCCAAGAGGAGACAAAATGTTTAGGGATAAAAGTAGTTTTCATTGGGAAGGAATGAAAAAGGATCTTGTAGGGTTTGTAGCTAAATGTTTGACTTGTCAAAAAGTTAAGGTAGAGCAAGGTAAGCCTAGAGGGCTGTTGTTACCTATAGAGATTCCCACTTGGAAATAGGAACACATTTCTATGGGGTTTATTGATGGGCTTCCAAGGAGTCAGAAGGGAAATGAAACAATTTGGGTCGTTGTGGGTCGATTAACGAAAAGTGCTTATTTTACCCCGATCAAGAAAAGTAGGACCACTGCTTTATTAGCTTAGTTATATGTCATGGACATAGTTAGACTGCATGGTATTCCGACTAGTATAGTTAGTGAAGAGACCCTTTGTTTACTAGTGAATTTTGGAAGAGCTTGCAAGCAACTTTAGGGAGAACGCTGAGTTTGAGTACAGTCTATCACCCGCAAACCGATGGTCGTACGGAGAGAGTCATCAATGTTCTAAAGGATCTGCTTAGAGCTTGCATTGTCGACTTTGGAGGAGCTTGAGAGCAGCACTTGCCATTAATAGAGTATTCGTAAAATAATAGTGATGAAGCAACGATTGGTATGACCTATTACGAGGCACTGTACGGGCGGCCATGCAAATTGCCTACTTTTTGGTGGGAAACTACCAATAAGGTTAAACTAGGACCAGACCTTATCCTTAAATGTATAGAGTTAGCCGCTTTGATTCAGCAGAGGACGAAGGCTTTCTAGGACCGGCAGAAGTCATACACGGATAGGAGCATAAAGAAACTAAATTTAGCATTCAAGATTCGGTATTTGTGAAATTTTTCCCTCTTAAGAAGATGGTCTGGTTTAGAAAGACTGGGAAGTTGGCTCCCAGATTTATTAGGCCGTTTAAGATCATGGATAGAATTCAAAAACTGGCATATCGTATGGATCTTCCTGAGTGCTTGTCGGGGGTCCATAACGTTTTCTATGTTTCTCATCTTCGGAAATGACTTCATGATTCAGCCATCATACTCGAGCTAAATGATATTGGGAACTTAGGGAGCTTCGAGTTGGAGTCTAGAGTTCCCTGTGCCACCGCAAAGATCATGCAGCATGGAATCAAAAGACTTTGCAACAAATCTATTCGCATGCTCCAAGCATAACAGGGAGATAACCCCGAGGAAAGCACCTAAGAAACCGAGGAGAAGATTAGACAGACTCATCCAGAGCTTTTCTCGGGTAAATATTTCCTCTTAAATTTTCTTTTATAGTTGCATTTTGGTCGCTATATTGGATGGTAGAAGATGCTTGCAACACAATAACATCATACATTCGTATAGAATTATATGTATATTAAGGTGTTTTGCGTACATACAACATCACTTACTACACATACACACTAGGGCCGAGCTCACTTTAGCAAGTCTGTGGCGCGTAATCATTATGAGTTATGGACATCTATGAATGCTTATAAAATAAAATGGGTGTACAACATGGTTGTTAGAGCGAGTTGTGTTCTTCACCTCTTCAAAAGATTTCAGGAGAAATATTTTATATTGGATGGGGGTAGGGAGAATGTAACACCTGGTGAAATAAACCTAAAATAGATATAAGGTATTTAAATCTAAAATAAATAATAATAATTAGTAATAAATTAATAAGCTAAAAACATAATCTTGAATAAGTGGGAATTTGGCGCCCAAAAGTATTGCTACAGCGTTCGTGGAGGGATTCTGATCCGTTTCCATATTTTATTTACTGAAAACAGAGTCCGTATGAAAAAGATATTAATAAAATAAGTTATGCATAAACATTTGCACACAAGGTATGAAATTCAAATGGATTAAACATAAATCTAGAATACAATTAAATAGATTAGCATAAAAGAATATTCCAAGAGGTTTTGAATTTGTGTGTATATATTCAAATGCAAAGGGGACAAAGATAATCAACATTAGGAAATAAATCAAAGCCATTGATTAATAAAATAATAGAAACCATCGTCACCGGAGATTCAAATCTCCTGGCTCGACCCCAGAAGGGCGGTCAACTGCTGAAAAAGGAGGGGGGGTCGATCGCCCTCCTGGAGGGTGGGTGATGAGTGTGTATTTTCACAGGGATGTTAATATAGTTTTTTCATCAGATAAACCATCCATATTAAATCTAAATAATTCAAAGGTACATACATACACTTAAAACTATAAATATAGCTCTGTAGCCCTCACTCTAAACCCTTCTTTCATTTTTCTCTACACCTCTATACTTTCCTTCTTCCATTGCTAGTTCTAGAGAAAAATAATAGGATTCTCTTCAATTACTGTAACGTTAATTATATCCTCCCTATTCTAGATTAATATAGATTTAAGTTTTGAAATTTAGTTTTATACATATAAATAAGATTTGATTCTTATATATATATATATATATATATATATAAGGATGGGTGCACGATTTTGAAGGCTAAATCCGAATCTGATTCTATACATATCCTGCTATTCTTCGTTCTCAAACCACTGTGAGTGAAAATCCTATAAGTTGTTGTTTTCTATCTTGTAGCTTGGATTCAGATTATTATGCTTGTATGAGATTTTGATTAAATGAAAATAAAATGCTATAAACCCTCCAAATCCTATATTTCGTTTATCGCCGAAATGGGCAGTCAAAAGTGATATATTTGGGTTCGTGTTATTCGAATAATGGAAGTTGGGGTTAGGGTGTTGTGAAATTCTTACTTTTTGCTTCTAATTCACTTAATTCTTATTTTAAGGTTCATATATGTTTGTGTATTAAAAACATAAGATTTGTATATCGTAAATTAATAGGTTTAGACGTCTATTTTAAATAGATTTGTTTGAAGTATCATATATAATATATTACCTTAAGTTTGTGTATGCAGTATAAATTAAAAAAGCGAAGCAACGCCAAAAGCAAGGTTTTTGCATATGTAATTGGATATATTGCACCTTGCTTATATTTTTATTATATAAATAATTATTCAAGCCTAGGTTGCAAGTTTTATTCATATGTTTTTTGTTTCCCTTTTTATCATTAAATGAGAATATGCATGTTGGACCCTATTAATTAGCAAGGAAATTAACTTGTATACCTTAATTGTGATTGTCAGGATTGACATTTCAAATGTGTTAGGTCATTATTCTCGTGCATTAAATTCACACCTATTTATTTATATATATTTATAGAATAATTAAACGTAATAGTAATGTGTATTAGTGCGTACTAAATGCGTTTTATTAGAAAATAGAATTTGAATGTCCCTAATAGTAATGCATATTAGTGCATACCTAAATCTGGTACTAAGTGGTTATTTACTATCTCTCGACTTATAAGGAGAGTATATATTTAATAACGTTGACGTTAGGGATGAGGTCTTAAGTGCCTAAGGGTATGCCATAGGGTATTAAGTGATTATAAGAATCTGCCCTTAATAAATTACGTACTGGCTTTTAATGGCCAGGTAGAGCCCGTCTTGTGGGGGTATTAAGTGACCGTAAGGATATCCACCCTTGTATCATCATGTAAGCTATAATTAAGTTACTATAGGGACGTCCGTCTCATATGTTTAGTTGTGTATGTTTGTTTGCGTATAAATAACATAAAGAATTTACACTTTCAAATATAGGAAATAGTCATTCTTAAACTTATATGTTTTTCATTCACCAGAACTTTAGGTTCTGACCTCCCTCCTTTTAACATTAACAGATTAATAGGTGAGGATGCTTAGATCAGTGATGATTAGTGATGCTTGGAGGTGAAGCCTGACGATGGAGGCTTTAGTTATTTATGGTGGTATTATTATAATTATTATCATTATGTTATTGGAATAATTGTTGATGTACCTTTTATCTACTGACACTCGTTGTATCTGACATTTATGGTGGTTTTAAATTCATGGTATATCTATTTTGAGATATTATATTTTATCCCTTCCGTTTTGTGAGAGTCTGATCTCGTTTTGACTACTGTGTTATATCTGTTATAGTATTTCCTTATAGGACCCAACGACCTGTTTAGATTGATTCTAAGTTCCAAAGGGCCTTTTCTAGGTTGGAATTTAGACTCATTCCTGGTGGATTGTTACAAGGATATGATATATATATATATATATATGTGTGTGTGTGTGTGTGTGTGTGTGTGTGTGTAAAGAGGATGATAGAGTTTTCAATGGTAAAACTAAAACATATTACATTCTTATTAAGCTAAAGCTAAAAGATATATAAAAATTTATTGTTTTCTTTTTTACTTACAGATGCGTACAAATCCCTTACTTTTAGTACAGAGCTATTAATCAATGGTTACTGTTAGAAAATAAGACCACTATATTAAATCCATTAGAATAAGACAACTAACCATGTTAAACACATTATTATTACTAAAGACTGGAACAAACAATGAAGCATTCATTATTTCTACAACAACCAATTTTTGTATGTTAATATTGCAAAAGAGGACGCTGAAAAGTCTTGGTACAATGGGTGTTGCGGAACACAACGAAGCTTTGCCATTTGGTAGTGTTAATCTAAGGGTGTGTTCTTAACGAACTGTAAAGGGGTATTTGAGCGTGACATTTGAGCGGAGAATTTGAGGTGGTACTGTAGCGAACGTGGAATGTGTTTGTTTGTTGCGAACGGGGTATTTGAGCGAGGTATCTAATTGTTAAATTAATTGATTTGATTTAATTAAATACTAATTTTGCAAAACAAAACGATTACATTTCATTGCACGAACGGAAATACAAACATAAATAACACAACTAGACTGAAATTAAAACAAGTACATGAAAACCTAAAATAAATGATGATATGGTAATGTGCTCAACTCCGCTAAAATAAACCCACATATACCATCGTCGGTAAGTTCCTCAACAATCTCCACATTCCGCGGATCATTGCTGAAAATCATCGGAATCTCCTGAAGCTCGACATTTACCGCTCCTCGAACAATCTCGTAGCAACGGTTAGCAAGCTGTCTCATGCGGTCGTTCATAAACGAGCCGCTCGAGCTTCCACGGTCTATGGGTCTACGATTAGAGGGCTGACCAAAAGAGGGATCGCCGGTAGTCATCCAGTCGGAATAATAACCGACGTCGGCAGGAGTGAAAAATGTAGTTGGCGCATGTGGAGGTGCAGTAGGAAGTGGAACCACATGAATTGGATATGCACACTCATCTGTACACAAACAATCGCTAAATAATGTGTCCTGCTCTTGGAACATCGGCGTGTTCCTCTTGGATTGCCTAAAAAGTCTGCTAGCACTGGTAGCCCAAAAATCATCAGGATCGTCCAGAAAATCAAACACTGGATCTCATTCCCCAACATGTGTCCTGAGCAGTCTATCCCACTCGCGAAACGTCTATTTCATGTTATCCCACTTATATTTAATCTGGGTTTCAGTAAAATCCAGATTATAACGGGTGTTCATCGTTGTCCCCACTAAAGAGTAGAAGTTGCTAACGTCGGTCATGCGCTCGTCCAGGTACTCCATACAAATGTCTATAAACGCATACTCTCGTTTCTTCTGTCTAGTTAGCAAATGGCTGCGAAGTAGCGGAAGCAGAACCGGTAGACATACTGCATAACAAAAATAAAATCCGGAAAAATCCAAAAAAAAAATATATGTTATAGAAAACTGAAAAATATACTAAATGGTATAAAAAAAATACATTTTCTGCAGCGTAAATTGGCACGAAAAAAATTCTTTTTGGTTGCTGTGGAGGTGTGTTTTCGAGTTGGGGTGGGGGAATTATAGCGTGCGAATGGATACTGTGACGGCCCGCCCGCACCAGCCGACATTTCCTCCGAAATGTGTTGTACCGATGTCCAACCAGCACGGGACGGTCATCAAAAAAAAGAAAGGAAAGGATACGGTGAACTAAAAAGGAACCTGCAGAACGTCTCACAGCGCATGGAATAAAATATAATAATAACACACTTTGACATAAAACAGGCGAGACAGTACATAAGCTGAAAACTAAACATTATAGCAGCGGAAAATCCAAATACAGCTTATGTTCCACATCATCATTATTACAACTTTTGAAAACTGTCTCTAAAGCAAATAAGAAAGGTACACTACTAATGCCCAAAGTAGTGACCAACAGCGACACAGGGAGAATATCTATATATATCATACGTGGGAGCCTCCTGCTCGTCTCCGGTACAGCTACTCGTGCATACCACCTAACCTGTCTCTAGTCTGCCCGTATAAGAGCACCCAGAGTAATAAGAAGAGACATAAAACTCTGGGTCAGACAAAAGTCTGGTATGAGCGATAAGCAGCAAAACAGAATAATAACAGGTATACTAAACCGTACCTGGACCTGCAACCAAAGAGTTAGCACTGCATACTGTACAACACTCTAAGGTTCCACTAACATGTGGTGTAAAGAATACGGGGGTGGGGTGTACGTGACATAGTGATGGCAAAACAATCAAGCATAACAACCATCCTCACATCTCTCACTCAGTGCGTAAAGAATACGATAACCACTACTTTGATCACCCAAATCCTTGATATGATCACTCTGCCCCATGGAGTCATGGCGACTCCACTGCATTGATCCATAGCCACTAGTCCTTGCTATGTCTACTCTGCCCCTATGAACTCATAACAACTCCACTGCACTGGCTCATATCCATGCTACGATCACTCTGCCCCATGGAGTAATAACTACCCCACTGCATTGATCCGTAGCCTAACATCCGTCTTGGTAGTGAATCAAAGTTGTGGACGTCGATAACCCCTTTGCACACGTCCCGCAGAAAAGCCCAACTCATGAAGTTAATTCGTTGGTTCCCAACTGGATCCTGAGATCTACTTCCTATTTGGACTTCCTTTGCATCTCGGGTTTTGGTCGAATTGGAGTTGGTCTTCAAAAGAGTCGTCGCGTGGAAATAGAAGTACACGCCCGGTTTGGTTCCGTTGTATAGTGTTCCAGTTCCTCCATTCGGTTCAGTTCGGCATGCTCCAGCCTCTGGTTCGGTTCGGCTGCTTTTCATCCCCAGACGCCGATTCGGTTCGGGTCCCCTACGTTCGCATCGGTTCGGTACTCCTGCCTTCGTTGCACTCCGGTTCGGTTCTCTACCCTTCTCGCTTCGGTTCAGTCCATGTAAATCCGATCCCACGCCTTCCTGCCGTTCCGATCCGATCCCAACTCCACTCGGTTTTAATGGCCTTCCTTTTTGCCCTTGCATCCTCTTGTGCCAGGTTCCGGCCACACTCTTGCCCGGTCCACCGATCCGATCCGAGCCCCATATCCAATCCGATTCGAAACCCTGCACAACTTTTTGCAACTTTTTCTAGCGACTATTTTTACGCCATTCGACGGCGTTTTCGGCTAATCTATCTTTTCTAAACAATCACAAAGCAAACCATACAGTCATAGCAACATGTATAATCATTCACAAACACCAAAACAACAATATGATATGTTAAAATGGATCAAACATGCCTAAAACCCATATTTTCCCCATAATCATGTTTAAGCACAACTAACGATAGGATTAACAAAATTTAACCAAATTAACCCAAATTTCTAACAGAGGCAAAAATGGGGTTTTAGAATTTTACAAATTTTTCCAGATTTTTCTGAGCCATAATTTCGCTAATTAACACTAATTATAATTAGTGTAAAAACAAAGCTAATCACTCACCTTAGCCACAAACAAACTATAGATCTGAAATTATCCTCTGTTTGGTGTTGTTCTGAAGGCTACACAGCAGCTCTAACCTTGATTTGGTGTTAATTTTCCTTGGTTTGACGCTGCTAAGCTTAATCCTTGATTAGAAGATGATTTGTAGGTGTTTTAGAGGTTGGAGGCCATTGTTAGGTTGAGAGGAATGATAAGTGGCGGCTGAAAAATGAGAAAAAGGTGTTCTTTAAACCCTAACAGCCCTAAAATACTCCAAATCCCGAAATGGGTTATGGGCTCATTCACTAATCACCTCATTTTGCCCGATTAAGCAGTTTTTCTCCTTCTAAACCTTATTTCAGCCATATCTCTCAAACGGTAAGTCCCTTTTTCACATATGACCACTCTACGGAAAGGTAAACCATCATCCGGATCTAATGGAAGTAGTTTTAGGTCAAAACTCCTTCCCAATCAAAAGTTATGGCCGAAACAAGATCATCTAGGGGCAAAACGGTCATTCAAAAATCGGAAAAAATCTTGAACATGGGAAATGACCCCAATAGTCGTTCCCTAAAGTTACACGACCATACGACTTTGTACGAAAAAGAAATAAATATTCTACGATCCTCCGATGCGTAGAATGCAGGTCGTTACATTCTCCCCCCTTAAGAAATTTCACCCCCGAAATTCCTTAACTAAGAAACAAGCAAAGGATCCTGCATGCCTATCAACCATTCACAACAACCAAACATACAAAAACAAACAAGTCTATCCTAGCATGCGGAAAACTAAATCGCAATTAGAATCTTACCAGGCAAAGAGTTCTGGATACGTCTTCCTAATGCTCTCCTCTGTCTCCCAAGTGCAATCATTCTCATTCTCGCCCCACTGAACTTTGACTAGATTCACCGTTTTCCTTCGAAGTTGCTTCGTATCGTGCTCGAAAATACGAATCGGCTAGCGGTTCCCAACCGCCTCGGTTTCTACTTCGATATCATCCAACTGATCAGGTGAAATAGTCATATCGGGGTCGTGCATGAATTTCCTTAACTGGGAAACATGAAATACGTTATGAACTCCTGCCATCTTCTCTGGTAATTCAACTTTATATGCCAAATTCCCAACTTGCTCGAGGATTGGGAATGGACCAACAAACCTTGGTACCAACTTGTATTTCCTACCAAATCGAATCACACTCTCCAATGGAGAGATCTTGACGAATACCAAGTCGTTAACGAAGAATTCCAAATCTCTTCGTCTTCTATCAGCCTAACTCTTCTGCCTATCTTGGGCAGCATTCGTTCACTGTTGGACAACCTTGTTCTTATTTGATGTTTCTCTTATTACTTTTGGTCCAAGCACAAATTTCCCACTGTTTTCTAACTAACATGATGGTGAGTTGCACGGTCTTCCGTACAAAGCTTCAAATGGAGCCATTTCAATACTAGACTGACAACTATTATTATATGCAACTAAACTAGGTGCAAATGGTCAGCCCATAATCCACCAAAATCCAATATACAAGCTCTCAAGAGATCTTCTAATACACGATTCACCCTCTCTGTTTGACCATCTGTTTGAGGATGATACGCAGTACTGAGATATAATTCTGACCCTAGAGCCTCTTGTAAGCTCTTCCAAAACCCACTAGTAAACAACGGGTCTCGGTCACTCGCAATGTTTTTAGGTACTCCATGGAATCTAACTACCCATTTCATATACAGTTCTGCATGCTTAGCTGCCGTTCTATTTGATTTGATCGGTATGAACCTTGCACTCTTGGTCAATTTGTCTACAATCACCCAAATACTATCGTGGCCCGATCTAGTCCTTGGTAACCCATCAATGAAGTACATTTAGACTTGTTCCCATTTCCACTCGGGAATTTCTAATGGTTGCAACAAACCACTATGCTTCTTTTGCTCAGCTTTAACTAGCTGGTAATTCATGCATTTGGATATAAACTTCACAACGTCTCTTTTCGTCCCTTCCCAGTAGTAGGTCTGCTTCATGTCTCAATACATTTTGTTACCACCGGGATGTATAGTCAGTTTTGAGTGATGACATTCTCTAAGCACTTCATCTCTCAATCCATTGACATTGGGCACAACTAGTCTTCCACTCTTTCTAAGCCATCCTTCCCGATCAAGCCCATACTTGTCCAATTTCTCACCATCGATATTCATCCCTACCTTAGGGATGTTTTCCATTAGGTTAGGATCGTCCCTCTGACTGGAACCAATCCTCTCAATCAAAGTCGGTTTGATCGTCCAACCAATCCCAAGGCTAATGGAAGCCCCGCCTCCATATGGACTACCGTACGTCCAACGTACGTTTATCCTCCAAGGATAATTAGATAACATCCAACGGATCCAAGGTAACGGGCGTCCCCAGATACCCCTGCTTCTAGTCCGCCTAAAACACTCGAGTCCCACCCAAGTCTATCCATTATATTGCTGCCCTCTCGAGTCCAACTAGAGCCAATCCATTTCCTTGCAGCCTTCTCGAGTCCAACTCGAGTCAATCTATTACCCATAAACTCAGACCCAATCTTGAGTATCCATTACCGACAAACTCTAATCCAGCGTGAGTCGTCTCCATATTCGTTGCATCTCCAAGATCAACGAACACCTATTTTCTTTTACGAGTTCAAGTCCAACTTGAATCGTCCTAACCTTCGTTGCATCTTCCATGATCAACGAACACATCCTATTCCTTCAAAAAGAACATCAACATAGGGTCCTAAACAATCCATTTCTTTGTATCTTTCTCTAGTCCCACTCGAGTCATCTCATAACCCTATCAAGTCTAACTCGAGGCAGTCCATACCATCGAATAGTCTTATCATGTCACACTGCCTATCACTCCCCGAGTAAACCAAGATATCATCCAATGAAAAATCACAACAACTATTTATCTCTCGCGCAAACCATCCTAGTCGAACTCGACATTCCCCAAGCACAAGCCCTAAAGGTCTAAACCAATATCAGATAAGCACTCAAGGAACATCTCCTCCTAATTCAAACAATCTACGTGAGATGATACTAGCAAAGCAACTAAGCAATCACAAGCAAACATACATCCATGACTCGATAAGACCACATTACAACAAATCATGTAAAGGCTAGTCGAACCACCTATCGGGTTCATCACAACTATAGGTTTATTGACTATCCCAGGTTCCAATCCCGACTTATCTACCAGGTCACTAGATATAAAGGAATGGGATGCCTCGCTATCAACAAAAATAGAACAGAAACATCATAAATAGAAAGCATACCTTGAATAATGACGCCCTTTCCCTTCGCCGCCGTAGTTGGGGCATTTGACGAAGAAGGAACAGCGTTGATAACATATGCTTTCACAATCTGCTTCTCCTTAGGGGGTTGCGGGCAATTATCCTTGTGATGTCTCACTTAGTCGCAATTGAAGCACTTCCTTTCCCCGGGCTTTTTCTGACAATCTCTAACATAGTGGCCCTTCTTGCCACAACTAAAGCACTCTTTATCTTTCTTGTCCTTCTTTTTCTGACCACCCTTGGTCTGATCCCGTTTTCTCTTATTCTGAGACTCCTTCTTACCTCCACCGCTTGCTTGCGGCTTTGGTTCCTCTACAGATGCAATAGCAACATCGGCCTTTGACTTAGGGTAAAGACTCTCCGATCTCAATGCTTTCCCCACTATAGACTCGAACGTCTCGTCGATGTGGTTTATCAGCCTTTCCCCTAAGTACTCGTCTAAGCCGGTTATGAACTTCTCGTTCTTCTTCTCGGTAGTGTCGATAAGAGGTAATCCATACTTCGATAAAGTATCGAACTCAGCAATATATTCCGAGACTGCCCAACCATTCTTCTTAAGCTCCAAAAATTTCCTAAACAATTCAGATTTGTGAGCAGTTGGAATGAACTTTTCGCTGAAGGAGTCATAAACTGATTCCAAGTAACTTGATCTTCAGGAGTAGCTGCTTTAATAGCATTCCACCAATTCATAGCTCTTCCTTGAAGCTGACGCGATGCTAACTTTCTCTTCATGGCATCATCGATTCCCAAGTCCTCGAAGATGCGCTCACAACTATCTAACCAATCTTGAACATCCGTAGCCGACTCCGTTCCGTGGAACGGCTTCCTGCCAAGACTAGTATAATCCTTGTTAAGCGTGGCGAAATCGGCCTTAGGCGCCTGCACTACTGCACCACCACTGTTAGCAGCATTAGGAACTGCTCCTCGAGCATCCCTAAGCATCTCTCGCATGAAGATAGTAAACATCATCCTCATATCAGAAACATCCCTATTGTTTACTCCTGAACCTGTACTCCTCGTATGTCGGCTCATCGTTCAATCTGTAAGGAGAAAACGATTAACCATCTCTTCAGTGGTGTCAGTGCAGTGCGACTCCATCCTTAGATATACTAATAGTATATATATATATATAGCTTTTGAAAACCCAAAGTATAACAAATACGCGCTCTCTTATACGTACTATCTCTCCCTGGTGTCTTTCCCTAGGTTAACTACGCAACCTAGAGCTCTGATACCAAATGTGACGGCCCACCCGCACCAGCCGACATTTCCTCCGAAATGCGCTGTACCGATGTCCAACCAGCATGGGACGGTCGTCAAAGAAAAAAAAGGAAAGGATACGGTGAACTAACAAGGAACCTATAGAATGTCTCACAGCGCATGGAATAAAATACAATAATAACGTACTTTGACATAAAACAGGCGAGATAGTGCATAAGCTGAAAACTAAACATCATAGCAGCGGAAAATCCAAATATAGCTTATGTTCCACATCATCATTATTACAACTTTTGAAAACTGTCTCTAAAGCAAATAAGAAAGGTACACTACTAATGCCCAAAGTAGTGACCAGCAGCGACACAGGGAGAATATATATATATATATATATATATATATCATACGTGGGAGCCTCCTTCTCGTCTCCGGTACAGCTACTCGTGCATACCACCTAACCTGTCTCTAGTCTTCTCGTTTAAGAGCACCCAGAGTAATAAGAAGAGATATAAAACTCTAGGTCAGACAAAAGACTGGTATGAGCGATAAGCAGCAAAACAGAATAATAACAGGTATACTAAACTGTACCTGAACCTGCAACCAAAGAGTTAGCACTGCATATTGTACAACACTTTAAGGTTCCACTAACATGTGGTGTAAATAATAAGGGGGTGGGGTGTACATGACATAGTGATGGCAAAACAATCAAGCATAGCAACCATCCTCACATCTCTCACTCATTGCGTAAAGCATACGATATCCACTACTTTGATCACCCAAATCCTTGCTATGATCACTCTGCCCCATGGAGTCATGACGACTCCACTGCACTGATCCATAGCCACTAGTCCTTGCTATGTCCACTCTGCCCCATGAACTCATAACAACTCCACTGCACTGGCTCATAGCCATGCTACGATCACCCTGCCCCATGGAGTAATAACTACCCCACTGCACTGATCCGTAGCCTAACATCTGTCTTGGTGGTGAATCAAAGTTGTGGACGTCGATAACCCATTTGCACACATCCCGCAGCAAAGCCCAACTCATGAAGTTAACTCGTTGGTTCCCAACTGGATCATGGGTTCTACTTCCTATTTGGACTTCCTTTGCATATCGGGTTTTGGTCGAATTGGAGTTGGTCTTCAAAAGAGTCGTCGCGTGGAAATAGAAGTACACGCCCAGTTTGGTTCGGTTGTATAGTGTTCCAGTTCCTCCATTTGATTCAGTTTGGCATGCTCCAGCCTCTGGTTCGGTTCGGTTGCTTTTCATCCCCAGACGCCGGTTCGGTTCGGGTCCCCTACGTTCGCATCGGTTCGGTACTCCTGCCTTCGTGGCACTCCGGTTCGGTTCTCTACCCCTCTCGCTTTGGTTCGGTCCACGTAGATCTGATCCCACGCCTTCCTACCGTTCCGATCCGACCCCAACTCCACTCGGTTTTAATGGCCTTCCTTTTTACCCTTGCATCCTCTTGTGCCAGGTTCCGGTCCGGTTCGTACCCTCTTTCCCAGTCCACCGATCTGATCCGAGCCTCATATCCGATCCGATCTGAAACCCTACACAACTTTCTGCAACTTTTTCCAGCTACTGTTTTCACGCCATTCGACGGTGTTTTCGGCTAATCTATCTTTTCTAAACAATCACAAAGCAAACCATGTAGTCATAGCAACATGTATAATCATCCACAAACACCAAAACAACAATATGATATGTTAAAATGGATCAAACATACCTAAAACCCATATTTTCCCCTTAATCATGTTTAAGCACAACTAATGATAGGATTAACAAAACTTAGCCAAATTAACCCAAATTTCTAATAGAGGCAAAAATGATGTTTTAGAATTTTACAAATTTTTCCAGATTTTTCTGAGCCATAATTTCGCTAATTAACTGTAATTAGTGTAAAAACAAAACTAATCACTCACCTTAGCCACAAACAAACTATAGATCTGAAATTATCCTTTGTTTGGCGTTGTCCCCAAGGCTACACAGCAGCTCTAACCTTGATTTGGTGTTAATTTGCCTTGATTTGACGTTACTAAGCTTAATCCTTGATTAAAAGATGATTTGGAGGTGTTTTAGAGGTTGGAGGCTATTGTTAGGTTGAGAGGAATGATAAGTGGCGGCTGAAAAATGAGAAAAAGGTGTTCTCTAAACCCTAACAGCCCTTAAATACTCCAAATCCCGAAATGAGTTATGGGCTCATTCACTAATCACCTCATTTGGCCCGGTTAAGCAGTTTTTCACCTTCTAAACCTTATTTCAGCCATATCTCTCAAACAGTAAGTCCGTTTTTCACATATGACCACTCTACGGAAAGGTAAACCATCATTCGGATCTAATGGAAGTGGTTTTAGGTCAAAACTCCTTCCCAATTAAAAGTTATGGCTGAAACAAGATCAGCTAGGGGCAAAACGGTCATTTAAAAATCGGCAAAAATCTTGAACAAGGGAAATGACCCCAGTAGTCGTTCTCCAAAGTTACACGACCATACGACTTCGTACGAAAAAGAAATAAATATTCTACGATCCTCCGATGCGTAGAATGCGGGTCATTACAGATACGTTGGGAAAGTATCTGTTCGCGTCCGACGCGTCGAATACCACCGGATATTTTCCCAACGTCTCCCGAACGTTCCAGCTGAACCGTCAAAAGTTGCCTCGCGTCGGACGCATGCGCTGACTCCAGCGTGGCAACTTTTGACTTCGACCGCACCCTAAAATAGTGTAGCTACTGAAGAGCGTTTATTAAAAAAATCCACCCGTTCTCATATGGTTATTCGCTTCAATTTCATTGTATGCGAGGTTAAAAGCAGGTCAAGATCTCAGTGGTTTATACTTGTTGATGTTTCGAAACACTGGTTACAATAGTGCAAAAATAAAGTTATAGGGGTGAGTGAAATTAGTTATCGGTGATAACACGTAAACATGTAACATTCTTGAGATTAAGGGTTGTGGAAAAATAAAGTTATAGGGGTGAGTGAAATTAGTTACCGGTGATAACTCGTAAACAGATAACATTCTTGAGATTAAGGGTTGTGGAAAAATAAAGTTATAGGGGTGAGTGAAATTAGTTACCGGTGATAACACGTAAACAGGTAACATTCTTGAGATTAAGGGTTGTGGAAAAATAAAGTTATAGGGGTGAGTGAAATTAGTTTATGGTGATAACACGTTAACAGATAACATTCTTGAGATTAAGGGTTGTGGAAAAATAAAGTTATAAGGTTGAGTGAAATTAGTTACCGGTGATAACACGTTAACAGGTAACATTCTTGAGATTAAGGGTTTAGGAAAAATAAAGTTATAGGGGTGAGTGATATTAGTTACCGGTGATAACACGTTAAGAGGTAACATTCTTGAATTTTGCTATTTATACATCACCCAAGCACTGTACAACTAACATTTTACATAAATTCAGTAATCAAATCTGCATTGGCGAGCATTTCCAAACTAAGTATAAATTATAAATCAGAGCGTAAAGAAACCAAAAACTGCAAAACAAATACCAACAATTCATGTCATGGCTCCCAGAAGTACCAGAAGTACAATGAGGCGACGCTTAGATATCACCGAGGCATCAAGCTCATCTGGTAAGGCAGTGCAAATGGTTATATATATATATATATATATATATATATATATATATATATATATATATATATGGTTATATATATATATATGGTTATATATATATATGGTTATATATATATATGTATATATATACATATATATATATATATATATATATATATGCGAGCGTTCAATGACACCCTTTATTCTGCATCCCCTATTAGCCTTCTTATTTTCCACCTCTTATTTATATTATTTTAATATGAGTGAAAGGTGAGAGAGTTAGTGGAAGGAGAGAGGAAAGAAATGTGTGGTGAAAAAATGGTAGGTTAAAGGGGTGCTCACTATTTGGAGTGTCATTGAACGCTCCTTATATATATATATATATATATATATATATATATATATATATATATATATATATATAGAGAGAGAGAGAGAGAGACTACATTAATCTTATTTGTTAAGTTGTGAGATTTAGGAGCAGTTGGTATAAAATTTTCGACATTTAATTTCTACTACATTTAAAAGCAGGAGTTGCTTAGATTGTTTCGTTCAAAACATCATAGGAACCATTTTCTAGTACATATGAATTTCTGAAATTTTGGAATTTTAAATTCAAGAAAAGGAAATACCATTTGTTATCTTTAACAAAAATACTCTTCCATCTTACTGGTAGTCTTGGTTATTGTAATATTATCTTTATAGTACATTTTATATTTGTGCTTCTTTATTATTCTTTGTATGTGAATTGAAAAGATCATTTAATTTATTCTGTAAGCTCAGAAACTTATTATTTATTTATTTATTTTATTTTTTATTTTTTGGGCGCGCGCGCGCGTGTGAATTGAAAAAATCATTTGTTTAATTCTGTATGCTATGTGAACTTTTAGGATTTGGTATGAACTGATAAGTAAATGATAAAAGATGTCTGATAAGTTTTGAATAATAAAGAAACTGCATTCCAATACATTTGTGAAATAGATTCTTTGAAGAAAAAGAAGAATGACCATGCCCACAAAAGAGGGGGGAAAAGGAGGACACTATCATATTCAAGGAAATGCAATCAAAGATTCTGCTAAGTGTGAAGGTACGTATATTAGTAGTACATTGGCAAGGGAATGTCATCCGATCCAACATAAACATATATATTATATGTAACAGAAGTTATATTGGAGCAAAAGAAAGGAAACAACAAGGATCAGTCTTACAATACATATGAAAAAGATGATGAACCTAAAAGTTGAGCATTGCATTAAGGCAGCAACCCATGAAGCAGAAAGATGAACACACAGATATGTGAAGGTTGCTTACCTAACTAGGTCAGATGATAGAAAGTGGGACAAATTTGGACCTGGTGACTGCCCAAAATGTGGGATAGACACCAGGTTCAGATCAATATTGGGTTGTTGTTTTGTTCTGTTTTTTTTTTTTTTTTTTTTTTTTTTTTTTTTTTTTTTGTGCTTGTAAGCAACTCTGGCAATGAAAATGAAATATTTGTCTGTTTAGATGTATTTGTATTCCGGTTGATTTTTGTAGCCAGGTATATATTCTTATATGACTGAGAAATTTTAGTAACATTATCCATCTTCTAAGATTTTTCTTTCTTTTATGTATGTAATCCTTGTTGGTGCAAATATCATAGTGATTCAATATGTTTCTACAAAAATTATACAATTTTAAATGTTTGAAATGAAATAAGTTGCGGAACATGAAGGTAACTGCAATAGTAGCGGCTGATAACAAAGTATATGTACATGTGCACAGCTTTTCTCTTTTACAATAATTATTATTTGTCAAACCTAATTGACTTCGAAAAACGTTATTTGCAGTTCAAACTAAGGCACCAATATTATAGAACTTCCGTTTACATTCCCTTTTAGCAAATTGCAAAAATTACCATACTGGATAAGTCATTTAAGATGGTCATAAGAACATGAGTTGATAGTTTTAGGTGTTGGAAGCAGAGCTTTAAAACAGTAAAAGCCAAACCAGTTTTAAAATTCTGAAAGTAAATTATGTAAAACTGAAGATTAGCGTGTGTTGATACGCTTTTTTCACACGTTAAGATTTTGGCTACCGACGCTCTCAAGTTTTGAAAATATTGTCAGAAAACATAAAGCAATTTGGTCGGATCGCTAGATGTTCGAAGAGATTTGGAAATAACATCGATTCGTAAATTCGTCGTCGATGGACTTGGAATAACTGACGTGGTAAAAATACGTGATTCGCTCGGTCCGATTAGCTTAAAATGCTTGAACGTGTCGGCCCGATCATCACGTAGCAAAACTCGTCGTGGAAAAATACATGATTTTTTCTTACCATATTTACCAAATTCAAACTATATAGCCATGAATACAAGCGACAAGTTAGACATCAGCGTATCAATTGATGAAAAGAACACCATCATTATTAACTATTTATAAAACAGGAGTCTCCTTTAGTATAATCCAAAAATAATAATAATAATTGCATTCATCCCGATAAATATATATGCACCAGTTTCATTCTAGTCAATAGTTTAAAGGGGAAACAATTACTTTCCATAAGATGTAGGCAATACAAAAATTTGGATGCAAAACTGAAACCAGAAACACAGAAGAAAATAAAATTCAATGGCACACACAAAGGCAGACGCGCAAACCCATACAATTTAGGTGACCCAATCATTAAGTACGCCATCCTTCATAAGCAATGAAACCTTTTCTACTTGTGCAGAAGTGCATTCTTTTAACAGTTGCCTACTATTTTGCACCTTTTTTTACTAGTTTATTCAGCACACAATTTTCTCCATTAATTTATATCAGTGCAGGGTGCATCTCTACACACAGTTTACAAGCAAAGTTTGTTTGATCTTAAAAGAAATTAAAACAAACAAAGAAATAAGGATAAAGATCAGCCGTTGCAAAAAAGATCAGTCACATCCGGGGTTGGCGCCGAGAATTGACAGACCCAAAGCATTTTCACAGATAAAGGCCCTCCAAGCAATCACCTTTTGAGTTTTTTCCCCAACTTCATTTTGCTGAAATCAAACAAACAAAGCAAATTTGAAAGGCATGTAAGTAGGTAGTAGCTAGATTACGTAAAATAATCGAAATTGCCTGCGTATTGTTATATGCAAGCTCTTAGTCGATTTTTTAATGCTTATAATGATGAATTATAACTACTTCGGATTCGAATCTGATTAGGTGAGCAGGACAAAGAAAGTTTCATATAAACAATAGGAAGATCATGCATCACAAAGGTTCAAAGTGACTAAAGAACTTCACCAATGTAGTACCCCTTGTTTTTAAATCCTACACAGAAAACTGCAAAAATCAAATGCAAATTTTGAAGATTTTCAACCAATGTTAGAATTTTTAAGAAATAAATCCAATAAAACAACTATTAAAGGTTAAGTTATACCTCCAATCACGTCAAGAAGTTATAACAAACAATCCTTAACCTTTTTAATGAAACTAATCATGCACATAGCT
Organism: Allium sativum; assembly: GCA_030737875.1. Classification (NCBI taxonomy): domain Eukaryota; kingdom Viridiplantae; phylum Streptophyta; class Magnoliopsida; order Asparagales; family Amaryllidaceae; genus Allium; species Allium sativum. The sequence continues at coordinate 973,196,948 of CM060920.1, forward strand.
CTCCATCAATCTAGTATTTGAATTGTCATGCATGTGTGCAACATATATAGAAACACAAACAAATTTTCCACAAGTGCCAATAATGCGCTTTTTAAAGGCCAACTAAGAGAGCTACATTAATGATTATAAAGAGCATTTCGCAAATCATGAAAACTTAAACCAATTCAGCCTTCTAATAAACCATCAAATTCAATGAGTGGATCGCCAATATCCTAATATTAACCTTAGACCATCATTCATTATGTCAACCACATCTCGTTGCAAGTAGATGTGTACATAGGTACACACATATCTGCATGTGCACGGACATTGTTGTCGCAAATAATTTGATCAATTCTCCTATGTTATAATGTATGTTGTACCTACTGATCACATTAAAGTGCTGATTCAAACGTAATAAAATTGCAGCTATTTCACTGCTAAAACAAGCAAGATAAGTTCTTAAGAATTTTATGAATAGAAAGAAAGGGAAAAAAATATGCTACCGTAGGGCCAGAGCAACTATTCCGTACGTAGGTAATAATATATATATTGCCATATAGTTTCTCTACTTCGAAAAATTCATTTGGCCAAAAAAAAGTGATATTGATCTTAATAACGAAGAAGAGAACAATGCTGGTAGCCATTTAAATTGTTCTAAGAACAAAAGGTAACATTACCTTTTCATAGAACCCTGCAAAATGCTCTAAGGTTAAACTAATTTTTTTACCTTTTAAACTCTGCAACTTTTGGATCAGCTCGGATGGACATGCAAATGTGGTGGAAGATGCTTGTTGGTTAATGATCAGCACGGTAATACTTTATATTCCTTCCTGCAAATTCTTGAAAATGTGAAAAGGAACTAAAATTCTGTAAAAAGGGTCGCTCCTCACTTAGAGCAATATTGGAACAAATGAGAGAGTAAACTACTAAAAGACCCCATAGGTACCAAAGTATTGATTAATATAAAGAAAGCCTCTTCAATCTTGACAAAGAAATGAATAAGCAAAAATCAGATGGATACGTGAAGGTGACCAATGTTCCAAAAAAAAAAACGATGTAAAAATGACCAGCACAAGGAGAAAGAACATGATCAAACCCTCAATCGACATTACAATCACAAGACCTTAGCGTTTCTCAGTTTTGTATCCGCTTCAAAACAAATCTTGTTTCGACTGATTGCCTAACCATGTTCACCGAAATTTATATTTAGCTAAATCATTATCATTATCGTTTATCATTTAAGAAAATTATATTTAGCTAAAACACATAAATACCTTACACAAACAAATTAATCTAGAAAGATAGTCTGTAATCAAAAAAGCCATCCATGTGTAACTATACTTCAAATCCAAATAAAAATATGAAATTTACTTAAAAATCTGCATGAAGATATCACATCTTATTGATACAGAATGTACACCTTAAACTTGGTATTTAGAGTTTTCAAGCACATACCAATAACAACTGATGCATTATATATAAAAAATGCACTGATTGGAATTAAAGCGTGTTCAATATTCAACAAAACTTACTCCTTCCTCAATATCTTAGGCAGTTCCTGCTGTATCAGACTTGATGCAGGCGAAAGCTGCAACCCCAACAAATCATTTATGCTATACATCCTCCTCTCATCTGTTAAAAAAAGCATAATAAGGTACTCATGTATGTTCGCATAAAATAACACAAATAAATCCATGGCATATGCATATATCTTTAGTAGTTGGCTTAGAAACACAAAATTTTGATCCGACCGTGAACTTCGAAAGGTGTCCTTACATGTCTTTATCTTTATATATCACTTTAAAAGATGATATAATATATAAATATCAAGGAAAAGATACAAGTACATGGAACAAACTCTGATTTTGTCAAATTATATATACTTACCATCCACATAAGAATTATATATACTTAATCTCTACATAAGAGAGGCGTCTGTATTACAACATTTATTCATTTACAAAAGCGTTAACTCACGTTAAGAATAATGAATTTAAATTCTACAAATGAGTGATGATCTTATTAGACAGCGGCTATGTACTAATATACAAGAATTAAATACAAACTGGTTACACTCACATGTACATTAAATCAAGGCGTCTGTAATTTGAACAGGCGCGTAAATTTGGCATAACTGTTCCACTTCCAACTAAAAGGTAAAACAAGCTAAGGATATAGAAGAAACTACCATTACTTTAAAACGAGAACTAATAATATAGAAGAAATGCAAGTAAAAGGAAATAGCAATAGTTTCACTTAGCACAGAGATAAGGACTGAATCAATGAAAATCATCTCTTCCCGCCACTGGTTTACACCTTTGCCACTTGCAACCATAAGCCAAATTAGGTATTCTTTTTGCAAACTAATACTATGGCTCCTTATTTTTGCAAATACAAACTCCAAATCAGGTGCCCCTTGTCCGGCATTTTTCGCCGATTTAGTACTATTAGTTAGTAGTACTCGAAGATGTTGAAGTCTTTGCGAATGAGAGAATGGCACAGACCTTTACTGCATTGTTGTTCATTTAGACTCAGGTCGGTGTTCTTATTTGTGCTATTTGCTCCTGCAACTATCGTCATCGGCTTCAAGTTTCTAACAATGTGCAAGAACGTAAAAACGACAATAATACATAATCCAAATTCGACAACTCCAAACATAAGGAATATGCTTCAACAAGGATAAAGAAACAAACATACCGAAGACATACCAGCTATAAGTCTGGCTTCAAATTACAACAAAGGATACCATTGGGTATTAGATTATTACGGAATCATTGGCAAAATATCATCCTCTAATTATGAGTTACCAAACTTTAAAAGGTCCTTTCCCTGCCCATTATTTCTGAGACAAATGGAACAGTATGCATCTCTCTCATTTTAATTTCTCAAAAAGTCTTTGTGCAACCTGCCATTGATCAGAACATTTTTTTTGTTTTATTAATTTTCTAAAACTGTTTCAGAAAGAGCAACAATAACTAAGCAACGATTATTCTTTATGCAAGCGACGATAGTGGATACATGAACCTAAAAAATTACTATACAAATAAATAAATAACCTATTCACTTATCTGGTATATTATCAGGTCATGCTCCAAATCTTTAATATCAGAAAGACGTGTGTACTAAACAAAAATCTAGTATCCAGAAGAGGTTCAACAATGTGTTGCCAAATGATTTACAAATCACTCGACATTGGATTGTGTTGATCATATCTCTTTAAGAACAATCCTTAATTCATTTAGCAATACATTGCCAAATAAGGTACGTACTATTAAGTAAAATAAATAACCAATTGCATTTTGTACTACGTACAAATGCAATTACTACTTACTAGGAGTGTGCATTATTCGGTTAAACAAAATAAACCAACCAAACCAATTTATTTTGGTTGGTTTGGTTCGGTTTTGAAATTAAATTGGTTTGTAATAGGCCCGGGATAATATTAAGTTCGGTTATCGGTTTAACAAATTCATCTCTTCCTGCAACTGGTTTACACCTTTGCCACTTGCAACCATAAGCCAAATTAGGTGTTTTTTTTGCAAACTAATACTATGGCTCCTTATTTTTGCAAATACAAACTCCAAATCAGGTGCCCCTTGTCCGGCATTTTTCTCCGATTTAGTACTATTAGTAGTACTCGAAGATGTTGAAGTCTTTGCGAATGAGAGAATGGCACAGACCTTTACTGCACTGTTGTTCATTTAGACTCAGGTCGGTGTTCTTATTTGTGGTATTTGCTCCTGCAACTATCGTCATCGGCTTCAAGTTTCTAACAATGTGCAAGAACGTAAAAACGACAATAATACATAATCCAAATTCGACAACTCCAAACATAAGGAATATGCTTCAACAAGGATAAAGAAACAAACATACCGAAGACATACCAGCTATAAATCTGGCTTCAAATTACAACAAAGGATATCATTGGGTATTAGATTATTACGGAATCATCGGCAAAATATCATCCACTAATTATGAGTTACCAAACTTTAAAAGGTCCTTTCCCTGCCCATTATTTCTGAGACAAATGGAACAGTATGCATCTCTCTCATTTTAATTTCTCAAAAAGTCTTTGTGCAACCTGCCATTGATCAGAACATTTTTTTTGTTTTATTAATTTTCTAAAACTGTTTCGGAAAGAGCAACAATAACTAAGCAACGATTATTCTTTATGCAAGCAATGATAGTGGATGCACAAACCTAAAAAATTACTATACAAATAAAATAAATAACCTATTCACTTATCTGGTATATTCTCAGGTCACGCTCCAAATCTTTAATATCAGAAAGACGTGTGTACTAAACAAAAATCTAGTATCTGGAAGAGGTTCAACAATGTGTTGACAAATGATTTACAAATCACTCGACATTGGATTGTGTTGATCATATCTCTTTAAGAACAATCCTTAATTCATTTAGCAATACATTGCCAAATAAGGTACGTACTATTAAGTAAAATAAATAACCAAATTGCATTTTGTACTACGTACAAATGCAATTACTACTTACTAGGAGTGAGTATTATTCGGTTAAACAAAATAAACCAACCAAACCAATTTATTTTGGTTGGTTTGATTCGGTTGGCACGGGATAATATTAAGTTCGGTTATCGGTTTAACAAAATTAACCGAACTTTTACTGTATTTTCGAAATTATCGATATTATAATGAATATTTTAGGTTAGTTTAGTTATTTAAGTAATGTTTAATCATCACCTATGTATCAAAATTAATATTAGAAAGCATAAAAATCATAAATAATAATACTCTAATCATATATTTATAATTTATTTCAAATTATAGTGAATATTCCCAACACTAAATGTAAAACATTTTTAGTTCGGTTTAATTGGATAACCAACCGAACCAACCAAACTTAATTTGGTTGGTTTGGTTTGATTTTCATTTTTATTGGTTTTAGTTTGGTTTGACAAATTTCATCATCGGATAAACCAAACCAACCAAATGCTCGCCCCTAGCAATTACTATATATCATATTCTACCTCGCTGATTTATCTTATCGTCTTGAGCAATTATTTCTATTAAATTGAATTTTCGCAACATCTCAGGTTTTATTTTCCTACTTATATATTTAACCTATGGCATTAACACGTTAATATATATGGGTGTTGTATGAGTTGATTTGTGGAGTGTTTAGTGTGATTTGTATATATTTATCTATATGAGTGTCTTGTGAACGTCTTTAATTTCATTATTGTGTACATCTTGTTTCTCTTCATTGTGAGTACTACTGAGTAACGTTGTGTGCATTTGTGTGTGTGGCCTGTGTAAATTTATTTGCGCACAAACCTTATTTGTCTACATACATTAGTGTGTTTATTTACACTAGCAAGTTCTAGCATCCATTGTACATGTGTGTTGTTCTTTCTATGTCAACCTATTTCGTGCATTTTGTTTTTTCTCCAGGGTTGCAACTGGAAAGTATAGTTCTGGTTAAAAAAGAGATTTGGCCAAATCTCAATATTAGCAAATATAGCGTGCAAGCAAAGCAAACAAAGTTCGTGTTAAACCTCATACAGTCATCTTCAAAGATGATTCAAACTATACTTTGAACTATTCCATAATTAAAAAGGAGTTTCTGATATTGGGTTTCTAAAAAAACACTTTTAAAATATAAGATCAGTCCTAATGGTAGTTTTGTGCACTTCACCATTTAATATCCTAAAAACTAAACAAAATAGCCCTTACACCCAAAAGCAGCTTGGCATTTTATTTCAACGAATTAACAAATTGCTTAAGCAAGGTAATCCAAAAACTCTGAAAGCTTGGAGAAGCAAAATAATTTTTAAATATACTTCTTTTGCCTTGGGCCTCCAGAATTGCTGTTGCAAAAATAAAATAAAAATAGTCCTGTATGTCTTGTATGTTGACAGATAGAAAGCACAAACCAAACCAGTTCATATAATTTGTTTTTTAATCAAAACAGTTTTTCAATTTGAATTCCGTGCAGTGTAACCTTTTCTACTTATGCAGAGCAGAAATGCATTTTTTAACAGTTGCCTGCTGTTTTGCACCTTTTTTCCTAGTTTATTCAGCAAACAATTTTCTACTCTTGCACTAGGTGAATGAAAAGTATAACTATAAGGTTCATTCATCCTAGTAAATGCCACAGCTTGCCTACTGTTTTTGCAAAGTTTGTTGGATCTTAAAAGAAATTAAAAGAAATAAAGAGGAAGATCAACCGTTGCAAAAAACAGTGTCACATCCAGGCCCAGCTACGAGAGTTGAGAGACCCAAAGCATTTTCGCAGATCAAGGCCCTCCAAGCAAATAATTCTGAGTTTTTTCCCCAACTTCATTTTGCTGAAATCAAACAAACTTAGCAAATTTGAGAGGCACATAGGTAGGTAGTAACTAGATTACGTAAAATAATCAAAATTGCCTGTATATTGTTATATGCCAAGCCCTTAGTTTTAATGTTTATATGATGAATTCTAACTACTTCAGATTCGAACCTGATTATGAGAGCAGGACAAAGAAAGTTTCATATAAACAATAGGAAGACCATGCATCACAAAGGTTCAAAGTGACTAAAGAACTTCACCAATGAACTAAAGGCATTTTAATTATCATTGACTAGAAGTGCATGTATGTGTGTGCACACGTATTTTTGTGCGCCCCCTAGGACATCCACCTTAGAAGCCTTGGGCTAGGACTAGGTCTGCTCACATCAAATTCAATCACACATTATTAATATACTGGATAAACGTGAATAATGGTAATGGTAAGTAACATGAATACAGTACTCATATATATAGCACTAAAGCTAGCAAATTTGGTGACCATTATCTCTCAAAAATAGACCCAAAACTTTCCTCAACTACTTCCCAGGATCATGGGCAAAAGTAATGACACCATATTTTACAAACTGACCAGCCTTGAAGCTAATTTGATATCTACCCTTTCCGTATATCATCTTGATACTATCTGGGTTATAAGTACATGACAATAAGCTTCATATCAATCAGTTGAGTGAGTTCAATTACAAAATGAATGCCAAATAAGTGAATAAAAATCCACCACTTAGTAACATAAATAATACCAAGAATACTTAGAATCAAATTATTTTACATAATTTCTCACAGGGCAAAGGAAGAAAAGAAAAAGCATGCACTGATCATTGAACTCGTATGCTGATCAATCTATCAAAGGATTTATTGTTTCTGAATGAACAATGAAACCAAAGCTGTCAGCAAAGCCTTCAAAATTTTCAACCATGGGATAGGTTTTCAAACTTTTATCTTTAATGTCATAGCAGTAAAGCCCTTCGGTGATTGGGTCTTTGAATAGAATTCTTCTACCACCATAAATGTATAGTGGAACAAGGGGGGATAGTTCCAAGACCGGTCTGTAAATTTCTAGTTTGTACCAGGGAGTCCAAACGGCATTGTTTTTGTTGTTGAAGTCATACTCATGGAGCCTCCATATGTTCATCTCCATTAACATATCAACGGGAGGAGTCATATCATAACAACAAAACTTGCCTTCCAACAATGCAAAATGCCATCCGCTTCCATACACATCAAGCCTCCACTTAACAGGTGACTGAATAATCCGCATCTCCTCGGTCCCCAAATCAAAAACAAGAACAGGAATGGGATCACCATCTGATGAAGGCCATATTTCCCAGTATAGCACTCCATCAACACATACTGGTTGCTGGCGGAAACGGCCGACCACATATCCATTAGACACGTTGACGGTTTTCCAAGATGAACCATTGCGCGACACAATGAGTATATGAATCGTCGAAATAGCTCTGGCTCTAATAATTATTTGAACGATTTTGTATCTTCTGCTTTCAGCATCAAAGCCAAAACCCAACTCATTGTACCACCACGTTGTTGGTGTGGGTGCAGAAGGTTTGTTTTTTGTTTCGTACTGAAAAGGCTCAAGCAGATCTGGAAGTGGGATAATTTCTCCTGAAGATGGATTGAACAGAGCTATTTTTTTGTTGACACTTCCGTGCAAACAAACCATGCCATACGAAGATGGTAGTGCATATTCGTATGAATGGGTAGCGATGGTTTTGGTATACGCATAGCCATCCATGCGCATGTTGAACAAGTGCAAATTTGACGCACCATCCCAACTTAGAAGATGGGAAGCTTTCATGTTGCGTTTTTTATGTTCTTCGATGAATTGAGGATCGTTTACAATTGAACTGAATTGTTTGGAAATAGATCTGAATCTACATAGTGATTTGCAAGGAAGATTTAAGAAAATTTCACTTACAATTTCAGGAGGGATATATCTGTTCGCCGTCCTCCTTTTTCTGAGGTTCGTACCCATCGTGGTATTTGCTTCCTTCCTATCTGATCCGATTGAAATTTGAAATAGCGGCAGAGAGATGAACCCTAATGTAAATATACTTAAATCTTTAGCAAATATCATTTTTGTACGAAGATGTATTTGAGTGTTGATGCACTGTCTAGTTTTAACTGAGGAATGTTTCGGTTGTACTGAGTTGTAATTATTTTGCTTGTCAGCTGCTATCTATATTCGAGCGTTGTGAAACAATGTTTCCTTGGCTACTCTTTTGGGCTGAAAAGCCTTAATAAAGCTATACCCACTTTCAAGAAGAAATCGATATTTATTTGTGTTATATGTTTGATTGGATGTTTGGTTGATTTATTTCTTTGTTGGTGGTTATCGTTATATATTTCCCTTCGTAAACATGTGACCTTTGAGGTTACCTGCTTGTAAGAAGAAGATTCATTTTATATGAATTAGATTTTATTATCTAGTTATTATGCATATATATATATATAATGATATATGAGTCATAATGTTGGGGTACAGATTGGAGGGATCCAACAGGATTCCCCAATGTTTTGGATGATACACTCGTGAACTGTCTAACCTAAGTATCACTAAAATAGATGATGCTTGTTGAATAAAATTCAACATTGCTATATTAATAATCGAAAAACACTATTGGTTAAGCTATTGGAGGCAAATGGACTAAATTTAGCATTTTGAATATTATTAATCGCCTTAAGGCAGAATTTCTAAGTTTTGAGATTATAAATTGTTTTATGACCAAAAACAAGTTTTTGAATTGATTGTATATAAGATTTATAAAATAAAGTTTTATAAATTAACTAAGATTTATAATTGGATTTTTATTAAGTATTTTATAAATGATTTTATAGTGAATTCACGTTTTATAAACAAGTTTTATAAATAACCTTTTCAACTGTTGAAACTTAACTAAATTTTAAGATTACGTTTTATGATACTATAAACAAAGATTCAATGAATGACTAATTTTTACAATTGATTTCTAAGTGTTTGAACTTAGCAAAGATTTATCAAGTTATTAAACAAGGTTTTATTAACGAATGAGTTTTAATTAATGATTTATAATTATTTGAAATAAGATTTACGAAATGAATTATTGAACTTGTAAAGTAATTTATAAATGATTTCATAACTTAAGAAGAATTATATTAAGTTCAAAGAATTGAAATGTAGCTTCTAAATGAATGGTTTTATAAGCTAAGTTGTAAAAGATTTGGTTTATGATCAAATGAGATTTTATAAGTTTCGAAATAAAGATTCAAGTTTCCAAGATTAATATTTTAAAAGGAGAATATTTATAATATTCTGATTTGACTTGTAATGAATTCTGAATATGGAGCTTGCATTATCGTACGAATTTTGAAGATGTAATCACCGTTATTTGTTAAACAACTTAGATGGAATTTGAAGATTGGTATTGAGTATGATCACTCTCACTTTATATCTTGTTTGTAGTCAATACCAATGTTTTTGGGTTTTATAAGAAACGATGTATACCATGACATTGTTTTGACCCGCGTAAGTTTTATTACTATATTTATACCTTTGAGTTGAGTATAAATATGTTTTCTAAGTATGAAAAATATGATTTGTGAATATTCTTATTCTATTAAAATAAGTGATATGGTTTCCAAGTATAAAATGAAGAGATTTGTGAATATAATTATTTCGATGAAATAAGTATATGAAATTGATTTTTAAGAATCGACGAAATTATTTTAATAAATGATTTAATTAAAGGGGATTATGCTGCAGATATGCTTGAATGTGTAAATGCGGTTGATGTTTAAAGAAATGACCATCACCTAAATACTTTTTTTTGAATTAAAAAGTTTTGGTTCGAGGTACCAAGATCGAAAGGATCCGAAACCACTTTGAACTGGCTTGACATTCAAACTTGTATGTAGGTATCCTGATGACTATGACTATGATTATGATTATGATGTGAAGGCATTGACCTTTGGAATAGAAAGGACTGCTTATTAATGTCCTGGCTAGCTACCATGGTTATATATATTGTATTTGTAGCAGTGGTCCTTTTGTTCTGGGGATCTGCATGTGTCGGATTTTCTTGCTACTAATACTAAGGGTTATTCTTAACAGGATGTTGTAAAATATTTCCTTCAGTTTGTCATGTTCCTGGACAACTTGTATGGATTGATGTTTGACATCGCATTTCTTATATCATGTACATTGATTCCTACAAACGTGCATCTGTTTGGTGGCAGAGAAGGTAAGGCATCTACTCTTAGCTTTACATCGTTCTCTGAGACGTATAAGCTCATAGGCTGTACTTCTATGGATGTCAAATAGTGATCGATGGGATAACAATGTGGCATTCAAAGGTGGTATGTGCTATGATATGAATGGTATACACAACCTTTGTCCTCATCATTCGGAAATGGTGAAATGGGGCCCGCTTGATGGCTATGTGGGTCGTGTCCATTAGGGTGTTGTATCACCCCGTATATATATATATATATATATATATATATATATATATATATAATTTGTCAGAAAATATCGATATTTTATTATTTCAGAATTTTGTCCTGAAACATATACCAATGTGTTCGTGGTTATTTTCTGATTTGTTCTCATATATGGATTGCTACAAACCGAGCTCGTATGGGGAAGTTGTTGACAAACAAAGGTTGGAAAAATTACACGCGTATATATGCGCATAAGTTGGAAACTTAAATGTTGGGTATACGTTATAAACGGAAGAAAATAATTTGCATCAGTAATATTCGGAAAGAAAACGAACATTAAAAGCCAACGTTAAACATTATTTAATTCTCAGCAAAATTAACGTAAATGGCGCAAGTCATGGGTCGACACACCCTAAAGGTGCGTCAATACACAGGTCAACCCACAAGGGGTCTGGGTCGACCCATATCTAAGCCAATTGACGTTATATTTTTGATGTTTAAGGTTCATGTTTTTTTATTATATTAAATCCGACGCACCAAAATCTACTGTACACCTATAAATAGACTAGCAGAGCCTAGCCTCCAACTCATATTTTTCTTAGACGATGTCAAGGCTCTGCCATTTTCTTTCTTCTCTAAATCTTTCTAAATAATTTTTAGGAATTCAGATTCAAGATTTGAGGACAAAGAATGTAGATCTACGATATAGGTGTTCATAATTCTTGTCCATGTAAGCTAAATTCTATGAATCTGAATTATTCGGATTTATTTTATTCTTTTATCATCAGATTTATAAATCCATGGTTATTCCAATACTAGGTTCAATTAGAAAGACCATGGAGTAGTAGTACTGAAATAGATTCAAGGACTGGAAAGCAGTCAGGTGAGTGGATTTATACCTTTTGGTAATAGTATATTTATCGTTTACATTCCCCGTAATTCTTAACATGGAAAAAATAATTCGAAATTGTGGTAACTATGATAAAATCCATTCCCTAGGTATGTTAAGAATATTGCTGTTGTACGAATCTATTCCATTAACTTTCTGTTTGGGTTAAGAATTACTGTAATGCAGAAATTGTGAATTTGACAATAATTATGCATATATTCTTAAGTTTGTTATTTAATGGTAAATTGGATACATTGTAAAAAGAAATACACTGAATTGTGGAAATAATGGTAAAAGAAAAGGTTTGCCTAATTTTTTATGGAAATTTACAATAATTGGAAATGGTATATGAAAAAAAGGAATTAATATCTAACTCAGAAAAAAGAGCGATATTAGGAGTGGACTGAGTTAGTTAGGATTGTAAAAGGGATACATTTCCATAGTTTCCATCACGGTAAAATTACTGCGAACGTAGTTGCAAGAAAAGAAAAAAAATAGATTAGTGTGAAATAGGGTTCTTTTACCGTATTGCACACTAATCAAATAAAACATATTTGTATGTCCACAACAAAAATAAAAGAAAAAGCTTGCAACAACGGATCTTAATTGATGTACATTACGGAAATAGATCTTTATATCTTTTCGTTAACCAATCTAATGAAATATGCGAAATATTTTCCTGTAATAATAAGAGTGTACAAGATGGTAAATAAAGAAAGATTACGACAGTAAAAGTTAGTTCACATTAAGGAACCTAGGGAAAATCATGTTAAGGTGGAATATAACCTATTATAATTAAATATATAAATGGTAATGAAATATAATAGGCAAGCAAGTCCTAGGGACAAGTGTAATTATAACGTAAGTTATAAGAAATCGTGAATAGAGAACTTGTTAATAAACCTTAGTTAAGGGAACTAAGTTAATAGGCAAACCCACAACGGTTGTGGTAACAGTGTAAGATAAGTTTTTAATTAAATAAGAAAGAATAAAGTAGGCTTATTATTAGTAGACTTATAATTGGAAATATTAAGTCTAATGAATGCAACAAATAATAAGCGGAAGTCCGCTCTGGCGGTATAGGGCTAATTAAAAAAAGGTAAGCAGCCAATTGTGAGCTAATAAACCAAGTAATATGAATAAAAAGTGAATATGTGGATAATCAAGTTACTTAGCAATGTGATAAGATAAATCAAGTGCATGATTAAAGGATTAGACGTATGATCTAATAATGCGATGGTGTGATGCGCTGCGACCAGTCCGTACGTACGGAGATGAAGAACCCAACGGTGTAGATCATCATGGTGTTTGGAGACATGAGAGAAGCACGTCCGACGGATTATTCTACGGGACTAGATGGGAGTACAGGGATTCTGTGAGCATAGTAGGGTACTCTGAGATGGCCCTTAGAGGAATAACCAGATGATGTCGTCGCTCGGAGGCAGGTCTATTGCTTTATATAGAGTATAGCTTGGCTTTAACTATGGTGGAGCAGTCAGAAGGGTGTGGAAGATGGCATGGGTGATTCGGCAGTTTTCCTCGCTCTAGGAGGATGTTGTCCATAACCAAATTAAGGATAGTAATCGTTGGATACCTGTCATTCAGTGGGATATGGAAAGACTAAGAGCTAAACCAACAGACCAACGATCTTTCACTCTCAGGACGTTGGTTGAGGCAGACACCAAATTGGATGCTAGATTGGTTGTCAGTGGCACGTCGTTAGATCTTTATGTAGTCTTTCATTAGTTGAGCGAGGGGCCAGAGTGGGGCCATAGCCACCGTGCAAAGAGACAGACCATATGTGAATATCTGTATTGTAGGCCTAATAAAGCTGTTCTTTATAGATATTGAAAGCTCCCGTCCAAGTTCCATCCATTGGATGCAACATTATTATGGGACTCGGGTTATAGTAGGTAGTACGTTCGTGTGAGGGTCTGGATACACGCACTGGGTGGTGTACTGTAGACATTAGGGCATTACTCCGTGTCGAGACGTGATTCGAATGAGCAGTTCAGATACGAGGATCTGTGTGCTTACATGGCATAGTGATATTGGTTCTATGCGATTACATGGCGTAACGATATAGATTCCATACGCAGTTTGGCGTAGGATAGAGGTTGTGCATACTTCCGTGGTGTGACGGCGGAGACCGTACGATGAGGGTACTATGGGGAGTACCTTGAGATGTTGGGCATGACTACATATATACTATGTTAGGTTTAATCTACTGGGGAGTAGATGGGTACGCCATGAGTGTAGAGCCTAAAGTGTTGTTAACCCGAATAATATAATAATTAAAAAATGCAACCGAACGGCATGTGTAAGCTTATTTCAGAATGTATAATTTGTCCTCTCACTCGATATTGTGTTTCGACCCTACCCGCATTCTACGCATCAAGGGATCGTAGAATATTTATTTCTTTCTCATGCGAAGTTGTATGGTCATGTAACTTTGGGGAACGACTATTGGGGTCATTTCCCATGTTCATGATTTTTGCCGATTTTTAAATGACCGTTTTACCCCTAGATGATCTTGTTTCGGCCATAACTTTTGATTGGAAAGGAGTTTTGACCTGAAACCACTTCCATTAGATCCAAATGATAATTTACCTTTCCGTAGAGTGGTCATATGTGAAAAACGGACATACCGTTTGGGAGATATGGCTGAATTAAGGTTTAGAAGGTGAAAAACAGCTTAACCGGGCTTAATTGGGTAATTAACAGCTAGGCCCAGTGGGAGATTTCGGGATTTAGGGTATTTAAGGGCTGTTAAGGTTAGGGATTTCGGTTTTTACTCACTTTCCAGCTGCCAAATACATCATAGAAACCCTAACAATGGCCTCCAACATCTAGAATCATCTCTAATCACCGTTTAAGGATTAGCCTAACCTACACTAAACTAAGGAGGAATAAAACCAAAGCAAGGTTGGAGCTGCTGTTAGACATCAGTATTCGCCCAAATCAGTGGAGTTTCAGTTCTGAAAGTTTTATTTGTGGCAAAGGTGAGTGATTAGCCTTGTTTTTACACTAATTAAGGTTAATTAAGGGTAATTAGTGAATTTATACATGATTAAATTCTGGAAAATATTTATAAATTTCGAAATATTGTTTTAGGCCTCTGTTAGAAATTTGGGTTGGTTTGGTTAAGTTTTGTTAATCCTAACATTAGTTATTGTTAAACATGATTAAGGGGAAAATATGGGTTTTGGGTATGTTTGATCCGTTTAACCTTGTCATATTATTGTTTTGTTGTTTGTGGATTATTATACATGTTGCTATGACTGTATGGTATGCTTTGCAATTGATTAGAAAAGTTAGATTGGTCGAAAACGCCATCGTATGGCGTAAAGCAGTCGTTGGAAAGTTGCAGGATACTGTGCAGGAACCGGATCGGATCGCCCTACCCGACCCCGACCCGCTCGTGGAGCACTCCCCAACCCCGATCCGCTCATGAATGATGGCACCTCCGACCCGAACCGCTCGTGACAAGGACACCACGAACCGATGCTTGGAGCCACGACCTGGAGTCACGATCAGAAGCGATGAAGGGGCTCGACCCGAACCCAATGGGTGCCCACGACCCGATCCGGTGGAAGGAGAACGAACTGAACCGAAGTGGACTGGGGCCCATGAACCGAATTGGATGGGGTAGCCGACCCGACTCGAGCAATCCGATCTGAACTAGAATGGTGACTGCGAACCGAACCAAGGAGCTTGGACGTGAGGTATCAGTTATGAACCAAATGAAGACCGACCCAGATATGATGACCAAAAACCTGAGATGCAAAGGTAGTCCAAATGGGAAGTAGAACTCAGGATCCAGATGGGAACCAACGAGTTAAATTCATGGTTGGGCTTTGCTGCGGGACGTGTGCTAAGGGGTTATGTCTCTTCTTATTACTCTGGGTGCTCTTAAACGGGCAGACTAGAGACAGGTTAGCTGGTAGTGTACGAGTAGCTGATCCGGAGACGAGCAGGAGGCTTCCACGTATGATATATATATATAGATATTCTCCCTGTGTCGCTGCTGGTCGCTACTTTGGGCATTAGTAGTGTACATGTAACACCCTGTAATTTTATAACATAAAAATTCACAAATTAAAGTATACTTAATTTTTAGAAAAGAATTAAGTGAAATGGGTTGCATAGAGAAATATATATATATATATATATACATATAATTGAAAATTAAATAAATAAATATGCAAAAATGTTCAAAACAGCAAATTGGGAGAGGGGAATAACCGAACCGGCCCATTTTTGAGGTCGACCCAAGCTCGCTGGGTCGACTAGGGGTTAATCCAGGGTGTTTGGCTGTCAACCCGTGGGCCAATTCGCTCAAATGCAGATTTTGCATTTGATTGGTTCTCATGGTTCAGGGTTAATCTAATGGTCCTAAATAGCTCCCTACACCTATATATACACCCTAAGACCTAACCCTAAATCAAATAAAAATTAGATCAATGGCCGTCATGCCGTCACTCCAAAACCTAGAAGTAGTCGCCGCCAATTAGAAGAAGAATAAAGCTAATCTATTCAATTCAATAACAACTACAACAGCAAATTCAACTACAACAAAGGAATGCTAATAAATTTCAGAGCTTCATTAAATGGTGAGTTCGATCACTTTAACAAAATAATTGCTAAATTAATTATGATGTGATATACGTTGGATTATAAGTTGTGGTTGTGAATCTAATTCATATGTTTAATCATGTATATTAACTTGATTCATATTATATGATGTTATGCAAGCTTTATATATGATGTTATGCAAGATTAATATATTATGCAAGTTAATATGATTATGCAAGTTTCATGTATGATGTTATGCAAGATTAATATGTTATGCAAGTTAATATGATTATGCAAGTTTCATATATGATGTTATGCAAGTTAATATGATTATGCAAGTTTCATGTATGATGTTATGCATGATTAATATGTTATGCAAGTTAATATGATTATGCAAGTTTCATATATGATGTTATGCAAGTTAATATGATTATGCAAGTTGTATGCGAATTATATGATGTTATGTAAGTTTGGATCTAAAATATATGCTAGTAGTTCATGATGTTAAATTGTGTCAATGAATCCCTTTTTATAATCCAATCACCTAGGTTTATAACATCAGTTTTTATGCGAATATCGATGTGGAACATATGCTAGTTCGTATAAGTATTATGTTCACATGCAAGTTTAAGTGATAATTGGATTCACATATATACAAGTTCACACCTTTAAAGTTTAGATCCATATTCAAGTTGACATTTTTATGTTGAAACTATGACATGCATAGTTATGCAAGTTTACACCTTTATGCGGATCCATAGTTTACTCGGGTTAACACCTTTTATTGGATCCATAGTTATGCAAGATGACACCTTTATGTTTAGGTTGACGACATACCTAGTTTATGTAAGTTTGTGATAATTACCTAGGCTAGTTGGGTGTAAAACTATGTTCATACATGCAAGTTCACACCTTTTAGATCTATGATTTTGGATCCTTGATAATACAAGACTATGCAAGTATGTTGTAATTCTTAATTGCAAGTTAGATGCCAATTTAGATCTATTATTGTGTGTATGTGACTTTGTGACGTTTATTCCTTTTTCTAAGTATTAGACTATTTGTTAGTCTAATATGTATATGTCATGTTAAGCGAACGAATGACGGGGGTACGATGGGGATAATAGTGGATACACACATATTGTGAATTTGGCATGTAATGGCCTAAAAAGGCATGTAATAAATTTTAAGGAATAAAATTAATTAGTGATGAAATTGGTATAATTTATATACCATAAATAGATGAGCATAATTTAGGTGATAAATTATGGACATAAATAAATATGGAAATTTGAATAGGGAAAGTAATTCAAATTTGGGGAAAATTAATTATGTATAATTAATTGCCTAAGACACGAGGTTGGACTCATTTGTGGTGTAAGACTGCCCGGACCCGCCCGACAAATCCAGCAGCCACAAATGGTAGCCCAATGTTAGAGGTCAAAGGCCCAAACTAAATGTGTAACAATTGTATGGACACGAGGTTAGGCTCGTTTGTGGTGTAAGACTGCCCGGACCCGCCCGACAAATCCAGCAGCCACGAATGCCAGTCTAATGTGAGAGGTCCTACAGGGGTTACGGTAGTAATAAATTAAGAAACACTTAACCAAAGTAAAACATGTGGTGGGACATGGGTGTTAAGTGGGTGCCTTGGGTGGCATGAGGAAATACGATTAGTAACACTTAACCAAAGTAAATATGTAAGTGGGACATTAAGGTTAAGTGGGTGCCTTGGGTGGCATGTGGAATTACTAATAGAAACCCTTAACCAAATTTAAAACATGTAAGTGGACATGAAGGGGGTTAAGTGGGATGTACTAGAGGGGACCAAGCCTAGGTGGAAAGCTTGTGTCAAGCATGGGGGCCCTTTTCAGTCCAGTAGCCCATTAAGTATCTTTGTGAGCTCGACCCAAGTCGAGGATGGGACACGCCTACTGGGCTTGATTGTTAGAGGCCAAAACGGGTTAGCGGTGGCAACGCAAGTCCAACGGGGTTACGTGCGTGCGTGGGTCCGGGCTGGTAGGTAAGACGTTGTTGCATCGTGTAGGTATAAGCCGTGCATTCCTTGCGTGGTATAAGGTTGCCATATTGGGGAGTGATACACCCCACTGTGGGACCTGCATGAGTATCTACGAGTTAGGGAGCCGATCGAATGGGGCAGGGTAGTGGGTACACCTAGTGGAGATAGGAGCAGACGGCACCTATGTAGTCAGCTAGGGGTACACGAAGCTACCACTATTATTATTAATTATTAAGAGGGTACACCTAGTGGAGATAGGAGCAGGCGGCACCTATGACGTCAGCTAGGAGTACATGGAATTACCATTATTAATTATTGAAGGGGTACATCTAGTGGGGATAGGTACACGCTGGGTACCTATGATAGCAACTAGAGATATACGGTCAAACATAGAGGATAGTGGGTACATCTAGTAGTACATGAAGCTATCATCATTCTATTTAGCCAAGAGGGGTCAAATTTCTAGAGTGACTAGTAGGGGTGCAGTTAGAGCTAGTACAGTACAGTACGGTGCAGTACAATAGAATATAGTAATTATCCTACATTGATTAGGAAGCACAATTAATGTTATCTTTGTTTCTCTTGATTGCTTTGCCATACCCATGTGGTTCACACAGTCATTACCTTATTCTCCAGCTTATATCTTATCATATTGCTTTAATAATTATGTTGTTAGAGTTATCAGACTCGCCAGACTTTATGTCTAACCCCCTTTGTTTCCACCTCTTTTCTTCCTTTTCCCTCCAGGTTCTTAGGGTGGGACTAGTACTAGTGGAGCTTGATTTGGATCTCTTTTGGGAGCACTTGGATTCGAATTGCTGAAGTAAAGTTCAGTCTATCATTTTTCTTTATGGCTATTGGTAGTAGTGGGATTATGTCTTTACTTTATGTACTCTGATTTTATCAAGATAGATATTAAGTACTTGACTCTAGTTATGGTTTTGATGATGTACTCAAAAATATTTACCTTCCGCTGCAATAAATGAAGTTTTTAATGTTCAAGTACTGCTTTATATCTGTCTTGTTGTGATTTTCTGTTCTATATTCACTTAAAATGCTCCATGGAAGTTAATGCATTCCCTTTGTGAGTGACATTAATGGACGTGGGGTGTTACCTCTCTTATTTTTCTTTAGAGACAGTTTTAAAAGTTGTAATAATGATGATGTGGAACATAAGCTGTATTATGGATTTTCCGCTGCTATGATGGTTTAGTTTTCAGCTTATGTACTGTCTCGCCTGTTTTATGTCAAGTATGTTATTATTATATTTTATTCCATGCGCTGTGAGACATTCTACAGGTTCTTTGTTAGTTCTTCATCTTCTTTCTTTTCTTATGACGGCCGTCCCGTACTAGTTGGATATGGGTACGGCGCACTTTCGAGGGAAATGTCGGCTGGTCCGGGGTGGGCCGTCACACTTGGTATCAGAGCTCTAGGTTGCGTAGTTAACCTAGGGAAAGACACCAGGGAGAGATAGTATACGTATATGAGAGCGCGTATTTGTGATTATTTTGGTTTTCAAAAATTATATATATATATATATGCTATTAGTATATCTAAGGATGGAGTCGCACTGCACTGGCACCACTGAAGAGATGGTTAATCGTTTTCTCATTACAGATTGATAGATGAGCCGATACACGAGGAATACTGGTAGAGGAGCCAATAATGGGAATGCTCCTGATATGAGGACGATGTTCACTGATTTCATGAGAGAGAAGCTTAGAGATGTCCAGAGGGCAGTTCCCAATGCTGGTAATGGTGGTGGTGCAGAGGTGCAGGTGCCTAGGGCCGATTTCACCAAGCTTTGTAAGGATTACACTAGCCTTGGTGGAAAGCCGTTCCACGGAATAGAGTCGGATACGGATGTTCAGGATTGGTTGGATAGCTGCGAGCGTATCTTCGAAGATTTGGGTATCGAGGATGCGATGAAGAGAAAGCTAGCATCCCGTCAGCTGCAAGGACGAGCAATGAATTGGTGGAATGCTATTAAGGCAGCTACTCCAGAGGATCAAGTTACATGGGATCAGTTTAAGGCCCAATTCAGTGAAAAGTTTATCCCAGCTGCTCAGAAGTCAGTATTGTTTAAGAGGTTCTTGGAGCTAAAGCAGAATGGTAGTGCTGTCTCGGAGTACATTGCTGAGTTCGATACTTTATCGAAGTATGGTTTATCCCTCATTGACACTCCCGAGAAGAAGAATGAGAAGTTCATAACTGGTTTGGAGTTTGGATGGATATTTCGGGGAAAGGCTTATTAACCACATCGATGAGATGTTTGAATCGATTTGTGGGGAAATCTTTAAGATCAGAGAGTCTATACCCTAAGTCGAAGACTGAGGTTATATCTGTAGAAGAGTCAAAGCCGCAAGCAAGCAGTGGAGGCAAGAATGGTTCCCAGAATAAGAAAAAGCAGAATCAGACCAAGGATTGCCAGAAGAAGAATAATAAGAAAGATGTTGAGTGCTTTAGCTGTGGCAAGAAGGGCCACAATGCTAAAGAATGTCGAGCAAAGCCAGCGGACAGGAAGTGCTTCAATTGTGTCCAAGTGGTACATCACAAGGATAAGTGTCTGCAACCCCCCAAAGAGAAGCAGATTGTGAAAGCATATGCTATTGATGATGTTCCTTCTTTGTCGAATGCCCCAATTGTGGCGGAGAAAGGAAAGAATTTTGTTATTCAAGGTACGCTTTCTGTTTATGATGTTCATGTTCGAGTACTGTTTGATACTGAGGCTTCCTGTTCCTTCATATCTAGTGACCTAGTAGATAGGTTGGGATTGGAGCCCGAGATAGTCGATAGACCTTTAGCGATGACGAACCCGATTGGTGGTTCGACTAGCCTTAATATGATTTGTCGTAATGTGGTCTTATCGAGTCATGGATGTATGTTTGCTTGTGATTGCTTTGTTTTGGGCTTTACTGGGTTTGGCATTATTTTGGGAGTCAATTGGCTCCAAAGGTATGGGGTGGTGGTAGACTATGAGGGATTTTCGGTGACTATTAGGGCGGATGATGGGCAGAGGGTAGTGTTTGGTGGCCTACCTAGTGATGAGGTGATGGCTAGTTTTCTAAATTCCCTCGACATCCCACATGACGAGTTAGTAGGAATTCCCGTTATTGGCCAGTATCCGAATATCTTCGAGGAAGTGACTGGACTTCCACCACACCGAGAGATTGAGTTTCGTATTGATTTAGTGAAAGGTGCCAGACCTATAGTGATGCCACTTCGTCGTATGGCACCAAGGGAGCAGCGAGAGCTCAGGGTGCAAGTGAGCGATCTTTTGAAGAAGGGATTTATCCGAAGGAGTGTTTCTAAGTGGGGAGCACCAGTTGTGTTTGCTACCAAGACCGATGGTTCCCTTCCATTGTGTGTGGACTACCACGAGCTGAATAAGGTGACGAGGAAGAATAAGTATCCTCTACCGCGGATAGATGATTTGTTTGATCAGTTGAGTGGAGCGAGAGTGTTCTCCTAGTTGGATCTCGCGACAGGTTTCCATCAGCTTAGAGTGGAAACTGAAAGTATAGCTAAAACGGCATTTCGGACGCCGTCTGGATTTTATGAGTGGTTGGTCATGCCATTTGGGTTGACCAATGCACTAACATATTTTGTGGATCTTATGAATAGGGTATTCAGAGATCAGTTGAATAAGTTTGTACTTGTGTTCGTGGACGATATCTTGGTTTATTCAAGGACAGAGGTAGAACACAAGGAACATTTGAGGATAGTGATGGAGGTGTTGAGAAAACACTAATTGAGAACAAAGTTTTCTAAGTGTCACTTCTGGAGGAGGGAAGTGAGATTCTTGGGCCATGTTGTTTCCGAGAATGGTATTGCCGTGGACCCTACGAAGATGGCTACGGTACAAGATTGGTCTATGCCTAAGAATGAAACAGACATAAGAAGTTTCTTGGGATTAGCAGGATATTATCGTAAGTTTATCCAAGACTTCTCCAAGATAGCAGCACCGTTGACTCAGTTAACCAAGAAGAATCAAGCTTTTGTCTGGAACGAAAAGTGCGAGAATGCATTTAAGAGTCTAAAAGGAAAGTTAACGTGCGCACTAGTATTAGTCATTCCTAAGGGGAATGAAGAGATGACGGTATACACAGATGCATGTGGTACCGGACTAGGTGCTGTGTTGATGCAAGGAGGTAGGGTTGTAGCTTATGCAAGTCGGCAACTGAAACCGCATGAGAAAAGATAGCCTACCCACGATTTGGAATTGGCAGCGATCGTATTCGCGATGAAGACGTGGAGACATTATCTCTTGGGAGAAAGATTCGAGTTGTTTACCGATCATAAGTCTTTAAAGTATCTCTTCTCTCAGATGGATCTAAATCTTCGACAGCAAAGATGGTTAGAATTTTTGGCTTCCTATGATTTTGATATCGCATATACACCAGGAAAGGGCAATGCGGTAGCTGATGCATTGAGTAGAAGACATGCCAGTTTAGGGGCTATGTTTCTTGAATGGAAGCAACTGGAGTACATCGCTGGGTATGATTTCAGACCAAAGTGCGAATTGGATTCAGAAATGTTGGCAAGTTTGACGATCAGACCCACTTTGATTGAGCAGATTGGTTCCAGTCAGAGGAACGATCCTAACCTATTGGAAATCATCTCCAAATGAGAGATGGGCATTAATGAGGATATGAATAAGTATGGGCTTGGTCGAGATGGAAGGCTTAGAAAGAATGGAAGACTGGTTGTACCCAATGTGAATGGATTGAGAGGTGAAGTGCTGAGAGAATGTCATCACTCAAAACTGACTATACACCCCAGTGGTAACAAAATGTATCGAGACGTGAAGCAGACCTACTACTAGGAAGGGATGAAAAGGGACATTGGGAAGTTTATATCCAAGTGTATGAATTGCCAGTTAGTTAAAGCTGAGCAAAAGAAGCCTAGTGGTTTGTTACAACCATTAGAAATCCCAGAATGGAATTGGGAACAAGTCTCGATGGATTTCATCGACGGTTTACCAAGGACTAGATCAGATCATGATAGCATTTGGCTAATTGTGGATCGATTGACCAAAAGTGCTAGGTTTATACCAGTCAAGTCGAGTAGAACGGCAGCTAAGTTAGCTGAACTATATATGAAATGGTTAGCGAGATTTCATGGAGTACCAAAGGGCATTGTGAGCGACCGAGATCCATTATTTACTAGTGGGTTTTGGAAGAGCATACAAGAGGCGTTAGGATCAGAATTACATCTCAGTACCGCGTATCATCCTCAGACCGATGGTCAGACAGAAAGGGTGAATCGAGTATTAGAAGATCTCTTGAGAGCTTGCATATTGGATTTTGGTGGATCATGGGATGACCTTTTGCATCTAGTAGAGTTTGCATATAATAATAGTTATCAATCCAGTATTGGTATGGCTCCATTTGAAGCTTTGTATGGAAGACCGTGTAACTCACCATCATGTTGGTTGGAAACCGGTGAGAAGTTTGTGCTTGGACCGGATGTAATAAGAGAAACTTCAGACAAGATCAAGATTGTTCAAAAGGAATGAAGGCCGCTCAAGATAGGCAGAAGAGTTATGCTGATAAGAGACGAAGAGAATTGAAATTCCGTTGGTGACATGGTATTTGTTAAGATTTCTCCATTAAAGAGCGTGATTCGTTTTGGTAAAAGAGGCAAGTTGGCACCAAGATTTGTTGGTCCATTCCCAATCCTCGAGCAAGTTGGGAATTTGGCATATAAAGTTGAATTACCAGAGAAGATGGCAGGAGTTCACAACGTATTTCATGTTTCCCAGTTAAGGAAGTTTGTGCACGACCCTAGTGTGACTATTTCACCAGATCAGTTGGATGATATCGAGGTTGAACCCAAGGCGGTTGGGAACCGCAGGCCTATGCGTATTGTTGGAAACGATACGAAGCAGCTTCGAGGGAAGGTGGTGAGACTAGTCAAAGTTCAGTGGGGTGATGATAAGAAAGACTGTACTTGGGAAACAGAGGAGAACATAAGGAAGAAGTATCAAGAAATCTTTGCCTGGTAAGGTTTTTTTATATCAATATAGTACTCCCTTGTTAGTAAACCGCATGCTAGGATAGGCTTGTTGTGTTGTTTTGTACGCTTTGTTGTTTTATTAGTGATTGATAGGCATGCGGGGTACCTTTGTATGTTTTGGGTTAAGGAATTTCGGGGCCGAAATTTCTTAAGGGGGGGGGGGGGGGGGGAGAATGTAACGACCCGCATTCTACGCATCAGGGGATCGTAGAATATTTATTTCTTTCTCATGCAAAGTCGTATGGTCATGTAACTTTGGGGAATGACTATTGGGGTCATTTCCCATGTTCATGATTTTTGCCGATTTTTAAATGACCATTTTGCCCCTAGCTGGTCTTGTTTCGGCCATAACTTTTGATTGGAAAGGGGTTTTGACCTGAAACCACTTCCATTAGATCCAAATGATAGTTTACCTTTCCGTAGAGTGGTCACATGTAAAAAACGGACATACCGTTTGGGAGATGGCTGAATTAAAGTTTAGAAGGTGAAAAACAGCTTAACCAGGCTTAATTGGGTAATTAACAACTAGGCCCAGTGGGGGATTTCGGGATTTAGGGTATTTAAGCGCTGTTAGGGTTAGGGATTTCGGTTTTTACTCACTTTCCAGCAGCCATATACATCATAGAAACCCTAACAATGGCCTCCAACATCTAGAATCATCTCTAATCACTGTTTAATCAAGGATTAGCCTAACCTACACCAAATTAAGGAGGAATAACACCAAAGCAAGGTTGGAGCTACTGTTAGACATCAGTATTTGCCCAAATCAGTGGAGTTTTAGTTCTGAAAGTTTTATTTGTGGCAAAGGTGAGTGATTAGCCTTGTTTTTAAACTAATTAAGGTTAATTAAGGGTAATTAGTGATAATTAGTGAATTTATACATGATTAAATTCTGGAAAATATTTATAAATTTCGAAATATTGTTTTAGGCCTCTGTTAGAAATTTAGGTTGATTTGGTTAAGTTTTGCTGATCTTAACGTTAGTTATTGTTAAACATGATTACGGGGAAAATATGGATTTTGGGTATATTTGATCCGTTTAACCTTGTCATATTGTTGTTTTGGAGTTTGTGGATGATTATACATGTTACTATGTGATACACCCCACCTCCGTTAGGGTCACTCTCAAAGGGAATGCCCTAATTTTGGTGGAGGTTTATAAGTCTCAGATACACAAGACAGAAATAAAAACACATATTTTTGAACAGCGGAAAACAACAGCACTTTTTATTTCAACAAAATACGTGTTACACAAACCATGTCATAATTTGTCTTACAATACTTCCAAAAACATAACATCTTCATAACTGTCTTGATTACATTATTTAAAGAAGCATAAAAACATAAGTAAACTGCATAAGTCCCATAATTGCGGTCCAAAGCCATAGTCCAAAACGGAAAAGATCCAAGTAGTACATTCTTTCTCTTCAAGCTGGATGTGAAAACTGGTCAAGCTGCAGTATTCCCTCCCTGTGGACCTGGGGGGGGGGGGACGAAAGAAAAGAAGACGAAAGAAAAGTAGAGTCAGACATAAAGCCTGAGTAAGTCTAGGACTATTCAGTCTATGAATAAAGAACTGGGCATGATAAGTATAAACTGGAAATGGGAAAAGTACTATAAACTAGGTTAAGTTGTCTAGAGTCGAATGTACTTATCGTACCCCATATTAATCTCTGCATCCATATAAACTAGTTCCCAACCGGCACCCCATAATTAGGGTGAAGTGATCCGTTTCTAATGATCGGCTCCTACTCGCATAGTTACATGTGTCTTATGGCCCCCGATGTTGTAGTTACCTATGCTGGTCCCACCATGGGGTGTATCAAGTCCCATGGTGGCGGCCCGACACAATCCTATAATGCACAGGTATGCTACTGGTGCCCAGTGCCTTATTTTTCTGTGCCGGAGTGTGTGCACGCCCGCACCCCGTTAGAACCTACACTGCTGCACCACCGCCGTCGATTTGACCTCTTACAGTCAGCCCAGTAATCGTGCCCCACCCTGCCTAGTTCAGGGTATCCTGATACACCTTGTAGGGTTACTGCTGAAAAGGGTCCCCCGCTACTAGGTTTTCTATTTCTAGCCAACATGCTAATTCGGTTAAGTGTTTTGTAAACCTAACCCCCAATCAGTCTGTATAGTTTTGCATGTTCCATTTTGATTAAGTATTTATTCAATTTACTTAATCCTATCAATCCTGACTCAGCCTTAATTATCTTATTAAAGCCTCGACCTCTCACATTAGACAGCTATTGTTGTGGCTGCCTGTTGCCGGTTGGGTCCGGGCAGTCTTACGCCACAACTCAGTCTAACCTCGGGTCTTTATTGGGCTCCGTGTTTAACCACCCACATTGGATAGGTATTGTTGTGACTACTGGACAGCCGGGCGGTTCCGGGCAGGTTTACATCACAACTCAATCCAACCTCGGGTTAAACACCTCGTATTTTCTAAATTTACATTTTTTTGTCTCTTTCCTTTTTATATGTAAATATTTGCGGCCCATTATTCAAATTCATCTTTATTGGGTAAATTTAATTTATACCACTTAATTGTTTTTCAAGGTTGTTGGCATGCGTCAAACATGCCAACACATATGTTTTATATTCTAACCCAAACGTCATTACCCCCGTTTTATACGTTCGCTAAAATATAACATATGTTGGGTTTAATATTTAAACCCAACTTAGCCACATGAAAAAAGGGAGGTTTAGAACACGGTGTTTATATATTCTAAGTAACATAAAAAAGGGAGTGTGAACGCATGAACTTGCAACATAACGAACTAATTAACATGAATTAGGCACATGTGAACTTGCATTGTAATAGCATATAATCAAGGCATAAACATACTTAAACATGAATCATTCTATTCATATAATCATGGCATAAACATACTTAAACATGAACCATTCTATTCATATAATCATGGCATAAACATACCTAAACATGAATCATGGTTTTTAATCTATTCATTTAAACTTGCAATTGGAATGTAAATCTAACTTAATTATGTGTCACATATATCACCATATGATTTTGATAACAACATAGGCCTAAAACATGTTTTCAACTAAGCATAACACCAAACATAGTTTAGTCATGTTCATAAAGATGCCTACTTTTGTCTCTAACACAAAAGTATGGTTTTACACTTGAATCACGATGCCAATTCCAACATAAATTCATATAAATCATAGTACTTAGTTGAATCCAATTACACACTAAAAGTGATCATAAAAGCATCTACATCATATTGGCATAATAGTGAATCATATACTTGCATGAATCTCAAATAAACTACCACAACATACGGTCGTTAACATGAATCATATACTTGCGAATATCCAATAGGCCTAACATCGTTATACCACAATATTCCAAATCGATTCAGAATTAGAATCATAGCAACATACAATCATGAATTAAATTAAATACAATTCCATTTCTCATTTTACATAAATCAAAACTCAATTGTTCATTCACATCGGAATAGCACTCTACTTACAACGTATGACGAATCTTCAATTCAGGAATCTGAATTCTGAATTTGGAGATGCTATCCTTTGTTGTAGGCGTTGTTTTGATTTAATTGACGTTGCTTTAAGCTTTCGAATTGTGTCCTAATTGTCTCTCAATTTCTGATGGCTATTCCTAGTCTTTCCTCAGCAGCATGACGGTCTCATCTCCATTTTTGTTTGTGTGAATTAGGGTGAGTCTTAGGTCCTTTTTATAGAGTTTGTGAGTTGATTAGGACCGTCGATGGAGCTTGGTTTAATAATAGCCGTTCGTTTGAAGGAGAGACCAATCAGGAGCTGACACCTAGCCCTAGTGACAAGGCAAGGCTCAGAAGATCGACCAAGCACAGACCAGGCCAGCCAGGGGGGCTGGGTTCGACCTGGCTCAGGGGCCAGGTCGACCCCCCAGTCGACCCCCAGGCCGACTATGTAGTCGACCTGGGTGCCCCAGGTCGACTACCCAGTCGACCTGGGTAGCCCAGGTCGACTACCCAGTCAACCTGGGTGCCTTGGGCGGGAAAATTCCCGCCCTGGCCAATCTGGCCCGATTTTTGAAATTTGAACTTTGTTATCTGAGCTGTTTTTGTCTGTTTGAATTTTAAACTGAATTTTGAAACTTCTGGAGGCCATATCTTCTTCATACGGAGTCCGTTTTACGCAAACTTGACTCTATCCCAAGCAGAATTCCGAGACGAACGCAATGGCGTATCCCGTTTCCCTTAGTTCTTTGATTTGAAATTAATTATACTTTAATTTGTGAATTTCACTGTTATAAAATACACGGGGTGTTACATTCTCCCCCAATTAAAAGGATTTCATCCCCAAAATCTTCAAGTTCAAGAAGAATGTAAGTCCTAACATCCAAACATCCATCTACTCATCCATCAAACACGAGCATCCATTGTCCTTAAAAGACTTCTAATGCTTCATGATCATATGCGAAGTGTGTGTACATGTACTTATCTAATGCAAAATCAGGCGGTCTACTGATTCAGTTGACCTCCTTAATGCAAATTATGTAAGTGCCGTGAATCCATTATGTATGCAAATTCTCCTATTCATGATTCTACATGAGTGCACAATCATTCATATAAATGCAACATCCATATGACAACACATTAAACTTCAACCATATACGAATATAAATACATTTATGCATATGCAATATGAAGTGACTGAGCCGATCTAAAACCTAAATTGTGTGTGTATATGCAACCACGAGCAACCACTAGCAATCACTTGCAACCACTTGCAACCATCATCCATAACATATTTCAATTACATGTTTTCATCCAAAGAGTTTCTACCTAAAAGATAAGGTCGAGGAGATATACCTAAAAAGATAGATAAAAGTGCAACTTAAGGAAAAAGAAAGATCAAAGATGTACCCTCGAAAAGAAAAGGGTAGGCTGCGCGTATTCTAGCTTCAGTTTCCCAAGTTGCGTCTCCCTCAGCGTCGCTCCACTGAACTTTGACGAGCTTGACTTCGCGGTTGCGTAGCTTTTTCACTTCCGTTCCTAATATGCGGGTTGGAACTTTCCTCATGGTTACTTCGCGTTCCACTTCAGCTTCTTCTAGGATATTTGGCTCTACCACTTCAGCAGATTCATGTAGACATTTTCGGAGGTGCGAAACATGGAAAACGTTGTGAACTCTAGCCAATTTTTCGGGTAGCTCTAATCTATAGGCCATTTTTCCAATTTTCTCGATGATAGGAAATGGCCCTACGAACCTTGGTGCTAGCTTTCCTGTGGTTCCAAAACGAACAACGTTCCTTAGCGGAGATACCTTAAGAAAAACTCTGTCCCCAACCTCAAATTCAAGGTCGGTCCTCCTCTTGTCGGCATAGGATTTTTGTCTGTCTTGGGCTGTCTTCATCCTTCTCCGTATTAAGTCTACTTTTTCTGAAGTCTCTCGGATCATATCCGGTCCAAGTATGAGCTTGTCAGTAGACTCCCACCAACAAGTGGGCGATCGACACGGTCTTCCATATAAAGCTTCGAAGGGCGCCATTCCGATGGTTGTTTGGTAGCTGTTGTTATAGGCAAATTCCACCAAAGGAAGATGGTCTTCCCACGTCCCTCCGAAGTCAAGGACGCACAGTCTTAAAAGGT
Source organism: Allium sativum (assembly GCA_030737875.1). Lineage (NCBI taxonomy): Eukaryota > Viridiplantae > Streptophyta > Magnoliopsida > Asparagales > Amaryllidaceae > Allium > Allium sativum. The sequence goes on from CM060920.1 coordinate 973,226,820, forward strand.
CCTCCAAAACTCTGTTCACTCTTTCTGTCTGGCCGTCGGTTTGGGGGTGATAGGCTGTACTCAAGCATAACTGTGTGCCTACCGCTTCTTGCAGACTCCGCCAAAACTCACTTGTGAAGATAGGGTCTCGGTCACTAACAATGCTGGAGGGTATTCCATGGAGTCGAACAATTTCCTTGAGGTAAAGAGATGCTAGGGATGAGGCAGTTCTTTTACTCTTGACAGGTAAGAAGTGGGCGCTTTTAGTAAGCCTATCCACTATTACCCAAATGCTAGTGTTGCCTCTTCTAGACCTAGGCAACCCATCAATGAAGTCCATTGAGATGCTATCCCACTTCCACTGCGGGACCTCTAAAGGATAGAGCAGACCGCCAGGCTTTTCTATTCCGCCTTAACCTGTTGGCACACCATACACTTAGAAACGAAATCTGCCACGTCCTTCTTCATGCCGTTCCAAAAGAAAGTTCTCTTTATGTCCTTGTACATTTTATCTCCGCCTGGATATATCGTCATCTTGGAGTGATGTGCTTCCTCAAGAACCTTCTTTACTAAATCCCTTGTCTGTGGGATGCATAGTCTTCCGTCTCGCCTTACCCAACCCTTATCGTCGATGGAGTATCTGTTGAGGTGACTTGAAGTCTCACCCCTAATGAGCCTATCAATCGTCTCCACAAGCTGAGGGTCTTCGCGTTGTGCTGTCCCTATTGCGTCCACTAAAGTCGGGCGTGCTTCGAGAGATGCTAGCAAACCTGGTACAAAATCAGAGGAAGGCCTAAAGTCAAAGCTGGCTATAAACTCTAGGCTTTGTCTTTCAACAAACAGCGGGCTTAGGATCAGTTTCTTTCGGCTCAACGCGTCTGCCACTACGTTGCCTTTGCCCGGAGTGTAGGAGATCTCGAAATCGTACGAGGTAAGAAACTCCATCCATCTCTGTTGCCTCAAGTTAAGATCTTTCTGCGAGAAAAGATATTTCAACAATTTATGGTCAGTGTAAAGTTCGAACTTTTCACCTTGGAGATAGTGTCGCCAAGACTTGAGTGCAAAGACGATGGCAGCTAACTCAAGATCGTGGGTCGGGTAGTTCTTTTCATGCACTTTCAATTGCCTTCCACCATAAGCTACTACCCTTCCTTCTTGCATTAAGACAGTGCCTAGCCCTGTCCTACATGCATCTGTATAAACTGTGAACATCTTGCTTCCATCTGGCAACGTCAAAACTGGGGCTGTTGTAAGAGCCCTTTTTAGTCGTTGGAAAGCAAATTCGCAATCCAAGTCCCAATTGAACACTAGATTCTTCTTGGTCAACTTTGTGAGCGGAGCTGATATCTTTGCAAAGTCTTTGATGAATTTCCGATAGAAGCCTGCTAGCCCGAGAAAGCTTCGGACCTCTGTTGCGTTCTTTGGTGTCTTCCAGTCCTGCACTGCTACTACCTTAGCTGGGTCTACTGCTAACCCTTCTTTGGATACTATGTGCCCAAGAAATCTTACTTCCTCTCTCCAAAAGTGGCATTTGGAGAATTTGGCTTTTAGTTGATGGACTCGCAGAGTTTCCATGATTGCCCTTAGGTGCTGAGCATGCTCTTCTTCACTCTTTGAGAAGATCAAGATATCGTCTACGAAGACCACTACGAACTTGTTGAGGAATTCTCTGAACACCCTACTCATCAGGTCCACGAAGTAAGCGGGTGCGTTTGTCAAGCCAAAAGGCATGATAAGCCATTCAAAGAAGCCGTCTGGGGTTCTGAATGCTGTCTTATCGATACTATCTTCAGCCACCCTTAGCTGGTGAAATCCGATTGCTAAATCGAGTTGGGAGAAAACAGACGCTCCTACAAGCTGATCAAACAGATCGTCAATTCTGGGGAGAGGGTGCCTATTCTTTTTTGTTAGTTTGTTGAGCTCCCTATAGTCAATACATAGACGAAGTGAACCATCCGCCTTTGTAGCGAACACCACTGGAGCGCCCCATTCTGAAATGCTCCTTCTAATGAACCCCTTTTCTAGAAGCTCTTTAATCTGTTTACTGAGCTCCTTTCTTTCCCGTGGAGCCATGTGTCTAACGGGCAACGCAATGGGCTTTGAATTATCTACAAGATATATGCGGAAGTCTATCTCCTGCTTCGGAGGCAAGCCCTTCACCTCTTCGAAGACATCCGGATATTCCCGGACCACTTTAACCGATTGCAAACTCTCAACAGAAGCATCTAGCGATTCAAGATAACTAAGCATAACCGCATACGAGGGATTACAAGTAATTTCCAGAGTGTTACCGAGTTGGGTCAGGAGCCTAACAACCCTTTTCTCACAATCCAGGATGGCACCATTACTGGATAGCCAATCCATGCCCAAAATCAAACCATATCCCAAAAAGCCCAAAATAAAGGCACTACATTTAAATTCTACGCTTAGAATAGAAATTTTCAATCCCTCACAGATCATAGATAAATAAGCTAGGCCCCCAATTGGATTTGAAACAATTAAGGGGTCCTCTACCATTCTAGTTTCTAGGTGCAGAGATTCTACTAAAGCAGATGAGATAAAGGAGTGTGATGCGCCAGAATCAAACAAAGTGCGAACTGGGTGATCATAAAGATAAACTACACTTTCTACAGAAGTATTTATACCTCGCTGCTGCAGAGGTGGCGCTTCTAGCGCATGAACTTGTGCCCCTGAGGTGGATCCAGCCCTCTTCCCCTGCCCTCGCTTCTTTGGGCAATCCTTAGCCAGGTGGCCTGTCTCACCGCAAGAAAAGCACTCACCATTCATCTTGGCCTTCTTTTTCCGGCAATCTTTCACTAAGTGCCCTCACTTCGCCATAGAAATTACACTTCCTCTTCTCTTTGTTGTCTTTCCCACCCTTCTTAAAGTCTGTCTTCTTAGGCTGTAAACCCTCTTTCTTCCCTTGAGAGCTTTCTGCCTTTGTCTCCTTCTTGCCCTTATCCTCTTCGTTCAGCAATGCCATCTGCACCAACCTTTCATACGTAGCTCCCATGGGTATATGGGTCATGGCCAAACTTTGTAATGGCTCATTCAACCCCTTGACAAAGCGGAGAGCCTTCTTATGCGGGGTGTTGACTAGGTCCAGTCCGAACCTAGCCAGCTGATCGAACTGATTAACATACTCTTTGACTGTCATATTCCCTTGCTTAAGAAATAAGAATTTTTCCAATTGAAGACTCCTTTCAGCTTCTGAGAGGAATTTAGCCTCAAACCTTGCCCTAAAGTCCTCCCATGTTTCCACTGGTCTTTCTGCATTAGTGACTTCCCACCAGTAGGAAGCCTCGCCTTTAAGTAGCCATACTGCCAGTTGTACCTTCTACCTATCTTCTACCTCAAAGATGACGAATAAGTCCTCGGTTTCTTTCAGCCAATTCCTGGCTACTACGAAGGACTCGGTTCCATGAAAGTCCTTTCCTCCCATAGCTTTAAAATCTTTACATATCTTAGCAAAAATATTTCCCCGCGGAGGAGGTGGAGGAAGAGGTGCTGCTGCAGCTGGATGATTTCCTGCAGCTGGGGGAGGAGGAACGGTAGGACCTAGCTGAGTGGCCCTTGCTTTTAAGAATCGTCTAAACCAACCAGGTATGGGTATACCCTCTAGCAAGTTAAGTTCTTCGGACATGCTGAAACAAAAAGGATAGATTCAAAACGAAGGATAAAAGATAGTACCTATGGCTTTGGGGGGGGACTATGCCTTTTTTTTTAAAAAAAAAATAACATTTTATCTTTAAAAATGCTTCTTTAAATTTTCTTTTTGAAAATAAATTTTCAAAACTTTTTATCTTATCTGGTAAACCTATGCTCTGATACCAAGTGAAACACCCCACCTCCGTTAGGGTCACTCTCAAAGGGAATGCCCTAATTTTGGTGGAGGTTTATAAGTCACAGATACACAAGACAGATATAAAAACACATATTTTTGAACAGCGGAAAACAACAACACTTTTTATTTCAACAAAATACGTGTTACACAAACCATGTCATAATTTGTCTTACAATACTTCCAAAAACATAACATCTTCATAACTGTCTTGATTACATTATTTAAAGAAGCATAAAAACATAAGTAAACTGCATAAGTCCCATAATTGCGATCCAAAGCCATAGTCCAAAACGGAAAAGATCCAAGCAGTACATTCTTTCTCTTCAAGCTGGATGTGAAAACTGGTCAATCTGCAGTATTCCCTCCCTGTGGACCTCGGGGGGGGGGGGGAACGAAAGAAAAGAAGACGAAAGAAAAGTAGAGTCAGACATAAAGCCTGAGTAAGTCTAGGACTATTCAGTCTATGAATAAAGAACTGGGCATGATAAGTATAAACTGGAAATGGGAAAAGTACTATAAACTAGGTTAAGTTGTCTAGAGTCGAATGTACTTATCGTACCCCATATTAATCTCTGCATCCATATAAACTAGTTCCCAACCGGCACCCCATAATTAGGGTGAAGTGATCTGTTTCTAATGATCGGCTCCTACTCGCATAGTTACATGTGTCTTACGGCCCCCGATGTTGTAGTTACCTATGCTGGTCCCACCATGGGGTGTATCAAGTCCCATGGTGGCGGACCGACACAATCCTAGAATGCACAGGTATGCTACTGATGCCCAGTGCCTTATTTTTCTGCGCCGGAGTGTGTGCACGCCCGCACCCCGTTAGAACCTACACTGCTGCACCACCGCCGTCGATTTGACCTCTTACAGTCAACCCAGTAATCGTGCCCCACCCTGCCTAGTTCAGGGTATCCTGATACACCTTGTAGGGTTACTGCTGAAAAGGGTCCCCCGCTACTAGGTTTTCTATTTCTAGCCAACATGCTAAGTTGGTTAAGTGTTTTGTAAACCTAACCCCCAATCAGTCTGTATAGTTTAGCATGTTCCATTTTGATTAAGTATTAATTCAATTTACTTAATCCTATCAATCCTGACTCAGCCTTAATTATCTTATTAAAGCCTCGACCTCTCACATTAGACAGATATTGTTGTGGCTACCTGTTGCCGGTTGGGTCCGGGCAGTCTTACGCCACAACTCAGTCTAACCTCTGGTCTTTATTGGGCTCCGTGTTTAACCACCCACATTGGATAGGTATTGTTGTGACTACTGGACAGCCGGGCGGTTCCGGGCAGGTTTACATCACAACTCAATCCAACCTCGGGTTAAACACCTCGTATTTTCTAAATTTACATTTTTTTGTCTCTTTCCTTTTTATATGTAAATATTTGCGGCCCATTATTCAAATTCATCTTTATTGGGTAAATTTAATTTATACCACTTAATTGTTTTTCAAGGTCGTTGGCATGCGTCAAACATGCCAACACATATGTTTTATATTCTAACCCAAACGTCATTACCCCCGTTTTATACGTTCGCTAAAATATAACATATGTTGGGTTTAATATTTAAACCCAACTTAGCCACATGAAAAAGGGGAGGCATAGAACATGGTGTTTATATATTCTAAGTAACATAAAAAAGGGAGTGTGAACGCATGAACTTGCAACATAACGAACTAATTAACATGAATTAGGCACATGTGAACTTGCATTGTAATAGCATATAATCAAGGCATAAACATACTTAAACATGAATCATTCTATTCATATAATCATGGCATAAACATACTTAAACATGAACCATCTATTCATATAATCATGGCATAAACATACCTAAACATGAATCATGGTTTTTAATCTATTCATTTAAACTTGCAATTGGAATGTAAATCTAACTTAATTATGTGTCACATATATCACCATATGATTTTGATAACAACATAGGACTAAAACATGTTTTCAACTAGGCATAACACCAAACATAGTTTAGTCATGTTCATAAAGATGCCTACTTTTGTCTCTAACACAAAAGTATGGTTTTACACTTGAATCACGATGCCAATTCCAACATCAATTCATATAAACCATAGTACTTAGTTGAATCCAATTACACACTAAAAGTGATCATAAAAGCATCTACATCATATTGGCATAATAGTGAATCATATACTTGCATGAATCTCAAATAAACTACCACAACATACGGTCGTTAACATGAATCATATACTTGCGAATATCCAATAGGCCTAACATCGTTATACCACAATATCCAAAATCGATTCAGAATTAGAATCATAGCAACATACAATCATGAATTAAATTAAGTACAATTCCATTTCTCATTTTACATAAATCAAAACTCAATTGTTCATTCACATCGGAATAACACTCTACTTACAACATATGATGAATCTTCAATTCAGGAATCTGAATTCTGAATTTGGAGATGCTATCCTTTGTTGTGGGCGTTGTTTTGATTTAATTGACGTTGCTTTAAGCTTTCGAATTATCTCCTAATTGTCTCTCAATTTCTGACGGCTATTCCTAGTCTTTCCTCAGCAGCATGACGGTCTCATCTCCATTTTTGTTTGTGTGAATTAGGGTGAGTCTTAGGTCCTTTTTATAGAGTTTGTGAGTTGATTAGGACCGTCGATGGAGCTTGGTTTAATAATAGCCGTTCGTTTGAAGGAGAGACCAATCAGGAGCTGACACCTAGCCCTAGTGACAAGGCAAGGCTCAGAAAATCGACCAAGCACAGACCAGGCCAGCCAGGGGGGCTGGGTTCGACCTGGCTCAGGGGCCAGGTCGACCCCCCAGTCGACCCCCAGGTCGACTACGTAGTCGACCTGGGTGCCCCAGGTCGACTACCCAGTCGACCTGGGTAGCCCAGGTCGACTACCCAGTCGACCTGGGTGCCTTGGGCGGGAAAATTCCCGCCCTGGCCAATCTGGCCCGATTTTTGAAATTTAAACTTTGTTTTCTGAGCTGTTTTTGTCTGTTTGAATTTCAAACTGAATTCTGAAACTTCTGGAGGCCATATCTTCTTCATACGGAGTCCGTTTTACGCAAACTCGGACTCTATCCCAAGCAGAATTCCGAGGCGAACGCAATGACGTATCCTGTTTCCCTTAATTCTTTGATTTGAAATTAATTATACTTTAATTTGTGAATTTCACTATTATAAAATACACGGGGTGTTACACTATGACTGTATGGTATGCTTTTCAATTGATTAGAAAAGTTAGATTGGTCGAAAACGTCGTTGTATAGCGTAAAACAGTCGTTGGAAAGTTGTAGGATAATGTGCAAGAACCAGATCTGATCGCCCTACCTGACCCCGACCCGCTCGTGGAGCACTCCCCGACCCCGATCCGCTCATGAATGATGGCACCTCCGACCCGAACCGCTCGTGAGAAGGACACCACGAACCGATGCTTGGAGCCACGACCTGGAGTCACGATCCGAAGCGATGAAGGGGCTCGACCCGAACCCAATGGGTACCCACGACCCGATCCGGTGGAAGGAGAACGAACTGAACCGCAGTGGACTGGGGCCCACGAACCAAATTGGATGAGGAAGCCGACCCGACCCGAGCAATCCGATCCGAACTAGAATGGTGACTGCGAACCGAACCAAGGAGCTTGGACGTGAGGTATCAGTTATGAACCAAATAAAAACCGATCCGGATATGATGACCAAAAACCCGTGATGCAAAGGTTGTCCAAATGGGAAGTAGAACTCAGGGTCCAGATAGCAACCAACGAGTTAACTTCATGGTTGGGCTTTGCTGCGGGATATGTGCTAAGGGGTTATCGACGTCTATAGCTTTGATTCAACTCCAAGACGGATGTCAGGCTACGTATCAGTGCAGTGGGGTAGATATTACTCCATGGGGCAGAGTGATCGTAGCATGGTTATGAGCCAGTGCTGTAGAGTCTTCATGACTTCATGGGGCAGAGTGGACATAGCAAGGGACTAGTTGCTATGGATCAGTGCAGTGGAGCCATCATGACTTCATGGGACAGAGTGATCATAGCAAAGTATTTGGGTGGTCAAAGCGGTGGATATCGTACGCTTTATGCACTGAGTGAGAGATGTGAAGATGGTTGCTATGCTTGATTGTTTGACATCACTATGACATATACACCCCTTCCCCGTATCTTTACACCTTATGTTTAGTGGCACCTTAGCGTATTGTACGGTATGTTGTGCTAACTCTTTGGTTGCAGGTCCAGGTTCAGGTATGGTTTAGTATACCTGTTATTGTTTTTTTTTGCTGCTTACCGCTCATACCAGACTTTTGTCTGACCCAGAGTTTTATGTCTCTTCTTATTACTCTGGGTGCTCTTAAATGGGCAGACTAGAGACAGGTTAGCTGGTTGTGTACGAGTAGCTGATCCGGAGACGAGCAGGAGGCTTCCACATATGATATATATATATATTCTCCCTGTGTCGCTGTTGGTCGCTACTTTGGGCATTAGTAGTGTATCTCTCTTATTTTTCTTTAGAGACAATTTTAAAAGTTGTAATAATGATGATGTGGAACATAAGCTGTATTTTGGATTTTCCGCTGCTATGATGGTTTAGTTTTCAGCTTATGCATTGTCTCACCTGTTTTATATCAAGTATGTTATTTTCGATGCGTTGTGAGACATTCTACAGGTTCTTTGTTAGTTCTTCATCTTCTTTATTTTCTTATGACGACCGTCCCGTACTAGTTGGACATGGGTACGATGCACTTTCGAGGGAAATGTCGGCTGGTCCGAGGCGGGCCGTCACACCCTCCTCATAACATACTCGCAGATTAGATTTATGACAGGGATTTGGTAGCCTTTAGACACTTGTTAGATAGTGTTATTATTTCGGTAAGGCTATATTTGATTATTATATTTTATCCATTCTGCTATGAGATGTTTTATCAACCTCTGATATATTTATTATCTCTATCTTTTCTATAGGATACCAGAGAAGCTAACTCGATCTTTAATAGATTGAGATTTTTGAGAAAAATCCGATCGATTGAAATTCGGGTATGATGAGTATGATGATAATGTTAAGCACTCAGATATGATAATGTTAAGCACTCAGATATTTTATCCATTCTGCTATGTGGTCATCACCCTTCTAGATTTAATACTCTCCATATGTCGAGTATGATGATGTTAAGCACTCAGATAGGTTGAAAGACCATGGTGATGTCGTATTCAAGACGGTGCACCACCTTCTGGTCTGAATAGCTGGACCGATCTTACTTGGAGCGGAGGGTACACTATTAAGTTGAGTGCCCTATGTACATTCCTCTAAAAGCGTACTATTTGGAATGTAGTCCTTTACCTTGCCATTTTTATGAATCTATTCTTCAATATATGAACCTCCTGTTGGAGATTGGAGTTTTGATGACAACAACCTTATTTCAAAATTAATTGATTATAAAATATGTACTAACATCTCTATCAAGAATACACACACACACATGTGTAGGATTTGTATACAGGAATTAATACTGAAGACTATACAGTTTTAAGAGTTTAAAAGATTCAAGAGATTCAAAATTCAGAAAAGATTCAAGACTTATGGGTAATAAGATTTCAAAGAGTTCAAGATAAATATAGTAATAGAGTCTAGTTTATGTAAGACTCTGAATACACTCTAGGTTCAAATTCAAAATCTGAATTTTCAAATTTCAAATTCTGATTTTCAAATTTCAAATTCTATTTTCAAATTTCAAATTCTATTCTAATTAAGTTTTTCTATCTTACCTTTGATTTTAAACTTGAGATTTTAAAGATTACAAGTTTATATATATATATATATTGATATAGTTATATAATTTTTTACTTTTATATTTATATAGTTCTAAACTTTATAATTATATAAATATGATTATATAGTTTATATTTATGATTTTGTATATTTTCTACTTCATAATACTTATTTATATCACTATGTATTAATCCAAGAATTTCCAGAATTATACATATATTAAAACACTAGGAAAACACTCAAATTTCAAATTTGAACTAACATATGTCGACATACATATATAATGATGTCGACATATAATTGTCACATTTTTTGATTTTGAAAGGAAGTGTCTTTTCACCATTTTTAACGTTACAGAAGCGTTGCAACCTTTCAAATCTTATAAATAGGGGCTAATTTTGAATTTTTTCATCATTCTTCTTCTCCGTCTTCATCTCCTTTCATTACACCATTATTATATCATGTTTTTTATGATTTCTACACTTATACTCTGTCGATTTCAAGTCTAATTATATAAAACTTCTTCTCTTCTCACTCTCTACTCATTACTCTATGAATCGAAGTGCTATTGAAGAGTTATAAGGCTGTTGTAATCATTTGGGATAGTCTTGGAAATGGTGTGTTCCTTGTAGCCATGAAATCAAGGAAGGAAACGGTGGTAGCCATGTAGCTGGGGAAATCAAGGGGAATATACTTGATCAAGGGTGTTCAGAAATGGTGGTAACCTTGTGGCCGTGAAATCAAGGGTGTTGTACTAGGATATTGACATAGTAATAAAACTCTGCGCATGTTGCGTGGTACTAGACATAGGAGTAATCCGAACCAGTATAAAATCCAATGTGTTCTTTCCTTTTCGGCATTTTATTTCTATTTATTTTTGTGTTTGTGTTTGATTCTGTGATCATCTCTGTGGTGTGTGATTCATATAATAGATCATATAAGTTTTAGATTTTCTTAAATTCCTTAACAACACTATTCACCCCCTCTAGTGTTAGTTTTGCTTTAACGATCCATTCCGCATTCCCTAACAATTGGTACCGAATCAAGGTTTTTCAAAAAGTTCATAATATATTTTTGAAAATACTAAATGGAAAATTTTGAAATTATTTATAACATAAGTTTAAATACATGGCTTGCATCAGTATTAGATGAGTCTACATTCAACTTGATTGAAAATTCAAGTTATCATGACATGATTTCTTGAAAACTTTAAATGGATAAATCACAGAACTATCATGATGTTATTATCTAAAATTTCAATTAGTTATTTTGAAAAGTCACTTGATTCTTTGAAAAGGTAAGTTGTTTTGCAGGAAAAGTAGTTATATATGATGATTGTTGGCCAAAAGACACCAAGATGATTGTTCATCAAAAGAAGAGTTTACGAAGGGGTATGGCTTTTGGGCTTATAGTAGTTGAAGTGTCCATTCATTCAAAATTCAAATTCAAAATTTTGACGCCAAGTTGACCAGGCAATATAAAAAGGATGTGTCCTTATCCAGATGATTCAGATTCATCATCAAGCGATGAAGAGCCAGAAACTGGAAATTCAAATATGTGCTTCACATCAATTCAGAATTCAGAAAATATCGAAGAAATGGATCTAAAACCCGGGTACACTTTAATTAATTTTTAGATTTTTTTAGTTGAATGGATGCTTTGATTGTCTTTCTTGTTTGCTTTGATTTGAATTTGAAATTTAAAACTTTAAAATTCAAACATGAAATTTAAAACTCAAATTCAAATTTTGAATTTTAAAATTCAAAATATCAAAAAAAAAATATAATAATAAAATAAATTTTGGATGTTTGTTAAGATTAATATTATTTTAGGAAATAGTTAAACCTGAAATATAAATCGATAATTTAAAACCAAAGTCAAAAAACCATATGTTCTTTGAAATTTATGCATGTATGTCGACATACATATGTCCTTATGTCGACATAAAGGCCTATAAAATGAAATTCAAATTTTGAGCTTCAAAAGCTTAAACTTTCAAACTTCCCTCCATTTTTTAAATAAGAAAATGCCGGTTCAAACTCTAGATATTAACTTTGTCTGTCTACTTATTTCCTTATATCTTGTTTCAAAATATATATATTAGAAGTACATAAATTAATAAAATTATACAAACATGTTGATGTGATATATAGAGTTAATATAATTTTTTTATTGTTATAAAATATAAATTTATTTATCTTTTATATATAGTTTAAACATGCATAGTTTAACTTATATATTATTCATATGATTTCATAGCAATTTTTTGTTACAGTATGACAAACACTATTTGTAACATAATACTTATTTTGATATTTTATTAAGATTTATAAAAGCTTGAATATTTAACCTAATATTTTGGTATAAAATAATATATATATATATATATATATGATTTTATGTCTTAAATATGTAGTTTAAATATAAGAAGTTATAGTTTTATAGTTCAATTTATATGCAGATTTCATAATTTTGTTATGACTATAGATTTCTTTTTAAAGTTTTAACATATAATTGGTTCTTTAGCAAATTAATATATTTTGATTTCTAAAAGTTTATTTTCAAAATTGATTTGTATCAAAAGATTGATTTATACTTCATAATAAATTAAATTTTAAGTTCTTTTTTAAATTAGTTTATATATGTATGTGTATATATACAATTATGAATATATGTTTATACTTCACATGATAACAATTTTATATTCCCTTTAAAACGATCTTCAATATTTACTATATTATTTTTAAAGAAGAACCATACTAAGATTATTTAACTCCATATTTTTTTTCTAATTATTTTACCACCTATCATGATTATATTTTTAATTAAACTCTTAATTTCTTTCATTAACCTAAGTCTAGAAATTAATATATATTACTTTTGTTTGAGTAAAATAATTTATAATATATATGTATATGCATAATAGTTAGATTTAACTTTGAATGTCTTTTACCAAAATAGATATCATCACCAAATTATTCTGCATATTATCATTACATATCTTATTTCATATCATACTTCATTTTTATAAATTACAGTGCATCTCAAACTAAAATCATTCACATCACAAGTTGCATTTCATTCAATACATCACTTCATATAGCTTTGCATATGACATACTACACTCTAACCAACACACTACACACACTGCATTACATGTTAACTTTAACTCCACATATAACAAGTATACTGTATGAGGAGTTTTTATCTAATTATAAATATAGGATTATTAATCAAATACATAACATATTTACTTTGTCTTGATTAACTTGATTGACTAATTGGCTTGATTGAATTGATTGACTTGATTGAATTGACCGACTTGATTGAATTTATTGAATTGATTGGCTTGATTGGATTGATTGAATTGATTGGCTTGATTGAACTGATTGGATTTTGTTTGGTTTATTTGATTTGTTTGAGTTGAATAACTTGATTGACTTACTTGACATGGTTAAATTTCATTAGTGGTTGATAGATTTGTTAGAAAAATACTTATGCATTTGTAGTTGATAGGAGCTCTATAGGTTTTATAATAAATAGAAGTTACAAGAAAAGTTTGGTCTATGTTTGAATTTATTTGATTTGATTGATTGTTTTGATAAAATTGCTTTACTTAATTTATATCATAATTTCAAGGATATCTTATCAGAGTTAATTATTAAGTCTAGATTAAAGTCTTATTATAGTTTTAAGGGATTTAGAGTTTAGGATATGTTTAGTCTTGTATTACATTAAGGGGGAGTTTTAGAGTTTCTAAGAATTAGTTGAAGGTTCAAGAAGTGTTTTTTAGACATGTATTTTTTCTTTGGTTAATTTAATTGTTTATATTGATTGTTTGAATTGCTTGTTTGGATTGATTGTTGGATCTGTTTACACTTTTAGAATACGAATAGTATAGGCACAAATTTAGGGGGAGTCATGTATATTAAATACATTAGTATAGAGTTAAGTATTATAATCTTAGATTATATAAATAAATATAGGACATAGTTATTTTTAGTATAGATTTAGGGGGAGTATGTTTAGAATTTATTTTTGATAATGAGAGAGGGGGAGAAACTATAAAATAGGTATAGTATAGTTTAAGGGGGAATTAGAAGGAATTCATGTTGAAAGGGTGAGTAATTGAAGAATCAGATTATCATGTATGAATATTTTATAAACCAAAGTTGTCATCATCAAAAAGGGAGAGTTTGTTGGAGAATGGAGTTTTGATGACAACAACCTTATTTCAATACTAATTGATTATATAATATATACTAACATCTCTATCTAGAATATATATATATATATATATATATATATATATATATATATATATACACACACACACACACACATATATGCAGGATTTGTATACAGGATTAAATACAGAAGACTGTACAGTTTTAAGAGTTTTAAAGATTCAAGAGATTCAGAATTCATAGAAGATTCAAGACTCATGAGTAATCAAGATTTCAAAATTTTCAAGATAAATATAGTAATAAAGTCCAGTTTATGTAAGACTCTGAATAGCACACCAGGTTTAAATTCAAATTCTGATTTTCAAATTCTATTCTAATTAAGTTTTTCTATCTTACCTTTGATTTTAAACATGAGATTTTAAAGATTATAAGTTTATATATATTTATATAGTTATATACTTTTATATTTATGCAGTTTTAAAATTTATAATTTTATAATATGATTATATAGTTTATATTTATGCTTTTGTATATTTTCTACTTCATAATACTTATTTATATCACTATGTTTTAATCCAAGAATTTCTAGAATTATATATATATATATATATATAAACACGTGAAAAACACTCAAAATTCAAATTTGAACTAATATATGTCGACATACATATATGATGATGTCGACATATAATTGTCGCATTTTTAATTTTGAAAGGAAGTGTCTTTTCACCATTTGTAACATTCCAGAAGCGTTGCAACCTTTCAAATCTTATAAATAGGGGCTAGTTTCGAAAATTTTCATCATTCTTCTTCTCCGTCTTCATCTCCTTTCATTACACCATTATTATATCATATTTTTATGATTTATACGCTTATACTCTACCGATTTCAAGTCTAATTATATAAAACTTTTTCTCTTCTCACTCTCTACTCATTACTCTCTGAATCGAAGTGCTATTGAAGAGTTATAGGGCTATTGTACTCATTTGGGATAGATTTGGAAATGGTGTGTTCCTTGTAGCCATGAAATCAAGGAAGGGAACGGTAGTAACCTTGTAGCCGGGGAAATCACGGGGAATATACTTGATCAAGACTATTTGAAATCATTGTTAACCTTATGGCCGTGAAATCAAGGGTGTTGTACTTGGATATTGATATAATAATAAAACTCTGCGCAATCCAGCGTTGCGTCAGACCGGACGTAGGAGTAATCCGAACCAGTATAAAATCCGGTGTGTAATTACCTTTATTTCTGTTTATTTTTGTGTTTGTGTTTGATTCCGTGTCTGTGATCATCCTGTGGTGTCCGATTCATATATTAGATCATATAAATTATAGATTTTCTTAAATTCCTTAAAAACACTATTCAACCCCCTTCTAGTGTTTGTTTTGACTTAACGATCCATTCCGCATTCCCTGACACCTCCAAGTTTCTATTGTATAGCTCCATAGAGGTGCAGATCCCTATTGTAACGACCCGGAAATTTGGAACCAATTTAGAACTTCCAAACTTCATAAGAATCAAAATAAAATTGAAAATAGATAATGATATAATTGGAACAGGATTATAATAATGAGTTTTAACATAAAAATAGCACGTTTACAAAGGAAGTATAAGAAATATTTATTTCTAGACCCTGAAACTGGTTCCACTAAATCCGGAATAATGAAATTAGGTAAACAGCCAAGTTTAGCCAAAAACAGAATCCGTTTAATGTTGATTAAAGATTGAAAGAATAAAATTTGAACTAAAAACATACGATTTTGAGGATATCTTGAGAACGGGATATCGCTAGATCGTGAGACCACCTCCGTTGGATTTGAAATAGTGAATTTTAGTACTCAGGGAAGTTTCATGTAAAACGACAATCGTATGTGGAAAAGAAAAAAATAAAAGGCTAAATTTGAACTAAATTTTGTCAATAATTGGAATTTGATAGTCCTAATCGCAAAACTGAAACCTAATACCTATCTTGAAAAATGCAGAATAAAGGATATTAGTTGAGTACCAGTTTTGGGAGTATGAGAATTCGTAGATAAAAAGTTATTAACAAAAGAAAACTAAAATAGATTATTTAAAATAGTAAAGTAATTCAAATTTCGGATTTGTTTTCATAGGATTGAAGTACGTTAAAAACTGGACAATATGACCGGAAAATATATGAAAAGTATCAACGTTTGTTAGGCTAATGAGTGGTCGGAAAGTCGATGAGAAAGCACATGAGAAAACACACTTTTGGATAAGTATGAAAGTGGATAGGGATGAATATAATCCATTCATTTCTCTTCCCTTAGATTTGCGACAAGTCACCAATCCATGTGACTTTCTAAGCTATAAAAGGACCTCCCCCTCCACTTTAATTTCCACCTTCCATAATCCTCCTCCCCTCCCCATTTTTTCTCATGTTTTTCCCCTTTTTAAATTAAAAAAAGTTTTTTTAAGAAAATAAAGAAGAAAGGAGAAAAGCTAGGAGAAGGATCTATACATCCTATGCGAAGTTCTGGTAGCTTTTGGGTGAGAAAAACTAAACTTTTAAAGGGTTTTGTTGCTTGTTTTAATTTTTGCATGTAAGGTGTTTGTTGAAATGTTTCTTAGAGTTTTGGTGGTGAATTCATGGACGTTTTGATGGTATATGATTGCTAAAATCCCTAAATAGGTTCATGAAGTAAAAATGGCAATTTGTTTGGACTTTGGAGTGAAAACCTTTATGTTAGGTTCACAAAGTTGCACCTTTATAGAATATTTGGTAAATCAATGCTTTGATGGAATTTTGGTGGTATGTATGATTCATTAGCAAATGATTTGATATGGTTAAGAGCGTAAATCTCTAAAGATTCGACCTTTATGTGAATCATTTGATCTTTGGGTTTAAATTTGTGTTTATTCATGAGAACATTTGACCTTTAATTGAAAATCAAGGAGTTGGATCTTACGTGAAGAATTTGTGGGTTAATAACTATGGTTTAAGTTGGTAAAAGAGAGACTGAACCCTTTAAGGCTTGGCCCATGTATGTAATTACACATATAGGTAAAATCTTTAAGTGTATATTCACAAATAATAAGGAGAACCAATGTGATGACCCCAAACTCCCGTAGTATGAAAGCAAGGATAATCATTGGAATATAACACATAAACAATAATAGCAGAACAGAAATATAGAATTACAGCAGATAATGTACATCAAATTACACTGGGAATAATATATCATCAGAGTTACACAACATAAAAGGATTATACTTAGTACATAATACAGTTTCAGATTAATATAAAATGTCTGCAGCGGAATCAAACATAATATACTAAATGAAGTCTGAACAGCATAATAGGAATGATAGGATCCATCTTCAACTCCATAGCTATCCAGAATGAGTGTACTAAAACCTGAATACAAGGCTACCCGAGTGGAAAGAGGGCACCCGAGTTTGCAAAGTGAAACAAACTACGAGTCAGTCATGAGACTGGTATGAGAAACCTATTTAACCTATTTAATAATAAGGCTAATCATAGGACCACGCCGCTAACGCGGAACAGGTTACTTCATTGGATTACCAGTGCATAAATAAAGTAAATCGTTAAACAACGCAATGCTTTTTACAAAAATGAAACCATTATAAGACTCAAGTCCCATCACATATGTAACACCCCGTTATTCTATGACATTCAGATTCTCAAATTAAAGTATAACTAATTTTTAAAAGAAAAATTAAAAGAAAAAGTTCCATGCAGATTGTTTAATTTAAGTATTGTAACTAACATGAAAAAAAAGAGGTAAGGAGAGAACAATAATTATTATTGTTCTAAGACTTATTAACAAAAGCCTCTGTAGCTCAGTTGGTTAAGGCATTGGATTGGTAGCATGGAGGTCGGGGGTTCGAACCCCGGCGGCGGCATAATTTTTTTTATCTTCGTTTTAGAGAGGGCCAACTAAACATGCAAATATATGTACGTATACAAATTCAAAATTTGAAAGGATAAGAACGTACATATAAGGAAATAAAGAAAATATATATATATATACATATGAGAAATATAAATACATATATACAAAAATATATGTATACGAAAGATAAAATTCAAGATAAGGCTACAGTCAATGAAATATGGCAACATCATTTGAATTTTGAAAATAAAATGAAAGTTGTGCGTATATATATACGCGTAAAATGGTCATTAGAGGAATTGTATACATATAAAAATATTTCATGTGAATAAAACAGTTAAATAAATTCCAGAAATTCAAAAGTTTGAAAATCAAACTTTTACGCCAAAATAGCTTGTGGGACCCAATGCTGACTCAGCACTGCGTGTATGATAAGGTTTGGCTAGATTCATCTACGTACCTGGACTATTTTCTTAACTAGGTTCAATGCTGACTCAGCGCTGCGTGTACGATAAGGTCTTGAGCAGCTATATAAACAGCCCTAGTCTTCATTCTCTTTGCACCAATTCTCTTCTATCCTTATGCTGCTAAGATTCATGGCTTCTTCCCCTCTTCAAAATTTTCTTAAATAAATAAAATAAAATATGATTCAAGACGAGGAGATGCTGCTAAAAGACTTTTAAGGAGGGATTCAAATCAAAGTTTCAAGTGAAGAATTCAAAGGCTAGCTCAAACAAGTTTCAAGCAACGACGCACGAATCATAGCCACGCTTTCCTTCTTTTCTAGATCTATTTTCTGTAAGTTGGTTATTTCTAGATTTGAATATTTTGTTTTATTTGTGACATGAAATTAAAGGAATAAAGGAATATGCCAAGTCTCTCTCTCTCTCTCTTCGAATCTGTGTTTATACTCTTGGACTGAATTAAGAACTGTTATGATTCGAGGACAAATAAGACTGTAACCGTGACTATGACTATAGAACTGTGGCCTTTGAAAGCATATGCCTTTGGACTATGACATAAGCCTTTGATTTTGGGACATATAAACATTGCCTATGACAATGACTTAGGACTATGGGAATTATTTTCCCTTTTGGACTATGAACATCGCCTATATTGCCTATGACCATGGACATTACTTATGACTAAGAACATAAGCCTTTGAATCAGACATAAACTATTGCTTATGACATAATGAGGACAATTGTGATTTTGACACCCATGATTCATGATTAGGAAAATATTGCTTTAGTTTGGTGATTGTGAAATTGGTTCTAAACCCAATTATTTATTCTACCTGTTCCTTGGTTTTTTCTTTGGTTTTAAGACAGTGGGAATTTACCTATTAAGTTAGGTCTATCCACGTTCTTGAACCTATTTTTCCCATTCTTTGGTTTTAAGACAGTGGGAATTTACCTATTTAGTTAGGTCTACCCATATTCTTGAACCTACATCGTTATCCAAACCTTTTTATGCCAATTATTCCTTCTTGTCATTTTGATTCATTCCCTTTTTATCTACGAATCTAGATTTATTTATAATCTAGGTTGAATCACGATTATTCGAACGGTGGGAATGCGATTTGGGGAAAAACATGGAAATGAATATGAACGTAATTGTAAACTTGGAAATTGGCATAATTTGGAATATGTATTATGACATGCATATTAAAATGAAAACGGGGAAATTTGACATGGATTAGGGAATATATGTGATTTTGACATATTAAATTTAGCGTTAGTAAGTAAGCTAAATTTTAGGCATAAAATGTAAACTAGAAAAATAATTCTAGTTTTGCCATAAATTGTGAATTAGGATGTTAAACCAAGATTGGGTTAATTGAGGTTGATTTGGAATAAGTATTTTAGCACAATTTTGAATTTATTCATAATTGTGAGCAATTGTCATGTTTAGAATAAATTATGGTTAGCGACACTAAATTTGGTATAATTTACATACCAAAAAAATATAAATATGATAAATAAGAGAGAATGGACCATAATAATAAATGTGACAATGTACATTAAAAGAGTAGTAATGAAATAAGTAAATTAGGAGTAATTTACTTATAGAATTCGTCATAAATGTTAAATTGTTCATTTACCACAAAATATGTAACTTGGTTAAGTTTTGGCCATAAATTATAAACTAGGATATTTAATCTAGTTTCGGCAATGAAATAGGAAATGGCCTAAACTGCATGTTGGGTTAGGACTTGGGCCTAGAATATAAGTATACTAGTAGGCTTGACAAATAAATATAGGCCAAATTTGTCTAAAAAGGGGAAATGGGCTTTTGAAATAAATTGTTAACAATTTATAAACAAAAGAAAAGTATTTTGATAACATCCCTTTTTATAACACATAGACCAGAAGGTTCTAGGGTGACAGAGAGGATAGTGTCTAGGCTTGGGTTTGGAAAATACAAGTTTCCTGCCCTCCCTGGCTATCCCTAACTGATCCGAAGGACGGGATGGTTGTTTTCAAAACCAGATTTGGAAATTAATCAAAAACCCTTTGAACTTAGAAAACATGAATATGCCTAACCCGAGGTTAGACTGAGTTGCGGTGTAAACCTGCGCGGAACCGACCGGTACATCCAGTAACCGCAGCAATATCTGTTTAATGTGAGAGGTTGCGGCTTTAATTTATTAATTAAAGCTAGAACAAGAATGGGAGAGTTAAGTCTATAGGAACACTTAACCAACCTAACACGGTTAAGCTAGAATGGGAAGGTTAAGGAACACTTAACCAACTTAGCACAGTTAAAGCTAGAATGGGAGGGTTAAGTCCATGGGAATACTTAGCCAAATTAACATGTTGACTAGACTAGAAGGTGGGGTTAAGTAAAGTTAATACACTTAGCCAATTTAACATGTTAATTAGACTAGAGGTTGGGGTTAAGTAATACACTTAGCCGAATTAATATGTTAACTGGACTAGACCATAGGGTTAAGTAAACTTGAACGCTTAACCATCAGAATATGATAAATGAATAGGGTTAAGTAAAAAGCATGAAGGGATAACACTTAACCAGTGTAATAGGATAAGGGAAGAGGGTTAAGATAGCTTGAATCGACTAAATACACTTAACCAACCCAACCTGGCGAGAAAGAAAACTAAGTAGTAGACCTCAGTTGAAAAAGGGACTAAGTAGTAAAACTTAGTTAAGAAAACAAGGAATTTGGAAACTAAGTGGTAAACCTTAGTTAGTAGAACTAAGTAGTAATTCTTAGTATAACACGAAGGAGCAGACATCCATCTGGTTTTAAGAAGGCTCCAACGAATTGGGTTACGAAGCCCGAGGCTTCGAGGGGACGTGAGGGTACTCTTGGTATCCCTCTGTGAGGCTGCAGATGATCATCCTGGGCTCACAGAGGTTAAGGTCTGCGTTAGAAGAACCGAGGGTATGCCTTGGTTGCAATATATATATGTGGCAACCTAAAGACTAGGATGGACCAGCGTGATTCGGCGAGAAGACGGTAGCCCTGTGATAGCAACTCGTCGTCTACCATCCATCTTGAGTCAATCGAGATACGTGAAGCGGAAAGGCGGAGAACTCCAAAAGACCATATACTTGCTATCTAGTTATGGTTGCGGATGGCCATAGGATAGTGGGGCACCGGGGGCCGGCGTATAGTTCTCATTTTACAAGGTGTTCCTTTCATTAGCTGAGGGAGGGGTCAAGTGGGACCATAGCCACTGGAGTAAAAACAGACCTTAGCATCTGCATCGGCAGATATCTGAAAGCTCCCGACCGAGTTCTGTATTCCTTGATTTGTCCTGTCACAGGACTCGGATCGCACATTACAGGACATGTGCATCTAGACAAGCGATAACGATTCGAGATACATACGTGGGGAAGCCTAGAAACATATACCACTCTAGGTAGTGTGTCCTAGACTTGGGGGCATTGTTCGACAGGTAGCGTAATCCCTAGTTGGACTAGGTGGCATAAACCCTGAACTCGAAAAGCGTTCAGCAGATAGCATAAAACTATAGTTAAATCTAGAAAGCAGTGGATAGAAAACCCTAGATTAGATCTAGGTAACAACTAATAAATGGATGCCTGAAGGCGATGGAAAATACAGGGATTGGGATCACGTTATCGTTACTAGTTGAAACACTAGTTAGGCGGTGCAGAGATATAGAAACCAGTATAACAAGTAAATAGTGAAGCAGCGAAAGTATTAGAGCGTATCTAGTTTATCTTAGCATATCTTGTGACTACCTTGTCTAATCTTGTTGACCCTATCGTCATGGTGTAATCTTGTATTCAGTTAATTCATGTCGTTTTGTTTTCCATGTTCACATGCTAGAAGTTACTGAACTTACTCAGGCTTTATGTCCGACTCTGTTTTTCTTTCGTCTTCTTTCTTCCGTTCTCCTCCCCCCAGGTTGTTAAGGAGGAAATAGGATAGCTCAGATTTGTTTTGGGATGATTTCTCTTTCCAAGCTTGAAGAATCTTGGATGCATCGGCTTTGGATTGCTATGGCTGGCTTTTGTTACATTGGGGAATATAAATGTATTTTATGCTTCTTTATTTTGTAAAGACAGTTGATACTCTGATATTGTAAAGGAACCTTGTACAAATTATTTTGTCAACAAAGCAAAGTTTTATTTTCCGCTGTTTAATGTTTGTCTGTCTTGTAATTTATCTGCATCTTTTACCCATAATGCTCCACAGAACTTAGTGCATTCCCTTTGTGAGTGACACTAACGGATGTGGGGTGTTACACGTGGTATCAGAGCTGAAGGTTACCGGATCAGATAAAAGATTTGAAAAATTATTTCAAAAGGTTTTTAAAGAAGCATTTTTAAAAGAAAGGATTTGTTTTAAAGGCATATTCCCCAAAGCCATACGCATTGTCTTCTCTTCCTCTATTTGAATTCTTGTCTCCTTCTTTCTTGACTCTCTGGGGCTCCTGGCTTTCTGGGAGGTAACCTCATCGAAGGGCGAAGTGGTGCCCGACTTCCATCTATAGCCGTAGTTGTTTTACTTACGGCCAGTCTTCTTTCAAGTTTATAGGGTTTTTCCGTGCGATAGAGGCAACTTTCGAGAGATTTGCCAACATGGTTACACGCGGAAGTTTGGCAAAGGAGCACGACCCAAGGATGAGGAAATTATGGATGTAGACTTGGCTCACGAAGAAGGAAGGGATTATAAAACCTAAGACAATAGCAAGTATCTTTACTATGGTATGATAGGACATATACTTAAGGACAAGGGAAAGAACGAGGACGAGATTTTCAGAAGGACAAGTACATGCTTTCGCCACCATGCGCACCTAGGAGAAAGGTGGTCCGGTTGGAAGAGTCTAGTTTTCTGTTCGTACTATTTCCTTAGGTTCCAGCGCTTCTTAATTGTTCATACCCACTTCCATAGTTGAGTCTTTGCACCATAGTACGTGTATAGTAGAAAGATCCCACTAGAGTCTCAAATCCAATTGGTGGTCCGACCAGTTTTTGGTTAGTAGGGATTTGAGGATAGCTATCGAGTTTGCTTATATCATCTCACGTAGATCGTCTAAATTCGGTGAAGATATTCCTTGGATGCTTGTCTGATATTGGTTTAGGCCTTTAGGGCTTGTACTTGAGGAATGTCGAGTTCGGTTTGGATGGTTTGCGTGAAAGATGAATAGTTGTGGTAGGTACTCTAAAAAGTACGGAGTGATCTTTTGACTCTCATAGTTATGGCGTGATGGATAAGCTAGGAGGGAGGCCTCTAATCATCTTAGTACATATACTTGGCGCCGTGATTGACATCTGTTTATTTTGGAAATGGAGATTAGGAACTTCACAATCGTGAAGATAAATTGGTTAAGATACGGTGGAGTAAAGCTCAAGAAGGCTAGATACTAGCAACATGCCCTTTTTCCTTAAGGGTGCATCCTTGATTTCTCTGTTTAGGATCTTTACGCGTAGTTGTTTCTCTCTTTCCAAAGTATATCCTCTAGGTCGTATCTGCGATCTTTAGGTAGAAGCCAATGGATGTAAACATGTATTTGAAACATGTTATGGTTGAATGGTTGCAAGTGGTTGCAAATGGTCGCTCATGGATGCATATGCATACGTATTAGACACTAGATCAAGTTCGAACGCTTTCATATAGCATTTACATATATGCATTTGTTTGTAAGTTGAACTTGATATTATATCATATGGATGTTGCATATGGATGTATGGTTGTGCACACATGTAGTATTTACATGACCGGGGATGTTTGCATGCATGATTGGACGCATGGCACTAACATGATTTGCATTAAGGAGGTCAACTGAATCAGTAGACCGCCTGATTTTGCATTAGATAGAGACATATACACACACTATGCATATGAACATGAAAGCATTAGAAATCTTTTAAGGACAATGAATGCCTGTGATTAAATGATTGAGTAGACGGGTGATTGGATGGTAGGACACATTCTTCCTAACTTGAAGATTTCGGGGACGAAATCCTTTTAAGTGGGGGAGAATATAACACCCCGTTATTCTATGACATTCAGATTCTCAAATTAAAGTATAACTAATTTTTAAAAGAAAAATTAAAAGAAAAAGTTCCATGCAGATTATTTAATTTAAGTATTGTAACTAACATGAAAAAAAAGAGGTAAGGAGAGAACAATAATTATTATTGTTCTAAGACTTATTAACAAAAGCCTCTGTAGCTCAGTTGGTTAAGGCATTGGATTGGTAGCATGGAGGTCGGGGGTTCGAACCCCGGCGGCGGCATAAATTTTTTTATCTTCGTTTTAGAGAGGGCCAACTAAACATGCAAATATATGTACGTATACAAATTCAAAATTTGAAAGGATAAGAACGTACATATAAGGAAATAAAGAAAATATATATATAATCATATGAGAAATATAAATATATATATATATACAAAAATATATGTATACGAAAGATAAAATTCAAGATAAGGCTACAGTCAATGAAATATGGCAACATCATTTGAATTTTGAAAATAAAATGAAAGTTGTGCGTATATATATACGCGTAAAATGGTCGTTAGAGGAATTGTATACATATAAAAATATTTCATGTGAATAAAACAGTTAAATAAATTCCAGAAATTCAAAAGTTTGAAAATCAAACTTTTACGCCAAAATAGCTTGTGGGACCCAATGCTGACTCAGCACTGCGTGTATGATAAGGTTTGGCTAGATTCATCTACGTACCTGGACTATTTTCTTAACTAGGTTCAATGCTGACTCAGCGCTGCGTGTACGATAAGGTCTTGAGCAGCTATATAAACAGCCCTAGTCTTCATTCTCTTTGCACCAATTCTCTTCTATCCTTATGCTGCTAAGATTCATCGCTTCTTCCCCTCTTCAAAATTTTCTTAAATAAATAAAATAAAATATGATTCAAGACGAGGAGATGCTGCTAAAAGACTTTTAAGGAGGGATTCAAATCAAAGTTTCAAGTGAAGAATTCAAAGGCTAGCTCAAACAAGTTTCAAGCAACGACGCACGAATCATAGCCACGCTTTCCTTCTTTTCTAGATCTATTTTCTGTAAGTTGGTTATTTCTAGATCTGAATATTTTGTTTTATTTGTGACATGAAATTAAAGGAATAAAGGAATATGCCAAGTCTCTCTCTCTCTTCGAATCTGTGTTTATACTCTTGGACTAAATTAAGAACTGTTATGATTCGAGGACAAATAAGACTGTAACCGTGACTATGACTATAGAACTGTGGCCTTTGAAAGCATATGCCTTTGGACTATGACATAAGCCTTTGATTTTGGGACATATAAACATTGCCTATGACAATGTCTTAGGACTATGGGAATTATTTTCCCTTTTGGACTATGAACATCGCCTATATTGCCTATGACCATGGACATTACTTATGACTAAGAACATAAGCCTTTGAATCAGACATAAACTATTGCTTATGACATAATGAGGACAATTGTGATTTTGACACCCATGATTCATGATTAGGAAAATATTGCTTTAGTTTGGTGATTGTGAAATTGGGTCTAAACCCAATTATTTATTCTACCTGTTCCTTGGTTTTTTCTTTGGTTTTAAGACAGTGGGAATTTACCTATTAAGTTAGGTCTACCCACGTTCTTGAACCTATTTTGCCCACTCTTTGGTTTTAAGACAGTGGGAATTTACCTATTTAGTTAGGTCTACCCATATTCTTGAACCTACATCGTTATCCAAACCTTTTTATGCCAATTATTCCTTCTTGTCATTTTGATTCATTCCCTTTTTATCTACGAATCTAGATTTATTTATAATCTAGGTTGAATCACGATTATTCGAACGGTGGGAATGCGATTTGGGGAAAAACATGGAAATGAATATGAACGTAATTGTAAACTTGGAAATTGGCATAATTTGGAATATGTATTATGACATGCATATTAAAATGAAAACGGGGAAATTTGACATGGATTAGGGAATATGTGATTTTGACATATTAAATTTAGTGTTAGTAAGTAAGCTAAATTTTAGGCATAAAATGTAAACTAGAAAAATAATTCTAGTTTTGCCATAAATTGTGTATTAGGATGTTAAACCAAGATTGGGTTAATTAAGGTTGATTTGGAATAAGTATATTAGCACAATTTTGAATTTATTCATAATTGTGAGCAATTGTCATGTTTAGAATAAATTATGGTTAGCGACACTAAATTTGGTATAATTTACATACCAAAAAAATATAAATATGATAAATAAGAGAGAATGGACCATAATAATAAATGTGACAATGTACATTAAAAGAGTAGTAATGAAATAAGTAAATTAGGAGTAATTTACTTATAGAATTCGTCATAAATGTTAAATTGTTCATTTACCACAAAATATGTAACTTGGTTAAGTTTTGGCCATAAATTATAAACTAGGATATTTAATCTAGTTTCGGCAATGTAATAGGAAATGGCCTAAACTGCATGTTGGGTTAGGACTTGGGCCTAGAATATAAGTATACTAGTAGGCTTGACAAATAAATATAGGCCAAATTTGTCTAAAAAGGGGAAATGGGCTTTTGAAATAAATTGTTAACAATTTATAAACAAAAGAAAAATATTTTGATAACATCCCTTTTTATAACACATAGACCAGAAGGTTCTAGGGTGACAGAGAGGATAGTGTCTAGGCTTGGGTTTGGAAAATACAAGTTTCCTGCCCTCCCTGGCTATCCCTAACTGATCCGAAGGACGGGATGGTTGTTTTCAAAACCAGATTTGGAAATTAATCAAAAACCCTTTGAACTTAGAAAACATGAATATGCCTAACCCGAGGTTAGACTGAGTTGCGGTGTAAACCTGCCCGGAACCGACCGGCACATCCAGTAACCGCAGCAATATCTGTTTAATGTGAGAGGTTGCGGCTTTAATTTATTAATTAAAGCTAGAACAAGAATGGGAGAGTTAAGTCTATAGGAACACTTAACCAACCTAACACGGTTAAGCTAGAATGGGAAGGTTAAGGAACACTTAACCAACTTAGCACAGTTAAAGCTAGAATGGGAGGGTTAAGTCCATGGGAATACTTAGCCAAATTAACATGTTGACTAGACTAGAAGGTGGGGTTAAATAAAGTTAATACACTTAGCCAATTTAACATGTTAATTAGACTAGAGGTTGGGGTTAAGTAATACACTTAGCCGAATTAATATGTTAACTGGACTAGACCATAGGGTTAAGTAAACTTGAACGCTTAACCATCAGAATATGATAAATGAATAGGGTTAAGTAAAAAGCATGAAGGGATAACACTTAACCAGTGTAATAGGATAAGGGAAGAGGGTTAAGATAGCTTGAATCGACTAAATACACTTAACCAACCCAACCTGGCGAGAAAGAAAACTAAGTAGTAGACCTCAGTTGAAAAAGGGACTAAGTAGTAAAACTTAGTTAAGAAAACAAGGAATTTGGAAACTAAGTGGTAAACCTTAGTTAGTAGAACTAAGTAGTAATTCTTAGTATAACACGAAGGAGCAGACATCCATCTGGTTTTAAGAAGGCTCCAACGAATTGGGTTACGAAGCCCGAGGCTTCGAGGGGACGTGAGGGTACTCTTGGTATCCCTCTGTGAGGCTGCAGATGATCATCCTGGGCTCACAGAGGTTAAGGTCTGCGTTAGAAGAACCGAGGGTATGCCTTGGTTGCAATATATATATGTGGCAACCTAAAGACTAGGATGGACCAGCGTGATTCGGCGAGAAGACGGTAGCCCTGTGATAGCAACTCGTCGTCTACCATCCATCTTGAGTCAATCGAGATACGTGAAGCGGAAAGGCGGAGAACTCCAAAAGACCATATACTTGCTATCTAGTTATGGTTGCGGATGGCCATAGGATAGTGGGGCACCGGGGGCCGGCGTATAGTTCTCATTTTACAAGGTGTGCCTTTCATTAGCTGAGGGAGGGGTCAAGTGGGACCATAGCCACTGGAGTAAAAACAGACCTTAGCATCTGCATCGGCAGATATCTGAAAGCTCTCAACCGAGTTCTGTATTCCTTGATTTGCCCTGTCACAGGACTCGGATCGCACATTACAGGACATGTGCATCTAGACAAGCGATAACGATTCGCGATACATACGTGGGGAAGCCTAGAAACATATACCACTCTAGGTAGTGTGTCCTAGACTCGGGGGCATTGTTCGACAGGTAGCGTAATCCCTAGTTGGACTAGGTGGCATAAACCCTGAACTCGAAAAGCGTTCAGCAGATAGCGTTAAACTATAGTTAAATCTAGAAAGCAGTGGATAGAAAACCCTAGATTAGATCTAGGTAACAACTAATAAATGGATGCCTGAAGGCGATGGAAAATACAGGGATTGGGATCACGTTATCGTTACTAGTTGAAACACTAGTTAGGCGGTGCAGAGATATAGAAACCAGTATAACAAGTAAATAGTGAAGCAGCGAAAGTATTAGAGCGTATCCAGTTTATCTTAGCATATCTTGTGACTACCTTGTCTAATCTTGTTGACCCTATCGTCATGGTGTAATCTTGTATTCAGTTAATTCATGTCGTTTTGTTTTCCATGTTCACATGCTAGAAGTTACTGAACTTACTCAGGCTTTATGTCTGACTCTGTTTTTCTTTCGTCTTCTTTCTTCCGTTCTCCCCCCCCCAAGGTTGTTAAGGAGGAAATAGGATAGTTCAGATTTGTTTTGGGATGATTTCTTTTTCCAAGCTTGAAGAATCTTGGATGCATCGGCTTTGGATTGCTATGGCTGGCTTTTGTTACATTGGGGAATATAAATGTATTTTATGCTTCTTTATTTTGTAAAGACATTTGATACTCTGATATTGTAAAGGAACCTTGTACAAATTATTTTGTCAACAAAGCAAAGTTTTATTTTCCGCTGTTTAATGTTTGTCTGTCTTGTAATTTATCTGCATCTTTTACCCATAATGCTCCACAGAACTTAGTGCATTCCCTTTGTGAGTGACACTAACGGATGTGGGGTGTTACAACATAATGCAACACAAACCGGAGGATAGTGTTTTACCTTATAATGGTCAAAAATGCTTGATACGAATAAAACAATACATCTCCCCGCCCTATGGATTATATATAATTCTTGAACAATACATTTCCCCGCCCTATGGGGCGTAAATCAAGAGCCACTAGGGACTCAAATCTATGGTACCTCGCTTTCCATCATCCACATAAGTAAAAATGTTTGAGCTCCATACCATGACACCACTCCTAGCTAGAAAGAAACGCATGTTCTCCTTGGATCCTTCTCCCGTTTCTGGTTCATACCGGGGTGTGAGGCTCGCAAAGTAATGCTATACACAAAGCTATGCTAAATAAAGCTGTGCTTTGATCATCAACCACAAGGCTCTGCTTTTCAACAATAAGCCTTAATCATTTGCATCTTGGCGTGCCATAATGATAATTCACGCCATGCGACTGATGTCTACCAATATATAGCCTCTGAGCTCGTACGTCTCAGAGAAGGGTGTTAAGTAAGAGAATATATTCTCCGTCACCAAACAGATATATATTTAATAGAAATCAATCAGCACAGAATAAAGTCCAATGTCAGTCATACATCCATTTACAAGTCCGTTCTGGATCTGAATGAAACCGGAGACACCTTATTCCTCATTCCATATGTCCAATACATAAGAGAGGGTCTCGCATATCCGGACAATCAACAAGTACGTCCGGACAACTACCACTGTAACCCTTTCAAGGCAGCAACTCCAATCAAAGGCATTAGTAGTCATCAACTTCTAACCGTCGATCAATTATTTGAAATGAGGGTTAACTCGGCCTTTTCAAATAATTCCCGAATATATATAATTCAAATCATTTCTTTTCATTCCATATCGTTTATAATATTTTATAATGATTTATCGCTATTTTTATTTATATAAAGATAACCATTTTTAATTAAACGACGCATCAGGTCATTACACGTCAAAATTAGATTTACACATTTCTCAAAATCTAACCATTGGGTCTTAGCAAATTTTATATTTTTGGAAAGATCTTTCCAAAGTGAACCCAACGGTTCAAGTTTCGGGAAAATCCGACGGTCGGATCTCTCGGTATAATCATTTGAAGTTACGATTCCAAATCGCGAACTGCCGCAGCGCGATTCGTTTTATTTTGATTTATATATATATAAATCATATTCATGTTAAAAATTACATTTTATCAAACAAAAATAGAATTCAACATATGACTATTTTTATAACATCGCTAATATGTTAAAGACGATATTTTTATGTAACTCGAATCTTTTTAATATTCATACTTTCATTAAAATGTAATTTTTAATGTAAACTCAATTTTATTAAACTTGAATCTTTTTATATGATTCTTGTTACATTAAAAATATACTTTTTAAGGTTAAATCATTTTTATCACTTCGGAACTTTTTTTAATGATTCACTATTACATTAAAAATGTAATCTTTTATGTTTAAAACATTTTATCACTTTTGAATCTTTTTAATGATTCACTATTACATAAAAATGTAATCTTTTTATTCTTACATAAAAATGTAAACTTTTTATTCTTACATAAAAATGTAAACTTTTTTAATTTTACATGAAAATGTGAACTTTTTAATCTTTCTACATTACATAAAAAATGTAATCTTTTTATATTTCCTTATTACATAAAAATGTAATTTTTTTTTGTTACATCATTTTAACAAGCTATGAACATTTCTAATGATTCCTTATTACATAAAAATGTAAACTCTTGTGTTACATCATTTTTAACAAGCTATGAACATTTTTCATATTCCTCATTTACATAAAAATGTAAACTTTTGTGTTACATCATTTTTAGAAAGCTATGAACATTCTTAATGATTCCTTATTACATAAAAAATGTAAACTTTTGTTCATTTTTAACAAGCTATGAACATTTTTCATATTCCTCATTTACAATAAAAATGTAAACTTTTTATTGTTTAACTTTTTAATCAAACAAATGAACCATTTTTCATGTTTATCATTTACAATAAAAATGTAAACTTTTTATTATTTAACTTTATAATCAAACAAATGAACCATTTTTCATGTTTCTCATTTACAATAAAAATGTAAACTTTTTATTGTTTAACTTTTTAATCAAACAAATGAACCATTTTTCATGTTCCTCATTAACATAAAAATGTAAACTTTTTATTGTTCAACTTCTTTATTTAAAAATGTGATTTTTAATGTTAACCATATTTCAAACAATGATTCTTTTTAAAGAATTTATCTTTACATTAAAAATGTGATTTTTGATGTAAGAACATATTTCATTTCAAATAATGATCAATTTTAAACTACAATAAAAATGTGAATTTTTATTTTAACATATTTCCATTACATATAATGATCATTTTTAAATCTTTTCTTACATTCAAATAAAATGTGCAATTTTATTGTTAACAAATTTTCATTTCAAATAATGGACATTTTTTTAATTTACAATAAAAAAATGTGAATTTATTATTAAACAATTTTCATTCCAAATAATGATCATTTTTAATTTTATATATACAATAAAAATCTAGTCTTTATTGTTCAAACAATTTAATATCATAACATAAATATTTTACAACACATAATACAATGGTTTAATTTTCCTAATACAATTTCTTTTCACTATACAATGAATTTTCCACAAACACGATTGATTTTGTTTCAACCACAAATCAAACAACCACAATCACAATCAAATTCACACCACAATACAATCAAGCCGTCCATGGTCTGTGGACGACGGTGTCGGGAGTTTCTAAACTCCGTCCGCAACCTAATATAAGTTTATTTATTTATCTTGGATTTAGAAATCTCACATTTCTTTTTAATCCTTCTAAAATTATAGAAAACTCCAAAATCCGATCAGTTCTAAAATGTCGTGTACGATGCCACGGTCCCGATGCCTCCTGTTTCATCGAATTTCGTTATCGTATGAGAAAGATATATTTTTTACAAATAAATTCCAATTTGCAACGCTTTAAAGTGTAATAACCTTTTTAATTCAAACACAACCGTTACCTTTCTGTTTTGCTCGAAACTAGGTTTCGATTTCCCGTTCAATCTGCGAAGCTTATCCACAATCGGACGGGTCCAAGTCGTAGAGCTCCGAAATCCGCGCATGGGGGTGGTGATCACGTTGAGCTCGGTCGACGGTGGACGGTGCAATCTCGGTCGGCGCGGCGAACTTTGCAGGCTTGCTTCTCGAGGAACCGACGACGATAGGAGGCGACATCGGTATGGATTTGAAGAGGGGATTATGATCTACAAATTGCTTCCAGAATTGTTGAATTTCATAACGTGGATCGAAAGAATTTAAAGGGGGAAGTTTCGAACGATCAACGCCATTGAACGAAGGAGGGAGGCGGCGGTTTAAAAAAATAGGGTTTTGAAAATTTTCCATTGGCCCATATTTATAATTAAATTATTTATAATTTAATTAATGTCAAAATTCTCGTTTTATCCTTCTGACTCCAAATCAAACCCAATGAGTGTCGCCCCGAACTAAATACCCCCATTCCGGACACAATGGAATATGTTTCATAAGCCCATTTGACTGTTTCAGTCTGTTATTCTTTAAAATGAAATGTAAAACATTCAATATTAAATTTGAACGTACATTTTAATTTACCGGGGCCACATACTGACTCTAAAAATTCCCGAAAAATAAATCTAGCTATGTTTTGACGATACGGTCCTAACAAAACTAATTTCGTCGAATTTGGAGACCGTTAGAAAACTGGTCATTTTCTGGTCGATCCAATTTGACTAAAATTGACAAAACACGTTTTCTTTTGCCACGCTCACATACTAATTTCAAAAACTATGAAAATTGGAATCTTGCAATAATTTTATATTCCGGATCTAACCAAAGTGGTTTCGTCGAAAATGGAGGCCGTTTGCAAAATGGCTATTTTTAAGGGCTATAGATTATATTAAATTCCATAGCGATTATACTGAATATTTAACTGACCATAACTTTCTATTCACACTATGAAATTTCAATTTTTCAGATTCGTTAGAAAGATATTTTTAAACAGATTTAAATATTTTTGGTTTTTATTGAAATCTTTTTTATTTTGAATCATGTACATTCAGTCAAAGTTCAAAATCAAATTTCGAAACTACATCGCCATTTCAGGCTCGTTTTATAATTAAAATAAATTTATTCGTTCTAACTTCGATTTAAATAAATTTTTAGTCATTATTATTTAAAATAAATTATTTTAATTATTTTGAATTCATCAAAATAGCTAAAATAAAAAATTTAAATTGGTTCTGATTTTCCGGGTTGTTACAATCTCCCCTACTTAAAAACTTTTCGTCCCCGAAAAGGAAACAACAGTAAAGTAGGAAACAAAACGGAAGTGTAAAATATTTAAAATGTACCTTGCACCAAAGCTAATCAGAGATGTCCACTCTACACTTGGGATAAGCCTGTTTGATGCTATCTTCGGTCTCCCATGTACAGTCTCTAGTTTCTCCGCTCCACTGCACT
The DNA here is from genome assembly GCA_030737875.1 of Allium sativum. Lineage (NCBI taxonomy): Eukaryota > Viridiplantae > Streptophyta > Magnoliopsida > Asparagales > Amaryllidaceae > Allium > Allium sativum. The sequence goes on from CM060920.1 coordinate 973,260,460, forward strand.
TTGACTAAATGAATTCTCTTATTTCTCAGAACTTGGGTTTCTTTGCCAAAAATTTTCACGGGATCTCTTCTCATTGCTAAGCTTGGTGTAATCTCCAAATCTTGCTGTGCTGCTTCCTCCACAATTAAGTCTGGATCATGTACATGCTTTCGAAGTTGAGACACATGGAATACATCATGTACCCTTGGCAACCAGTCAGGCAACTGAACCCTACAAGCGAGAGTTCCAATTCTTTCGAGAATAGGGAATAGACCAATGAACCTAGGAGCCAACTTTCCTGTCTTCCCGAAACGGACAACTCCTCTCAATGGGGAAACTCTCAAGTATACATAATTACCAACAGCAAATTCTAAATCCCTTCTTTTTGAATCTGCATAGCTCTTCTGTCAGCTTTGAGCTGTCTGAAGTCGCTTCTTAATAAAATCAACTTTATCCGAAGCTTCATGAATCATGTCGGGACCCAATACTATTCTATTGCCTGGTTCTACCCAATATGCGGGAGATCTACATGGCCTGCCATACAATTCTTCGAATGGCGACATTTGCAAACTTGTTTGGTAACTGTTATTATAAGAGAACTCAACCAAATGCTAGTGAGCTTCCTACGATCCACCAAAATCAAGGATACATGCCCGCAACAAGTCTTCTAGTATACGGTTCACCCTCTCAGTTTGGCCATCTGTCTGAGGATGATATGCGGTGCTCAGATTTAACTTTGTCCCCGGCTCCTCTTAGAATGCTTCCCAGAATTTACTAGCAAATATCGGATCACGATCACTAACAATGCTACTAGGAACTCCATGTTGTCTGACAATTTCTCTGAAATAAATCTGCGCCAGACTTCGAGCTATTCAATTAGGTCTGGCAGGAATAAAATGGGCGGTCTTCGTGAAACGATCTACGATCACCCAAATATTGTCATTACTTTTCCTGGTTCGGGGCAAACCATCAATGAAATCCATGGAGATTTAATCCCACTTCCAATTTGGAAACTCCAATGGTTGTAACAATCCGACAGGTTTCTACTGATCACTTTTGATTTGTTGGCAAGTAGAGCATCTGCTAACATATGTGGAAATGTCTCTTTTCATAGATTTCCACCAGAACATACGCTTGAGATCATGATACATTTTACTCACCCCTGGATGAATACTAAGCTTGGATTTGTGACATTCATCCATCACTTCCCTTCTAAGCTCAGGAATGTTCAAAACACAAATTCGGCCTAATAACCTCAGAACTCCTTTTTTATCAATCTGGAAACTTGAGGGTTCGCCTTCCCGAACTCTTTTACTAATTCTCTAAATAAATTCATCATCCTTCTGAAGAGAAGAGATTTTGTCAATCAATGAAGGTGTAATAATGTTATTAGCGACGATCGCATTCTTTCGGCTAAGAGCATCTGCTACAGCATTGGCTTTCCATGGAGTATACAAAATATCAAGATCGTACGCTGCAAGAAATTCTAACCAACGCTGGTGCCTCAAGTTCAAGTCCTTCTGGTGAACAGATACTTTAATGACTTGTGATCTATATATAATTTGAACTTCTCACCCAAAAGATAGTGCCTCCATATTTTCAAAGCAAACACGATGGCTAACAACTCAAGATCATGAGTAGGATATCTCTTCTCATGGGGTTTCAATTGACGGCTAGCATAAGAAACTACTTTGCCTCTTTGCATTAATACCACACCAAGACCTTCAATAGAGGCATCTGTATAGACTTTCAAATCTTGATTGCCATCAATAATCGTCAACACTGGGGCAGTAGTCAACCTTAGTTTTAGCTCTTGGAAAGCTGCCTCACATTCAGGCGTCCAATCAAACTTTGCATGCTTCTTGGTAAGCTTCATTAGTGGACCAGTTAGCTTCGAAAAATCCTTAATGAATTTCCGATAATAGCCAGCCAATCCTAGAAAACTTCTGACTTCTGTAGGCGTGCTAGGCTGCTTCCAATCTTGAATAGCTGTGATCTTACTTGGATCCACTGAAATTCCTTCCTTCGATACGACATGACAGAGGAACTTTACTTCTTCTTACCAAAATATGCATATAGAAAATGTGGCCTTTAAAACATTCTTTCTCAGAATTTCCAAAACTTCTTCCAAATGCTTCTCTTGCTCGGCAGTTGACTTAGAGAAGGTTAAAATGTCGTCAATGAAAACCAACAAATTTATTCAGGACATCACGGAATACTCGATTCATCAAATCCACAAAATAAGCTGGAGCGTTACATAAGCCGAACGACATTACTAACCATTCATAAAATATGTCTAGACCTCTGAAAGCAGTCAAAGGAACACATTCTTCGGCAATCCGCAGTTGATGGAAACCTGTAGCTAGGTCCATTCTAGAAAACACTTTTTCTCCATTCAAATGATCCAATAAATCATCTATACGGGGCAATGGATATTTATTCTTGAGCGTCTTCTTGTTGAGGTCTCGGTAATCAACACATAATCTGAGAGTACCATCTGACTTTGGAACAAACACTACTGCTGCCCCCCAATTCGAAAAGCTAGGCCTGATCAGACCTTTCCACAAAAGCTTTTTAGTTTGATTACCCAATTCTTCTTTCTCTTTCCATGTCATTCTTCGAATAAGATGCATGAATGGCCTTGCATTCGGAACTAGATCAATCCTGAAGTCAATTTCTCTTCGCGGAGGTAAGCTATCAACTTCCTCCAACACATCCGCATAATTCTTAATGACAAGAATATTTTCAATAGCAGCCCAAAATTCTTTTCTGTCTGAATCGGAGCCTACGCAGGGTACAACAATATTGGCAAGCTTCGTTTTAATTCTGACAACTCTTTCAGCACATTTAACTTCGGCCTCATATTTAGTTAACTAATCCAGCCCAAGAATGATGTCAAATTCAGAAAAATCCATGATAATCAAATCAAAAGAAAACCGGTAACGGGACAAGGAAATAGGCACTCTACAATACACACTGGGAATAAGAGAACCTCCTATTGGATTATGAACTCTAATTGATTCCTTAAGGTTCCTTAGTTTTAACTTCAACTTCTTAACTGTATTGCTTGAAATAAAGCTTTGTGATGCGCCCATATCAAACAATACTTTAACTGGAATATTGTTGACAATGAGAGTGCCTTCCAAAACATTTGGCCATTGCTGACTAGCCGAGGGTGATGGAGTTTCTGCTACTTTATTGACTTGAGCCACCTTGGTCGCTTTCAAAAGCGGGCAATCTTGCTTTACATGACCTGTCTGATGGCAAAGATTGCATTCCCTATCCTCTTGAAACTTTTTACTGGATTTAGATCCATCATTCTTTCGTTTCTTCGAAGATTTGCAATTCCTTAGCAAATGCCCTTGCTATTGCAGTTATTGCATATGGCAGTCATTAACGGTTCTTCCTTAGATTTAATCCCTTTCTTATCAGCTATAAGCTTCTTACTGACCTCGGGCTTTGTGCTTGCCTCATGGCTACCAGTTTCAAACTTCCTTTTGCTGCTAGAGTTGCCTTCCTCTTCATCTTCCCAACCATGTTGCTTATCAAGATACTCATAGCGATAAGCCATTTGTATCGTCTCAGAAAAAGGAAGATTCACATGGGCAAGTACTCTACCTTCATATTTCTTTTGAAGCCCGTTGGTAAATCTCAGATTCTTCCTTATAGGATCTTGAATTAGTTATGGGGCAAAGCGAGAAAGTTCATTAAATTTATTCTGATATTCATGGATGTCATATCTTCTTGTTTCAGATTGTAAAACTCATCATATAGCCGCTCAGTTGCATCTGGAGGAATAAATATTTCTTTAAAAATTTCCTTAAATCTATCCCAGGTAATATTACCTTCTAGATTTTCCTTAGTAATAGTTTCCCACCAGGTAAGAGCTTCGTCTTTGAGTGCCCAAGAAGCCAGTAATCTTTTCTGATCATCTCTCAGCTTTTAGCCTTCAAAAATTCTCTTAGAAGAACACATCCATGCTTGTGTCTCAATAACGGATTCTTTGCCCGAGAATGGTACTCCACCCAGATTTCGATACTTCATTACTAGAGCTTCTAGATTTGGTTCTGGTTGTGGGAGCACGATTGGCTCATTAGATTGCTCAACCATAGAATTTCTTCTTATGTTTCAGCCACTCATTTTCTACGATGTCTGCAAATAGCAGACAAAGAGTTAGGCCAACAAAAAAGATATTGTAAAGCATAGAGACATATATTTAAATGTAAATGAATCTATGGGGGTGTATTTTATTCTGCTGTACTCATTTTAGGACAGTACTAGTCCTATCTATGATGAGTCACTCGTCTTAGAATACTATTGATTCTATTTCTGTCAAGTTTGTTTATATGCTATATTCCGGAGCTAAGATTAACCAAAGCTCAGATACCAACTATGATGACCCAAACTCCCATAGTATGAAAGCGAGGATAATCATTGGAATATAACACCTAAACAATAATAGCAGAATAGAAATATAGAATTACAACAAATAATGTACATCAAATTACACTGGGAATAATATATCATTAGAGTTACACAACATAATAGGATCATACTTAGTACATAATACAGTTTCAGCTTAATATAAAATGTCTGCAATGGAATCAAACATAATATACTAAATGAAGTCTAAACAGCATAATAGAAATGATAGGATCCATCTTCAGCTCCATAGCTATCCAGAATGAGTCTGCTAAAACCTGAATACAAGGCTGCCCATATGGAAAGAGGGCACTTGAGTTTGCAAAGTGAAACAAACTACGAGTCAGTCATAGGACTGGTACGAGAAATCTACTTAACCTATTTAATAATAAGGCTAATCACAGGACCACGCCGCTAACGCGGAACGCGTTACTCCATTGGATTGCCAGTGCATAAATAAAGTAAATCGTTAAACAACGCAATGCTTTTTAGAAAAATGAAACCATTATAAGATTCAAGTCCCATCACACAATGCAACACAAACCGATGTATAGAGTTTTACCTTATAATGGTCAAAATGCTTGATACATATAAAACAATTTGATTTTATTATTAGTGTATCTATGTTTCAAAACAATTCAATCATAATGTATCAATCATAGATGACATAGCTACCATATACTATGTCGCCAAATATAGGTTTACAATCAAAACTGCATGGGTCGTATTGGAAGTTGAATTTCCACCATGAGCCAAAGCAAGGGATCGTCCTTACCGAATTCGAGACAATCTAGCTTATGTCCCAGGACAAGTACCCAGTCAAGCCCTTAGGAGCCACAAGGTCGGTCCACACATAAGTTAGTGGATTATATATAATTCTTGAACAATACGTCTTCCCGCCCTATGGGGCGTAAATCAAGAGCCACTAGGGACTCAAATCCGAGGTACCTCTCTTTCCATCATCCACATAAGTAAAAATCTCTAGGCTCCATACCATGAAACCACTCCTAGCTAGAAAGAAACACATGTTCTCCTGGATCCTTCTCCCGTTTCTGGTTCATACCGGGGTGTGAGTCTCATGAAGTAACTCTATACACAAACAGAGAATGGGGTTAAGCAAGAGAATAAATTCTTCGCCACCAAATATATATATATATATATATATATATATATATTTAATAGAAATCAATCAGCACAGAATAAAGTCCAATGTCAGACCTACATCCATTTACAAGTCCGTTCTGCGTCTGAACGAAACCGGAGACACCTTATTCCTCGTTCCATATGTCTAATACAGAAGAGAGGCTCTCGCATATCCGAACAATCGACAAGTATGTCCGAACGACTACCACTGTAACCCTTTCAAGGCAGCAACTCCAATCAAAGGCATCAGTAGTCATCCATTCGATGTGAAGATCGCCGGTCTTCAACCACCGTCTTCAAATCTTCAACTTCTAATTGTCAATCAATTATTTGAAATGAGAGTTTACACGGCCTTTTCAAATAATTCAAGAATATATATAATTAAAATCATTTCTTTTCATTCCACATCGTTTAAAATATTTTATAACGATTTATCGCTATTTTTATTTATATAAAGATAGCCATTTTTAATTAAACGACGCTTCAGGTCATTACATGGCCTTGGCGCTGTTTTCGTCAAAATATGATTTACACATTTCTCAAAATCTAACCGTTGGATCTTAGAAAATTTTATATTGTTGGAATGATCTTTCCAAAGCTAACCCAACGGTTCCAGTTTTGGGAAAATCCGAAGGTCGGATCTCTCGGTGTAATCGTTTGAAGTTACGATTCCAAATCGCGAACTACAGCAGCGCGATTCGTTTTATTTTAATATATATATAAATATAAATCATATTCATGTTAAAAATTGTATTTTATCAAACAAAAATAGAATTCAACATATGATTATTTTTATAACTTCGCTAATATGTTAAAGACGATATTTTTGTCTAACTCGAATCTTTTTAATATTCATACTTTCATTAAAATGTAATTTTTAATGTAAACTCAATTTTATAAAACTTGAATCTTTTTATATGATTCTTCTTACATTAAGAATGTACTTTTTAATGTTAAAGCATTTTTATCACCTTGGAACCTTTTTAATTATTCATTATTACATTAAAAATGTGATCTTTTATGTTTAAAACATTTTATCACTTTTGAATCTTTTTAATGATTCACTATTACGTAAAAATGTAATCTTTTTGTTCTTACATAAAAATGTAAACTTTTTATTCTTACATAAAAATGTAAACTTTTTTAATCTTACATAAAAATGTAAACATTTTAATCTTTCTATATTACATTAAAAAAATGTAATCTTGTTATATTTCCTTATTACATAAAAATGTAATTTTTTTTGTTACGTCATTTTAACAAGCTATGAACATTTCTAATGATTCCATATTACATAAAAATGTAAACTCTTGTGTTACATCATTTTTAACAAGCTATGAACATTTTTCATATTCCCCATTTACATAAAAATGTAAACTTTTGTGTTACATCATTTTAAAAAAGCTATGAACATTCTTAACGATTCCTTATTACATAAAAATGTAAATTTTGTGTTACATCATTTTTAACAAGCTATGAACATTTTTCATATTCCTCATTTACAATAAAAATGTAAAAATTTTATTGTTTAACTTTTTAATCAAACAAATGAACCATTTTTCATGTTTCTCATTTACAATAAAAATGTAAACTTTTTATTGTCTAACTTTTTAATCAGACAAATGTACCATTTTTCATGTTTCTCATTTACAATAAAAATGTAATCTTTTTAATCAAACAAATGAACTGTTTTTCATGTTTCTCATTTACACTAAAAATTGTAAACTTTTTATTGTTTAACTTTTCAATCAAACAAATGAACCATTTTTCATGTTCCTAATTTACATAAAAATGTAAACTTTTTATTGTTTAATTTCTTAATTTAAAAATGTGATTTTTAATGTTAACCATATTTCAAACAAAGAATCTTTTTAAATACTTTATCTTTACATTAAAAATGTGATTTTTGATGTAAGAACATATTCCATTTCAAATAATGATCATTTTTTAACTACAATAAAAATGTGAATTTTTATGTTAACATATTTCCATTACATATAATGATCATTTTTAAATCTTTTCTTACATACAAATAAAATATGCAATTTTATTGTTGACAAATCTTCATTTCAAATAATGGACATTTTTTTCAATTTATAATAAAAAAAATGTGAATTTATTGTTAAACAATTTTCATTCCAAATAAGGATCATTTTTAATTTTATATATATACAGTAAAAATCTAATCTTTATTGTTCAAACAATTTTATATCATAACATGAATATTTTACAACACATAAATATTTCAGAAAATTTCGGCAGCATAACGGTAGGGTAATTAAAAACCGGCACCGTCCCTAGTACAGCTCCTCTGCTAACCTAGGCCTCGCGGCGATACAAGGGTTTAATTTTCTTAATACAATTTCTTTTCACTATACAATGAATTTTCCACAAACACGATCGATTTTGTTTCAACCATAAATCAAACAACCACAATCACAATCAAATTCACACCGCAATACAATCTAGTCGTCCATGGTCCGTGGACGACGGTGTCGGGAGTTTCTAAATTCCGCCTGCAACCTAATATAATTTTATTTATTTATCTTGGATTCAGAAATCTCACATTGGTTTTTAATCCTTCAAAAATTGTAGAAAGCTCCAAAAATTCTCCTGTCAGTTTTGAAATGTCGTGTATGATGCCACGGTCCTAATGCCTCCTGTTTCATCGAATTTCGTTATCGTATGAGAAAGATAAGATTTTTACAAATAAAATCCAATTCGCAATGCTTTAATGTGTAATAACTTTTTTAATCCAAACAAAATCGTTACCTTTCTGTTTTTCTCGAAACTAGGTTTCGATTTCTTGTTCAATCCGCGAAGCTTAGCCACAATTGGACAGGTCCACGTCATAGAGCTCCGAAATCCGCGCCTGGGGTGGTGATCATGTCGAGCTCAGTTGATGGTGGACGGCACAATCTCGGTCGGCACGGCGAACTTTGCAAGTTCACTTCTCGAGGAACAAACAACGATAGGAAGCGACGCCGATACGGATTTGAAGAGGGGATTCCGATCTACAAATTGCTTCCAGAATTGTTGAATTTCATAACATGGATCGAAAGAATTTAAAGGGGGAAGTTTCGAATAATCAACGCCATTGAACGAAGGAGGGAGGCGGTGAGTTAAAAGAAATAGGGTTTTGAAAATTTTCTATTGGCCCATATTTATAATTAAATTATTTTTAATTTAATTAATTTCAAAATTCTCATTTTATCCTTCTGACTCCAAATCAAACCCAACGAGTGTCGCCCCGAGCTAAATACCCTCATTCCGGACACAATGGTATATGTTTCGTGAGTCCGTTCGACTGTTTTATTCTGTTATTCTTTAAATTAAAATATAAAACATTCAATATTAAATTTGAACGTACATTTTAATTTACCAGGGCCACATACTGACTCTAAAAATTCCCAAAAAATAAATCTAGCTATGTTTTGACGATACGGTCCTAACAAAACTAATTTTGTCGAATTTGGAGACCGCTAGAAAAATGGCCATTTTCTGGTCGATCCAATTTGACTAAAATTAACAAAACACGTTTTCTTTTTCCACACTCACATATTAATTCCAAAAATTATGAAAATTGGAATCTTGCAATAATTTGACATTCTGAATCCAACCAAACTGGTTTCGTCGAAAACGGAGGTCGTTTGCAAAATGGCTATTTGTAAGGGCTATAGATTATATTAAATTCCATAGCGACCATACTGAATATTTAACTGACTATAACTTTCTATTCCCGCTATGAAATTTCAATTTTTTAGATCTGTTAGAAATATATTTCTAAACAGATTTAAATATATTTAGTTTTACTGAAATGCGTTTTATTTTGAATCCTGTACATTCAGTCAAAGTTCATAATCGAATTTCCAAATAGCTGTGCCATTTCAGACTCGTTTTATTTTTAAAATAAATTTATTCATTCTAACTTCGATTTAAAATAAATTTTTAGTTGTTATTATTTAAAATAAATCATTTTTATTATTCTGAATTCATCAAAATAGCCAAAATAAAAATTTTGAATTGGTTCTGATTTTCCGGGTTGTTACAACCAAGACCTTTTACTTAGATTCACGAACTTAGACCTTAATTGAATATTGCTTGGGTTAAAAGCTAGAGTTATGAATATTAGAAACTTATAACATGGCTTTGAGCACCATAACATGCTTATGTTAAGTTGTTAATCTCTAGCCAGTAAATATGAAATTATTATTCATGTTTGGAAGTTGCTGGATGAGGGTGATTTGATTTAGATGTTTTGATTTGATTGATCAATGGTTACAAATACCGTTCGGTGGTTAATTAATAAAATGGAACCTAATTTTGACACCAACATCTGATCTTAAATAATTAATGAGTTTAGTTACAACTCGTTAGACAAATGATATCTTGTTTATGTTTATCGAATGTTTGTATATACCCAGATTCTCGGATATACAAGAGTTGAATGAGTCTCATTCCAGGAACTGGATTTTAAATGATTATTTTAATAATAAAATGATGGGGAAAATGAAAATATTTTGGGCGAATGAATAATGTTTTAAATAACAAACACCTATTTTGGTTGAATATGCGGAAACCACGAGTAAGTCTGTCCTGATTGTGAGATCCGGAAAGATAAACAGGGTGTTTAACAAGGTAAGGAATGCTGCAACTAGTGCGCTGGACTTACCTGGCCAACATTTATTTATCTGGGTGAGAATCAGAATGGATCCAAAGGAAAGCCCGGATGTTCATTTAACAGTTTATTAAACGTTAAATGTACGGAAGATATTCATCTTTGTATAATGAATCTGAAATTAATATAAGTAAAAACTGAAGTTTTCCAATTAATTAAATTAAATTGGAATTAAATGGAAACCGTATTGGTTAATGGTGGAGATAAGTCTCCATAGATGTAGTCTTACACTATTTGAGGAATTTGAAAGGCGCTAGCCAATATTCCGCTTATAGTGTTGGTTGGATACGGAGATTAATATCAACTGTAAGCATATATGATTTCTGTGAAGATTCCATTTTAAATGGAAGATGATTTTGGGTTTATCGTGAACTATGTTTTAAGTGACATTGGTTCTTTAACCTAGTTAAAGACAGGATTAAATTTCTAAGATTGAATGATCATTGAGTAATGATTTTTGAGATCAAAACTAAGTGGAGTTTTAACGAATCTTTAATCAGATTGAAATGAGAATAGGGTAGTTAAATTTACCATATTCAAGAAATGTTCGAGAATGGGGTACAACTAGTTTTACTCCATGCGGTAGTTAAATCTTTAATTAGGTTTAAAACATTGAATGGTAATTGAATTTACCAGTAACACAATGGGGGTTAGATATGGAGTACTACCAGTTTTGCTCCATGGCATGAATAGGTTGGGATTGGAATAATAAAATGAATGATTACTTAGGTAAGGTTCGTTAATCCCAACTAGGTAATAAAACTTAATTTGGTTTAGATTGTGAAAAGATGTTGTAAAATCTCTTGCAATGGTTTCCAAAGAAAGATTTAAACAAGAAGTTTAAATGAATTAAATCTTTGTTAAGATTTGTGGGAATAATTCCCAATTTAGTGAATATTTGAATAAAGGAATATTCTAGATAGGAATGAGGTTCATGAGATCCTGCATACCTATCAGTTTTAAAGATGTGCTAATTATTTGAAAAGGCCGGGTTTTTACCCATTCTGAATAATTAAACGATGTGATGCTGATGTCAAGATATCGACAACGATGGTGGAAGACCCAGATTTCTTCACATCAGATGGTTGGCCTATTGATGCCTTGGTCGACTGCCCATATGAGGTTAAAGTAGCGGCCAATCTGACCTTACTTGAAGTGATTTGGTTTGCAAGGACTTGCACTCCTAGGCGGAGATATGGAATCAAGTGCCTTCGGTTTCGTTCCTATTCCCAAAATGGAATTGTTGATGGATTTCATGTCTGACACTATGTTTCATAAAATATAGACTGACATTTACTAAACATACTTCTGTTTGATGGCGGAGAATTTATTCTCTTGCTTAACACCCTTCTTTGAGTTGTACGAGCTCAAAGGTTGTATGTTGGTGAATAGCAGTTTGTTTTTTATGAAAGGATAATGATGCATGATAAGTGTAAATGATCAAGGCTTTTGTTGAAAAGCAGGGCCTCGTGGTTGAAGACCAAAGCATGGATTTAATGCGTAGCTTTGTGTATGACGTGATTTCGCGGGACTCACAACCTGGAATGAGTCGAAACAGGATTATAGACTACAGGGGTAGGGACTTAACGTTCCATCTAGCAAAAGGTAACGCCATGGTATGGAGCGCAGACATTTACTTATGTGGTTTGTTGGATGAGGCGCCTCGGACTAGGTTAGTATACCTAGATGACAGTCTAAACACAGACTGAGGGACGTTATGTTCAGGCTGTTACTTTAATCCACGAATTAGGGTGGACGGACCCTGCCGCTCTAAAGAAGCCAGAAGGGATCCTAGAACCTAGCTGGGGGTTCCGAATTAGATTCGGAAGATCCATAGCCCAGGCTCATTGATGGAAATCCAACTTGCAGTACGAAACCCTTTATGATTTTTAGGTTGTATATCTATGTAGCCAACATAGTGGGATGGGTCACTATGCGAGCTAAGATTCATAAGTTTATTTTCGAAAGGATTTTTCGCACCCAAGTCATTATAATAATATAAAATGTTTTTGTTTAAACCATATCAAGCATATTTTGCGATTATAAGGCAAGCCCCTATCCTCTGGTGTGCGCTTGCATTTTGTGATCGGAGCTGGGGCTTATAATCGTTCGTTTTTCTAAAGTCATGTTTTCAAAATATGGTTTATGGTTGCTATGTTTGGTTCTGGTTGCTATGGTTGTGCACGTATCCTTAGGAGGAAACCCGTTCCGCGACATGCGGCGTGGTCCCAAGATACCTTATTCAAATTAAGGCTAAGTATAAGATTAGTTAATAAAGTTTTCTCACACCATCCCATGACTGACTCGTAGTTTGTTTTTCCCTTACAAACTGCGGGTGCCCATATTTTCCAAACGGGCAGTCTGTTAGTTTGTTTTTCAGTTATTGACATCGAGTTCAAGCTTAAAGATTTGTAGTTCCAAAGAGAGATGATGTTTTATATGAAGGCCAGGTGTACTCTACTATCGGTATATTATGATAAACCTACGTGGTTGTAATGATATGTAAAATCAGATTTGTATTCAAAAATGTTTCCGCTGCAATGATATATCCTTATTATATTTTATCTGTTCCGCTATGAGTTTTGTATTCCATTGTGTTTGCTCTGATAAACTTTAACGAAACTTACTTTTGCTTACCTTGAATCGACGTGGGTTTGGTTTTTGGCCGGTTTTAAGTGAGTGGAAGTGCAGGTCATCACATTTGGTATCAGAGCTTAGGTTAGATAAACCTTGGCTCTGTGGGATACAGGCTTGTCATAGATAGGATCAATAGTATCCAGGACAAGTAACTACTTAGAGATACGGTTATTAATACCCTAGAATGAGTTGTGGGTGAGTATATATACACGAGAGACGTATTTGTAATTTGGTATACCAATGGTTTTGTGTTGGATTAATTTGTTGAGAGGGTTATGAACATTAGTCGATACACTAAGCATCCGCTGTATCGATAAGTGTTTCTAAACACTTAAACAAAGTAGCCTAACCCAGTTTTGTAGATGAATGAAATAATTTTGTCCAAAAGTATATTTTCATAAAAAGGTTATATGTTTTGATGAAAGCAATGTTTTGCAAAATTTATTCTACTAATTAATTACTGGATGTGCTAATTAGTATAACTAATTAAGAAATTTGAATTCTCGACGATTTTGGACAGTCGAGGTATTTACTAAAGAGATTATAAAACTTTTTGGTAAAATATTAAATGTTGTAAGATATGGATAACTATGATCCGAGTTAAACCTAGAAAGATGACTTGAAAACAAATGAGGGATATATAAGAAGATAGAAGAAGAAAATAGGTTGGACTTAAGCAGGTATATTTATAGTTATTCTAGGAAAGATAAGAATAAAGGAAAATTTGTGGGTGTTTGCGGTTATAAAAGCCATAAGGAGGTACATTATGCAGTCCTATGTCCAATGAATAAACAGATAAAGTTAAATAGTGGAGTTAACCAACAATTCTCTAGGGTTAATAATTAAGGTATTGGTTAGGTATATGACCATTAGTTCCGACTTCGATTTCGAGGATGAAATCTTTTTAAGTGGGGAAGAATGCAACGACCCGGAAATTTGGAACTAATTTAGAACTTCCAAACTTCATAAGAATCAAAATAAAATTGAAAATGGATAATGATATAATTGGCAAAGGGTGATAATATTGAGTTTTAATATAAAAATAGCACGTTTACAAAGGAAGTATAAGAAATAATTATTCTAGGCCTTGAAACTGGTTCCATTGAATCCGGAATAATGAAATTACGTAACTAGCCAAGTTTGGCCGAAAATAGAATCCATTTAATGTTGATTAAAGTCTAAAAGGTTAAATTTTGAACTAAAAACGGATGATTTTGAGGATATCTTGAGAACGGGATATCGCTAGATCGTGAGACCACCTCCGTTGGATCCGAAATAGTGAATTTTAGTACTTAGAGGAGTTTCGCATAAAATGACATTTGTATGTGGAAAAGAAAAAAAATAAAAGACTAAAGTTTGATCTAATTTTGTCGATAACCGGAATTTGATAGTCCTTACGGCAAAATTGAAACATGAGACCTATCCAGAAAAATGCAGAACAGGGGATATTAGTTCAGTACCAGTTTTGGGAGTATGTGAGTTCGTAGATAAAAAGTTATTAACAAAAGAAAATTAAAATAAATTATTTAAAATAGTAAAGGAATTGTTTACATAGGATTGAAGTACGTTAAAAACTGGACAATGTGACTGAAAAATATATGAAAAGTATTAACTTTTGTTAGGCTAATGAGTGGTCGGAAAGTCGATGAGAAAGCACGTGAGAAAACACACTTTTGGATAAGTATGAAAGTGGATAAGGATGAATATAAACCATTCATTTCTCTTCCCTTAGATTTGCGACAATAATCCATGTGACTCTCTAAGCTATAAAAGAACCTCCCCCTCCACTTTAATTTCTACCTTCCATAATCCTTCTCCCCTCCCCATATTTTCTCACATTTTCCCCCTTTTCAAATTAAAAAAAGAGTTTTTCCAAGATAATAAAGAAGAAAGGAAGGAGAAAAGCTAGTAGAAGGACCTATACATCCTAGGCGAAGTTCTGGTAGCTTTTGGGTGAGAAAAACTAAAATTTTAAAGGGTTTTGTTGCTTGTTTTAATTATTTCATGTAAGGTGTTTGTTGAAATGTTTCGTAGAGTTTTGGTGGTGAATTCATGGATGTTTTGATGGTATATGATTGCTAAAAATCTCTAAATAGGTTCATGAAGTAAAAATGGCAATTTGTTTGGAGTTTGGAGTGAAAACCTTTGTGTTAGGTTCACAAAGTTGCATCTTTATGGAATATTTGGTAAATCAATTCTTTGATGGAATTTTGGTGGTATGTATGATTATTAGAAAATGATTTGATATGGTTAAGAGCATTAAATCCCTAAAGATTCGACCTTTATGTGAAATCATGTGATCTTTAGGTATAAATTTGTGTTTATTCATAATAAGACTTCACCTTTAATTGAAACTCAAGGAGTTGGATCTTATGTGAAGAATTTATAGGTTAATAATTATGGTTTAAGTTGGTAAAAGAGAGACTGAACCTTTTAAGGCTCGGCCCATGTATGTAATTACATATATAGGTAAAATATTTAAGTGTATATACACAAATAATAAGGAGAATCGAGACCTTATATTTAGATTCATGAAGTTAGACCTTAATTGAATATTGCTTGGGTTAAAAGCTTGGGTTATGAATATTTGAAACTTATAACATGGCTTTGAGCACCATAACATGCTTATGTTAAGTTGTTAATCTCTAACCAGTAAATATGAATTTATTATTCATGCTTGGAAGTTGTTGGATGAGGTTGATTTGATTTAGATGTTTTGATTTGATTGATCAATGGATATGAATACCGTTTGGTGGTTAATTAATAAAATGGAACCTAATTTTTACACCAACATCTGATCTTAAATAACTTACGAGTTTAGTTACAACTCGTTAGACTCATGACATCTTGTTTATGTTTATCGAATGCTTGTATATACCCAGATTCTCGGATATACAGGAGTTGAATGAGTCTCATTCTAGAAATTGGATTTTAAATGATTATTTTAATAATAAAATAATTAGGAAAATGAAAATATTTTGGACGAATGAATAATGTTTTAAATAATAAACACCTATTTTGGTTGAATCTGCAGAAACCACGAGTAAGTCTGTCCCGATTTTGAGATTTGGAAAGATAAACGGGGTGTTTAACAAGGTAAGAAATGCTGCAACCAGTGCGCTGGACTTATGTAGTGGCCCGCAAATCCGTACTATCTGAGTTGACTAAATACACCACACGTCCAACCCAAATTGCACAGAAATACGAATCATTAATAGAAAGAAGTTAGAGGATAAGAAATAGAAAGAAAGAAACTTAGAATAGAAGAAGAAGAACAGAAACACAACACAAAATCTCACATCGCAACGGAATAAAATAAAATATATAACAGCTTTTGAAATACAAAATTTGTTTGTATATAACATTATCATCAGAGTACAACACTTACAATACAGCGGAAATAACACTAGATAACTAACGTTGAGGCCTCCTGCTCCAAGCTCCTCCAAATATCTGTAACACCTGAACTACTTGACTGCCCATACAAATTTGGGCACCCAAGAGTTTAGGTAAAACAAAACAAAATAAACTCTGGGTCAGTCATGGGACTGGGATGAGTAAACAATTTAAAACAGTTTGAAAAAACAAACGATATCTTATAAGACCACGCTGTATAACACGGAATGGGTTTTCCCTTAAAAGAATCCAAAATAATCTTTATATCAACTCTTTTGATATTATAATAGTGTCTAAATCAAATAAATAAAAATCTAGTGGAACGCTTTGATCTCACGTTCCACACATATATACAATCAAAACCGCGAGCACTTATTGGGGATTTGATTTCCAACTATGACAAGGTATGGAACCACCTTCCGCTAGTGTATCTCTAGAGGAGAATACACCAAGTTCAACAAGAACATCTTGCAACTCAGCCACACATGACCGACCACTCATTTCGCTTGAGTGTATCGAATGTATATCACCAACGGTTGGGATCAACAACCGTTTCCCGAATGGGACAGCATCGAATAGAATAAGGAATTACATGAATCTCTAGATAGGTGATGATACACCCTAATGGGAGCTAACCACATAGCCATGCTGTCTGCCCGATTTTTGTCATTTCCCGGTTTTTGAGGCCTGAGGCTACGATTACTTCTCTTATTGATGACACAATTACTTTGAATGCCACATTATCAGATCCGTTAATCATTAATTGGTTTACACAAATATTCTGGATGTTATGCTAAGGGAATAAATCCGTTGCAACCATATATATTTATACAGACCAACCCATTCGATCATTGGAAATACTTTGTCAGACATTCGTCCATTTACGTTCGTTCTAGGATTGAACGAAACCGAAGGCACTATTCCGTACATCCATCCTAGGCAATCTCTACCTAGGACTTATACAACAGCCCTTGCACTTTATTCCGTCTTCAATATATTCAACATATATGATTCGCAACGCTTATACCAATATGGAGTGGTTCTTTGGATAAGAATCCAACCGGTCTCTCCATATTAACAACGTTAAAATGGTCAAACTTTGATAGTCGGTGATTTAACTATCAAATGAAAAATGTCCGTGTACACACAACGTCTTATTTCCAAATGGAATTATCGATCACATCATCAAACATATATATATATATATATATATATATATTGTGTAATGACCCGCATTTCCAGGGGTAAATAATTAATTAATTTAATTATTTAAATAGTGGTTTAGAGAATATAAATGGCCGTTGAATTAAAAAAGAGAGAATATTTAACTAGAATAATAATTAAATAATATATTTAATTCTGAAATAATCAAAATTTACTGAAATGGCGATATGGTGTGAATTGGGCAATTCAAAATATATAATTCAGTTTAGAGTTGAATTATAATAACAAATATATTTAAATAACGTCAGTTTGAACGTATAATTATATTAAAATTAAAACCGAGCTCGAAATGGCGTTGCAGTTCGTTATTTGACGATTGGAACTTCAACTGAATGTACAAGGCCCGTTTTAAATAGGGTTTCTGTGAAACAAGAAACGTGTGGAACTGGTGGAGTATATCTTTCTAGTGGAAGAGAAAAATCGGGATTTCGTCGTGTAAATTTTGATTTACGTCCAAATCAAAGTTCAGAAAAGTCGCTGTGGAATTCCTTTATAATTTGCAACGCTTTAATTATGTTATAAAAGGAATTTTTGTATATAATTGAATATCGATTTCAACCAGGACTTGAAATATCGAATATATAATTACCCTAGAGCTGTATGGTATTCTGGTGCGAATATATACGATAATATTGAATTATTAATATTTTATTTAATTATATTTAAATATATTTATATATTTAAATGGGTCATCCAGAGCTTTAGCCACTTTTGCAAATGAAGTCGGAATTCGACGAAAGTAATTTTGTTGGATCCGTAATGTCAAATTATTGTTAGATTTCAATTTCCATGATTTTTGAAGTCAGTATGTGGCCATGCCGATTTTTAATGTGAAAAATAGTCAGTATTTTGACGGTTAAAAATACGCTGTGTGAGCAAACGGAGTCGGAATTCGACGAAACCAGTGTCGTTGGGACCGTAATGTTGAACTGTAGCTACATGCCAAATTTCGTGATTTTTGGGTATTGTATATGGACATAGGAAATTTCTAAGTGATAATCAAGTTAGAAAAGGAATATAAAAATATTATTTTTTTCCTTATATAATACCCTCGACTAAAACCTAACCCTCAGATATTTTTTTTTCTCTTCTCAAATGAGCCGCCGGGTTCTTTTCTTCCTCCAACAACAGAAATCGCGGTACTCAAAAATAAAAAAAAATCGTATAACCTCTTATAAATCAAAACATATTTGTATATGGATTCACGCGAGAGTGCTATTCAATTCAATACCATTTTAATTTCCGTTCGAGTGAGGTTACTGTCGCTGGAAATTCCGGCGTGGTATGAGCGGGCTAGGGTTCGCAGAATCATGGCTTTTGGAGCATCGATTGGAATGTCTGAACTTGGATTTGGGTTCGGCGAGAGGTATTGCACTAGTGTGCATTATCTGGTGGAAATCAGGGAAGAAAGGTGTCGCAGTTCTCCTGTAGTGGTGCCAGGGGGTTCCTGTAGTCGTGATGAACGGAGATGATGCGCACTGTTCCAGTAGGTGATGGGGGCGACCTGTTTGCATAGGGGGAGAAAACAATGAAGTCGGTTTAAGGAACGATGGTATGGAGAGGGTGTATACATGGTTCGAATTTGTTTACCGAGGAAGAAGAATTAACGAAGGGGGATTTTCTGATTTACGGTTAAGTATAATTAAGCAATTAATTTAATATTAAGTAATAGTTTTGAGTTTGAAATCTTATACTAGAGATGAAAGGTAAGGCATTGAGAAGTTCCAATTTTTTTGGAAGGGATCGTTGATGGGTTAGTAGTGTTAATTAGAAGTGAAGCTAGTTTTGTTTTACTGAGGTGAAAGATTAGTTAAGATGGTGGAATGAGAAGTTTGAAGTGAAGGAAGCTGGGGACTCTTTGTTGCGGGTCAGAAGCAGTACGGGTTGTTCAAGGATTGGGCAATAGAGTTTAAAGCTTTGACAGGGGATGTCGAGTATGGGAAGGGGGTTTGAATGGCGATGTTGGTTTGAAGAACGGAGAAGTAAAGGTTGAGCAAAGGGGAGTTTAAGGAGTCGAAGTGGCCATGGTCTTATGTTCGAATGGATTTGCTGCAGTCTCGTGAGGGGGAAGACGACCATGGAATGGGTACAAAGTGATTCTGCGGGCATGGGTTGAGATTATAATGAATCGTACAAAAACTTGATCTGTCCGGATCGTACAGATGAGAGCTACAATATGAATTTGGTTTGGAATGGGTTGGAGCTCGCCTCAATTTATGACGAAATAAATTGTATGATCAGAATCGATAGCCGTAAATCGTTATTTGATGATTACGGACAATGTGAGTAAAACTCACCAACTCTGAACAGTTATATTTTTATAATGTACTTTTAGAACTGTTAGATGTTGATTGACTGTTGTGCGTAGATTGGTTGATTGAACTGCTAGTCAGTTAGTTGAAATTATATATATATATGTATGTATGTACCAATAAATATTGATGTGCTTATCAGAACATTTCATACTGAAATGAAGTTGATGTTAATTATATGGTTTAACATCCGTGATGCAGGGGAACAGGTTGGAGGGACCCAACTGGGTTCCTCAATATAGAAAATACTGTTTTGTTTCATATACTGTGATGTATGATGTGATATATAATCTGTGTTGATTATATGTGTTTGAATGGTATCAATCACCATTATTTGATATTTTAAATACAGAAAGAAATACGGGGATGAGGAAAAGGGGTTTTCAAAGTATATTTTGGAAATAAATTATTTATATAAAATCAATGGATTTTATATATAAAGGAAAAGGATTTTATAGAAGGAGTTATAAAATCAAAGAAATAAAAAGGGAATATATTTGTGAAACAAATATAGAAGAAATATATTTGTGAAACAAATATAAAGTAAATATATTTGTAAAACAAATATAAAGGGGAATATAAGAAGAAAACAAATAGAATAGAAATAGGAATATTTGTAGAATATTTATAAATAAAAGTAAAAGGGTTATTTATTTAGGAAATAAATAGAAATGAAAAGAGATATTCATGTAAAACAAATAAGATAATAAGATTGAAATATAAACATTTGTTTAGAAAACAAATGGGATTGAAATAGAAAATATTTATTAAATAAATAGAAGTATAAAAGGGGTTTTTTATTTAGAAAATAAATAGAGTTTGAAAAGGGAATTATTTATAACGGAATAGAATGTTATAAAAAGATAAACGCTGTTAAAAGGAAATCCTTATAAGTAGAGAAACGCTATTAAAAGAACATTTATATAGTAAAGAACCGTTACTAAAAGTAATTCTTTATAAATGAATAAACGCTGTTAAAAGGAAATCTTTTTAAATGGATAAACGTTATAAAAAGGGAAAATCAAATAGAGTTAAAACAAGATTAGAAACTGACAAGAGATTAGTTAATTCGAATGGTTTTTTGAGTGTTGATCTGATGTTGGTTTCGGCCTTCGGGGTTTATACTTAGAAAATTGTTCTCTTACTAGTTTACAATTAGGGACTAATAGTTGTGGAATGGTAGTGATGCGTGAATGAGGATTGGAAATGTTTTCCAGTGTTAATAACATATATTTTCTAAGCATGGAGAATAAGGAATGTGGATATATATATATATATATGTTTTGATGATTGGATCGATAATTCCATTTGGAATTAAGATCGTTGTGTGAACACCGACATATTTTCATTTGATAGTTAAATCACCACTATCAAAGTTTTGACCATTTTAACGTTGTTAATATGGAGAGACCGGTTGGATACTTATCCAAAGAACCACTCTGTATTGGCATAAGCGTTGCCAATATGCCAAAGAAAATTGAAGACGGAGTAAAGTACAAGGGTTGTTGTATAAATCTTAGATAACAATGGACTAAGATGGATGTACTGAATAGTGCCTTCGGTTTCGTTCAATCCCAAAACGAACATATATGGACGAGTGTCTGACACAGTATTTCCAATGATCGAATATGATTGGTCTGTATAGATATATATGGTGGCAACGGATTTATTCCCTTAGCATAATATCCAGAATATTTGTGCAAATCAATTAGTGATTAACGGATCTGACAATGTGACATTCAAAGGGATCGTGTTATCAATGAATAGAAAGTGGTCGTAGCCTCTGGCCTCAACATCCGGTAAATGACAAAAATCGGGCAGGCAACATGGCTAAGTCGGTCGCTCCGAAGTAGGGTGTATAATCACCTATCTAGAGAATATTCATTTTCTTCTTTAATCTATCAATGCTGTCCCATATATATACAGGAAACGGTTGCTGATCCCAACCGTTGGTGATATACATTCGATACACTCAAGCGAAATGAGTGGTCGGTCATGTGTGGCTGAGTTGCAAGATGTTCTTGTTGAACTCCAGTGTATCGTTCCTAGAGTACACTGATCGGAAGGTGGTTCCATACCTTGTCATAGTTGGAAATCCGTTACCCAATACGTGCTTGCGGTTTTGATTGTATACTATATATGTAGAACGTGAGATGGAAGCATTTCTGCTAGATGATTATTATAGTTGTGGTTGATAGACATTATTATAATATCAAAAGGTTTTTGATATAAAGATATTTTGGATTCTCATAAGGGAAAAACCCGTTCTGTTATACGGCGTGGTCTTATGAGATATCGTTTACTTGTTCAAATTGTTTTAAACTGTTTTACTCATACCAGTCCCATGACTGACCCGGAGTTTACTTTGTTTTGTTCTACCTAAACTCTTGGGTGTCTAAATTTGTACGGGCAGTCAAGTAGTTCAGGATTTTACAAATACACTTGGAGAGCTTGGAGTAGGAGGCTTCAAGATTCTATAGCTATTATTATTTCCGCTGTTGTTGTAAGTGTTGTACTCTGACAAGTGCTATTATATACATATACTGTTTGTATTTCAAAAGTTATGTTATATTTTATTCGTTCCGCTGTGAGATTCATGTTTACTCTGATGATGATGTTCTTCTTCTTCTTCTTCTATTCTATAAGTTTCTATCTTATCTATTCTCACCCTCTATTTTCTTTCTATTAATTACTTGAATTTCTAGTGCAAATTTGGGGTTGGACTTGTGTTATTTGGTCAGCTCAAGTTGGACCGGATTTTCGGGTCATTACATATTGATATTTCCTTATTTTCTATATTAAGAAAATAGATGTTAACTCTGGAAAATATTCCCATTGCATATTTACATATCACTATTCTTCCACATCTATCAGACTCTAACTGTAAACTAGTAAGAGAACAACTTCCTAAGTATAAACCCCGAAGGCCGAAACCAACATCAGATCGATACTCAAAAAGTCATTCAACTCAACTAATTTCCAGTCAGTTTCTAATTCTGCTTAACTCTATTTCTTTAACTCCATTTGATTAACTTCTTATCAACACGATCATTTTAAATCTGCAAATCATTTGCTTTTAAATCATCGTTCACTTTAAAACGTATATCTCCCAGGATTTTATTTATAAAATTCCTTTTTGTTTATAATATTCTATTTTAAGTTCGTTTCATTATCGAATTCTATATATATCGATATATTGATTTCTAGTTTATCAAATCTTCTTAAAAATATTCTAACTCCTTAAATTCCTGGAAAAATTCGCCATAACCTCCTTTGTACGGGGTTACCGGAAAAATTCAAACCTTGCCACACAGGCCCTCTCCAATCAAAAGAAAAAGGAAAAGCCAAGCGGCTAGCCGATACGGTGCATAAAATCGCATATTCAATTTAAATACATACCTTTGTGTCAAGCATTCTATTTATATCTCTTCTGATACTTTATTCCAAACCTGTCTCATGTATACTTATCTAATTCCAATTTATCCTAACTCAAACTAATCGTTTTAACTCAATTTGTTAATTAAGTTGCTCGTTAACTCTTTTGCCTATTTCACATAACATGTTCAAATATATTCCTAACTTGCTTGTCAAATAATTTAATTCTAGTTTAAATTCAAGCTTCATATTTGATTTCAAATACAAATTTACAAATCCCATTTTCTTATCTTACTAAATTTATAAACCCTTTTATAAATTAACTTTCTTATTTTCAAATTTTACAATATGTTCCATTTCAAAAATCTATTTGAACTCAATTCATTTTACATTATGAATTCCAGAATAAAAATAGTTATTCCCTTTTTGAAACAATTCAAATTCTATTTTAGATTCATACTTGGATTCAAAAATACCAATTTTATCTCATGATAATTCATTTATAGTATTTATAAACCTTGTTTATAAATTTACTTGTTTTATATAATAAAACAATTTCTATTCAAATCTATTTAAAAATCCTAGGGATTTATCCAACTTCATTTACATTCCGAATATCGGAATAAAGTTAATTGTTATTTTTTTAAAACGACTCTACTTCTCATTTTCAATTCACATTTCAAATTTAAATATTCGTATTATCCAATTGATGATTTTTCACCTTTGTTTATTGTAAAAACCCGTATTTCGATAACATGAGTAAGACAAGAATCAAGGCAGAATTTAATTTTAAATTCTGAATCAAGTTAAACGGGCTATTCCATTGCGTTCGTCTCGGAAAAATACGCGAAATAGAGTCCGAGTTTTCGAAAATCGGAGTCCGTATGACCCGATTAAGGCCCAACGAAGTTTTCAGAAAATTTCTAAGTAAAAACAGATTTCAAATTCAAACTTGAATTTGGAAGATTTGGGCCAGCTGGGCCAGGCGGGAAAAATTCCCGCCACAGTACCCAAGTCGACAGCCCTGTCGACTTGGGAGTCGATTTGGTCTGACCAAGTCGACAGCCCTGTCGACTTGGCTGTCGACCTGGCTCAGATGAGCAGTCTTGCCTGGTGCACCTGTTTCTATCTTGGCTAGGTTTCTGGGCCTGGTTTGAGATCTGACGGTTCAGGTTGGTCCTAGGGTTAATCTAAGGGTCCTAACTAGCCTAATCTTCTATAAATAAGCCCCTAACCCTCCCCTAAACCCTCATTATTCACTCATGTAACTAAACTATGGCAAAATTTCTACTCTCATGGCCTCCACTCAACTATCATAGCCTCCACTTCATTTCTATGAGAGGTTTCATGAACATGAGAGTATTAGAGAGTCCCTATGTTAGTATGAGAGCCCCTCAAGTTGATTTCAAGACAAAAGCTTTGATCTTTGTTCATAAAGATGGTGTTTTTAGTGATTTGGAGCATCCATCTTTGGGTTTTTGGGTGATGGCATGCATAGGCTTCATATAAGCTTTAGTTTAATCGATTTAGGCCTTCATAGCAAGGTAAGCCCTTCCCTACTCTTAGATATTAACTATGAAGTTAAATGTTCATGTTGAAAGTTTGGGTTTGATTAATTAGAATGATGCATGCTATCATGTTATGCAAGTTTATGAAGTCATTATCTTGATCTTATGAGCAAAAAGCCACAACCTTTATGTTGAAATGTTGCATTATGCAACATGAGAACCTTCATAATCTTTATGTCAACTTGCATATGAAGTCATAACCCTTATATGATGATATATGCGAGTTACTAGTCATCATTCCATGTCTTTTGTCACTATGATTCGTTTATGTGCCAAGTTTGGGTTTATGCATGTTTTTGAGGTGTAAGAATGTAACATGTAAGTTAATGAACACATGTGTGCCTCATTTGCCACCATGATTAACTTGTGGCTTAATATCCATTTTTGTCATGCCTTTGCCAAGTCTCTTCTTTTAATCCATCACGTTGTTGCAAACGTATATGCGAGTTTAGAAAGCGTTGGGGTCACATTATGGGGAAACATAATGACGTGAATATGATTTGGGTAAATGGGTATAAACATGACAACATGTAACGTTAAATATGACATGTGTTTATACATGAAAACACGACTTGAAAGATAACATGGAAGTTGACATGTAAATATGCATAAAAACATAAGCTTGGGAATTTACCTATTAAGTTAGGTCTACCCATTGGGAATTTACCGATTAAGTTAGGTCTACCCAATTTCTTGAAAACTTGACCATGAACATGACACTAGACTAAACATGAAAGTGGCCAACTCGAGGTTGGGTTGAGTTTGCAACGTAAAACTACCTGGAACCGACCGGCCTAACTAGTAGTTGCAAACAATAGGACTCAATGTGAGAAGTTGGTCATGTTGTGCTTGAACCCGAGGTTAGACCAAGTTGTGGTGTAAAGCTACCCGGAGCCGACCGGCTTAACTAGTAACCACAACAAAGTCTAATGTGAGAGGTTGGGGTGCATTAAGTAATTAATGTCACATGATAGGGTTAAGTTAATTTGATTAATGACTCTTAACCAAATATGACATGGATAAAGGGGTTAAGTAAATTGATTAGGCTAGTGATACTTAACAAAACATGACAAGGTTGGGTAGGTTAAGTGATTTGATTTGCCTAATGACACTTAACCATTTTTTTTATACGGCTAGTGGGCGGGGATTAAGTTAACCAATACTTAATCAATCCAACATGATAACTTGATAAGGTTAAGTGGGATCGGGTTTGATTTCTTAATGACACTTAACCATGCAAGATGATTAGGGGATGGGGTTAAGTAATTTACACTTAACTAATCCGACTTGGTAATTAGACGCGGTTAAGTAATTAAGGCTTAACTAATCTAACCACGGTAATTAGATGAGATTAAGTAATCCACACTTAACTAATCTAAACACGGTAATTCGATGGGGTTAAGTTAAACACTTAACCAATTTAAACTTGGTAATTCAATGAGGTTAAGTAACCAATACTCAACCAACTTAACGTGATAATTTAATGGGGTTAAGCAACTTATACTTAACCAATTATACATGATGATTTGATGAGGTTAAGTAACCTACACTTAACCAATCTAATACGCGGACCTGACAAGGTTAAGTCGCAAGACCTTTTTAGAATATACTTAACCAATCCGACTCGATAATTTGATGGGATTAAGATAATCTATGCTTAATCAATCTAGCAAGATAATCCGATAGGGTTAAGGTAAACTAGTACTTGACCAATTTGACCTGATAGGGTTAAGTCATGAGCCTCTGGGTACACTTAACCAACTTGTGGGGCTAAGTCTTGAACTTAAATACTTAGCCAATCTTGACGTGATTCGTGGGCGGGTTAAGGCATGGACTTGAACGATAACACTTAACCCAATAAGACCAACCCTAGTTAGAGGAACTAGGTAGAGACTCGTGGTTGATCAAGGATAACGGGAAAGGAAGCTAAGTGGTAAACCTTAGTTAAGGGTAACTAAGTAATAATTCTTAGCTAAGGATATAGGACTAATTCACAAAACGAGGAGTAACCTGATACGGTAGGTCATCGCTTAGTATACGAGGGGGAGCAAGTTATCTGACTTGGATAAAAGCTCCAACGCACTGGGTGCCGAAGTGGAAGCTTCGGGGGACGTGAGGATATTCTTGGGATCCCTCTGTGGGCTGCCAGGTAATCATACTAGGCCCATGAGAGGTTAAGGCCTGCGTTAGAAGGACCAAGAGTATGCCTTGGTTGCTATGCGAGCGACCTAAAGACTGGGATGGATTAGCGTGGAGTCGACGATTCTTAGTTTTTTCCCTGGATAGCACATCGCCGACTACCTACCATCTTTAGTCAATCTTGTACGTACGGAAAGGCAGAGAACCCCCAACAGACCATGTGCTTGCTATCGAGTCATGGGTGAGGTTGGCCCGTAGGGAAGTGGGCTATAGTGGGGCCGTGGAGTGGTTCTTATACATGATTTTTCTTGGAATTGCCTTTCAGTAGTTGAGGGAGGGGTCACGTGGGACCATAGCCACGGGTACAAAAAGAGACCTTAATATCTGCATCAGCAGACGATTTAAAGCTCCCGACCGAGTTCCGTATTTCTTGATTTGCCCTGGCACGGAACTCGGATGGCACATTGGGGAACATGTGCATCTAGACATGGAAAACGATTCACGATACCTACGTGGGATCAAGGGCGCGGTTGACGGGTGGCGTAATCCCTAGTGGTCCTAGGTGGCCAAAACCCAAACCGAGACACGGAAACGTTCATTAGGTAGCATAATCCCTAGCGGTCCTAGGTGGCATAAATCCTAAGTGGACGCGCGATAGTTCATGGTAAGGAAACACAACTAGATCAAGGGTTGCAGTCCAAAACAACTTCAAGGATAAACCGTTTACATGGGAAAGCCCGTACATCCTACGGCAAAGGACTGAACTTATACATGGAAAGAAACATATGAGTTGAGTAACCTATATATGCGGCATATTAGGTTGACATGGACCATTACACGACTTTTGAGTAAGGGTCATTCACGGATAACACGTAATACAGTTGGGATACTAGTACGGTAGGTGCAGAGCGGATATACAGGATAGATGCCATGGGACGTTATACGTGATAGATGTCTTGGGGATATTATACTTGATAGAAACCTGACGATGTGATACCTTGTTTTATCTTGACATTGTAATTTATCATGACACCTTAGTTTACCTGAGTTCAGTAGTTCATCCTGTTATTTTGATTTAGCCTATCTATCTTGTTATCATGCTTATGTTCATCTCAGTTTCCCATGTCAGTTAACTTTACTTGTTTTTATACTAATAGTAGATAGGGCTTACTCAGTCTTTTTGACTGACCCGTTTTGTTTCGCCTCTTTTCTTCCGTTTCCCCCCCAGGTTACAGGGAGGAAATACTGTTGTTTAGTTCGGACTTCTTCTGCTTGAAGGTCATCATGGATGGCTTGGACTTTTCCTGGCTATGGCTACTTTACTGTTTTTATTTGGGGAATAATTTATGAAAAAGTCTTTATGCTTCTTTACTATTGCAAGACAGGTTTTGATGTACTCTGATGTAAAAGGCTTTAGACCTTATGTATTCATGTTTATGAAAGTTCGATTTTACTTCCGCTATTTTATATGTTCTGTCTTGTGATATTTCTGTGTATGTTTACCAATAATGCCCCTCTAAAGCTAGTGCATTCCTTTGCGAGTGACCCTAGCGGAGGCGGGGTGTTACATTTGGTATCAGAGCAGAAGGTTACCCGACTGGGCAAAAGTTTTTAAAGACCTTCTGAAAACTATTTGAAAATCATTTATAAAGAAGCATTTTTCAAGAAAGTTTTCTTTTAAAAAGAAAAGGCTATTCCCCGAAGGCCATTAGCATTATCCTTGTTTCCTTGATTGAATCTCTTTTCCTTTCTTTCCTCCATCTGTAGTCACAGTGGTTTTAACTGCGACTAGTCTTTTCTATCTACGAAAGTGCTTTCCATGCGATGGAGGTGGTTCTCGAGAGACCAGTGGCCGCGTTATAAGAAAGGATAGTGAGAAAGAGGATAAAGGATGTGAGTTTAAGGATGAACAACTTGTTGGTATGGCCCAACCCAGAATGAGAGAGAAAGATGAACAATGAAACCCATGACGAGAGAGTACCTTTGGCATGGTGGAACGGGACGGATAGTTAAGTATCATGGGACAAGGACAAGATCATCGGGAGGGCAGTAGTATGCTCTCATTACTAGGGTACCTCGGAAGGAGGGTAACGATCTTGTTAAAGGTTTAGCTTTTCTTCTCTATCATCCCGTTAGGACTTTGGTTTGATCATCGTATCATTTAAGTCTGCTTCGATAGTTGAGTCTCTGCACCTTAAGTACTAGCGTAATAGAGAATCCCATTTCTGTCTCAAGTCCTGTGGAGAATCGGTCCATTTATTCATGACTTGTTTTGGATTTGAGAATGACATGCCTCGGTTATGGATGGATTCTAGGGATGAAGTGGTTATCCAGTAAGGGGTGCCACTCTCGGTTTTGATAGGAGGGTAGTTAGACTCTTGACTAGCCTTGGTAATACCCTCGAAGTCTCGTGAAACCTTTTGGGTTCTGTCATGGTTAGTTACCTAGAATCCCGGGATGCAGTTATTGGTAATCCGTTCGAATAGAATTCGCCGCTAAGGCGGATGGTTCGTTTCGATTATACATGTGTTATGGGAATCACCCTAGTAAGCGCGCTTGATAACCTGGTTGGTATCTGTTTACTTTCAAGAGAAAGTTCTTCTACATGGAATACCTTGTGGTACGAGGTCCGAGATTCACTAGTGAATTTTGGAAAGCTTGCATGAGATCATGAGTACGCAGTCATGTTTTCGCCAAGTGTGCGAGTGGAACGAGAGGCGACGAAGAAATGAGTCCCAGCTCATGTTATGGGAAACAGGAAATAAGAAGCTACGAAATCGCGAAGTTAAAAGACGGTCAAGGCACAATGGAATTGAGCTCAAGGAAGTACGACTTTGATGGTCAGAGACTAGATACGCGTATGATATCTCTTTTTGGGAGTGTATCCTTGATCCCTGTTTTCTGTAGAGCTTACTTGTAGGCTATCTTTTGTGGACACCCTCTCGGTCCTATTTTCTGTTACAAACCCCGTAAGGAGTTTGTCTTGTTTATCTTCTCGACCCTGTTTCAGGGAATCCTAGGTAGAACCCTATGGATGTAAACATGTATTTGAAACATGTTATGATTGATATGGTTGCAAGTGGTTGCAAGTGGTTGCTCGTGGATGCGCGAATACACATTAGATACTAGCTCGACTCGGTCACATTTCATATTGCATATGCACGAGTGTTTATACTTGTTTATGGATGAAATTGAATGTGTTATCATGCGGTTGTTGCATATGAATGAATGATTGTGCACACATATAGTATCTATATGACTAGGACTATTTGCATACATGTTGGATTCATGGAACTATACATATTTTTGCATTAGAAAGATTATTCAGGCCTGATCATTAGCATTAGCTAAGGAGCATGTACACACACGTTCTGCATATATTCATATAGCATTAGAAATCATCTAAGGACAATGATTGCTTGTGGATGATGTTTTGAGTAGAAGGATGATGGATGGTAGGATAGGTTCTTCCTAACTTGGGGATTTCGGGGACGAAATCCTAAAAGGTGGGAAGAATGTAAAAACCCGTATTTCGATAACATGAGTAAGACAAGAATCAAGGCAGAATTTAATTTTAAATTCTGAATCAAGTTAAACGGGCTTTGCCATTGCGTTCGTCTCGGAAAAATACGCGAAATAGAGTCTGAGTTTTCGAAAATCGGAGTCCGTATGACCCGATTAAGGCCCAACGAAGTTTTCAGAAAATTTCTAAGTAAACACAGATTTCAAATTCAAACTTGAATTTGGAAGATTTGGGCCAGCTGGGCCAGGCGGGAAAAATTCCCGCCACGATACCCAAGTCGACAGCCCTGTCGACTTGGGAGTCGACTTGGTCTGACCAAGTCGACAGCCCTGTCGACTTGGCTGTCGACCTGGCTCAGACGAGCAGTCTTGCCTGGTGCACCTGTTTCTATCTTTGCTAGGTTTCTGGGCCTGGTTTGAGATCTGACGGTTCAGGTTGGTCCTAGGGTTAATCTAAGGGTCCTAACTAGCCTAATCTTCTATAAATAAGCCCCTAACCCTCCCCTAAACCCTCATTATTCACTCATGTAACTAAACTATGGCAAAATTTCTACTCTCATGGCCTCCACTCAACTATCCTAGCCTCCACTTCATTTCTATGAGAGGTTTCATGAACATGAGAGTATTAGAGAGTCCCTATGTTAGTATGAGAGCCCCTCAAGTTGATTTCAAGACAAAAGCTTTGATCTTTGTTCATAAAGATGGTGTTTTTAGTGATTTGGAGCATCCATCTTTGGGTTTTTGGGTGATGGCATGCATAGGCTTCATCATAAGCTTTAGTTTAATCGATTTAGGCCTTCATAGCAAGGTAAACCCTTCCCTACTCTTAGATATTAACTATGAAGTTAAATGTTCATGTTGAAAGTTTGGGTTTGATTAATTAGAATGATGCATGCTATCATGTTATGCAAGTTTATGAAGTCATTATCTTGATCTTATGAGCAAAAAGCCACAACCTTTATGTTGAAATGTTGCATTATGCAACATGAGAACCTTCATAATCTTTATGTCAACTTGCATATGAAGTCATAACCCTTATATGATGATATATGCGAGTTACTAGTCATCATTCCATGTCTTTTGTCACCATGATTCGTTTATGTGCCAAGTTTGGGTTTATGCATGTTTTTGAGGTGTAAGAATGTAACATGCAAGTTAATGAACACATGTGTGCCTCATTTGCCACCATGATTAACTTGTGGCTTAATATCCATTTTTGTCATGCCTTTGCCAGGTCTCTTCTTTTAATCCATCACGTTGTTGCAAACGTATATGCGAGTTTAGAAAGCGTTGGGGTCACATTATGGGGAAACATAATGACGTGAATATGATTTGGGTAAATGGGTATAAACATGACAACATGTAACGTTAAATATGACATGTGTTTATACTTGAAAACACGACTTGAAAGATAACATGGAAGTTGACATGTAAATATGCATAAAAACATAAGCTTGGGAATTTACCTATTAAGTTAGGTCTACCCATTGGGAATTTACCTATTAAGTTAGGTCTACCCAATTTCTTGAAAACTTGACCATGAACATGACACTAGACTAAACATGAAAGTGGCCAACTCGAGGTTGGGTTGAGTTTGCAACGTAAAACTACCCGGAACCGACCGGCCTAACTAGTAGTTGCAAACAATAGGACTCAATGTGAGAAGTTGGTCATGTTGTGCTTGAACCCGAGGTTAGACCAAGTTGTGGTGTAAAGCTACCCGGAACCGACCGGCTTAACTAGTAACCACAACAAAGTCTAATGTGAGAGGTTGGGGTGCATTAAGTAATTAATGTCACATGATATGGTTAAGTTAATTTGATTAACGACTCTTAACCAAATATGACATGGATAAAGGGGTTAAGTAAATTGATTAGGCTAGTGATACTTAACAAAACATGACAAGGTTGGGTAGGTAAAGTGATTTGATTTGCCTAATGACACTTAACCATTTTTTTTATACGGCTAGTGGGCGGGGATTAAGTTAACCAATACTTAATCAATCCAACATGATAACTTGATAAGGTTAAGTGGGATCGGGTTTGATTTCTTAATGACACTTAACCATGCAAGATGATTAGGGGATGGGGTTAAGTAATTTACACTTAACTAATCCGACTTGGTAATTAGATGCGGTTAAGTAATTAAGGCTTAACTAATCTAACCACGGTAATTAGATGAGATTAAGTAATCCACACTTAACTAATCTAAACACGGTAATTCGATGGGGTTAAGTTAAACACTTAACCAATTTAAACTTTGTAATTCAATGAGGTTAAGTAACCAATACTCAACCAACTTAACGTGATAATTTAATGGGGTTAAGCAACTTATACTTAACCAATTATACATGATGATTTGATGAGGTTAAGTAACCTACACTTAACCAATCTAATACGCGGACCTGACAAGGTTAAGTCGCAAGACCTTTTTAGAATATACTTAACCAATTCGACTCGATAATTTGATGGGATTAAGATAATCTATGCTTAATCAATCTAGCAAGATAATCCGATAGGGTTAAGGTAAACTAGTACTTGACCAATTTGACCTGATAGGGTTAAGTCATGAGCCTCTGGGTACACTTAACCAACTTGTGGGGCTAAGTCTTGAACTTAAATACTTAGCCAATCTTGACGTGATTCGTGGGCGGGTTAAGGCATGGACTTGAACGATAACACTTAACCCAATAAGACCAACCCTAGTTAGAGGAACTAGGTAGAGACTCGTGGTTGATCAAGGATAACGGGAAAGGAAGCTAAGTGGTAAACCTTAGTTAAGGGTAACTAAGTAATAATTCTTAGCTAAGGATATAGGACTAATTCACAAAACGAGGAGTAACCTGATACGGTAGGTCATCGCTTAGTATACGAGGGGGAGCAAGTTATCTGACTTGGATAAAAGCTCCAGCGTGCTGGGTGCCGAAGTGGAAGCTTCGGGGGACGTGAGGATATTCTTGGGATCCCTCTGTGGGCTGCCAGGTAATCATACTAGGCCCATGAGAGGTTAAGGTCTGCGTTAGAAGGACCAAGAGTATGCCTTGGTTGCTATGCGAGCGACCTAAAGACTGGGATGGATTAGCGTGGAGTCGACGATTCTTGGTTTTTGCCCTGGATAGCACATCGCCGACTACCTACCATCTTTAGTCAATCGTGTACGTACGGAAAGGCAGAGAACCCCCAACAGACCATGTGCTTGCTATCGAGTCATGGGTGAGGTTGGCCCGTAGGGAAGTGGGCTATAGTGGGGCCGTGGAGTGGTTCTTGTACATGATTTTTCTTGGAATTGCCTTTCAGTAGTTGAGGGAGGGGTCACGTGGGACCATAGCCACGGGTACAAAAACAGACCTTGATATCTGCATCAGCAGACGATTTAAAGCTCCCGACCGAGTTCCGTATTTCTTGATTTGCCCTGGCACGGAACTCGGATGGCACATTGGGGAACATGTGCATCTAGACATGGAAAACGATTCACGATACCTACGTGGGATCAAGGGCGCGGTTGACGGGTGGCGTAATCCCTGGTGGTCCTAGGTGGCCAAAACCCAAACCGAGACACGGAAACGTTCATTAGGTAGCATAATCCCTAGCGGTCCTAGGTGGCATAAATCCTAAGTGGACGCGCGATAGTTCATGGTAAGGAAACACAACTAGATCAAGGGTTGCAGTCCAAAACAACTTCAAGGATAAACCGTTTACATGGGAAAGCCCGTACAGCCTACGGCAAAGGACTGAACTTATACATGGAAAGAAACATATGAGTTGAGTAACCTATATATGCGGCATATTAGGTTGACATGGACCATTACACGACTTTTGAGTAAGGGTCATTCACGGATAACACGTGTAACACCCCACACCCGCTATGGTCACTCACTAAGGGAATGCCATAACATCGGTGGAGTATTTTGAGTGAATATAGAACAGAAAAATTACAACAAGACAAATATAAGTAATACTTGAGAATTTAAAACATCATTTCATTCCAGCGGAAAGTAAAACATGTTTGGTTACACCAAAACCATAAATAAGGGTCAAGTACATAATATCCATCCTGATAAAAACAAAAGTACATAATCCCACTACATAACCTAATATGCGTGTCCCGTCACTCGACTAGAGTCGAGCCCACTAAGATACGTTTGGGATATTGGTTGAAATGGGCCCCCACAAGCTTCCACCTAAGCTTGTTAATTTATCTAGTGTATCCCACTTAACCCCTTTTATAATCATGCCCACCTACATGTTAAGGTTTGGTTAAGTCATCTAATCATATTTCAATTGCCACTTAAGGCACCCACTAGATTTCCACATGCCACCCAAAGCACTTACTTAACCCTTTACCCATGTTTAATTACATGTTCCACTTTGGTTAAGTATTCTAATCGTATTTTCTATTGCCACCCAAGGCAACCCACTAGTTTCCTCATGCCACCCAAGGCACCCCCACTAGTTACTACATGCTACCCAAGGCACCCACTTAACCCCTCATGCCCCACTACATGCTAATATGGTTAAGTGTTTCTTAGTTAATTAAGATCGTAACCTTTGTAAAGACCTCTCACATTAGACTGTCTTTTATGGCAGCTGGATATGCCGGTTGGTTCCGGGCAGCCTTACACCATAACAGAGTCTAACCTCGTGTCTTTACACTTGTCACGTATTTAGTTTGTAACTAAGACCTCTCACATTGGGCCAATCATTTGTAGCCGCTGGATTTGCCGGTCGGTTCCGAGCAGTCTTATGCTACAAAAAGGGTCCAACCTCGTGTCTTAGTAGATTAATTACACCTAATTAATCACCCCCTTAATTTGTATTAATTATCCCTAATTAATTACAAATATTTAAGAATATGGGTAGACCTAACTCAATAGGTAAATTCCCAATTCCATAATATGGGTAGACCTAACTTAATAGGTAAATTCCCAATTATGTCCATCCACTTTACGGTATGTTTAATCATACCCACTTCACACAATTTTATGTGTTAATTAATTTTTACCCCATCGTCCCCACGTAAATACGTTAACATGACATGCTTCAAAAGAGAAGATTCATCATACACACAATGGGTTCAACTTATCATATCATTAGCATTATCATGGGTTAAAAAGGTGTCATCTTGCATATATGACCATAAACCCAACTTGCATACAAAACCAACCCAAACTTGCATGAATCACATATGTCATAAGGATGGTAACTTGCTTAAATGTTCATGTCATAGACCTATCATAAAGGTGTCAACTTGCATACATGTCATAGGTCTAAAAGGGATGAACTTGCTCATAGACTTATGTCATTCATAGAGGCAAACATGCATATGAACTTGCATCATAACTTGCATGTGAACTTGCATCATAACTTGCATATGAACTTGCATCATAACTTGCATGTGAACTTGCATCATAACTTGCATATGAACTTGCATCATAACTTGCATATGAACTTGCATCATAACTTGCATATGAACTCGCATCAAAACTTGCATGTGAACTTGCATCATAACTTGCATATGAACTTGCATCATAACTTGCATGTGAACATGCATCATAACTTGCATATGAACTTGCATCATAACTTGCATGTGAACTTGCATCATAACTTGCATATGAACTTGCATCATAACTTGCATATGAACTTGCATCATAACTTGCATATGAACTTGCATCATAACTTGCCATACTTAGAGGCAAACTTGCATATATTATGCATATCATAAAAAGAGACAAACTTGCATAAAACCAAACACTTAATATGCATAAAACCAAGTACTTAGCATGCACAAAACCAAATACTTAGCATGCATAAAACCAAATACTTAGCATGCATAAAACCAAATGCTTAGCATGCACAAAACCAAATGCATAACTTGCATATCATGTTACATACAACTTGCATATACTCTCACATATAGTTTGCATAACATGTTACATATGCATAAATGTTCAACATAATGGTTTGCATCATAAAACATGGCATTAAACTTGCATATAGCATAAAACTTGCAAAACACATATCATACAAACTTGCATAAACACATTAATCCACAAACATAGCCATGTCTTATCATATCCTACCATAATCAATTTAACAATTGATTATTAAAGCTATAGGAACTCACCACTAAGCTCCCATAAGCAAACCCTTGCCACAAATTACCCAAAAACTCTAGCCTTGAACATAAAGCTTGCAACTTGATGATGAATGCAAGCTAATGATCACTTATACAACTCAAAGATGCTTGTATGCACATGAAAGCCTTCATAGAAATAGTTTAGAAATAGGGTGGAGGCTAGGGTTTTGGGTGGAGGCCATGATCATAGAAAATTTTGGCATAGTTTAGTTAGGAGATAGGATTATGATCATTTAGGGTTAGCTTAGGGTCTTATTTATAGGATTAGGCAAGTGTTTTAGGCCTTTAGATCAACCCTAGGTTAGATTAGGACCATCAGATCTCGGAAGCTTCCAGAAACCATCCCCCATAGCCAAACCCAAACTCAACTAGGTGCACCAGGCCAGCATCAGCCGACAGGGCAAGTCGACAGCCCTGTCGACAGCCAAGTCGACAAGCATGTCGACAGGCAAGTCGACTGCCCTGTCGACAGCCATGTCGACCAGGCTGGGCGGGAGGTTTCCCGCCTGGCCCCATTTCTGCATGTTTCGAAATTTGAACCTGAATTTTTAAATCTGTTTTGAACTTTGAACTTTCTGTAAACTTCATTGGGCCATAACTGGGCCATACGGACTCCGATTCTCGAAAACTCGGACTCTATTTCGCGTATTTTTCCGAGACGAACGCAATGACGCAGCCCGTTTCCCCCAATTCTCACATCTGAGATTATTTATTCTGTAATTAGTGAATATTAGTATTAACTGAAATTCGGGGTGTTACATTCTCCCCTCCTTAAAGGATTTCGTCCCCGAAATCTCTAGGCTAAGGAGAATGCATATCCTACCATCCAAACAACCATCTACTCAATCCATCAAACACGAGCATCCATCGTCCTTAAAACAATTTCTAATGATGTATTAGCATATGCAAAAAGTGTGTGTATATGTTCCCTATCTAATGTATGAACATATGCAAACCATGGTAGTGCCATGCATCCAATATGTATGCGAGAGAACCCTATCGACACATACAATATCTACATGAGTGCACAATCATTCACCAAAATGCATCATCCATATGATAACACAATCATTATACATCCATAAATATAGCTTTCTACACACAATTTTATGCAATATGCAATATGAAGTGATTGAGCCGATCTAGTGTCTAGAGTGTGTGTATATGCATCCACCAGCAACCACTAGCAACCACATGCATCCACACGCATCCACCAAACATAACATGTCTCAAACACATGTTTCAACCATAGGTTTACCCTATCTAAAGGTCAAAGGTACTAATGAGAGGACATACTAAAGATAAGTACTAGACAGATGATAAAGGAGACGTTTAAAGGACATACCCTCAAAAGGAATGGGTATAATGAACGCATCTTCGCTTCTGTCTCCCCAGTAGCATTGCTCTCACTTTCTCCCCTTTTTCACTTTGACTAGTCGAACCTCTCTGTTTCTCAACTTCCTAATCTCTGACCCAAGATGCGAGTAGGAGCTTGTCGAATAATCACATCACGCTCTACCTTTACTTCTTTAAGCAGGCTCGGCTCTACCGCCTCTGCGGTCTCATGTAGGCACTTCCTCCCATGGAATACATCATGTACACCACTAAGTCAGTCGGGCAACTCCACCAATGGAAGATGCTCCTCCCATGTACCTCCAAAATCCAAGATACATAGCCTCAAAAGGTCTTCTAAAATATGATTCACCCTCTCGGTCTGGTCGTCCGTCTGAGGATGATATGCGGTACTCAAACACAACTGAGTCCCTACCGCCTCTTGCAAACTCTTCCAAAACTCTCTAGTGAAGATAGGATCTCGATCGCTCACTATACTGGAGGGTACACCATGCAATCTAATAATCTCTCGAATATAAACTGAAGCTAGCCATGGAGCAGTTCTCTTACTCTTCACGGGTATACGATGGGCGCTCTTAGTAAGTCTATCTACCACATCCCAAATTCCCGTATTACCCTTTCTTGATCTGGGTAACCCGTCAATAAAATCCTTCGAGATGCTATCCCACTTCCATTGCGGAACTTCCAATGGGTGAAGCAACCAACCAGGTTTCTTTTGCTCCGCCTTCACTTGTTGGCACACCAAGCATCGAGCGACATGCTCGGCCACATCTTTCTTCATACCGGCCCAGAAGAAAACCCGCTTCATGTCCTGGTACATCTTGTCCCCACCGGGATGAATGGTCATCCTAGAACGGTGTGCATCATCAAGAATAGTCTTCCTCAAACCCTCGTCTTGCGGTACACAAAGTCTACCGTCTCTACGCAACCACCCCTTACCATCTAGGGTGTACCTACTCAAATGGATGGACGACCCCCTCCTCATGAGCTTCTCTACTAACTCATCCAACTGTGGGTCGTCTCGCTGTGCCTCGCCAATTCGTCCCAAAAGAGTAGGCCTAACCTCCAAGGAGGCTAGCAAACCGGGTACAAAGTCAACGGAAGGTCTAAAGTCAAACATAGAAATAAACTCTAAGCTCCGTCGTTCAACGAACCATGAACTCGAGGACAACCTTTTTTTCTACTTAAGGCGTACGCTACCGTGTTACCCTTGCCATGGGTGTACGCTATCTCAAACTCATAGGATGCTAAGAATCCTATTCACTTTTGTTGTCTTAAGACTATGCGCCTGGAGAGTCTCCAATACTTCCCTAAGATGTAGGGCAGGTTCTTCTCCACTCCTAGAGAAAATCAGGATATTCTCCCATGCAAAATCGTCACAACTATCCATCTCTCACGCAGACCACCCTGGTCGAACTCGACATCCCCCAAATGCAAGCCCCAAAGGCCTGAACCAATACCAGACAAACACCCAAGGGATACCTCCTTCGAATTCAGACGACCTACGTGAGATGATACTAGTAAAAACGGCTAAATAATTAAGCCCTTGTCCAACTCTGGATGTCCTCGCCAGTCTCGCTCCAAAACCATCGTTTATCCCATACTAGCATTGCTCAACCTATTGAGCACATACGAAAACTTATTTCGCCCCTAGAAAAGACCAAGATGTCATTTACAAAGACCATCACGAACTTATTTAGGTACTCCCTGAACACCCTTCTCATCAAATCAACAAAGTATGCGGGGGGCGTTCGTCAAATCAAATGGCATTACCAGCCACTCATAAAAACCATCCGGGGTCCTAAAGGTAGTCTTCTCTATATTATCCTCGGCCACTCTCAACTGATGAAACCCCGTGGCTGAGTCTACTGCAAAAACACTGAGGCGCCAACCAACTGATCAAAGAGATCATCAATCCTCGGCAATGGGTGTCTATTCTTCTTTGTGTGTTTATTTAGTTCTCTTTAGCCTACACGAAGTCTGAGGGACCCATCCGTCCTCGTGGCAAAAACTACTGGAGCACCCCACTCCGATATCCTTCGTCTTATGAACCCCTTCCCAAGCAAATCGCCTACTTGCTTATGGAGTTCCCTCCTCTCACGAGGAG
The DNA here is from genome assembly GCA_030737875.1 of Allium sativum. Taxonomy (NCBI): domain Eukaryota; kingdom Viridiplantae; phylum Streptophyta; class Magnoliopsida; order Asparagales; family Amaryllidaceae; genus Allium; species Allium sativum. The sequence goes on from CM060920.1 coordinate 973,300,450, forward strand.
CCATGTGGCACACTGGCCAAGATACCGGTTTGGCATTGTCTACCAGGTATATTCGGAAGTCAATCTCCCGCTCCGGAGGTAAGCCCTTCACCTCCTCAAACACATCCGAGTATTCCCGGACCACTCTAACAGTTCGCAAACTCTCGACCGACGTGTCAAGCGATTCTAGATAACTTAGCATAACAGATTCCATGGGATTACAAAAGATCTTGAGAGTGTTACCCAAGCGGGTCATAAGCCTAACAATTCTCCCTTCAAAATCAAGAACGGCACCCCTACTGGATAACCAGTCCATGCCCAAAACTAACCCATAGCTCGTGAATCCCAAAAGCATCACATCTAAACTCAACGCTAAGTATAGAAACTTTCAAACCCAAACACATCATGGAGCCCCAATTGGGTTTGAAACAACTAAGGGATCATCTACTAAACTGGTGTCTAAGTGCAGTGACTCAACTAACAATGATGAGATAAACGAACTCGATGCGTCAGAATCAAATAAAGTTCGAATCGGATAATAAAGAAATCCAAATTCCAACCTAGACGGTCCTATCCCCATCTGGTACCCTAGTCGTGAGGGAATACAACCACCCTCCAGGAGATTCCGTACCTTGCCCTTGCCTCTTTGGACAATCCTAATAAGATGTCCCATTCCTTCCCAAAAGGATAACTACTCTCCTTCTCCTTCCCATTCTCCGCTCATAACCTCCCATCAAAATGAGGTTTCATCCTTCATTAATCAAACAACTATTTGAGCCTTCCTCCCATCGTCTATCCAATAGGTACCTACCAGTCCTCCTTCTTCTTGAACCAACTTCTAATCCGACTAACGTCTAAGTCCCTTGAAGTGGTTTTCCATTCTTATCTATCTTAGAAAGATCATCTATACACGGAGGGGAAACTCAAAACGAGAGAGGAAGAAATTCAAAACGGAGAATTCGAAAGATATTGATATGGCTATTGGGGATTATGCTTTTCTTTCAAAAACTTTTCTCTTAAAAGACATGTTTTTGAAAATACTCCTTTCAAACCTATTCTTAGAAAATAGTTTTTCTAAAAAAATTATCTGTTCTGGAAACCTTAAGCTCTGATACCACGTGTAACACCCCACACCCGCTATGGTCACTCACTAAGGGAATGCCATAACATCGGTGGAGTATTTTGAGTGAATATAGAACAGAAAAATTACAACAAGACAGATATAAGTAATACTTGAGAATTTAAAACATCATTTCATTCCAGCGGAAAGTAAAACATGTTTGGTTACACCAAAACCATAAATAAGGGTCAAGTACATAATATCCATCCTGATAAAAACAAAAGTACATAATCCCACTACATAACCTAATAGCCATAGCAGAAAAGATAAACTGAGCTTTTCATCCACGGTCCAAGCTACAAAAGATAGATAAAGCAGTCTGATCAAAGCCCACTAGTGCTAGGCCCACTCTGATAACCTGGGGGTTGGGAAAAAGATAAAAACAACGGGGTCAGACATAAGTCTGAGTGAGTCCTATAACCCTAACAATACAATCACCAAAGTAATTAGGGTATGATATAAACAAGGTATGATACCTCTGGGGATAATGACTACCCTAAGTAGCCAACTAAACGCAGGATGTACTAAGATAACCGAAAAGACGCATTTATCCACCCAAGGATAATTACTAGATTGCACCACCCTAGATCTACCCACCCAAGGGTAATTCCTACACTGCACCACACCAGTTCTACCCACCCAAGGGTAATTCCTACTTAAAGGTTGATCCCACTAAGTGTACTTAGTAATTTTACCCAGTAGTTTCGTGTACCCCTACATAGGTGCCGTCTTCCCCTATCTTTACTAGGTGTACCCACTACTCCCAAGCGATCGGCTCCCTATCGTAGATATCCGTGCTGGCCCCACAATGGGGTGTATCACTCCCCAAAGTGGCAAGCCCGATACAACAAATGGTGCACGGGTTATATCTACACGATGCAACAACGTCTTACCTACCATCCCGGGTCCACACACGCCGATGAAACCCGTTGGACTCGCGTTGCCACCGCTACCCCGGTTTGGCCTCTTATAGTCAAGCCCAATATGCGTGTCCCGTCACTCGACTAGAGTCGAGCCCACTAAGATACGTTTGGGATATTGGTTGAAATGGGCCCCCACAAGCTTCCACCTAAGCTTGTTAATTTATCTAGTGTACCCCACTTAACCCCTTTTATAATCATGCCCACCTACATGTTAAGGTTTGGTTAAGTCATCTAATCATATTTCAATTGCCACTTAAGGCACCCACTAGATTTCCACATGCCACCCAAAGCACTTACTTAACCCTTTACCCATGTTTAATTACATGTTCCACTTTGGTTAAGTATTCTAATCGTATTTTCTATTGCCACCCAAGGCAACCCACTAGTTTCCTCATGCCACCCAAGGCACCCCCACTAGTTACTACATGCCACCCAAGGCACCCACTTAACCCCTCATGCCCCACTACATGCTAATATGGTTAAGTGTTTCTTAGTTAATTAAGATCGTAACCTTTGTAAAGACCTCTCACATTAGACTGTCTTTTATGGCAGCTGGATATGCCGGTTGGTTCCGGGCAGCCTTACACCATAACAGAGTCTAACCTCGTGTCTTTACACTTGTCACGTATTTAGTTTGTAACTAAGACCTCTCACATTGGGCCAATCATTTGTAGCCGCTGGATTTGCCGGTCGGTTCCGGGCAGTCTTATGCTACAAAAAGGGTCCAACCTCGTGTCTTAGTAGATTAATTACACCTAATTAATCACCCCCTTAATTTGTATTAATTATCCCTAATTAATTACAAATATTTAAGAATATGGGTAGACCTAACTCAATAGGTAAATTCCCAATTCCATAATATGGGTAGACCTAACTTAATAGGTAAATTCCCAATTATGTCCATCCACTTTACGGTATGTTTAATCATACCCACTTCACACAATTTTATGTGTTCATTAATTTTTACCCCATCGTCCCCACGTAAATACGTTAACATGACATACTTCAAAAGAGAAGATTCATCATACACACAATGGGTTCAACTTATCATATCATTAGCATTATCATGGGTTAAAAAGGTGTCATCTTGCATATATGAACATAAACCCAACTTGCATACAAAACCAACCCAAACTTGCATGAATCACATATGTCATAAGGATGGTAACTTGCTTAAATGTTCATGTCATAGACCTATCATAAAGGTGTCAACTTGCATACATGTCATAGGTCTAAAAGGGAAGAACTTGCTCATAGACTTATGTCATTCATAGAGGCAAACATGCATATGAACTTGCATCATAACTTGCATGTGAACTTGCATCATAACTTGCATGTGAACTTGCATCATAACTTGCATATGAACTTGCATCATAACTTGCATATGAACTTGCATCATAACTTGCATATGAACTTGCATCATAACTTGCATGTGAACTTGCATCATAACTTGCACATGAACTTGCATCATAACTTGCATGTGAACTTGCATCATAACTTGCATATGAACTTGCATCATAACTTGCATGTGGACTTGCATCATAACTTGCATATGAACTTGCATCATAACTTGCATATGAACTTGCATCATAACTTGCATATGAACTTGCATCATAACTTGCCATACTTAGAGGCAAACTTGCATATGTTATGCATATCATAAAAAGAGACAAACTTGCATAAAACCAAACACTTAATATGCATAAAACCAAGTACTTAGCATGCACAAAACCAAATACTTAGCATGCATAAAACCAAATACTTAGCATGCATAAAACCAAATGCTTAGCATGCACAAAACCAAATGCATAACTTGCATATCATGTTACATACAACTTGCATATACTCTCACATATAGTTTGCATAACATGTTACATATGCATAAATGTTCAACATAATGGTTTGCATCATAAAACATGGCATTAAACTTGCATATAGCATAAAACTTGCAAAACACATATCATACAAACTTGCATAAACACATTTAGCCATGTCTTATCATATCCTACCATAATCAATTTAACAATTGATTATTAAAGCTATAGGAACTCACCACTAAGCTCCCATAAGCAAACCCTTGCCACAAATTACCCAAAAACTCTAGCCTTGAACATAAAGCTTGCAACTTGGTGATGAATGCAAGCTAATGATCACTTATACAACTCAAAGATGCTTGTATGCACATGAAAGCCTTCATAGAAATAGTTTAGAAATAGGGTGGAGGCTAGGGTTTTGGGTGGAGGCCATGATCATAGAAAATTTTGGCATAGTTTAGTTAGGAGATAGGATTATGATCATTTAGGGTTAGCTTAGGGTCTTATTTATAGGATTAGGCAAGTGTTTTAGGCCTTTAGATCAACCCTAGGTTAGATTAGGACCATCAGATCTCGGAAGCTTCCAGAAACCAGCCCCCAAAGCCTAACCCAAACTCAACTAGGTGCACCAGGCCAGCATCAGCCGACAGGGCAAGTCGACAGCCCTGTCGACAGCCAAGTCGACAGGCATGTCGACAGGCAAGTCGACTGCCCTGTCGACAGCCATGTCGACCAGGCTGGGCGGGAGTTTTCCCGCCTGGCCCCATTTCTGCATGTTTCGAAATTTGAACCTGAATTTTTAAATCTGTTTTGAACTTTGAACTTTCTGTAAACTTCATTGGGCCATAACTGGGCCATACGGACTCCGATTCTCGAAAACTCGGACTCTATTTCGCGTATTTTTCCGAGACGAACGCAATGACGCAGCCCGTTTCCCCCCAATTCTCACATCTGAGATTATTTATTCTGTAATTAGTGAATATTAGTATTAACTGAAATTCGGGGTGTTACATTCTCCCCTCCTTAAAGGATTTCGTCCCCGAAATCTCTAGGCTAAGGAGAATGCATATCCTACCATCCAAACAACCATCTACTCAATCCATCAAACACGAGCATCCATCGTCCTTAAAACAATTTCTAATGATGTATGAGCATATGCAAAAAGTGTGTGTATATGTTCCTTATCTAATGTATGAACATATGCAAACCATGGTAGTGCCATGCATCCAATATGTATGCGAGAGAACCCTATCGACACATACAATATCTACATGAGTGCACAATCATTCACCAAAATGCATCATCCATATGATAACACAATCATTATACATCCATAAATATAGCTTTCTACACACAATTTTATGCAATATGCAATATGAAGTGATTGAGCCGATCTAGTGTCTAGAGTGTGTGTATATGCATCCACGAGCAACCACTAGCAACCACTTTCATCCACACGCATCCATCAAACATAACATGTCTCAAACACATGTTTCAACCATAGGTTTACCCTATCTAAAGGTCAAAGGTACTAATGAGTGGACATACTAAAGATAAGATAAGTACTAGACAGATGATAAAGGAGACGTTTAAAGGACATACCCTCAAAAGGAATGGGTATAATGAACGCATCTTCGCTTCTGTCTCCCCAGTAGCATTGCTCTCACTTTCTCCCCTTTTTCACTTTGACTAGTCGAACCTCTCTGTTTCTCAACTTCCTAATCTCTGACCCAAGGATGCGAGTAGGAGCTTGTCGAATAATCACATCACGCTCTACCTTTACTTCTTTAAGCAGGCTCGGCTCTACCGCCTCTGCGGTCTCATGTAGGCACTTCCTCCCATGGAATACATCATGTACACCACTAAGTCTGTCGGGCAACTCCACCAATGGAAGATGCTCCTCCCATGTACCTCCAAAATCCAAGATACATAGCCTCAAAAGGTCTTCTAAAATATGATTCACCCTCTCGGTCTGGCCGTCCGTCTGAGGATGATATGCGGTACTCAAACACAACTGAGTCCCTACCGCCTCTTGCAAACTCTTCCAAAACTCTCTAGTGAAGATAGGATCTCGATCGCTCACTATACTGGTGTAACGACCCAGATTTTTTCTGGCCGATTTATTTTGAATATTTAATATTTAATATTGAGCTGATAATATAAATCGATTTTTATTGAATTTTCAATATAACTATCGTAATACGAGGATCTTATATATGAATTTTTATTTTGAATTTAAACGATAATAAATATTAATTTATTTTCTAAGAATTTGTGGTTTTGAATTTAAAATATATTATATTAATTTAATATGGTTATTTTATAGTACGTTCGAATTAGATTTTTTAATCGTTTCTGTTCAGTTCAAAATAGTGTTATTCCATTTTAAAAACTGATTCCGTTAAGTTCAAACAGCGTATAATCTTGAAAATGACGGTCGTTAAGTTAACATAGGGTTCCATGGTTGAAGTCAAGGGACCGTAAGATATTTTGGTTATTTAATTAAACTAAATAATCAAATCAATTTAATTTAAATACTACCACCCTAAAACCAAACAAGCCGACCTCTTCTTCCAACGCAGACCTACCATCTACCTCGAGCTGAAATATTTGCTCCTTCTCTTCAAGACAAAGTTAAACAACAAATTAATGGCTTCGTACTGGTTGTCTCCAGATTACATCTATATAAACAAGCATCGCTCTTCGTATTTTCCCCAAATTTGGCCCTCTTTATTCTTTTTCCACCCAATCCAATAATATAAACAGCCGACTCTCCTTTTGTTCCCAATAAAAATCGATTTCTTCAATTCAAAGAAGAAAAAGAGAGAGTTGCGAAATCAAAAACCACACATTCGAACTCTAGATCCTGAAGCTCGATTCAGAGCCTGGAGCGCTGAGTTGAGAGGAGCGATGGGAGGTCATTGCAGATTTAGGGGAGGCGGAGCGTGTGTGATTGGTCGATAAGGAGTGGAGTTCGGCAATTGAAATTGAATTCAATTTATGATGAACGACGTAAGCTGTAGGGTTGTTCGAAGATTTCAGGAAGGAGAATGGAACTTAGGGTATCGATGTCAAATTGGTGAAGGAGCGATGTAGAATAGTTAGACATTCAGAGTTTGGCAGCGCTCAGATGTCTGGAGGGATTGAGGAACACCTGCGACGAGTTCCAGTTAGCAGAGAAGTTCAAACTAGGAACTGAGGTGGAAACTGATTTCTTTGATGAGTTCGGCAATGAGATGCTATAGCCGAGAGTCTCTATTTGCAAGAAAGGAGAGTGATCTCAAACTTGATTTGGTTGTAGTTGCTTTTGCCTGAGGAAGATGACTAGTTATGGGGGATAGTAGCAGGTTATGGTTTGGAGAATCAAACTAAAGAAGGTGAGTTTTTAATTAAATTTGAGTAGTTTATTAGTTAACAAAGAAATTAGTTAGTAAAGAATAAATTTGTAGACTAATCATTTAAGTGAAGTTAAAGTTGAGTTGGAATTTAGATAACACATGAGTAATTAATTTAAATTAAAGTAAGTTAAAAATCAAATTTAGGTTACCTTTAATCCCATTAGTCGATATAATCCGTATATCTGATAAATGCAAAATTTAAACTTACACAAGGTAATTAAATCGAGAAGCCAGTTCCGTAGAGCTGTAGTTGCAGAAAATACAATCAGATGTTGGATTGGAAATTTTCTGAAATCAATTGGGAACAGAACGGATCGAACCAATAAATCACGGTGAGTAAATCTCACTCATCTTTTATTTTTAATTATTTTTATTTCGTTAAAAACAATTATTGTTGCTCGTTTGATTTTTCTGCTTGCTTTATATATATTAGTTATTTAGGTAATATATATATATATATATTGGGTTGATTGATTGGTTGGATTCCCGCAGTCTCATTAGCGGATGCCCGCGGTACCATAGCGGATGATTACCCTATACGCCCCACGCTATGATTAGTGGATGACCTTCTATACCGCGATATTCTGCCACAAAGCAGAATGGGTATTATTTATGTGCTAACATCTGTGGATGCAGGAAAACAGGTTGGAGGAATCCAACTGGATTCCTCAAAAATATTTTATTTGTTGCTTGTTTGTTTGATTTCATATATATTAATATATGATGTGTTAAAAATCAAATGATTGAAAATTGGTTGATTTGATTGTTTAAAATATCACTGGGCTTGAATATTGATATTTAAAAATATCATGAAAGGATAGTGGAGATTTAAAAAGGAAAAATTCTATTTTTAAATAGAATTTGAATTTTTAATGGAAATAAAATATAAACTTGTTTTGAAAAAATAAAACAAGTAGTTTCTTTATAAACGAAGTTTATAAATAGTTCTTTTATAACGAAGTTATAAATGAAGTGAAAAGAATTATCATTTGATAATTCAGAAATAGAAATACCAGTGTGAAATTGGAATTTGAAATGAAATTTCAAAATAGGATGTGAAATGAAATTTTTAAACATATAACTCAAATGAAATTTGAGTATAACATTTGAATTTTTAAAAGGGAGTTTAAATATTTGAATTTTAAAAGGAGATTGAATATTAGAAATCCAAATAGCAGTTCAAATAGAATTTGAATAAACGAAATTAGAATGGAAAATAGAATTTTGAATTCAAGGAATTAAAATAAAATTTTGAATTCAAAGGAATTCGAATAAAGAAATTCGAATAGAGATTTGCATGTAGAATTTCAAAATAGAATTTGAAATAAACTTCGAAATAGTATTTTCAAAGTAGAATTTGAAATAGAATTTCAAACAGGATTTTCAAATAGGAAATCCAAATGGTTTTGAAATGGAATTTGAATTCTAGGGAATTCAAATGGCTTTGAGTAAAGAAATTCAAATGGTGTTAAAAATAAGTTTGAATATTAGAATTCAAATGGTGTTGGAAATGAATTTGAATATTAGAATTCAAATGGAAATGGAAAATGAAATTTGAATATAAGAGATTCAAATTGAATTCAAATAGGATTTAATCTATGAGATTTGGATATAGAAATTCAAATGAAGTTTTGAAAATAGATTTGAATATAGAAATTCAAATGAAGTTTTGAAAATAGATTTGAATATAGAAATTCAAATGAAGTTTTGAAACTAGATTTGAAATAGAATTCAAATAAGAGGATTTAAATAGAATTTGAATGATAGAATTAAAAAGGTGTTGAATATTTGAAATTTCACAATAGAATTGAATCGGAGTTTGGATATTTGAAATTCAAATAGAATAAATATAGAATTTGAATTCGAAGAGAATTGAATAGGGGATTTGAATGTAGAATTCAAAAAGGAATTCAAATGGAATTTAAATTATAGAATTTGAATATGAAATTCAAATGGAATTTTAAACTATGGAATTTTGAATCTAGAATTTAAAAAGGAGTTTGAATATTTGAATTTCAATAGAATTCAAATATAGAAATTGGAATATAGAAGTTCCAATGGAATTTAAATATAGAGTTTGAATAAGAGAATTCAAATGAATTCAAACATGGAATTTGAATATAGGGAATTCAAATAGAAATTTAAGTATTGAATTTGAATATCAAATAGAAAAGGGATTGAAATTTGAATATGGAATTCAAAGTGAGATTGGAATTTGAATCAAGGAATTCAAATAGAGTTAAATAGAGTTGAATTCATTTTATAAAAAAGGTTTATATATATAAATATAATTAAAACGAACTCTCCGCAGCGCTGCAGTTCGTAAATTGGCAATTCGAACTTCAATCAAGTATACAGGACGCAATTGAAGTCGAAATTCTTTGAAACAAGAAACGTCAGGACTGGTTTGATAATAGTTTTCTAATGAAGAAGAAAAATCTGGATTTCGTCGTATAGATTTTGAGATATGTCAAAATCAAATTTTCAGAAAAACAGCGCCAAAATCGTTTTAAACCCATAACGGTTTATTTAGTTTTATAAAAGGATTTTAAACAAATAAAATTCGAAATTTTAATTAGAAAATTTCAGAGTTGAGTTGCAAAATATATGCGAATTCAAGTTGTGTAAATGAATATGATTTTTGAAACAGAAACCAGATTTTGATTTATTGAATGGAATTAACTAAATTGAATAGAAATTAGTTAAGGAGCTTTTGAATGGATATTGGGCCTTAAATAAGTGAATTCGATTTGAAAATTTATATTCGAAATAGAAAAGGAAACTAGAATTGAAATCGAAATTCGATTTGGTTATGAACGAGTTGAATATTTTGTTCGAACATGTTATGTTCAACAAAGAAGTGAAATAGGCAAAAAGGCTAATTAAAGAATAATTGAGCGAAACTGAATTCAAATATGGGTTTTATGGGATGGAGTATATGAAGATTTTTATTTATGTGCCCGACAAAAAGGTACATGTTTAAATTCATATATGGGTTTTATGCGCCGTATCGGCTAGCCGCTTGGCTTCTTCTTTTTCTTTTTCAGATTAAAAGGACCGGGAAAGCTATTTGAAATTTCCCGATGCTCCCGATACAGGGGAGGTTATGGCGAAATTTTCCGGGAATTTAAGGAGTTAGAATATTTTTAAGAAATTTGACAATTAGGAATCTATATATCGATATATATAGAATTCGATAAGGAAACGAAATCAAAAATAGCGTAAAGGACCAATATGGTTATTGAAATATTTGGATAACAAATATTGATAAGGAAATGGAAAAGTGATTTAATTAATGAAATATTAATTAAAGAGCCCAGTGATTTGTTTGATATGTTGATTGAACACTTGTTTTTATTCGATAGTTAAATCACATACTATCGAAGTTTTGACCATCGTTGTCAATATGGAGAGACCGGTTGGATTATTATCCGAAGAACCACTCCGTATCGGCATAAGCGTTGCGAACCAAGTATGCTGAATATACTGAAGACGGAGTAAAGTGCAAGGGCTTTTCTATTTATAGAAATAGTGCCTTCGGTTTCGTTCAATCCCAGAACGAACGTAAATGGACGAATGTCTGACAAAGTATTTCCAATGATCAAATGGGTTGGTCTGTATGAATGTATATGGTTGCAACGGATTTATCCCTTAGCATAATATCCAGAATATTTGTGCAAACTCAACTAGTGATTAACGGATCTGACAATGTGGCATTCAAAGTGATTGTGCTATCAATGAATGGTAAGTATTCGTAGCCTCAGGCCTCAACAACCGGGAAAGGACAAAAAAATCGGGCAGGCAGCATGGCTATGTGGGTTGCACCCATTAGGGCGTATAATCACCTATCTAGAGAAATTCCTTTTGTTTCTAAATCTATCGATTCTGCCATTCGGGAAACAGTGGTTTGAGTCCAACCGTTGGTGATATACATTCGATACACTCAAGCGAAATGAGTGGTCGGTCATGTGTGGGCCGGGTTGCAAGACGTTCTTGTTGAACCCAGGTGTATTCGCCTCTAGAGATACATCATCGGAAGGTGGTTCCATACCTTGCCATGTTGGAAATCCAATCTCCAATAAGCGCCATGCGGTTTTTGATTTATAATATATATGTGGAGCGTGAGATGCAAGCGTTCTGCTATTTGGTTATTTACTTGATGTAGACATTATTATAATATCACTGGATTTCCGTATCAAAGTGTTTTGGGTTATAGTAAGGTAAAAACCGTCCGTGTTTATGTGTGGACTGGTCTTACTATTATCTTTTCTTTTGAAAGGATTTTTTTAAAGTTAAACAAGTGGTTGGAGTTTACTCACACCAGTCCCATGACTGACCCAGAGTTTATTTTGTTTTGTTTTCCCTAAACTCTTGGGTGCCCAAATTTGTACGGGCAGCCAAGTAGTCGGGATTTCACAGATTCATTTGAAGGAGCTGGAAGCAGGAGGCTTCACCGGTTAGCTATAGGCTATCATATATTCCGCTGTGGACCTTGTTTGTATCTGGAAACAGGTGTTTATAACTGTTCCAGAAATGACTGTTGTGCTCTGATGATGGTATGTATATAAAGTTACTGATTTGTATTTCAAAAGTTATGTTATATGATATATTTTATTCGTTCCGCTGTGAGTTTGTGATCTTCGTTTTTCTTCTATTCTAATATTTCTTTCTTTCTATTTCTCATCCTCTAACTTCTTTCTATTAATGGTTCGTATTTCTGTGTTATTTGGGTTGGACGTGTGTTGTATTTAGTCAACTCAGATAGCTCGGATTTGCGGGTCGTTACAACTGGAGGGTACACCATGCAATCTAATAATCTCTCGAATATAAACTGAAGCTAGCCATGGAGCAGTTCTCTTACTCTTCACGGGTATACGATGGGCGCTCTTAGTAAGTCTATCTACCACATCCCAAATTCCCGTATTACCCTTTCTTGATCTGGGTAACCCGTCAATAAAAACTTTCGAGATGCTATCCCACTTCCATTGCGGAACTTCCAATGGGTAAAGCAACCAACCAGGTTTCTTTTGCTCCGCCTTCACTTGTTGGCACACCAAGCATCGAGCGACATGCTCGGCCACATCTTTCTTCATACCGGCCCAGAAGAAAACCCGCTTCATGTCCTGGTACATCTTGTCCCCACCGGGATGAATGGTCATCCTAGAACGGTGTGCATCATCAAGAATAGTCTTCCTCAAACCCTCGTCTTGCGGTACACAAAGTCTACCGTCTCTACGCAACCACCCCTTACCATCTAGGGTGTACCTACTCAAATGGATGGACGACCCCCTCCTCATGAGCTTCTCTACTAACTCATCCAACTGTGGGTCGTCTCGCTGTGCCTCGCCAATTCGTCCTAAAAGAGTAGGCCTAACCTCCAAGGAGGCTAGCAAACCGGGTACAAAGTCAACGGAAGGTCTAAAGTCAAACATAGAAATAAACTCTAAGCTCCATCGTTCAACGAACCATGAACTCGAGGACAACCTTTTTTTCTACTTAAGGCGTCCGCTACCGTGTTACCCTTGCCATGGGTGTACGCTATCTCAAACTCATAGGATGCTAAGAATCCTATTCACTTTTGCTGTCTTAAGACTATGCGCCTGGAGAGTCTCCAATACTTCCCTAAGATGTAGGGCAGGTTCTTCTCCACTCCTAGAGAAAATCAGGATATTCTCCCATGCAAAATCGTCACAACTATCCATCTCTCACGCAGACCACCCTGGTCGAACTCGACATCCCCCAAATGCAAGCCCCAAAGGCCTGAACCAATATCAGACAAACACCCAAGGGATACCTCCTTCGAATTCAGACGACCTACGTGAGATGATACTAGTAAAAACGGCTAAATAATTAAGCCCTTGTCCAACTCTGGATGTCCTCGCCAGTCTCGCTCCAAAACCATCGTTTATCCCATACTGGCATTGCTCAACCTATTGAGCACATACGAAAACTTATTTCGCCCCTAGAAAAGACTAAGATGTCATTTACAAAGACCATCACGAACTTATTTAGGTACTCCCTGAACACCCTTCTCATCAAATCAACAAAGTATGCGGGGGGCGTTCGTCAAACCAAATGGCATTACCAGCCACTCATAAAAACCATCCGGGGTCCTAAAGGTAGTCTTCTCTATATTATCCTCGGCCACTCTCAACTGATGAAACCCCGTGGCTGAGTCTACTGCGAAAACACTGAGGCGCCAACCAACTGATCAAAGAGATCATCAATCCTCGGCAATGGGTGTCTATTCTTCTTTGTGTGTTTATTTAGTTCTCTTTAGCCTACACGAAGTCTGAGGGACCCATCCGCCCTCGTGGCAAAAACTACTGGAGCACCCCACTCCGATATCCTTCGTCTTATGAACCCCTTCCCAAGCAAATCGCCTACTTGCTTATGGAGTTCCCTCCTCTCACGAGGAGCCATGTGGCACACTGGCCAAGATACCGGTTTGGCATTGTCTACCAGGTATATTCGGAAGTCAATCTCCCGCTCCGGAGGTAAGCCCTTCACCTCCTCAAACACATCCGAGTATTCCCGGACCACTCTAACAGTTCGCAAACTCTCGACCGACGTGTCAAGCGATTCTAGATAACTTAGCATAACAGATTCCATGGGATTACAAAAGATCTTGAGAGTGTTACCCAAGCGGGTCATAAGCCTAACAACTCTCCCTTCAAAATCAAGAACGACACCCCTACTGGATAACCAGTCCATGCCCAAAACTAACCCATAGCTCGTGAATCCCAAAAGCATCACATCTAAACTCAACGCTAAGTATAGAAACTTTCAAACCCAAACACATCATGGAGCCCCAATTGGGTTTGAAACAACTAAGGGATCATCTACTAAACTGGTGTCTAAGTGCAGTGACTCAACTAACAATGATGAGATAAACGAACTCGATGCGTCAGAATCAAATAAAGTTCGAATCGGATAATAAAGAAATCCAAATTCCAACCTAGACGGTCCTATCCCCATCTGGTACCCTAGTCGTGAGGGAATACAACCACCCTCCAGGAGATTCCGTACCTTGCCCTTGCCTCTTTGGACAATCCTAATAAGATGTCCCATTCCTTCCCAAAAGGATAACTACTCGCCTTCTCCTTCCCATTCTCCGCTCATAACCTCCCATCAAAATGAGGTTTCATCCTTCATTAATCAAACAACTATTTGAGCCTTCCTCCCATCGTCTATCCAATAGGTACCTACCAGTCCTCCTTCTTCTTGAACCAACTTCTAATCCGACTAACGTCTAAGTCCCTTGAAGTGGTTTTCCATTCTTATCTATCTTAGAAAGATCATCTATACACGAAGGGGAAACTCAAAACGAGAGAGGAAGAAATTCAAAACGGAGAATTCGAAAGATATTGATATGGCTATTGGGGATTATGCTTTTCTTTCAAAAACTTTTCTCTTAAAAGACATGTTTTTGAAAATACTCCTTTCAAACCTATTCTTAGAAAATAGTTTTTCTAAAAAATTTATCTGTTCTGGTAACCTTAAGCTCTGATACCACGTGTAACACCCCACACCCGCTATGGTCACTCACTAAGGGAATGCCATAACATCGGTGGAGTATTTTGAGTGAATATAGAACAGAAAAATTACAACAAGACAGATATAAGTAATACTTGAGAATTTAAAACATCATTTCATTCCAGCGGAAAGTAAAACATGTTTGGTTACACCAAAACCATAAATAAGGGTCAAGTACATAATATCCATCCTGATAAAAACAAAAGTACATAATCCCACTACATAACCTAATAGCCATAGCAGAAAAGATAAACTGAGCTTTTCATCCACGGTCCAAGCTCCAAAAGATAGATAAAGCAGTCTGATCAAAGCCCACTAGTGCTAGGCCCACTCTGATAACCTGGGGGTTGGGAAAAAGATAAAAACAACGGGGTCAGACATAAGTCTGAGTGAGTCCTATAACCCTAACAATACAATCACCAAAGTAATTAGGGTATGATATAAACAAGGTATGGTACCTCTAAGGATAATGACTACCCTAAGTAGCCAACTAAACGCAGGATGTACTAAGATAACCGAAAAGACGCATTTATCCACCCAAGGATAATTACTAGATTGCACCACCCCAGATCTACCCACCCAAGGGTAATTCCTACACTGCACCACACCAGTTCTACCCACCCAAGGGTAATTCCTACTTAAAGGTTGATCCCACTAAGTGTACTTAGTAATTTTACCCAGTAGTTTCGTGTACCCCTACATAGGTGTCGTCTGCCCCTATCTTTACTAGGTGTACCCACTACTCCCAAGCGATCGGCTCCCTACCATAGATATCCGTGCTGGCCCCACAATGGGGTGTATCACTCCCCAAAGTGGCAAGCCCGATACAACAAATGGTGCACGGGTTATATCTACACGATGCAACAACGTCTTACCTACCATCCCGGG